>LR990153.1:1257500-2507500 GCA_905147285.1 Hypena proboscidalis
CAACTATGCAAAGGGTGGCCTTATCGCTTGACGCAATTTTTACCAGGCAACCTTTGGATGGACAGTTTTAAAAGAGAAAGCGTGGCACTTTAAAGATTATAATAGTTTTATTTCTAAGACACAGGCTATGTCAAACCTTATGGCAAAAAGAACTATATTTTATTTTATTAATTTCATCTGCAATCATTCATTACATTACATTACTTTTAATAAAAATATTACGTGTATTTGAATCCTGGACTTTTAAAGTTATACAAATAATTATCTGAATATAAAGTACTCTCTTTCACCCACTTTCCTTATGCACAGAATTCAGTTCCCATCCCAAAATCAGAAACCGGAAATGCTAAGCCGGATGTGATGCATCATACCAAATACCAACATCTTGCATCGGAATGCGAACCAATAAGATGGATTTGTGATTATAATTACTAATTTTTATAATTTTGGTAATATTCAGGGCTGGCAGATTGCATTAACTGACTTTAAACAATAAAGAATTATGTTAAAACTTCTAATTGATTATTTTTATAGCATTTAGCTATGCTTAGCAAATTACACTAAGAAACAGTTCTTTACAACATTTGTGCAGAATGTAACTTCGCCATGTTGGTTTGTATCCTACTTAAGACAGGAACAAATGGATGAACGTGACGTCACGAAATGACGTATCATACAGTTGAGAAATTTAGGGCTCCGGTAAGAGGCGACCGTAGCTGGATGGCTAAAGCGGCTGCCCGGTGTGCAGTAAGGTCGCAGGTTCAAAGCCTGCCGGTCCCATATCTTTTTCAATTGTTTCTTAGTATAAGTTAAAACTATTATAAATAAAAATGGCCCTTATTTTCTTACTACAATATAAGACTTTACACTAATTAACTTATTTAATAAAACTTAACAATACAATACAAGCAAAAAAAAAAACAAGACTATTACCAGACACTTCATATAGTGGGTGCATGAAAGGAGCCTCCCCGAGTGACGTACACAACGATTCCCTACGTCCGGCGCACCCTGGGCAATTCGCGAGTTCTCCAAAGCGAATTGGCTAATCCTTTCACCACGATGGCTAGTCACAATAAAATTTGACTCAGCCATTGACACGATTATGATGCGGATCTACGGTGGAGCACCTACCTATGAGATACCTATTAACTCTTGCTTTGAAGAGATCCAAGTTGTACTCATGCGGAAACACAGACTCGGGCAAGGCGTTCCATTCTTTGACAGTTCGCTAAGAAATGTAGAGGCGAAACGCTTAGTGCTTATTAGTGGAATGTCTACCGTGAAGCGATGCCTGAGTGCCGTTTGTCTGGTAGTCCGAGGGTGAAACGGGGACGGAGGGATAAGGTTGTGTAGTTCCTCGGCACACTCTCCGAAATGTATCCTATAAAAGAACGATAGGCTGGCAACCTTGTACCTGATGTCTGATCTGGTGTCTAACATGGAACAGAATATCACGCCAATATTACCCGGCAGACCCTCACTTAACATGTTATGTTGACGACCAGATGGCAGAGTGGATAGTGTACCTGCCTGCGACGCCGAGGTCGCGGGTTCGATTCCCGCTCAGGACAAATAAGTGTGCATGAGCATGGAGCTTTGTCTTAGTTTGGGTGTTTCTATGTATAAAAGTATATATGTATAAGTATCAGTTATTCTAGTACTCATAGTGCAGTCGGCCAATGAGTTGGGTATGCAGGCCAAAAACTTCTACGCCATAGTAAAAACTAACTGCAATAGATAAGCAAGTTTGTATTTCATATTTAGTAAGTGTAATATACCCACTATTTAAATATATAACTCACTTATCCATAACTCGTGTCGTAAGTCTTTACTATGATTTAGAAGTTTTTGCCCTGCATACCCAACTCATTGGCCGACTGTACAAGCTCTGCTTAGTTTGGGACTAGAATGCGTTGTGTGTAAGTTGTGATATATATTTATTTATGTTTAAGTACCATGTGATAGAAAAAGGATAGGCCAGGAAGTTGTTAAGTTAATAAACTTTTCCGCTTCCGTTTCCTCAACTGGGACTTGAACCTGAGATCCATTGCTACTTCACTATTAGATCAATCATTTTTGTACCTGCCAACCCTACCACAACCACTAATGTGTTTACAGATGTAGCTTACCACCACTTACCACTTACCACTAGCCAACTTAAGTAGTTGCCACATCAATCAAAGTTATCAATAGATTTGTGATTAAAAAATCACTAAATAGTAGAAGAGTAAATATTTGGTTTTGGGTACATACGGGAAGGTAATTTGGACGTGTACGCATCAAGATTACACATAACATCACGACTATTTTTTTTTTTTATTCTACGCCCACAGCGAACGCACGTGTAGTCCACCTGATGGTAAGTGGAGTACAGCCCATAGACATCAACAATCCACAAAAGCAGATTATAGATGCGTCGCTGCAGCTGAGGACTACGGTGTTATGCCTCATGTGCCAGTAATTTCAGGGCCTGATCTCAACACCAAACCGGAACACAGTAATGAAAGCACTACTATTTGGCGGCAGGTTAAAGGTGTGACAGTGGTGCTGCCGCCCTCGAGCTCATTCACAAGAGCTCTACCACAACTATATTACCCAGAAGGGTGTGGCAGAGGTGTACAACACCCACACTTCACCTGTTATGTATAGGTTCCATGTGAATAGCGAATAGCCTATCACCAACCGGACACAATTCCAACTTTTTACTCCAACTAAATATATCTTGACGAAAAAACTACATTGTTTAGGAATATATCGAACAAAAAAAAATGCCTTTAATAAATCGGTTGTTTCACTGATTGGGTTCTTGAGATATATATCTCTCTCATGCATACAAACGCTCGCACATTCCACACACATAAAAAGAAAAAAAAATAAAGATTGCGTACGTATTAGTTTCAATTCTCGACTAAGGTGTGAAGTATCTCGCAGTTTAGACGTTAAAAGCTCTATTACCATTTTAAAAATCTAGTAAACAAATAAATAATAAATATATCAGACAACTTTCATGTAACACTAGTCGCAAACCAAGCCGAGCTTGAACTATGGGTACTAGACTAACTTATACTATATATTTATACTTTTCCTTTGTAAATATGTACAGTGGGCAACAAGTTAGGTATGTAGGGCAAAAACTTCTAAGTCATAGTAGAAACTTACTAGGTATACCAGTAATGGATAAGTGAGTCCCGTATCTAAATAGTGGGTATATTACACTTATCAAATATGTAATTCGCATATGCATATCTATAGCAGTCAGTTTTCACAATGAAACTTAGAAGTTTTTGCCCTGCATACCTAACTGCTTGGCCCACTGTACATACTTATTATACATAGAAACATCCAGACCAAGACAAACCTTCATGTTCATGCACACAAAGATTTGTCTTAAGCTGTGAAACATCTCGCTGTTTAGACGATAAAGGCTCTGTCTCCATTTTTATATATATTATGATACGATAAATATATTATATGTATATTAATGAAGCTCTATTTACATACAACGTTTTCTTACTCATTTTCCAGTCGTATGTATAAAGAATCGCTCAGTACAAGTACTACAATCATTGGTCGAGATCAAAAAATGTATTGGTGCAAACTCTCCGACTATTACGATTCTCTACAACGAATTAACTAATTGATACTTTATTGATACCTATTCAAATAACATAATATAACGCTTATTTTACCCAGAAGGGTGTGGCAAAGGTGGATAACACCCACACTTCACCTGTAGGTCCCATGTGAGCATATAACTGTCCACCGGGCATAATTCCAACTACGTGCTGCTATTAAGAATTACCATTTAATATACGGTTTGGTAAGCTGCGTTGTTAAAGTTTGGTGGCACGCGTTCCACGTAAAATACTGATAATAATATATTTAGCCGAATCTGTTAGACTAGACTCTGACTGTAATATATTTGGGAAAAGACTAGCAGAATAATAATAATGACATTTCAAATTGTTTACTAATGCAATTTTTGTTCGAACTAAAATAGGTTGATTTTTAGCAAATTTCTAACTCGTTTAGATATTTGTACAGGTAATACTGAAAAGCAAATTAATTCAACTAATCTCCTTTTCATAAAAAATTACACCATTTATCAAACAATAAATATCAAATATAAATGAAACTGTATTACTCATGTATTGAAGCTTTTTGCTAATTAATATTCATCTAATAAAATTCTTAACAATTATTTTAATCAATCGATAATAAATCATATATCTAAATCAAAAGCACAAAAATTAAAGAGCTGCTATTCCAAATGCAAATAATTATAAAATTATTATTTAAAAATAATTTAATCGATTTATAATTATTAAAAAAAATATATAATTCGATTAAAGTTTCAAGTATCAATTCGTTTATACTCCGTCGAATAGCTTTGTGAATGCCACACAACAACTTGGGTGGTCTAAGCTGTGTGTTTTGTCTCGCTCCCTCGTTCACATTCTGTTGTTGCCGTCCCTGTCTGACATATGTCTCGCTGTCAAAGAGTAGGTTTGTATGAGATTTGCCTAATTCGTATCTCGTATTGATTGAAATCATTGTTGTATGATTTGGTAATCTGTTTGTATGGATGTAGATTGTTTTTGGAGTAAATTTGTGTTAGGTCGAATTTGAATAACATAATAATATATTACCATAGTAACCTAGCATAACATAACATCACGCCTATATTACCCGGAAGGGTGCGGCAGAGGTGTATAGCACCCACACTTCACCATGTATGTTTGAGTCTCATGTGTTAGGGGGTCAGCCATAGAAATCTTAATAACTAGTCAATAGAAATGCTATCGACTATCTTTTAACACTGGGACGCATGTCGCCGGTTTTCAAATACCACTTTTTGTATTCCTGCAAACAAAATTATTCTTTTTGGCGATGACATTAAGACGACAATTCCTCAACTCGCACTTGTGTTCGATTAGACTCATGCGCTTGTATTCCTGCAAACAAAATTATTCTTTTTGCGATGACATTAAG
Source organism: Hypena proboscidalis (assembly GCA_905147285.1). Classification (NCBI taxonomy): domain Eukaryota; kingdom Metazoa; phylum Arthropoda; class Insecta; order Lepidoptera; family Erebidae; genus Hypena; species Hypena proboscidalis. The sequence continues at coordinate 1,262,496 of LR990153.1, forward strand.
ACGACAATTCCTCAACTCGCACTTGTGTTCGATTAGACTCATGCGCTTGTATTCCTGCAAACAAAATTATTCTTTTTGCGATGACATTAAGACGACAATTCCTCAACTCGCACTTGTGTTTGACTAGACAGATGCGCGGCGACAAGGTCACGCGTCTTTGACATTTCTATTGCCTTATTATTAAGATTTCTATGGGGTCAGCCTATCGCCTTCCACCGGGCACAAGTCTGCTATTAAAAATTTCCTGACGGAAAGATCCCAAAATAGCACTATTGCTTGACCTGGGAATTGAAGACCTTGCAGTGAGAGGGGCATACGCTAACCACTAGATCATCGAGGCAGGTTGAATTATGATTTTATTTGCTTTAGCTACCGAGGTTGCGTGTAAGACAATAGTGAAAAGAAAATATTTGTTCCTATAGTAAATCTTTACAGAAAATGCACAACAAAAATCGAAAAAAAACTATTAATATAAAATTAATATATACAATTTTCAGTTATTTATTAAAATGTACACTTTAATTACTCAAAAAAAGTAAGATTACATGTTACATTATTAAAATATATTAATTTTATTAACTTATTTGTTTGCTAATAGCTCAAAATTGTATATTATTATATATTAAAAGTTTTTTTCGATTTTTGTTTTCGGAAAGTAGAGATTTCAACGAACAGAAAACATACCAACTTTTTGAAAAAAGCTGATATTTTGACGAGTAAATTTTCGATCGAAAATTAGGATGCTTTTTCGATTTTAATTCAAAATAAGGTGAAAAAAATAAATATTTCTAATCAAATAAATTACAGCGTATTTGGGACATAAAAATGTTAATTTCACCAAATTTCGTAAAAAAAAATATTGTTTGTAAAAGATAAAAATAAAAAACCAAAAACTTGTTTTTTTAATTCTTCACATAAATTTTGAGGTTATATTATTATGAAAAAAGTGTAAATACAAAAGTTTTAGATCTTTTTATTACCAATAACTTTGCCATTGATTTTTTTCCATAGCACTTAGTTTTGCCGGAAATCGAGAAAACCGTTTTTTACCCTTAAAAACTCACCCCATCCTCTTCCCGACCTCAGATCGCCCGTAAATTATTTTTCCTATAGTTTTTATAATATTCTCCTCCTTTTCTAATGGATTTCATCCTACTATTATTTTTTTTTCACTTTTTATTATTTTTAAAGGCTTCTACCCTACCAGCTCTTCTCATGATGCAATACCCATCGGAGCTGGTACTTGGATTGATTTTAATTCAAATTTCTAAGTTGAATTAAAGTCAATCTAAGCTCCGGCTCCGGTGTCGAATCATTTTATTGCAATAAGTACTATAAGTTAAATAGTTAAGTTTTATTTTAATTTTATATTTTTTGTACTTTGATGTTACTTTTGACGTGTTCGAGCGCCCCTTGGGGCCCATGGAAATAAATGATTTGATTTGAAATGGTCTATATCATGATAATTAGTGGCAGTTCTCAAAACCTATTTAATCTCAGGACTAATCTCTTACAATCCCATCTGTCACCATCATAATCTATGCAGTCCTTATTACCCCCTACACTTTCTCTCTCTTTCGCACTCACGCGATCCTATATCCCTACCTCACGTACCACCTATGACCTTTGCGAATGTTGTCCCTTTCTTATTATAGAGAAAGTTGTGTCCGTCCTACTCGCACAGGCGTTTCTCAGGATACGTCGCGATTTTTCTTGTTAGTGAATTAAAATAAATACTCGCAAATGAGATAATACTTTAACTGGCTGTTAAATTATTACTAGCTGTTGCCTGCGACTTCACCCGGGTGTAATTCGTTATACTTTACTGCTCTGCTCCCGTGGCGTATTTGCCCGGTTTTCAAATTTATTTAATTGTTGCTTTTAATAATAATAATAATAATAAAAGCTTTATTGCACACCATGGAAAAATAAAAATACAGAAAAAAGAAGATAATATATAGTACAAATGGCGGTCTTATCGCAGCTAAGGCAATCTTTTCTTCTTCTATTAATCTTGCTTTTCTTCTATTAATCATAGTGTGATGATGATATATAGCCTTTTATATAATATTTAAGTAAAAAAATTAGGAATCCAGCAGGACTCGAACCTACACCCCTTGGGTATACGCTCCAAGTGCTTTGCTAATTCTGCTATGGATTCGTATGCTGCTAGACTCGAAATTTCTCAACTCTTTTGTGTCAGCCTTAGCTAGACGAACCTTACTTGGTTTTAGCGCCATCTATGCGATGTGATAAGTCACTTAGTCACATACAGTAAGTTTGAATTAAGATCAATACTATTACTGTCGTGAGATGACGCATTTTTTTATCAAATACTTGTAATATTTTAATGCAAATTTTAGCTTTCCTATGCCTTTTTGTATTTTATAAAACAAGTAAGGTTCGTCTAGCAAAGGAATAATATATACCTATGACGCTGGCACAAAAGAGTTGAGAAATTTCGAGTCTAGCAGCATACGAATCCATAGCTGAATTGGCAAAGCACTTGGCAAGAGTCCTGCTGCATTCTTAATTTTTCAACTTTAATTTTATATAACATAACATCACGCCTATATTACCCAGAAGGGTGTGGCAGAGGTGTACAACACCCACATTTCACTTGTTATGTTTAAGTCCCATGGGATAAGAGGTGTGCCCATCGCCATCCACCGGTCACAATTCAAACTTCGTGCTACTATTGCGAATTGCCAGATGGAAAGTTCACAAATTCAACACTTGCTTGATCACAAACAACACACACAAAGAAATCTTTGCCCCACCCGGGAATCGAACCTCGCGGTAATCGATACACAAATTATATCGCTGGACCAACAAGGTAGTTATAAATGGTTTATCGAACAAAAAAAAACAAAAAATCGGACTATGGGTGGAATCACCACCGCCTCACCTTTAACCTGCCGCTAATATTACTGTGTTAAGTAATATCAGGCTTTATAATTACTGACACATAAGACATGAAAAAATGCATTTACAATCTTGTTTTGTGGATTGTTGATGTCCATGGACTGTAGCAAAGACTTCCTATCAGGCGGACTACATGTTCGTTTGCTTCATACGCCGTGTTAAAAGAAAAACTCCAACTTTAGAGTAAAAACAGCTGGTAATCGGTCACTAGGTCATCCCTTTCTAATCCTCACCGCCATACCTTACCATCAGATAAAGCCATTACCATCATGTACACTAATTGCGTACACGCTCGCGCTTCGCTGTCACGACACTTGTCAGAACTGTCACAACTGTCAAATACGTCAAATATGTCAAAACTGTCAAACGTACACGTGTCAATGGTGGTATCGATCTAATTGATCTGATGGGTGATAACATCTTTGTTTAGGAAGGTAGTGGAGTTTAAGATGTGCTATAATTGAGCTATAGATATATATTAAAGAATATCTTCTTTTTAAAGTCGGTGAAAAAACTATGATGTTGTAGATTACATAAATAAGTGCTTTATGCTAGGCCGAAAATAAACACAGCAAATAGGACAATGATTATTTGATTAGCTTGTATATCACGTTTACAGAATTTTGTATTTGACACCGCGATTTAATTGACATACTCTTAAACTCAGGTACCTATATGATTTTTTATGTGAATATTCGTGAGTTATATTGTCTGCACGTTTGGTGTAGTGGTTCAAGCGGTCACCTCGTCACTCCACTGAACTGGTGTTGTGGGTTCGATCCCCACATGGGACAAATCTTTGTGTGATTTGCTAAGATTTGTTCTGAGACTGGGGTGTGCTTGTGTGAGTGAATGTGTGTATTTGGCCTTGTTATTGGGATCATTGGATAGTGTAATTGCTTCTAGCGTTCTATCTAATGTTATCTTTTATCTTTATGTGTGTCATTTGTCATGACTTCGACAATTTTTCATACGTCTGACTCTTATGATTGTTATACAAAAACAATTTTTGAGCACCATCGAATGCCAAAACCTTCAATTGATCATGTCTTTTATTTACCAATTTTCGTTTCCTTGTAGAAAGTTAGGACTAAAAAATATTGATTATCTCTTAAGCATGAGATTTACACATATCTCTTGAAATCGCAACGTCGATAGATTGTTTAGCTTTATAGCTAGGACTACACCACAATCTTTATTCATAGAAGTAGAATGGTATCTGTTACTTGTACTCTTTATGAGGATCGATAATTGTGGCACTGTGACCTTTTCAAGATCACGATTAAAAATAATTAGGAAGTAGAGTTTTTGTAACTGAGGGATGAGTTAGACTATAAGATAGCGATTTATGAGATAGAGGATCGAGGGTTTGAGCCCGACCTGGGTATACCCTCGATGGTTCGATTTCCGGGTTGGACAAATGTGTTATTCGGATGCTTCCGTCAGAAAATTCTTAATATAAGGAATAAAAAATAGTTACAAATTTCTTTGCTTAATGCTCGTTGGTGGCTTTTTGCTTGTTGGATAACTGACTGATACTTTTAAGTTTGGAAGTGTCACCATCATTAATTAGCGGTTAAAGCGCGGTGGTTTAAGCGGTCGCCTTGCCGCTCTCCACTGCACTGGTGTTGTGGGTTCGATCGTGGGGATCGAACCCACAACACCAGGGACAAATCTTTGTGTGATTTGCAAAGATTTGTTCTGAGACTGGGTGTGCTTGTGTGAGCTAATGTATGTATTTGACCTAGTCATTGGGACCATTGGATAGTGTAATTGCTTCTGGCGTTCTATCTAATGTAAAAAATCCAAATTATTATTATTATTATACTTATATTTTTAATATCTCCCAAAGTCACCACAATCCATATTTCATATATATGGTGATCGTTTTATCCTCTTTTAGAGATACAAACAGGAAACTTTCAGCTTTTATAAAATTACGTAAGTCGGGTGGCCTAACTAACTTAACAGGTATGTATGTTATATACTTTCTACGGCTTCTTGCCCCGTCCTTTAACGAGCTCACTATCAAACCGATGCGTTGATTGTGTATGGTAATAGACTCTCCCGAGCACGTTCACAAAAACTCATCCCACCTTGTTACCTTGCCGGCTTCCAGTCTTACAGATTTAGCTAAATATTAGTATTTTACGTGGAGCGTCTGCCAGCTGTCACCAGACCTTCACAACCCAGTACGAGGTAATACGATACTCTTTGTTAGTTGTCAGTCTTTCAGCCCTCTGATTACCCGTAACGACTGCCTTAGACCTTCAAATGGCAAGGCAGCTTAACGTGCTCTCCAAGGCACGAAGGAAAACTCTGGCCACCCATCCTCGGCCGACCACGGTTAACATTGCTTAACCTGCAAGACCGATCGGTCGCGCGTCGAATTGCCAAGCTAAAAATCACCTGTCAATACAAAATCATCGACATGAAGCATAAATTAAAAGATTAACAAGTTCAAAGTAAATTGATATATAACCGAGCGGCCACCCAACGCGATGGACGTTTTGTTGTGCCACGTGATACATCGCTGCACGCTCATTGGCTGACATGTAGGGTTGCCAATATGTCTTTTCAAATCAGCAAAAGAAAAACCGTGATTTTGCAGTACTACTCTATGCTTTAAATCTATATAATTATAAAAAAATGAAACCCGTTTTCCGTTGTCACGACATAGCATGAAAACGGCTTGACCGATTTGGCTGATTTTTTTTGTAGTTTTCTAATACTCTGAACAAGGATCTTAGGGAAAAAAATAAAATATAATAATATATTAATAAATTTTCTGTAAAAATATAAGTGAAATTATTTAACCCTACGGAATAAACACTATTATGAAAATAATATTTTGTTTTTTATTTAATAAAATTAGTAAAGTCCTTCTCAGGTACGACGAGACCAGGAAAATAGGTATTCATTTTCATATGGAGGATATTATAGATTCCAGTTCAAATTGAATAGGTACGCATACATAAGATAGGTCAGCTATACAAAATAAAGTAGTGCATCAAATTTACGCTAAGGCGGTACGAAGTTCGCCGGGTCAGCTAGTTATTAATAAAATTATTAGGTACTTTTTTCAAAAATTAGACAACGGGTCTAAATTGCGTAATTATTATAAAGATAAATAAATATCTAGGCTCGTGACCAAGAATGATGCAAGTCATTCGAAACGTCGAGCATAGGTATTTATTATCTTTATAATAATTACGCGATTTAGACCCGCTGGCTAATTTTTCAAAAATGTTCTCAAATCGCGCAAGTTTAAAAAAAAATATTACTTACTTTAATACAAAGGAAATCAGATGAGAAAATTTTAAAGATTACTAATTAAAAAGCTGAGAGTAAACTATCATCATTAGGCATATAAAACGAATCTTGGTTTAACAATATTGTTAGGACATTTAATTTTTTTAAATAAGCTTCCGTTGGCAGCTCAGCCCCCTAGGTGTATTGGAATAATTTTTAATCATTATAATTACAAAGAAAAATAAAATAATCTAAAGAATTAATCAAATTAAAATTTTACTATTCAAAATAATAAGATTTGAATTACCGAAGCTTAGATGCATTTTAATCAAACTGTTTAGGTTCAAATTAAAATCAAAAATGTATCTAACTAACCTAACCCATAACACATACTTTATTCATGTTTAGTTCTATGTTAGTGTGAGCTATCGCCATTCACCGAGCACAATTCCAACTCCATACTGATAATTTCCTGACGAAAAAAACCCAAATAATAGATATGGCCGAAAGGGGAATCGAATCTAAGACCTCGCAGTGAGAGTCCGCATATACTAACCACTAGACCAATGACGCAGGCCGAACAACAATAATCTTAAAGAATATTATTTTGTTGTGTCAGCCCTGTAGCTTTGTGGCGTTTGCGCATTCTAAGTTAAAAAAATGTCTGGAATTGATATCGCACCAAATAATTCGTTATAAACCATTTTCCCACGCTTTATCATATTGCTAATTGTCTGACCTCTGTTAGATAATATAATACCACGACTGTGTTACCCTACTGCCACATGGTAGTGCTTGCTATGTGTGCCCAATCGAACCTTTTTGTAGGTATATTATATGTACATATTTAGTTTTTTATAACAATTTGCTTTTATGTTTTTGACAATTAAGCTTCTTGTCTGTCTTATGGTTTTATCATTCTAGGTTCAGTGTTTTTCTTTAGTTTAATTTCCTATTTCCCTAATATAATTTATTTCCTTTATACCTGGTTTCTTTGTATTAACCCAATCCACAACACTGTGTTTCGGTTTGGTGGTGAGATCAGGCCCTGAAATTACTAGCATATGAAGTATAACACCGTAGTCCTCAGCTGCAGCGACGCATCTACAATCTGCTTTTGTGGATTGTTGATGTCCATGGGCTGTACCCTACTTACCAGATGGATTACAGGCGGACTACACATTCGATCTCTGCAGGCGTAGTAGGTATAAGAAAAAAAATGTTTGAACGCAAGATGTTGATGCTGCTGCCCACGAACTACATCAAAGGTGGTAGAGCGCTGGTTAGGTACATACTATAACAGCCTTGCCAACATGTTCTACTGACGTTATACGTCAAGCTACAGTCTGCTCTAGCCTATATCTCTGTCTCAATGAGAGAGAGAGATGCAGACATGGCTTAAATATAAATGCAAATTAAGAAGGTTGCTGAAGTCGGCCTTTTATGTGTTATTCGTCGCTATCTTCATTGCCGATAGTGTCCAGGAGAAGTAGTGTCTTCGACCAGTCAAACACTAGATTTGAACCGGCGACTTTACTGCACACCGGGCAGCCGCTTTAGCCATCCAGCTACGGTCGCCTCTATCTCTTCATATTGATGTGTTTAATTGAGTAATTGTAATGGTTTTTGTTTCCAACCTACTCTCAGCTCTTGCACCTACCACTTGTCGTCTCTGCATCACCTAAAGGTTGACTGGTAGATAATGCCTACGGCATTAAGTCCACCCGTGTACCATTTATGTGCATAAAGTTTTAAAAAAGAAAAAAAAAAGAAAAAAAAATAACTAGAAACTAGAAATATAGGTAGATATTCTTTAGAGGTCACAAAGATATCGACGAAGTCGCGGGCAAAAGAGATAATGCAAGACCTGAGGAATGACGTTGATGACTTCTTATTGACATACCACGCCGGCGGAGCTCAAATTCCCGGGTCGAGCAAAAGACGTCAGAAAATTCTCAATAACAGCACAGAGATTTTTTACATTATAAATTTGGATTTTTTTTATATTAGATAGAACGCCAGAAGCAATTACACTATCCAATGGTCCCAATGACAAGGCCAAATACACACACTCACTCACACAAGCACACCCAGTCTCAGGACAAATCTTTGCGAATCACACAAAGATTTGTCCCATGTGGGGATCGAACTCACAACACCTGTGCAGTGGAGAGCGGCGAGGCGACCGCTTAAACCACTACACCACACGTGCAGACAAGATGGAATTGTGCCCGGTGAATAGCGATGGGCTCAAACCCTATCCCATGCACCCTAAACATAACAGGTGAAGTGTGGGTGTTGTACACCTCTGCCACCCCCTTCTGGGTAATATAGGTATGTTAGTTATCTAAAATGTAAGTGCACGGTTGGCGTAGCGGTTAAAGCGGTCGCCTCGCCGCTTTCAACTACGCTGGTGTTGTGGGTTCGATCCTCACATGGGACAAATCTTTGTGTGATTCGCAATGATTTGTTCTGACTCTGGGTGTGCTTTGTGTGTGTGAAATGTATGTTTGTGAACACCCCCGCGACACAGGAGTTATTCCTAGTGCGGGCGTCGTTTTTTTTTTAAAAAAAAAAAAAAAAAAAAAAATAGTTTTAAAGCCCAAACTATCCACGGCTTGATGAACAATTTACAAAGAATCTATACAAAAAATAAGATTCCTGAGCGTAATAAGCAAAAACATATAAATAATTACTTATAATTACCAATATACAAATACCTACTTATTAAAAAAAAAAGTAATTTAGACTTCATTTAATAAAACCTGTACGTGTGTGGTCTAGCTTAGAACAAACCTTCTTCATTTTAAGTCAATAACCAAAATAATAGAACTCATCTATCAAACATTTTGTTCTAAATAAGAGTTGTTCTCAACTCATTCTGGACGCTTAAACCATTACGATAGACCCTTCATAACTAACCAAATCATTCTAAGTATAGCTCAACTTATATTGGACGATTAACCAAAATAATAGGCCTCATTTTATTAAACAAATCTTCTAAACGACAGGTCAGCTTACGTTTGATACTATCGAACGAAATTCGAATTTGTTAAGATCTAACCAACAAACTATTGCTATCTCGTTTTATCGTTTAAAGAAATTTGGAAAATGTTCCACGATAGACAGAGAAAGATTCGAAGTTCGAACTTGCATTACCAGCCACGCGTCGTGGGTGGTCGTCTGACGTCATAAGGTCATTGTCCGCGCCGATAATTTTTTGACACCTGTGTTTTTAAAAGTTGACATGCAAAGGTATTGATAGATTCAGCCTTTTTATTTTTTAAATAGAGATAGATGGGAATTGAGACGTACTATTTATGGAAAGTAGGTTTTTACACGAATGAAATTGCAAGCTTTTTAAATTTTTTGTTAGAAGACTCCTTTTAACAGAATTTTACGCTCGCTATTATTACTTAACGTATAAATTAAAAATGTAATGTTACTCTAAAACTTGCATAACTTACCTTTAGTACCACATGTTTTCTTTGTTTCGATCAATTATTATGCTTATATATTATTCTCAACCGATTAACTACACGATAAAAGTTCTATATGAATAACCTAAACTACGATGTTTGTAATTCTAGGATTTAAACTAACACTAGTATTGTACAAAAAAATTTTAATATGTAATTTTATAAATAAAGATCTTTTGAAATTGAATTGAATTACGCTCGCCAAGGGTTTTTAGTCTTAGTTTGGATATAGTTGGTTATTATTTAGATAAATTTCGGCTATGAGACGATTACTGCTGAGCTTATATATATCCTTCCTCAGGCCTTGAAAAATCTTCACAACAATTTTCATCTAGATCTAGATGTTTAGTTGTGAAATCATAGCAGGCAGACAGACAGACGTATAGAAAGACAGACAAACAGAGTTACTTTCTCATTCATTATAGACGATAATAGAATTATTAAACACTGATTTTAACCGATGCAAAAAAAGAGGAGGTTCTAAATTGAACCGATAGAAACCTAGATTGTTATTTTGGAATACTATACTTATAACAAAATAATATTCTGAAGTTTAATTTAATTCAAACTAATTAATTAATTACACAATCTAAACCATTCTCTCAGCTATCAAAACATACAAAAAAATCTATTCTACTCTATAATTTGGTCTATGTCCTTTAATAAAAAAAAACAATTTACGAACATTACAGTTGTTTGAGACGCGTGCCTTCTTTTAACAATAGGTTTACATGTTGTCTAAAATTATTAATTTAAATCGAAGCCTGTGACAATTAAACCGAAAGGACTAGTCCAGTTTAAGCAGATTTTTGCATGGATATTTATTTTTATTTCTCCTCCATATTAACTATACTTAGATTTGCCTTTGATCGACGCTTAAAAAATAAAGTACCTGGAGATCGAGACTTGCACGCCATAAAAATATAAGGAACAAAAAAATACTCTTACACTGCGTCGATGTTCTAGTGTTTAGTGTATGCGCCTCTCATCGTAAGGTCTCGGATTTGATAGCCGGGTCTTTCCGTCAGGAAATTCTCAAAAGCAGCACGGAGATGGAATTGTGACCGGTGGATGGCGATAGGCTCACCGCCTATCCCATGGAACCTAAACATAACAGGTGAAGTGAGGGTGTTGTGTACAAGAAGGGTGTGGCAGAGGCATGATTTTATGTTACGTTTTTTTTTTTATACTACGCCTACAGCGGGCGAACGTGTAGTCCACCTGATGGTAAGTGGAGTACAGCCCATGGACATTAACAATACACAAAAGCAGATTATAGATGCGTCGCAGCAGCTGAGGACTACGGTGGTATGCCTAATGTGCCAGTAATTTCAGGGCCTGATCTCACCACCAAACCGGAACACAGTAATGAAACTACTACTTGGCGGCAGGTTAAAGGTGAGAAGGTGATGCTGCCACCCTCGAGCTCATTCACAAGAGCTCTACCACCAATAAAACAAGCTCTTTTTTCGGCAAATGTCATTTAAATCGTTAGAGCCGTTTTCTAAAACGGCAAGTCATATATTGTTCAATATAATATATAGGATAAAGCTTTCGCTGTCTCACAAAGATTGCATATGCGTTGTTATTATATATCGCCCATCAGGTGCTATAGTGATATAATAATAGTACAGCCCTGTATTTAATACATGTCCCACTGCTGGGCTCGGGCCTCTTCACATGATGAGAAGGGTTAGGCCATAGTGCACCACGCTGGCCAAGTGCGGATTGGTAGACTTCACACACCCTCGAGCACTTTTTTAGGCACTCTCAGGCATACAAGGTCCCTCACGATGTTTTCCTTCACCGTTAGCGAGCGATAATTTATATAATAAATACACACATATCTTCGAAAAGACGAATCTAAACGATTTATTAACAGAGGTGTGCCGTGGGTTCGAACCCGAGACCTTTGACTTTGCAGTCCTACGATCTCCCACTCGGCTATCGCTGCTTCTAAATCATTGATAAATATTGAATATTGCATAAGTAAGCAAAATAGGCGTTTTTATGCAAAATTACTGTCTTTAATTAAGTCATTATATTTTTTTATTGTTATTGTTTGTTGTAAAAAAACATCAAGACAGTTATTCATTTTTTATTGCATAAGTATACGTTATTTTACTAAGCACTAAGTACCTAGTTTTCTATTAAAATCTCTATCTATGCCGATGAAACAGTTGAAAAAAATACTGTTAGTATAATTATAAAAAAGTACTGTTTAAAAAATAGAGTTTACTGGTGGTAGAGCTCTTGTATAGGTGGTAGAGCTCTTGTGAATGAGCTCGAGGGCGGTAGCACCACCATCTCCCCTTTAACCTGCTGCCAAATAGTAGTGCTTCCATTACTGTGTTCCGGTTTGGAGGTGAGATCAGGGCCTGAAATTACTGGCACATGATGCATAACACCGTAGTCCTCAGCTGCAGCGACTTTTGTGGACTGTTGATGTACATGGGCTGTAGGTACTCCACTTACCATCAGGTGAACTACACTTTCGTTCGCTGTGGGCGTAGTATAAAAGAAAAATTTAAAGAATTCAGGCATCAGTAGATAAAAGGTAAGCCTTTTGCCTGAATTCTTTAAATTGCTGTGAAGGTTTTTCTTCGTTTATGACTCATGCAAATACTAGTCACCTATATATTAATATTTATAACAAACAGCCGAACTGTTCGGTTTTATTAGCAGACGATTTTGTTCGCGCAAATATAGCACATACGTGTCTCCTTACGGAGGCGGCCGCGCCGTTCATACTCGCAATATTGTACTTACTTTTACAACTCACTGTAAAAATGAAAAGCTTCTCAAAGTCTTATTTATAGGCCTATACTATAATCATGGGCGTAGCCAGAAGGGTGGTTTTTGAGGTAAAAAACCTGCCCATATCCCCCGAAAAGTAATAAAATACAGTTTTTAAATTTTTTGTTTGTCTCTCAGTTCGTAACGGCTAATCTTCTACCGGCTGGATTTATTTTGAAAAAAAAGCATGATAAATTACGAAAATTTAGACGCGTACGAAGACGCAGGCAAAAGCAAGTACAAATAGTTTATTTAAGACTTCATCAAAACCTTTTCAGTTGTTAATTTATTAGTAAGGAAGATAAACGAATTTATTGACTTTATACGCCTATCTCTCGGCCGGATATGGATATTAAGATCAGCTGCCGGATGCGCCGGATACCGAATACTTAACGAATATTCGGCGCATCTTTGGTCACTACACAGTCAAAATGGAAACTTTTGACAATAAACCTCTTCATCGGTAATATTCGAAATAGTTGTTATAACTAGAAAACTCTTTTAACATCAAAAAAAGAACTTCTCTAGCACCATATAAACCATCCCTTACATAAGGGTGTCGAATCACCGCCTCAGGGATGTTATCCCGATTCGACTCTATTATTCACACTTTGTTTTTTATCACCCCTTATAAGGGTGGGTGTTGTGATAAAATGTGTTTGTTTTAGAGAAGAGTTTTTAAAGCGGTTTGAATACCTTTTATCAATGGTTTGATTCGCGAGTTCGGCAAAATTGTTATTTCGACTTCTTCCTTCAGGAAATTTTCAATAGCAACAGCTCAGATTTAGGAATTTCTACTATACTATACCTATAACTACTTACACTATACGGTACTTTTAATTGATTTACCTACCACGTAGACGAAACCACGTAAGAAAGTTGATTAGTTGATTTGATATCGCTAAACTCGAGAACTAATGATAAATATTTTTGTGTCTGACAGCCTAACTCTCAATAAAGGTCTTAAGATATTTAATATTTTTCTAAACGCCTCGGGAGCAGAGCAGTAAGATTTAGAGCAGCTACTACTTAATACAAATAATTCCACGCAGACGAAGTCGCGGCCAAAAGCTAGTAGACAATAAAAACAAAAGAAAATTATTCTTTCCCGATCCATTTTATACTTCTAATCAAAAAAAAAATCAACCCTCTTAATTTGGCACCCTTTAATTCAGTTGACAGGGGCGCTCTTATTGAAATACTTGTGGCATTGCGAATCGGGAATGCCCGGGTTCGATTCCCGGGTGAAACTTTAATTTTGGTAGCTTTTATTGCATTTTTAAGTGAAGTGAAGGAATGTCTTTTTTTAAGTGCAGTGTTTTAGATACATTTCATTATGTTTGTTTATAGATAGGTACAGTAATCTATAACATAACATTACATCACGTCTATATTATCCAGAAGTGTGTGTCAGAGGTGTACAACACCCACACTTCACCTGTTGTGCTTAGGTCCCATGGGATAAGTTAATAATGCGCGCACAATGTGCAAAGCCGGCGGACAGTCGTAAGGTTTTTGTTTGTGTTTATTAATATCAAGAGAATCTTATGATGAAAAAAGAATTGAGCGGCAAATTTGATTTTAGATTACCAACATATTATTTTTTTAATAATAGCCTATTGACATAACATTGACATAATGGGTGCTGCAAATATAGTCAAAGAGGATGTATTAATAGTTAAGACAGGAGAACGTCTGTCTAGTGTATAATAAGTATGTATTTACAAAATAAAGTATATTATTATGTATTAGTATCAGTTATTCTAGAACCAATAGTACAAGCTCTGCTTAGTTTAGGACTAGATGGCTTTGTGTATAATATATGTTGTGTGATATTTATTATCATTTCTCTTTATTAATTATTTAACTTATTTAATATATTCATATTAAATAATTATATAAACAGTGTCCCACCGGCATCGGGTGCATGGGCCAAGCTGCCGGTGGTTAGGGCTCCAGAGAGAGGAACGTCCTCACGATGCGTGCCGTGTCCAAAATAACCGCCTTCTGCATCTGGCTCTTGGTCCAGCCGCCTAACGCGAGCCTTTTAAGGTGATCGTCGAGAACCTAAACATAACAGGTGAAATGTGGGTGTTGTACACCTCTGCCACACCCTTCTGGGTAATATAGGCGTACCTAATGTATATTTATTTATATTAAAAATACTTACCTATCTCCCTTTTTAATATACATAATTATCTTAAGCTATGAGAAGTACTTATAGGGGATATTAATCATTAAGATAAGGTTCTTTTCATATTACAAACTTTTTAAAGCAAAAAGAACTTAGATTATTGATTAATAAATGTTATACCTCAGTAACAGACTATATAGACATTCAGTCAGTGTAATAAATAATCATAACTGATATATAGGTATCTAATATTAAATGCAAATTGTGATTCATTTAACTCTGTTATATCACTTATAATAAAATGAAACTTTTGCATGCATTACATGCAGAATGTACATGGTTTCCTAAGAAAAACGTAACATTTTATATAAAATAATATTAAAGTTGAAAAATTAAGAACCCAGCAGGATTCGATCCTGCACCCCCTGGGTATACGCCCCATGTGCTTTGCCAATTCAGCCATGGATTCGTATGCTGCTAGACTCGAAATTCCTCAACTCTTTTCCATGGCTGAATTGACAAAGCACCTTGGGCGTTTACCCAAAGGGTATAGGTTCGAATCCTATTTAATTCTTAATTTTCCACTTAAATATTATATAAAATACAAAAAGCTATGCCTTTAAAATATTACAAAAATGTAACACCTTAATTGTCATACGGTACGTAACGTTCAGCGCAATAAAATGTATTCTATTCTTTGCTCCAAATAAACAAACTGCATTTATAAATAAAACAACAAAATTTAATTTAACTTCTTTTAATAAGATTTGTCTATAAATCGCTACTTTTCGTATGTATACATTGACAACATTTTAAACAACAAAACAAAAAAAATAAAACAGTTACTAACAACTATTTTATTTCGCAAATTTTCAAAATGTTGTCAAAATATAACGACTAATACTGCTACATTGCACAATAAATAACTTAAAATAATTTGTTAATTAATCTTAAAATTATATTTATTTACACATTTTTATTTTACACAATTCGAGTGGGACAAAATCGACTATTAATTTTACAAAATGTTAACTTGTTTTTGTGATTTTGTTTTTTTTTTAACTTTTTCCAACGCAGGGATTATTTGAAATGCAAGATTAGATTAGTCAGTAAAATGCTATGGTAGTAGCAAAGATTTAAGGTCGGAAAACAACAAAGAGCTGACTTAATAACTTGGTTTTCGAATATCTCTGTCCCATTCAAATATTGAACGAGAGAGCGAGATAGAAAATCTAAAGCCGGGTTCAGTGTTGAACTCAGTTCAGTGCGTTCGGCCTTAAGTGTGTTACCGCGAAACAAAACTCAGTCAAATACTGAATTTATAATATTTTATACAAATTTTGTGTCAAATATTATGAAACAATTTAAATGACTTTTCCAAAGTAAATGATATTGAAATTATTATGATAATAAATAAATCTCGCGATAATCACACGTATGAAAATAAATTATAGAAACACTACGATTAGGAGTATTACTTACTAACGTATTATTTTTATTGAGAACATAATTATTATATGTTTTTTTTAAACAATAAACAGCAATGGTTTTCAGTTTTAGTATGAATTTAGTGTTAACAGGGTTCACTTGGCAAAATAGTAACTTTAAAAAAAATACAAGAATGTTATTCAAATTACTAAATACGTGTGCTACTCACGTAATGTTGGTCTATTTAGTCAACCGCGGTTTCACCTACACATTTAGGCATTCTCAAAAGAGTTTGAGTTTCATAATTTAAATAATGTAACAAACTCCCGTCAGTTTCAATAAAAATTAAGAAGGTTTTCATTGTAAAACAATTAATTAAACTTGAATAGGGTAAACCATAGCTAATAAAACTGCGATAAAATATCCATAAATGGAGTTATGACGGAGTTATAATCTTCTTAATACGTTAGTCTGTAATTCCTCGACGCTACAAAGTGATGGTTCAATTTAATTGGCTCTAAATTATTTGAGATGACAAGTGTCTGAAGAATAAGGTGAACGATGTCATGATTTCATTATCTGATAGTTTGCAGTGTATGTTAAGATTTTCGAAATGATATGGCCTCAAGAAAATATATATACAATCAGAGAGCATGCATTTAACTAGAAAGAACTATAAGATTTAAATGACATAATTCCCACTGCACATTCCAAATACGAGGAGGACTGAAAATCGGCGTTGCTGGTGTCGTGGCTCGCTGCGCACTGCAACAATAGCCGAGTCTTCTCCTTTTGCTACATCTTAATATTTTAATCTTTCTCTTGTAATTTATTCAATGTATTTCTTCCTTTCTGAAACTTTTATGTGTTTGGTGGCAATAAATGATTTTTTACATTTTTTTTTATAAAATTTACGTCAAAGTTTAGAAATGTATGGAATTTGACAGCTTTTACCCGGGCTGGGGAAAATTTACTATGTAATTTGACAGTCCATTGTTGCAAAAGTATAACCGTCAATTTACTTCGTGTTACATCTTGACATCTATTATCTCTGGTTTCACCAATTCCAAATAAGCCTCTATTAGGAACTTATGTATTCCTGAAACTTCACTTATGTATTCCAATCTTAGTCATGCTCAGGAAAAAAATAGTATCCGATTCAGTTATCGATGACGTAATGCTGTACAAGCCAACCAAAGTCAAAATACCCAACATACACTACAAACCATCAAACTTCTCCATCTAAACCCTATTCATCTGCTGCTGCTCTCTTTCTCTAGCCTTCATTTCCAACTCCTCTTCTTCCTTCGTCAACGGCACCGTGCTATGGTTATACAACCCTTGGGCCATCAGCTGTAGAGCCAAGGGGTTTCTCTGGCCAGAAGCCTTCTTGATCTTAGCCCGTTTGTTCTGAAACCAGATCTTGATCTGAGCTTCGGCCAGACCTAGCTCTGCGGCAAGGGCTTGGCGTCGACGTTCGGTCAGGTAGCGGTTTTCGGCGAACTCGTGCTGAGAAGAAAAAATTATATGAGTTTATGGATTCAAAGGAAAATATTCGGGCAATTTTTTAAGCTTAGGGATGAAGACAACAGTTAATTTTAGAGCAGTCCTAATAACTATTGGTTCAAGGGATTAATTAAATAAATAAATAAATATTTCACAACTTACACACAACGCCATCTAGTCCCAAACTAAGCAGAGCTTGTACTATGGGTACTAGAATAACTGATACTAATACATATTATATACTTTTCTTTTGTAAATAAATACTTATTAATTATACATAGAAATACTTAGACTAAAACAAACCCCCATGTTCACGCACACAAAAATTTGTCTTAAGCGAGAATCGAACCCGCGACCTCGGCGTTGCAGGCAGGTACACTACCCACTCCGCCATCCGGTCGTCAATACTGTTCCATAATCGTTTCCCATCTCCAACTTTTTCACGTAACATCAGGTCCAGATAAGGTCTTGGTAAAACCTCCAAGAAGTGTTTGCATGTAATTAGATAGTAAGTAGTTCGAATGTCTATACACTAAGTCAGGCTATGTCCTGGCCAGGTGGATTGACGACCTGAAGAAGGTCACTAGAGAGGACTGGATAGAGAAGGTGGAGGACCTATGTGTTGAGGCGCATATTGTGAGAGGCCTATGTCCAGCAGTGGACTAAGACAGGATGATTGATTAAGTCCCTGTGTCTTTGAAACAACTTGAATAATTTGACCCATACCTTTAACCTTGCAAGCTGTGGTCCAGAGAAAGCAGTCCGTGGTCTCTTCTCATCATTGGTGGTCTCGGCACCTTGAGGCTTCTTCGGCCGTCGCGTGCGGGGACCTGGTCAGAAACATACTGGTTGGGACATGATGATACAATGATTGATCCAGGTTAATAAAAGTTCCTACGCGCTACTCATCTGTTAGTCCATATACGTGGTCAAACCACGAATGGCATGATCAGATCATTCAATTTGTTCGGAAAACGGGCATGTATTTTCGTATAAAGTTTTAACTTTTTTACAGAAACATATTAGTTGGGAAATGATTTATGGTACAAAACTACTGTTATCTAATTTTACCTAACCTCTTTTATTGAATTTAGTTCGTTTTTAGTATAACCAGATAAAACCGGAGATAAATGCGTTTGAGAACAAAACGGAAACAATATTTTTCATGAAAACTACTTTGAGACGACCTCAATTAGTAAATAAATAATGTAGTATGTAATAATGTTGTTGTAATAAATTAAATAATGTTGTTTTTTTAAGTCTTTAAAAATAATTTAACGTTTATATCATAATTATTGACATAAATTAAAAGTAACAGTTTGGTAAGATAAGTTTTGTAGTCACTAAACATTAATACTTATTGCAACATGACTATTGAACATAAAAACAAAAATCAAAAACAAAAATACCAACACAAAAGCGAACATAAAAACACAGAAGCACATAAAAACACATCACAAAGGCACAAAAAACTCTAAGAACAAAGATACAAAAACATAAATACAAAAACAAAAACAAAATGTCATTTGCAGCATTCCCTCGCAGAAGTTCCCGGTACAAGCGGACGATGCAATATCTTAACCAATTCAGTTTCATGCCCAAACGGGCACTGAATGTCATTTGAGTAAAATTGGTCAAAATATTTCACCGACCGCCTGACGGGCTGGCGCGTGGTGACCCTGAGATTGTTAGGATTATCTTCAAGCAATCCCTGAGAATCTGGGAGCACGGACGTACACCCGCCAAGTTGAACAAAAAAGTATAGTATAGGCCCCGCAAATTGTTAATGGAACCTTGTTTGATTAAATTGCTTTATTGTACGACAGTGAACTGCGGCAAAGTTTTTTTGTACGGTTCTTTTAAGTTAATTGTATTCCAATTGCCTTACCAATTTGCGAGGGTATTACACATGATTAGTAGGTTACATACGATTATGTAGTAAGTAGACATCACAGGACTCATTTATTTTATAACTTTGGATGCAGGAAACATTTGGTATGTATATTATATAGAAAACAGTCATAGAGTACAAAGTTCAGTTACCTGTATTAATGAGAAATTCTAATAGTAAAATTAAACGCTAATCATTTCAAAATAAACACGAATCTAAAATTTTGACATTAACATACAGTGAAACATTTAATTAATTACAATCGCAGAAAACACAAAATTAATTCATTATAAATTTTTTTGGCAATGCCTTCTTTAAACCAGAAGTTAAAATTGATAACGCAAACGAAATTAATTACACCTGTTTGTTAACGATTACACAAGATTACAAATAAAACACACATCAAAACCATTAATTATGCACAAATGTTAGTAAAACAAATAACATGCAAAAATAATTATATTTCATTTCTGAAAACTGTGCTTTTAAGACTGTTTAAATTGAGCTCACGGTTGGCGTCGCCACTTTTAACTGCGCTGGTGTTGTAGATTCGATCCCTACACGGGACAAATCTTTGTGTGATTCGCAAAGATTAGTTTTGACTCTGTGTGTGCAAAATGTATGTTCGTAAACTACCCCGTGACACAGACGTTATTTTTAACGCGGGCGTCGTATTAAGAAAAAAAGTCATTCTAAGATACATTTTAAATCTATAGAACGTCGAAAGCAGTTTAACCGTTTCTAATCTAGGCAGAAACGAGTCTAAAGAAAATCCTCTATTTATAAGATAAAAGTTTATGTTAATGTCCAGACTAGTGTCATTTCCAACCGCGCCAACATTACATGTAAATTACGTCTCATTTACATTGACTAGGATTAACTTAACTTGGCATTAAATGTTATACAGTTTTCAGAAAAGAAATATATTATAAACAAACAAACACAATTTTATTACATATATGAACAATAGTCATGTTGCGATCGAGTATTTAGTAAACATTTTGACTGGGGTCCAAAGGGTGTAAGCGCCATAATATATATTTTTTTTTATGGTGGATAGGCACGCGTTTGACCACGATTTCACCTGATGGTAAGTGATGATGCGGTCTACGGTGGAGCACGCTTACCTATGAGATACCTATTAACTCTTGCTTTGAAGAGATCCAAGTTGTACTTCTGCGGAAACACAGACTCGAGCAAGGCGTTCTATTCTTTGGCAGTTCGCATAAAAAATGTGGAGGCGAAACGCTTAGTGCGTATTGGTGGAATATCTACCGTGAAGCGGTGCCTGAGTGCCGTTTGTCTGGTAGTCCGAATAATTTTACAATTTAAGCATGCATAATAAATATGCTGTCTTTTCGTAGCTAGCTAATATCTTAATTATAAGTATTGAAAGAGTGCACAAAATGTATTATGTAGTTTTTTGTAATATCTGTTTATCTACGAAAAATCCATGATAACTAATATTTTTAAAAGAAAACCTATTTAGTTAGAAAAATAATTGTATAACATAGTTAACTAAAGAACTTCTTTTAATAAATTCAACAAACCAATAATAAAACACAATAGCTCAATATTTAACAAGCTAATTGTTTAAATAGTCTCAATCTATTTAAAAGCGATTTATATTTAGAAATCCAATCCGTCGTCGCTTGCGCAACGTCCAAATCGGTGTCACTATAAATAGGAGTAAAATATTGCAACCAATTGTAATGCCAGATCTAAATGGTAGGTTAATCTTGCAACGTTTGATTAAGATTATTATCTCAGTATTTTTATTCTATTGTTTGGATATTTTGTAACCTGAGAATAAAATATTTTGTTAATATTAGATTTTATAGAGGAGACAGTTTGTCTATTGATGCCTACATAACTGCAACCCCGTATATTAATAGTATCTATTTATATATTATTATAGTTAAAAAAAAAAATCTTCACGATTATCCTGTTCGTAAATATTTTATTTATTTATTATTAAGTTAACTTACCAAAATTTAAAATATTGTATGATATATTTTCATTGTCAATATAATATATGATAATAATTAGTTCATTCATAACAGTGCTAAGCGAATACATACTTATTAAAAAAAATATAGCTTAAATTAAATCACTACTTAAATATACTTTTTTCTAACCTATATGAACTCAATTACATAAGCCACTTTCGTTAATAATGTTTCCAATATGCTTTCAAAGAAAAATAAACACAATATAAATTCTCTCAATTTGCGCGGAACAAATCAATTTTATTTCTATACTGAACCAACTCACGATTCACTTTTTGTGCCCGACTGTATCATTGTCGCCTACAACGAAAGTATTTTTTCGTTGTAAGCGACAATGTAGTGAATTACCTAGTTTTAACAGCGTGGGGTTCCGTTAATTTTATTTTATTGGCCAAAGTGTGTAATGAAGAATCTTTAAATTTATACGCGAATAAAAAAATATAGTGGCTTTTTTTTAATTACGAGTTTATTATTTGCCACAGTTGAAGTTATCATTTATTGGGTGGATATGACTTTTTTAGTGTTCATTTCCGTCGGTTATTACGCCAAAGAAAATCACGTTTGCCTTACAA
Source organism: Hypena proboscidalis (assembly GCA_905147285.1). NCBI lineage: Eukaryota > Metazoa > Arthropoda > Insecta > Lepidoptera > Erebidae > Hypena > Hypena proboscidalis. The sequence goes on from LR990153.1 coordinate 1,284,488, forward strand.
ATTGGATGACCGCAAAGTCTAATTTCCTTTTAAGTATTTGAAAGTCTAATTTGTTACGAATGAAGACTAAAATAAATAAAAAGCATTTATTTACTCAAATGAATCACAATTTTTCCGTATGATATGACACTAGTATATGTTTGAAACTTTACCGTTACCGATGCCTAAATTAAGCTATTGCTTGTATTTTGAGAGACAGCGTTCAGTCGTGGAGTATGATACATTGTTAAATTTAGACTGTCTATGTATGGAGGCTGTGGTTTCTAAAAATGTCGCTGTCATATCCACCCTCTATATTGAACCTTTGTAAACTAATTTAAGCTATCCATTGCTTTTCCTGCTTTTTGTAGAGGAACAGGCGGACAGCTGTTCAACGGTAGCCTATTGGAAATGGTATATATGTATATTCTCTGTGAACACTTCGTTATCGCGATTCAGCACTCGTCGACAAATTATGTCACGTGATTATGTGCGGATACCTCCACATCACTCATAATTATTGATAAAACACTATTTATCTAAACTAACTAAATGTAAATATTTGCCTTTTTATTTTTACCTATGTATATAATATTTTTAATTTACTTAATGTAACTTTATGTTTCTTTAGTGTTTTTAAAATAATAAATAAATAATTAATACTTATAAATAAATCCATATAATATTTATCTAAAGTAATTTTATTTAATCTTGGCAACTCTTTATAATAATAGAACCTATATAATTTTCGAAGGTTTTTTTTATAAAATATTGAAATTATGGTATTTTTTTAAATATAAAATTTTAAAGTTCTGGTAACATTTCGACCACTAGGCGTTTAGATTTGTTTTTAAATAGGCCTACGCAATTTTATATGTAATTTTAAACCCAAAGCGGTTGGGTGTTGTTACTTTGGGCGACAATAATCTACGATTTTATGGCAAACGTTAGTGTTAGATTGTGTTGGTGGCGGATTTAGATAGATTTTTGTGATTTATTTTACGTTATTTGAGGGCATTTTGACTTAAGCGTCATTTTAAATTTGTTGTAAAATATACCTTATTGCTTTGCATTAAGATCATTTTATAAAAAATACTTTAATGTCGTTAAACATACGGAACATTGAAAAATCGTGGCAATATTTTGATTGAATATAATTAACAAAAGGCTAAATTGCAAGTACCTAGTAGTTTTGTCTGATGTACTGCAAATTTGTATCTTTTAGTAATTCTAAAACCTTAAGCATGGCTTGTAATGAAAATAATTTAATAATTTTGATACTTAAAAAAAAAAATTGTTCTCAAAAAATCACGTCTTGAATAATAACGTTTATTCTTTTTCATAACAAAGAAAAAAAAAATTGCAATTTTTTATGACATGATATCGCTTGAATTTTATTAAAACAAACATGTCGTCAACATTTTACCAAATTTTATGCTTATAATTCTTCAAAATAATCAAAATTGGCACAACTCACACTTGGCCGTATAAACTCGTTCCATCGCTAGAAAGTTAAAATGACAACCATTTTTTTATAAAGTCATCAACAAAGTTATATTGTGTTCGATACCTTTAACCAATATTCGTTGTAAAAAATGTCCACAAAAACTAGTACAAAAGGCTATAATGTATTTTTTTATAGTGGTCTAAATTATTGCCGTTTTTTTTAATAATTTAGTATCGTAATCGAAAATCTAAGAATCGATTTATAGGAAGAATCATACGCAAAATGTTTAGGTCTCTAGTTTTTTTTTGTTTGTATTTTTATATTATGTAAGTCACTACTTTTTTCCTTTTTTTGCACACACCCCTGATAGTTTAGAAACGTAAGAAAAATAACTAAACTAACTTGAAAAAATTGCTTTTTACGCCCTAAGATGTTTCAATTATAATGAAATAATTAAATTATAAACAAATAGTCAAATCATTTTTAAATTATCAATTTTAATAGTATTTTGGCTAATCTTCCCAAGATGGGATAAAATAATTAAATCATGCTAAAACAAACTCCCAAAAACAAAAAAAAACTCATAGGAAAATAAATGGAATTTTCTCACGTGGTTCTCGTGAGCGGGTCCCGTACTTACTTCTTCCTGAAACAAAGAGAAAAACAATTATTACACACCAATAATTAAAAGAAAATTAAATTACAATTCGCAATAGGTACTAAAAATTTACAATTAAAAAAACAACCTGGGTCACCATTGTGAACCTAGAATTTCAATCATTGTTGTACATTTGTGGTAAATGGCTGTACAGTCCACCTGATGGTAAGTGATGAACATTTAAATTGAAAAAGGGTACTGATGCGTCTACGTCTGAGGAATACGATAATTCTCGTATGCCCAATGTGCTGGTAATTACAGGGCCTGATCTCACCACCAAACCGGAACACAGTATAGTGCCAGCACTACTATTTGGTGGCAAGTTGAAGGTGAGGTGGTGCTTATTCTCTCTAGCTTGTTCACAAGAGCTCTACCACTATTGATATCAAAGTTTAACTTTATAATAATACCTCAACCATTGTTAGTTGGTCTTAAAATGCTAGCAGCATATTGCTTACCAGCTATCCCATGGGACCTAAACATAGCAGGTGAAATGTGGGTGTTGTACACCTCTGCCACACCCTTCTGGGTAATACAGGCGTGATGTTATGTTATGTTATGCTAGCAGCATAACCACGTTGGATTAAAAACGAACTAAAACATACAAAATTTGGAATTGGTACAGTGGGACATTACATATTTAATTGGAATAACATGATAAATGCACACATATCTTCGAAAAGACGAATCTTAACGATTTATTGACAGAGGTGTGTGCCGTTGGTTCGAACCCGAGACCATAGTAAACCGAGACCTTTGAATTCGCAGTCCTCTATTTTTCACTCAGTTATCACTGCCAATCATTTATATTGTCGCTCGCTAACGGTGAAGGAAAACATCGTGAGTAAACCTGCATCCCTGAGAGTGCCAGAAAGGTGCTTGAGGGTGTGTAAAGTCTACCAACCCAATCACGCCACCCAACTAGGCCACGCTGGCGTAGTTGGGTTGGTGGCGGACTTTGGCCTAACGCTTGAATCATGAGAAGAGCATGGGGTGCATGAAAGGAGCCTCCCCGAGTGACGTACACAACGATTCCCTACGTCCGGCGCACCCTGGGCAATTCGCGAGTTCTCCAAAGCGAATTGGCTAATCCTTTCACCACGATGGAAAGTCAAAATAAAATTTGACTCAGCCATCGACACGACGAAGAAGAAGAAGATGAGAAGAGCCCCGAGCCCGGCAGTGGGACATGTATTAGATACAGGGCTGCTATTATTTATCATTTTATTTAAAAATGTATTATACCCACTACTTAGATATGTAACACACTTATCCATAACTGGTATAGTAAGTCTTTACTATGACTAAGAAGTTTTTGCCCTGCATATCTAACATGTTGGTCCACTATACTTAAAATTGCATCACTCAACTTGTGACCACGGTGGGTGCAATTGGATCGAAATGCCGAGCACCAAAATGTAATTGAATCGGCATACATGCATAATTAGTTAATTGCAGTTGTAATCATAAAGTGAATTGCAATAATTACACGTGCATACAGTTTTACAGAAAGGGAATACGATATACTTATTTGGTGAGTAGAGAAAGTGTACACAGCCTTTTTCAGTTTTGGATCATTCGTTACATGAATTTGAAGACCTAAAGCACAGAACGCATGACCAACACTTAAAATCTCTAAAACCTTAATATGTACTGTATTACTCATACGTTTTAAGAGTTTTTTAAGTTTTTAACGGGATTCGACAGATTGGAATAGTGATTGGGGTTGGCTATGATTCCTAAGTTTTAACCGACTCCAAAAAAAAGGAGAAGGTTCAAAACTTAGTAATCATAGCCAACCCCTTTCTTGGCACTGAAATTACCCTTGCAAAAGAATTTTCTACATAGTAGTAGGACAAAAGTCCAATATTTTGGATGTATTTTGACATCTATCAGGCGAGAAGTCCACCTCATCTAGTACCGATGTTTGCAATCTGTTACGTCATTCTTGCATACCATCAAGTGGACTACATCCTCGATCGGTAGATACGCCGATGAGAGCATCTGCGCAGTGCGTGTAGTCTACAGCACAGTGACTTCATACCAAAACCTGTTTTGTAGACCGTCGTACTAAACATACAAACAGATTTGTCGTAACGAGGAAATCCATCTGTCTCCGTAAAGCATAAAACGTCACAAATAATGAATGGTAAATATCGCCAAAAACTATAAACCTAGTTCTGAGATCAACCCGAAAGTTTTACCTATAGGATTCTTATTCGGATTTTTAACGTAACGCGTCATGTTAAGTTTGAAATCAATATCTCGAAAGTTAATTTCGATGGGAGTCTATCTAGCCATCGCCACGAAAGTCTTCTTCTTCCGTGTCGCTGGTTCAGATAGACCTATCTATTAAAGGTAAAAGCAAAGATCTTGGCGGGTCGTGAATGCACTGTCTTAGTCACTCGAGTAGGGTTCACGCTTTACGTATATCTCGCTCTCGTTACCGCGTGTAACCAATAAGTTTGCTGTTGGTATAAATAGCTATAGCAAGCTGTCAAATAGTAGCCCTTGCATTACTGTGTTTCAACTTCATGGTAAATAGATTTTGAAATTACTACCAAATACTATTTCCACACACACAGACACACATTCCACATAATATTGTAGACATTCAATGTAGCGAAGCTTCTGCACTCTACATCTGACCACTTACTTACTATCAAGTAGATTAGAGCTTGTTTTTATAATTCCCTGTAATAAAGACGATGAGTTTATTTGTTGAACACACTGTACAGAACATAATTTAAGTTCGTTATATACTGTATAGTAACGCGTCAAGTTGTGTTAAGTTAAACAGAATAAGATCCCAGACCGGATATGCCGTGGACCACCCACAAGCATCGTTAATTAAGTCATTCGGCTTTAGTAGTATGTTTATTTTATCTTTTTATATCTTTTATTTTTATATCTTTTTATAGATTCACGTACGTTGTGTGGAATTGACGAATTTTAACATAATATCACGTTTATATCATCCAGAAAGCTGTAGCAGAGGTTTATAAGACCCATGGTGGGATAGGGGGTGAGCCTATCGCCATCCACCGGGCACAAATCCAACTCTGTGCTGCTATTGAGCATTTCTTTACGGACAAATCGCAAATAACTCTTTTGCTCCACTCGGCAATCGAACCCGAGATATCGCGGTAAGAGGCCTATACGCTAACCACTAGACTAACCAGAATGCCTAATATGCCTTGATGGTTGCTATCAATGCTACTCACCTGTTTGATTTTTTTACAGGAGTATAAGTGTTGCCGCTATAACAACCAATAAAAAAACCGTTTTTTTTTCATAGATAGTACTTGGATTGGATTGATTTTAATTCAAATCTCTAAGTTGAATTAATGTCAATCTAAGCTCCGGTGTCAAATCATTTTATTGCAATAACTATTATAATTTAATTAGTTAAGTTTTATTTTAATTTTATGTTTTTTGTATTTTGATGTTTGTTTTGACGTGTTCAAACGCCCCTTGGGGCCCATGGCAATAAATGATTTGATTTCTGATTTACGGAATACTTTGTGCGTGAGCCCGACTCTCAATTAGCCGGTTAAATCTGGTCCGGAATAGACAAAATATATATAAGTAAACGACAAAAAAACAGCAAGAATTTTGACCATCTTAAAGACATTTAATTTTCCTCATTTAAAAAAAAATGCATCAATTTCCTACACAGGGTAATTTTTATTTAAATAACTTGAACTTGATACTTCATTCAACCATTCTGAAAAACTTTTGTTTTACAAATGTTTAAAGTTAAACATTTTTTTGAACATAAATGTTGCAAAAAACAAGTAATGCAATATGCAATCAAATATCCTAAGAGTCTTAGATGCTAAAATTGAAAAAAAATTGCCAAAAAATTAAGTATTTAAAAACTGAGTCGTTAGTTCACCTTTCACATGGGAGTTAAATATAACAGAAAGAAAAAAAGAAACAAAGAATTAAACAAATTTATTCTGACAAAACGAATAATAATAATAACAGAAAAAAACTTAAAATATTATACTTTGACCATTCCTTTATTTTATTTTTGACAGATCGCGCCTATGAATTACCGTTTTTTGTTGTCAGATTAATGTACTACAATAATAATGTACTTTATTGACAAGCGACACTTTTTAGGGAAGTTCACTGTTTGTAACAAACAACCACAGACTATAAATGAAATCGTGAAATGAAATAAATCGATCATTATGAAAAAGAATAATTTGACTTTTTTTTGTGTATTGTCTGTTTTTTTTTATAAAAAAAAGATTATAATAATAGTATCATGATTCCATGAATGAACTAAAACCATTTCGATGTAATTAATCGATTGAAAGTTCTTCTTAGACAACATCGATTATGATTTCAAATCGAATCAGTAACGTGTGAAGGCATCCCTAAATGTAATCTGTCAAAAGAGAAAATAAAGGAATGGACAGAGTATAAACAAAAATTTTGCCAGAAATGGACACCATTTCAACCATATGCTGGTATTATAACAGGGAAAGTATGGGTGTTATAAACCTCTTCTATACACTTCTATGTAATAAGGCAGGATGTATGGATCGAGTATATTAAAAAATGAGAAAAAAATGAAGACTACAGTGTTAAAGACTTTATGGAAAACAAGGCTGCTTGGCAGTGACATGAATTTCTCAATTATTATTGCAATAATTTTTAATTTTTGTTGTATAATATACAATTACTTTATTTATTTAAATATTTACATTACAAACCTACCTACTATTCAATCGTTAAAACTAATTAAAAAAATACCAATCTATATATACATCAAATAAAAGAATAATATACAATAAACTAAAACTTGTAAAACTTGTTGTAATTGTATTGTAATTTTAATTTTAATTTATTAATTATAAATAAAATATCGTTTTAATGAGCGATCATGTATGGACAATTAAATTTTAATATGACGTTTTCAAGTGATCAATGTATTCAATGAAACGTTTGACTTAAACTTTAACTTTAAGAAGTTATTAGAAGATATTTTAAAAATTACCCTGTTTTATAATTAAGCTCGGATGCCATCTTATAGAGTTGTTTATCAGTCCGTTAAACAGCGGCTATACGACCAAATGGCTTTATTAAAACGATGTAGGTGGTCTTGAGATTGTAGGTACACATTTTTTTGGGTATTTTATTGAATTGGGTAATTCCAGGAGTGAGGGGCACATGGCTGAGGTTTAGGATGGGTTGGGCTTTTAGTCTAATAGATTATTTTATGCGTGACTGTCAGATTTCCACGGCGGTCATAGATATATAGATAGATAAAACTTTCTTTGCAATCCATTCAATTACAAACTAAAGATAACTATTGAAAGACAACAACAATATGCAAAGGGCGGCCTGATCGCTTGACGCAATTTCTGATACGATATTCTTTGTTAGACTTGTTCTATTCACAAGCGTAAAACAGATTTTTCACCTCAGCAACTCGAAAAGTAGTTCTTTGTTGTATGAAAACAGTGAGCAGAATTTGATTCTGCTTCGAGTTTTGCTCTTGCTTGAAGCAAAGTTGAGTTTTGCTTACTACTCGCCTTTTTAATGTCAAACAATTTTCACGCCCCGTCATCTAGCACCAAACTAAGCAGAACTTGTTCTATGAGTACTATTTCGAGCTGCTGAGGCTTCAAGTTCAGAAAAAATGTTGACTGTTCTTAGTATTAAATTGCTAAGCATGGCTAAATGCTAAAATATAAATCAATTAGAAATTGAAGTTATTGTAGAGGAACAGGGTGTGATGTTCCTCCACCACAAAGGGATACCCCGACCAGGCTCGGTGGTATTGCCTGGCGGACATCTGTCCAACGGTCGCGTATTGGAAGTGGTAACTATATCTATGGTATATATATATATAATTACTTGCTGTGAACATTTCGTCATCGCGGTTGAGCACTCGTCTACATATGTCACGTGTGTCATTTGTCATTTATTATGTGCGGATACCGCCACAGTCATCTCTTAGTTATTTTACACAGCGATTGTGAAACAGGCCCTTCGTACACAAAGCTATTCTACGATATGATATCTAATAGAGAATTTGATAGTTATATCGATAAAAAAATCGATAAAGCTTCCGAATCGACAGTTTCGATGCCACTTTTAGAGTAAAAACCGTTTATTGTGTAAAATCGTTTTAGATGAAATTTTATTGATATTTATTTTGATGTTTAATATAGACCACCCCTAATAGCTATAAAAACTGTATGATAGAATTCAATTCATGTAAAAAGCTGCATTTTACTGCCTGAATGGTCTCGGGTTCGATTCTTGGGTTGGGCAAAGTGTTATTTGTGAACTTGCCGTCAGGGAATTCACAATAGTAGCACGGAGTTGGAATTGTGCCCGGTGGATAGCGATAGGCTCATCCCCTATCCCATTGGACCTAAACATTACAGGTGATTATGTGGGTGTTGAACACTCAAGCACACCAAGTCTCAGAACAAATATTTGCGAATAGATTTGTCCCATGTGGGAATCGAACCCACAACACCAGTGCAGTGGAGAGCGGCGAGGCGACCACGTTATAACGCAATAATATGTAAATGTACTCCAAAAATATTTAAAAGTACATATTAATTAGCTAAGTTATCCAAAGAATGAAGAATTTCGTTACTTCAGCGTGTTGTTAAAAACTATACAATTTTAATTGTCCATTATAATGTGGTTATATTGGGTGAGTTCATTTTGACTTGTGGGTGACACACGGGTGGAATGTGTGGTCAACTTTTTTGTTATCGCCACTGGTTTAGTGGTGTATTCTTCATTAGTTGCCGTTTAACTGCCTCGGTTACTATGCGCGGGTCGGACAAATGCGTTATTTCGGATTTTCTAGCAGAATGGAGTAGGAATTGTGGCTGGCGTATGGCTATAGGCTCAATTCTATCATGTGGGACCTAAAGATACTAAAATACAGGCTTCTACCTAGCTTAGGCACGAGTATCTCACAGTGATATATTGAATAATGTTATATAATTGAATTAAAGGCTGTTGTATTTAAAATATATTATTGTGGTGAGTTTTCTTTTTTTTATTGTCTATTTGTCTATAACAGGTGAAATGTTGGTGTAACACACCTCTGCTACACCCTTCAGGGTAATATAGGCGTGATGATAATGTGATGTAACACAGATTTTATAACATCTATAATGAAATTAAGGGTCTAGTGGTTTTACTAATAAAGTAATGATTTATAACAAATGTTGGCGTTCAAGTTCACCAACAAGCTGGCTATTCTTTCTCACAATACACCAAAAACCCACACACGCACTAGATATATGCAAATTTATCCAAAAACATAAATAAATTAAATAAAACGACGCTAATAGCTTCATCAACCGCCATATTGGTTTTACTAATTAATAATTTTATTTCTTCCGGTTGTCATTAACAATATAATGGTGGTAGAGCTTTTGTGAACGAGCTCGAGATAGGGGGCACCACCGTCTTCTTGATTACTTTCCTAGCATTTATTAAGGCAGCTAAGCATAGGCTAAGCTAGTATGTATATGTATGTACATATATGTATAGTATGTATATGCTAGTATGTATAGTATGCTAAGAAATTGTTGAAACAATTAAGGACAGGCAGGATTTAAACCTGCGTCCTCGGAATAACGTGCCGCCGCTTTACCAACTAAGCTCTGAGTCTCAGGAGGAACGAGGTTGTAGCTTAGTTGGTTAAATGGCAGCACGGTATTCCGAAGACACACGTTGGTGTTGTGGATTCGATCCTCACAAGAAACAAATCTTTGCGTGATTCGCAAAGATTTGTTCTGACTCCAGGCACCAGGAGCACCGTCGCAAGGTTGCCAGCCTATCGGTCTTTTACAGGATACATTTCGGAGAGAGTTCAGAGGAACTACACAACCTTATCCCTCTGTCCCCGTTTCACCACCGGACCACCAGACAAACGGCACTCAGGCATCGCTTCACGGTAGATATACCACCAATACGCACTAAGCGTTTCGCCTCTACATTTCTTATGCGAACTGCCAAAGAATGGAACGCCTTGCCCGAGTTTGTGTTTCCGCATGAGTACAACTTGGATCTCTTCAAAGCAAGAGTCAATAGGTATCTCATAGGTAAGCGTGCTCCACCGTAGACCGCATCATCACTTACCATCAGGTGAGATCGTGGTCAAACGCGTGCCTATCCACCATAAAAAAGCAGTCTTTTATTTTAGTTATTTAAAAAAAAAAATATGTTAAGGAGCTTTTTGCCCATTGCTTTCAACAAGGCAAAAAAAAAGATGATTTTAGTGGTTACTACAACTCATGAACGTCTTATTGAATTAATATATCGTATATATATATGAATTAATATATCGCATGGACAAATCCGAACGACGAAGTCGCGGGCAAAAGCTAATAAGTAAGTAATATACTTTATCACAATACAAGCACTAGATTCCTACTATTAAACACAGTAGGTTTAAATATAAGTAATACCTAATGCCTTCTTCTTCGTCGTGTCGATGGCTGAGTCAAGTTTTATTTTGATTTGCCATCGTGGTGAAAGGATTAGCCAATTCGCTTTGGAGAACTCGCGAATTGCCTAGGGTGCGCCGGACGTAAGGAGTCGTTGTGTACGTCACTCGTGGAGGCTCCTTTCATGCACCAATGGTGTGGTAATACAGGATTTTTTTTTTATTATACCTAATGCCTAAAGTTCTATTTGAAAACCTCTCCCACCCATTCTGTCATTTTTCAATGACTCAATAAATAGCAATTATACAGCAGCTAGCAAATAACTCGACAACATAATACTATTTATTACGTCTAGAAACCGGCTGGACGACATTACTGCAAAGATTTAATATTACTAATGTAAATATTGTTTGTTTGTATAGCAGGAGTGTTAATGTGTCTGAGTCGAAGCCGCACCGATCGATCGATCTTCAGGTATTTTTTTCATTCTTTTTTATTTTTATATTGCTACTATAACTACTGTTGCTATCTATAATGCAACAACTTATTACTCATATCTCTATCTGTTGTTTCTATCTTTCTAAGTGTGTGCTTCCACTTATTCAGTCTTCATCATTCTTCTTTTAATTTGTTTACCCATTAGCCTTCGCAACCTTGTGCACTATCCCTTCTGCATACTTCAGAATAGGGTTGTAACGGAGGCTTTCTTAACGGAGGCGGAGGCGAAGGTGAAAGTGGATGTAAATAAAATAGTAATTTAAGGTTCAAAAGTTTTTATATTAAATACTTAACACTTAAGTAAACATTCGAAACATAAAGTAAATATTTTAAGTTAACTTTTTTGTAATCAAAATTAGTAATCAAAATTAAGGAGAGGTAAATTAAATTTGACAAACAATAGTTTTGCGGCTTTATCACCTTCCAAACGATTTCTAAGGGATTCATAAATTAATCCAGCTGAACTAAATAATTGTTCACTTGGCACTGAACTTGGCGGCGCCGATAAGTACGTGCGAACGATGGGAGAAAAAGCTTTATATTTATTGTTATTTCTCCACCACAATATGCTATATGATTACGTAAATAAAACTCCGTTACAACTACGCAAAAATTGTGCGGAGGCGGAAGCGGAGGCGAAGGTACGATTTCTTGCGGAACTTCCGCAGTAACGGAGGTGGAGGCGAAGTTCCGTTACAAGCCTACTTCAGAAATATTGCCCGCTTCTTTCCATCCTTCATAATCCTTCTGAAGTTGGTTGTAGTTAGCTCGCACTCTATTTCCATTTCACACTCCTGTTTCGCTAGTCCAAATCTTGGACATTCGGTGATTATATGTGCTATTGTTTCTTCCGATTCGTCATCGCAGCTACAGAATGGGTTCTCAGCCAGCTTAAAACGGTGCTGATATTGTTCGTTGCAATATTTTTAAAGCAGCGATAGTCGAGGCCGTAGGACTGCGAAGTTAAAGGTCTCGGGTTCGAACCCACGGCACACACCTCTCGAAGATATGTGTGTATTTATCATATAAATTATCGCTCGCTTACGGTGAAGAAAAACATCGTGAGGAAACCAATCTGCACTTGGCCAGCGTGGTGGACTATGGCCTAACCCTTCTCATCATGAGAAGAGGCCCGAGCCCAGCAGTGCGACATGTATTAGATACAGGACTGCTATTATATTATATTATTATTGCAATATTTTACAGCAGTCCAAGACTTGTAGTTATCTTACCAACAGGTGGACTGTATGACACTAAATGACCACTAGTCATAAAAATATTCATAATAAAGCCATTCATAATTTATTATGAGCTTAACAAAGAACTTTTGAGTCAATGCAAACAAAAAAAAAAACCTAAAGGTGAAAGGTGGTACCAGCTGTATAAAAAAGCAAATTAAGTAATCTACTAGCTTATATCTTGATAAGAATGTATAATTATTTAATTAAGGTAAATATGCACAATTACGTGCCTTTATTGTACCGCCGGTGATATGGACGATAATTGGCCGGTTTACCTTATTGTCTTATATGGGCACGAGTTATTTGGCTATTCGTACTAATATTATAAATGCTCTTTCTGTTGGTACTATCAACAAAACAGATTCATGTCAGCGTTGACAATTTAAGCGGGACTGTTTTGTCGAAAACGGGACATAGTACAAAAATGTGACAAAATTTTTGTGATTTTGGCAACTAAAGCTCGGTTAAGAAAATCAATTTCGCAAGATCTTACTTTCCCAATCTTTCATTGACAATTAAAAAAACTAAAAAAACACGCTTTTAAAGCACATCAAACTAAAAAGTGAAAAATAATTCTTATTATAACCTGAAAATAATAATAAACGAAAAATACTAGTACTATTGTGAAAAAAGCGTGGGTCGCTCGATAGACGAAAAATATGGCACAGAGCGCCCCACGCTTTTTTCACAATAGTACTAGTATTTTTCGTTTATTATTATTTTCAGGTTATAATAAGAATTATTTTTCACTTTTTAGTTTGATGTGCTTTAAAAGCGTGTTTTTTTAGTTTTTTTAAACTATATTTATTTTTCACTTTTTAGTTTGATGTTATTTAAAAGCGTGTTTTTTAGTTTTTTTTTAATCCTGGCGATCCTAATCAGGATAATGAGATAAATTTATGAAATTATTATATTGTCGCTGATTCTTTACAAGTGTAGAAAGTTTGAATTAAATCTGTCCGTTTAAAGTGGGTCAAAATCGAGTCCAAAGGAGTCGGTTACATACAAACAAACAAACAAACAAACAAACAAACATACAGGTGAAGCTAATATAAGCGTGTTAAAAATGTGACACAATTTTTGTGATTTTGGCAACTAAAGCTCGGTTAAGAATCAGTAACAAAATCATTTTCGCAAGATCTTACTTTCCCAATCTTTCATTGACAAAAAGAAGATTTATTTTCTTTTATGGGCATATTAGTCAAAATTATTTGTGGCCTTAGACATATAATTTTGACTTCAAAATCGCAAAAAAAACAACGCTGGTATAGAACATAATAATATGAAGGCTTCTTTTTTGGTTGCAGATTACAGGTGAGATGTATAAAAAAAAAAAAAACCGTTATGTGAAGATAGTATTTTATCCCGCGGTCGACCACGGCAATAATTGCTTATTCTGGCGATCGATCGCTGCCTGTTCGACTGCCTCGTTGGTCTAGTGGTTACCGTATGCCCCTCTCCCCGCGAGGTCTCGGGTTCGATTCCCGTGTCGAGCCAAACTGTTATCTAAGATATATTTAAATATCTATTAAATAAATATTTGACAATAAATAAATATTAGATATTTCACAACTCACACACAACCCCATCTAGTCCCAAACTAAGCAGAGCTTGTACTATGGGTACTAGAATAACTGATACTAATTCATATATACTGTTCTTTTGTAAATACATACTTATACATAGAAACACCCAGACTAAGACAGATCCCCATGTTTATGCACACAAAGATTTGTCTTAAGTGGGAATCGAACGGCGTCGCAGGCAGGTACACTACCCACTCCGCCATCCGGTCGGTTAAGTTAGAATTGTGCCTGGTGGATGGCGATAGTCTCACCCCTAATCACATAGGACCAAAACAGGTACGTATACGTTCGACAAATTTTATTACTTTCCAGACCTTGGCATATTATACCTATGTTAATATAAAACTTAATCAAATATAATGAATACATGCATTGGTACACGGACTGCCTCAATGGTGTAGTAGTTAGCGTATAGTAAAAAAATATAATAATCATTTATTGCCACCAAACACATAAAAGTTACAGAAAGGAAGAAATACATTGAATAAATGACAAGAGAAAGATTAAAATGTTAAGATGTAGCAAAAGGAGAAGACTCGGCTATTGTTGCAGTGCGCAGGGAGCCACGACACCAGCAACACCGATTTTCAGTCTTCCCCTTTATACTACCTATGAAGTACAAAGGTGCGGGGACATTATTAGAATTATTATATAATTGAAGTAGATATGCCCCTCTCACAGCGAGATCTCCGGTTCGATTCCCGTGTCGAGCAAAACTGTTATCTAGTATAATCTCAATAGCAGCACGGAGTCGGAATTGTGGCCTTTGGATGGCGATTACAGGTGAAATGATGTCAAAAACCTCTGCCACACCTTTCTAGGTAATACAGGCGTGATGTTACGTTGCCCCAGCTACCGGTATTATGTATAGTAGTACCATGGTAGTGGTAGTACAGAATTAGGAATGGAGCGCCTAATTCGAGCACAAACATGTGAGTAGAGACTGGGTGGTCCGCCACCCACGATTCGAAGTGGTGGAGTCTTGTTCGGACTTTAAGTTTTGGGTGGAATTTATTTGTATGTAGTTTTTGTATGGTTTTGTGTGACACTGTAAAATAATGCTGGCTTCTTTAGAATAGGTGTATGTGAAATAAACTAACTTCTTCGTTTTCTTTTCGTTTTAATGGTCAAAGTTTTATATATAACCCCAGTACGTAGCCACGGTAATAGCGTTCTCTGTAACATTGTTTAAGTCATCCAACGAGCAGCTATCAGGGCAATTGGGGCACTCAAGTAAGTGAGTCATTGTTTGCTGAGGTGCACCGCAATCGCACTGTGTCTGTTCTGGTCCAATAATACCCCATTTTTCCAGACTTTGTCTGCAGCGGCCAACCTGGGATCTCAGTCGATTCAAGGATTTCCATATGGACCTCTGCAGATTGGATCCTAGGGTAGGGTGTCATGTAAGATATGAAGGCAACAAAACTGCTGCCTTCATATCTTACATGATAGTTTCTTAATAAGTTAACAGAAAAATCCCTTCATCAACCGGGTTTAAGACACAGGAGAGCTCCTGTGTCTGTTTTGTTGCGGGTAAAATAAAATTAGAAAATGAAAATGTTCTTCAATAAGATTCTTATAAGACTTGGCAATGTTTATAGCCTACTGGGTTTGATATGTCATTTCTGTATTAAATCACTTCTTTAAAATATTGTCAAGTATGAAATAAAGAAAAGGCTTGCAGAAGTAAGTTAAGTAAATATGAAACAAAATAAAAAGCATTTCGTATTATTGTCGCGGGGGTGTTCACAAACATACACTTCAAGCACACCCAGAGACAGAACAAATCTTTGCGGATCACACAAAGATTTGTCCCGTGTGCGTAAAGCGTAGTTGAAAGCTGCGAGGCGAACACTTTAACCACTACGCCAACCGTGCACTCCTGAATTTTCCGGACCGCTTTAGAAACAATAAAAGAAAACCCGGTTTTAGATCTTTTCTGAAACGTAAATTTTATTCAATTCAAATTCAAATTATTTATTAATTGTTTGTTACAGGTGTTAAGTATACAGTTCTTATGTACTAAACATTAAGTCTCCATGTGTAACATGCCATATTTGGCGTACAATATAACCATGCATCTTTATTTACAATAGTTAATTATTCAGTTTATTTATAAAATTTCATTAAATAATATCAAACCTAAATAAATCCAATCGTGCGCATCTCCATACCATTCCTATTCCGAATCGTTTGCGCATGTCACCAAAACATTTCAGCTCGACTGGTCATACATCCACATACAAACAAAAACAAACTCTATTCCATGTAAATACGACTTAAATTACCGTAACAGATATACACACATTCATCAACAAAGCAAATTATACT
Source organism: Hypena proboscidalis (assembly GCA_905147285.1). Taxonomy (NCBI): domain Eukaryota; kingdom Metazoa; phylum Arthropoda; class Insecta; order Lepidoptera; family Erebidae; genus Hypena; species Hypena proboscidalis. Next base: position 1,300,669 of record LR990153.1, read on the forward strand.
TTAACACATTAAGTTAAGTTTTCTAATCAATTATTACAAGATTTTATTCCAAGATTTCGACTTCTAATTACCGTGATGGAATTTCGACTGTATTTCCTTGACTTTAAGGTAGATTTTTGAGTGTTTTGAAGTTATCTATATAGAGATACGAAGGCAACTAATTGAGACGTCTTCCGAAGTTCTCTTTTTGTCTGTCTGTTTGTACTTTATGGTCTCCTGACCTTTTTAAAACTGTGTTTAACCTCAAGACTTACTGGGAGGTTTTAGGATAGATAACTGCCTCTAGCGGTATAACTAGCGATTACTGTCAAGTCTCGGGTTCGATTCCCGGGTCAGGCAAGTGAGAATCACTCAGTGGCACGGAATCTGGAATTGTGTTCGGTAGATGGCGATAGGATTATTATTTAACTTAAACATACAAGGTGAAGTGTGGGTATTAATATACCTCTGCCACATCTAATAGGGTAATATAAAAAAAAAAAAAAAATAGGTATAATTTTATGTTGTCACGAAAACTTTCTTACCTCGTAAACTAACTGATTTCACAGTCATTTATTTATTTATCATGCATTAATATAGCCGATTCAAATTTTAACAATTGTTATTTGTTAATAAAATAACAATTAATGTCTTAATAACTTTAACAAAAAGAAAAAGAGATTTGAGGAAAATGTCTTGTAAAATATAAGCTTTGTATTCGGGTTTGTCTCAGAAATTATTTAGGTTAATACCTAGGTTTGGATATTTTTAATACAGAAAGATGGTGGAAGAGCTCTTGTAAACAAGCACGAGAACAGAAGAAACATTGCCTCACTTTTAACCTGCCGCCAAATAGTAGTGCTTGCAATGCTATTTGGAGAAGGTGACATCAGACCCTGAAATTACCGGCACATGAGGCATAATTCAAATTCAAATCATTTATTTTCATAGAACCCAGGGGGCGCTTCAACAGGTCAAAACATTAACCATTATACAACTAAATTATACTTATTACAACGATTTGAATAACCGGAGCTTAGATTAATTTGAATCCAACTGTTTAGAATCAGATTAAAATCAATCTAAGTACCAGCTCCGATGGGTATTGCATTGCAGAAGAGCTGGTGAGAAACTCATGTGCACCATCTTTTAAAATGAATAATATAACAATATAAAAGTACATAAAAAAATCACATAAGAAGAGCAATTCATTTCCAAATACTATAATCATTTATGTAGGTAGTCTAAAATACTGTATTTTTAACCGACTTCTAAAAAAAAAAGGAGGAGGTTCTCAATTCGATTCGTATATATGTTGCTTTTTTTTATGTTTGTTCACGGATATCTCCGTCATTTATGAACTGATTTTGATGATTCTTTTTTTGTTGGACAGGAGATGATTCCAAAGGGGTCCCATTTTCAGCATATCGTGATCTGATGATGGGATCTCAGAGAAATCGAGGGCAACCCTCGAATTTTATAGGCACATGTAATGTTTTTAGTGTGTTTTTCAAAGCTACACCAGTATTTACGTATTTTTATGTGGATGAGCTGATCATGGAAGGTCAACTCCTCAATGGTTAGGAGTTAAAGGATAATTCTTTCACTACTGTACACATATTCAGACTGCTAGTTATGATGTCAAGTGAGCTGTTGGAACGGAGATATTTCAAAGGTGGTCCCATTGTCAGCATGTCATTTCTGATGATGGGACCCCAGAGAAATCGGGGGCAACCCTCATATTTTATCACTCGAGGACAGGATTTACGCTTGGTCGCAATAATTTTATGTGGTTGAGCTGATGATGGAAGGTCAACTCCTCAATAGTTAGGAGTTAAAGGATAATTCTTTCACTACTGTACGCATATTCCTACTGCTAGTTATTGTGTAAAATGAGCTGATGATGGAAGGTCGTGACCCTCAATAGTCAGGAGAAAGGATTTAATTCTTGTTTATTATAAATAAGTTTTCCGTCTCAAGTAACCATCGTCTCCTCATTCGAGAAACATTCTTGCTCGGTCTACCCATCACTTAAAATCGTAAAATAAAATAATTTTTAACAAAAAAAAAACCGACTTCAAAAATTAGGTAAACTAAAAAGCAAAAAATAAATTTACTTCGCACAAAATAATACGTTTTTTCATTTCGTTAAATAGAAATTATTAAATAATTATTTTATAATTCTGAAGTCGGTGCCAAGTAAACAATTAATAACTCTGTATAGATAATATCAATCGTTCTAACAACATTTTTCTAACTGAATATTAGTTATATTTCTGTGGTAAGTACCAATACTGGGCGACCGTGCACTAGCACAACTACGCCTCCCTTTTTGTGTGAACTGTAATTTGATATTGTAGAAAGGTTGTTTTTACTTGGCACCGACTTCAGAATTATAAAATAATTATTTAATAATTTCTATTTAACGAAATGAAAAAACGTATTATTTTGTGCGAATTAAATTTATTTTTTGCTTTTTAGTTTACCTAATTTTTGAAGTCGGTTTTTTTTTTTTTTTTTTAACATTTACAAAAGCCATCTTAAAAAAATTTACATCTTAATGCGTTGCTAAAAAACCACAGAGGTTTGCCGGCAGCGCAATTTTATCTGCAATCTAGTACAGCAGTCGTAAACGCTGCGCAATTTTATCTGCAATCTAGTACAGCAGTCGTAAACGCTACTAACAAATTATTATTACATTTCAAGTAAAAAACATTACATTATTAACTTAGGTACAACAATATTTTATTTTCTTAAATATTTAAATTACAAGAGCTAGGTGAATGCATTTACTCTATTAGATAATATTACTTAGCACCGTAGACTTCAAAAAAAGTAGCGCATCTACAATATCTTTTTGTTTTATAATTATTTTTAGGCCTAGTTGGACCCCACGAACCATTTAATTGTGTTAAATGAAGTACGTAGAAATGGTTTTTTTTAAACTTGTCTTTAGGCCAATATTATCTGACAAGTTTAACATTGAGTTACGGTTTTTAATATCTCTGTCCCATTCAATCACAAAATAACAGAGAAAAATCTAAAACCAGGTTCAACGTTAGCCGCGGCTTAAAAAGATTGATGACATTGGGGCTTAGTCTGTCAGTCTTTCAACTATTTATCTGGCTATAGATTAACAGGTAAAGTTTCCCACAAAGCTTGACCTTCAGCTTCGAAGAGTATAGATAACAAATTCCCATCACAATTGTTATTATACTGTTCATAATTGAATATAACAAAAGGCCTAATGAACAAATCAATTTTACGAAAAATCTCAGCCAATTATAAAAACTGGATTTATAGACAAACAAATATACAGTAATTGCTTAATATAACGTTCATTAGATACGGTTTAACAGATGGACGGACAAAAAATACTAATTATATTATGCGGTCAAGCGCGAAACGTCGACAAGATGGTTACAACATGCTTTTTTTTATTTGCAGATTAACATCATTCGATTCCACATTCGATTCCTGGGTCGTGCAAAACTATTTTTGCAATAGCAGCACGGAGTTAGGATTGTGCCCGATGGATGACGATAGGCTCCTAATCACATTGAACCTAAATATAATAGATGAAATGTGGGTGTTATACACAGACCTGTGAACCCTTCTGGGTAATAGGTATGGATATAATATTATGTATTCATATATCATAATATAAATACAGTAGTACAATCACTATTTAACCGACTTCAAAAGGAGGAGGTTATTTATTAAAACTGACGTGAGTTTGTAACATTACTCAAATCATGAATACGGGTGTTACTCACGTAATGTTGGTCTATTTAGTCGACCCCGGTTTCAGCTACACTTTTAGGCATTTTCAAGAGAGTGCGATACGTCGCGCCTGAGTCGCAAGTGCAAGACTGCGACTATAAGGAGGACTGCAGGTTCTCAATTCGATTGTATTTCTTTTTTTTCATTTTTGTTTCCCGATTACTCCAAGACGCCTGGACTGATTTGAGAAATTCGATTTTTTTTGCTTGTCATGTGGTCCCATTTTTAATCAGGTCACGATCTGATGATGGAATCCTAGAGAAATCGAGGGTAACCCCCAAATTTTAAAGGCCTCTATATTGTTTTTCGTATATTACCGAAAGCTACTCGGATATTTGCATCTAGCATTTAGCATTTCATGTTGCTGAGCTGATGCTGGAAGGTATAATTCCTCAATCTTATCGTTTACTGTATTCTTTCAAGTTATACACAGATGAGGCCAGACGTTGAATATTACATAAGTATTTCTAACACTATTAAAATTATGAAATACGGGTGTTACTCACGTAATGTTGGTCTATTTAGTCGACCGCGGTTTCGCCTATATGTCTAGGCATTATCAAGAGAGTGCGGTAACACCCGTATTTCATAATTTTAATAATGTTACAAACTCACGTCAGTTTTAATAAAAATATTTCTAACACTTTAGTGCATTTTTCCTAATTGAAGTCGGTTTTTTTCGGCAAAATATTAACTGTAAGCTTTCTTCGCTTGTGTTAAAAAGAATCACGTCCGCTGTGTAATAACCATGATTCGAACCCACGACTTCTCAATCGCAAGACCGACGGTGACGCCTTATCCATCGCGCCACGGCCGCTTTACAATATCAAATACATTCCTAAAGGTTTTCTCCATACAAAACTCATACGGAACCCCATCACCTCGGGATTGAATCATCAAAATTTAGCATGTACCGCGACCAATTACAATTAATGTCTGACTACCTATTACATACCGATCCAAAGCGCCCACGGCGAGGTTTTTAGACTTTTAGGCAGGATATTAAGGAATAAAAAAGGATTATAAACCTTAATTCAATTAAGGATTCGCATGGATGTTATGCAAAGAATTTACTTGAAAAACTATAGCCATATATAATAGCTATATGTAATAATTTGTGTTATTTTTCGCATGATATGTTTTTGGCTTGACACGTTAAGCAACATTTCTTTTGGCATAATAGTCACTTGGCATACCATTTCATTTGATTTAACTATCATTTGGCATAATGATTTTTTGCATAATAGCTAGGCATAATGTTTTGCCTAACGGTTATTGGAGCCAATACGTTAGGGTGCGGCGGGGGTGCCTGTCTGCCAAACTTTAGCCGCCAACTTGTTTTTTTATTAAATGTGACCACACCCATTTTAAAACTTACTTTCTCCTAAGAATATTATGCCAAAGAATATTATGCAATAAGAGTTATGCCGAATAAATACTATGCGTCAGCATTATTATGCCAAATGATGGTATGCCAAGTAAATTAATTTTGGTTTGCAACACACTCTCTCTGTAGCAAACCAAGATTCCTTACTTACGTACCGCGAGAACTGTACGACCGCATTTAAACTATAGATTTTAACTTAAACAATATGATAAGTATATGTATTTTAAGGTGCTCGCCAAGACCTTTCATTAGTTTGTTTTTTTTTATGTTTAATACTTTATTGTACACATAAATTACAATAATACAATTACATAAAACTGGTGATGACAAAAGGTGAACTTAACTCAAAAATGAGTTTTCTGCCAGCAAACCTTTGAGTGCTAGAGGAAAAAGACACTCGTAATATGTGAGAGTGAAGTGTACAAACAAAGAGAGATGAAAAAAAAAAAAAGATACTTAAATAAAAGAACTAGGCTATGTATATCTACATACTTATTTGATACCAAACACGTCATGATTATGTGGTCCCATAATTTTTTCAACTGTTTCTTAGTATAATTTGCTAAGCATAGCTAAATGCTATAAAAATAATCAATTAGAAGTTTTGATTCTAACTACCTATACTTACTACACGAATAAACTTACCCTGAAACAACAATCTCATTTTACACCCCAAAGCTCCTAAATTCCTCATTTATTAACCTATTAATATCATCCCTAAATCTGGTCAAAAGTGCAAAGTTATATCGAAAACGTGCCAGCATTTGCGAGCTAAAGATTTGACGAAATATAAACTTGTTTGTAGTGGAAGTTACGATGTGTGTAAAAAGTTTATTGTTAAACTAAGTATTGTTAAGATCGTATTTAAAATCTGATTGTTTAGGTTTTTCTGTTCTATTGGCTTTTGTGATACTACAGCTACAGTGTCAATTATGGACACTGACGGGCACAACAGAAGTATGTAGCTTACATAAAATTTGTTTGCGTACTTCATCAGCCCGCATGGTAAAATAATAAAAACTAGTCTGTAATATAACCTACACATATGCTAAGTTTCACCAATATCAGTCCTTCCGTTTGAGTTTAAGAAGGAAACAGAAAATATACACACTCACAAATTTCGCCTTTATGATTGTGTAATTACTTGTTTACAAACTTATTAGCTTATTATTTACAAACACTCGACTACCGTAAAAAAATCGTCACCCAACATATCTATCAACAGCCCAACGGGTGTCAAAATACCCGCAAATCACCCATCTTCACACCCATCCACTTCCACACCTCGTAGAAATCACTTAACATGACAATATTTACATTTTTTCTCTATCTACCCACTTGAAGAGACACTTTTGTAAGAACCTTTTTTAATCCACTGAGATCCTTTCGGATCGGTGAGTCAGTATGCCACCCAAAGAGCGAGATGGTGCTGCCTCTGTCTGGCTGATAGTGGTGTCTCACTCGCACACTAGTTTTTTTTCTCATTGAAGAGTTTGCTGTCAAAATAAGGATTATAAGAGAGTTGGATGGGGTTATGCGAGAGAAATGATATTTAGTTGTGATATTTTATATTGATTTCTAAAAAATTTATTAGTGGAGATTTGCAGATAGAGAAACAAGGGTTTAAGTTAACCTACACCTGCTGAAGGTGTTCCATGGATAGGTGACCAATTCATTGAACTGCAAGTCGTCTGCCAAGATTAATAAGACTTGGTATCTTCTAATAGTCGCAATATTTCTAGACTCTACCAAAATCGAGCTCCAAAATGACAAATTATTAATAAACCACATTTTGGATTTGCCTCGATGATATAATTCACAAATAATGATTTGTTAATTTTACATTTTTGAGCTCAATTTTTGTCTCTCTGATTTTGGCAGAGTCTATAACTATTGCAACTTTTGTATAGTTTTTTTACTTTAACTTTAAGTAAAGTTTAACGGATTTGGCCAAATATCAGTATTTTACAGGGTTTTCGAAGATATGTGTGTATTTGTCATAAAAATAGCTCGCTAACGATGAAGGAAAACATTGTGAGGAAACCTGCATGCCTGAGAGTGACTAAAACGTGCTCGAGGGTGTGTGAAGTTTACCAATCCGCACTTGGCCAGCGTAGTGGACTATGGCCTAACCCTTCTCACCGTGAGAAAAGGCCCGAGCCTAGCGTGGGACATATATTAGATACAGGGCTGCTATTATTATTATGATTCCATGAAACTCTCTAACAAGATGTGACTAATTTACATAAAAAATGCTAATATTTATGACACAAGTCGTTTGGTATTTCTTCGCAACGGTAACATAACACCATCCAGCTTGGCATTTAAAAAAAAACAACGAGCTGTGAGTGATGACTTAATTTTTAGAACCACCGCGGTGTAAGCGGACCCTGTACACTCGACGGACAAAGTGGAGCTACTACAGATTAGTATAAACTTATTAGAAACATACATACATAAAATAAAAAATACACGTATACAGAGCTTAATCAATATGGAGAGGAAATAAATGCAAATAAGTCTGCCAAAGGGGGAGGGGGGGGGGGGGTTAGTGTGGGGGCAGCTTGTTTCGCGCTTCTATGATGTGATAAAAATGAATTCATTCGCTACGCTCATGATTCTTGACTACTTCGCAAGCTCATATATAAAAAATTTCCTCACTAGAACCATAAATACCTATTGTGCAACATGAGAGCAAAGAGCGAGACGTTGAACATTACGTACATAGATAAAATTATGTACAGTGGGCCAAGCAATTACGTATGCAGGGCAAAAACGTCTTCACCATAGTGAACACTGATTGCAATAGATATGCATGCGTGAATTACATATTTCAGAAGTGTGATATTCCAAGTTTCTTCACCATAGTGCAAAAACGTCTTCACCATAGTGAAGACTGATTGCAATAGATATGCATGCGTGAATTACATATTTCAGAAGTGTGATATTCCAAGTTTCTTCACCATAGTGAAGACTGATTGCAATAGATATGCATGCGTGAATTACATATTTCAGAAGTGTAATATACCAACTTTTTAGATATGTAACTCACTTATCCGTAACTGGTGTAGTAAGTATTTACAATGACTAAGAAGTTTTTTCCCTGCATACCTAACTCGTTGGCCCACTGTACATAGATAGCACTTTTCCTACTGTGGTTTGGTATTCGCCGCGTCGGTCTCATTTGTCAGTCGGACATTCAGGTGCCAGAAATTCTGACAACTTGTCTAACAACTGCTTCGATTCGATTCCCGGGCCGAACAAAGTGTTATTTGTAAACTTTCCGACAGGAAATTCACAATAGCAGCACGGAGTTGGAATTGTGCCCGGTGGATGGCGACAGGCTCACTCCCTAGCCATGGAGAAATGTGGGTGTTGGACTCCCTTGCCACACTTTCTGGATAATATAGACGTGATGTCATGTTATGTAAGTGTTTGTCTAAAAATTAGTATTTTCTATTACCCATACTTGGAATGTTTATGTCTAATGGTTTTTACATAAAATCTAACATTTAGCCGAATTCTTAACACTAAGGAAAGTTCGTCTGTAAAGCATTTAGGAAATATATAATATAGTATTTATTTTATTTATTTATTTATATAGGAAGATCAACACCATGTAACAATTTGAATAGCTTAACGTAAATTAGTGACAGAGAGCCAATAATAATCTTCACGAATAAACTTTTGAATATAAATACAAATTTTGTGAACATCAGAACAAAAGTACAAAAGTAAGTGCTTAATTATTACACTAAAAACTAAAAAACACATCAAAGATCGCTATAAATATTTGGAAAAGAAGTCCTGACTGAGTATCCGTCTAGCCGGTCCAATTTTTGTATTTTATTAAATATATCAATATCTAAATATTTGCATAGTTTGTTAGTTCTGCTCGTTCGCCACAAAAATGCATTCTGACGTTAATTAGTGGTCACCAAAGGGAGATGGATAGGATTGGTTACTTGAAAAAACTACGGATGAATCTGGTCAAACAATCGTCGCGAACAACTCTCTCCTTCTGCTGTACCGTCCAGTACCCAAAACGGTGATATATGACATCTTTACACCATCTCTGCTTATCCTTCCAAACCTTCAAATTAATAGCGCAATGATAAATACGACTAGTTGATGAATATTAATATATCTAGAATTATTTGATTAGATTGATGATATAAAATTTATTTTGTCTGGGATGGAATTTGATATGAAATTGCTTGACGGATTTGGGTACGGCTTCTTTTTTTGTATAGATTCGTTTTGGGTGAACTAATGATTATTAGGTTTTAGTTTTATTTGGTAAACAAAACATAACATAACATAAATAAAATATAATATCTCACAACACACAACGCCATTTAGTCCCAAGCTAAGCAGAGCTTGTAATATGGGTACTAGAATAACTGATACTAATTCACATATGCTTTTCTTTTGTAAATACATACTTATTACAAGACAAATTAAAGCATTATATTAATATTATTAATTTTGATATCTGTATTTTGAAATGTGTAATTTTGACATCTATAATTTTGACATCTATAATTTTGACATCTGTAATTTTGACAACCGTAATTTTGACATCTGTAATCTTGACATCTGTATTTTTGAGATCTGGTAACTTTGACATTTATAATCTAGACATTAATAATTTGTAATTTTATGTTTTTTCTCTTTTGTTTAAATCTAATTTGTAAAATTCAGCTATTCATTGAATGCATGTATGTTTATTATTATTATTTTGTTTGTATTTTGTTTGTTTTTGAATTTACAATTAATTAATTATTGGAAAATTAAAATGACATGTAATTGATGTACCTAACTATAACCTTACCCACTTTGCACGCCATACGGTTGGACATGGAAAGCATCTGTATAAATTTTTTTAAGACCTTTTATTGTACCTGTGTTCGCAAAGTAATAAATGAATTATGAATTATGAATTATGAATTATTATACATAGAAACACCTAGACTAAGATAAACCCTCATTCATGCACACAAACGCACGTGTGGTGTAGTGGTATAAGCGGTCGCCTCGCCGCTCTCCCCTGCACTGGTGTTCTGGGTTCGATCTCTACATCTCAAATCTCTGTGTGATTCGCAATCATTTGTTCTGAGACTGGGTGTACTTGTGTGAGTGAATGTGTGTATTAGGCCTTGTCATTAGGACTATTGGATAGTGTAATTGCTTCTGGCGTTCTATCTAATAAAAACAAATTTCTTTCTGTAATAAAATTGGTTGTTTAAGATTGACATTGGGTGTGGCAGAGGTGTACAATACCCATACTGCACCTGTTATGTTTAGGTCCCATGGGATAGGAGGTGAGCCTATGGCCGTCAACCGGGTACAATACCAACTTCGTGCTGCTATTTGAGAAACTTCTTGCGTTTACATTTTCTTTTTCTTCTTTGCGTGTCAATGGAAAAAACACATGGAAATGCGTGATATTTAAATTTTGTTTGCCCAAAACTTTGCCACAAGAACGGCATTATCGGTAGCGCTCCACAGGTCGTCTATGGTACAGGTGGTGGGACATAAGGGGCATGTAAGAAGGTGAGCCATCGTTTGGGGACTGGCACCGCATTCGCAATCGGCGGCGTCTGCATAACCCAGTTTATGTCTCGCAGGGATAAATAGAGCGCCCGTGGGAAAGACAGAGATAGCACTCCGTCTGCTTTTCGCATTTGCTGACGGAAAGTTCACAAATAACACTTTGCCTAACCCGGGAATCGAACCCGAGACTTCACGGTGAGAGGTGCACACTAACCACTAGAATATCGAGGCACCTATAACAAAACCAAAATGGTAAATGGGTTTAGTTATACATTGTCTATAATAATAATTAAAGTTAAACGCATATTACGTTAGTATGGAAACACGGCGCTCGGGAGTCTATGCCTAAAAGATTTGCACGTGTGGTGTAGTGGTTTAAGCGGTCGCCTAGCCGCTCTCCACTGCACTGGTGTTGTGGGTTTGATCCCCACATGGGGATCAAATCAATCAATCACAAATCTTTGTGTGATCCGCAAATAATTGTTTTGAGATGTGCTTGTGTGAGTGAATGTGTGTATTTGGCCTCATCATTGGGATCATTGGATAGTGTAATTGCTACTGGCGTTCTATCTAAAGTAAAAAAAAAACAAATTATAAATAAAATTATATCTTTTGTACATTAACATAGTTACGTTTTCGTTTTGGGCCCCGTATGTACATTTTCCTTTAGCAAACACATGCTTATTGCCGAAATATATAGGCTACTTGTTAATATAACCAAAGGTTGCTCACTGACCAAAACTTAATATCGTCAATATTATTGCGTGTGTGCGGGCAGCTTAAACCCTTTATTCTAACAATCAAATAACAACCAGACAATAGTACATCACCACACAATCAAACTAACCCATTAGCTCTTATAAAACACTTTCTATTGTCGAAACGAGCGCGGCCATATTGAATTGATTTGACAGCTGTCAAAACAGCATTTAGTGGATGACAGATGGGTGTGATTGCGCTAATAGTGCGTTAAGAGCTACCGATATTGTTTTTTTTAATGATATTAGATAGTTCTAGGAAATGAGTGAGGATTGTTTTTTTTTTGACGGAACATTTTGACGTTTCCGATGTATAAATGTTTGGGCTGCTATATTATAGTTACCACTTAGTATACTTTGATAAACTATGAACACAGAACAGTGTAGAAGTAGTATATATAACACCCACATTTCACCTGTTATGTTTAGGTGCCATGGGATAATGTGTTAAGCTATCGCCATCCACCTGTGACAATTCAAACTCCGTGCTGCTATTGTGAATTTCCTGATGTTCACAAATAACACTTCGCCCGACCCGAAAATCAAACCCGAAACCTCGCGGTGCAAGGGGCTCACGCTAACCACTACACCATCGACCATTCCTATATTGTGATAAAACGAACATAGATCAAGAAGTAAAGTGAAAAAAAAGCGTTGACGAATTTCAATATCCGGTAATATGATTCACAGATTAAAAATAACACTCACCATCATAATAATGACCAATTGTTTTTAATTCAATTCTATTTATGAAGGCGCTTATGCATTAATTTATTTTCGTGTACCAGTGTGTGTGGTCGGCTTAATTTTTGTTCTATACGATGTAGCGAATGGGCTTGTTGTCCACCTGATGGTAAGTGGTACCTATATATGCATGTAATAAAATAAAAATAATAATAATAAAGATATAGATGAAAAATATTGATACATCTAAGGAGGATACTTATGCGTCTTGTGCCAGTATTTTAAGTTATTTCAGAGCCGAATCTCACCAAATCATGTGCAGGCAATAGGTACTATTTGGCGGCAGGTTAAAGGTGAGATGGTGATATTCACAAGTTCCATGTGGTAGGGATTACGGCCTATCGCCAACGACCGGACACAATCCGGATCCATGTTGCTACTACTTACTGACGACAGAATACCAAGTACCACTTTTGTCCGAACCGGGAATCGAACCCGGGACCTCGTGGTGAGAGATTACACACGCCTACCACTTGAATAAAGAGGCGGTCATATAACCAATTGTTTTTAATTTAATTCTATAAATAATGGCGCTATGCATTTATTTTGGGCCCAGTGTGTGTGGTCGGATTATTAAATTTTATTGACATAAAACATTTTTATTTGAATGTTGGTAGGATTGTCGACCAGTTATAGATGTGATATATTTGTTGTCGCTGGACGGGCCATATGGCCAGAGAGAATCTGGATAAATGGACAAAAACCCTAACAGAATGGCTACCACTTCATGGGAAAAGGAAGAGAGGAAGACAGGCTAAAAGGTCGGCAGACGACATAAAGAAAATAGGTTGACCGACATGGACAAGAACTGCTCAGGACAGATGAAAGATGATGGGAACAGCTGAAAGAGGCCCTATGTGTCTGAAGGACACGCTGATACAAAAGAAACTGGATCACGATAGAAAGAGTTTTTAAAATCGAACCAGTAGTTCATAAGATTAGCGCGTTCAAGTAAACAAACAAACAAACAAACTCTTCAGCTTTATAATATTATAGTATAGATTAAATTAGATTGGTTATAGTTTATTGATTTTTTTTTAAATGTAATTTTATTTGATAAAAACCGGCCAAGTGCGTGTCGGGCCACGCGCAGTAGGGTTCCGTAGAAAAATATTTTTAATTTTACTTTTTAACTAAATGGCGTCCTTCAGAAAGGAAATGTTTGTAGTACACGAAACCAGCACGCACGAGATGTATGAATGTTGAGGAAGCGAAAGAAGTATGTAAGGAGCGAAGCACATGGCGTTCCATCGTCTCTGCCTACCCCCGTGGGATAAAGACGTGATTTTATATATGTATTATGTATGTTTATTTATGTTTCAAGAATTTTGAACGAAATATTCTGAGTAACTGCATCTGACATTTCGGACCCCTATTCCTCTTGAACTAATGAAGTGAACTTATCCGCTATAGTTTTCCTTTAAAGTTCATTACATGTACTACCGACACAATTTTTTTCAGATTTTGGGATCCAGTAGTTTAGCTTTTAGAGAGGGGGGGGACGCCCTACTCGAACAAAAATTTGCTCTTTAAAGTTAATTATCTCGCAAACAAATTTCTAAATCAAAAAACTGTCTTAGCAACCCCTAAACGTTTTAAAAGGCCTATCTAACAATACCCCACACTATGGGGTAGGCGACAAAAAAAAAAACATCCCTACTTTACATGTAGGGGAGCTACCTAAAATATTTTTCCAAATTTTACTCTACGACTTTCTTTGTTTAGTTAACATACATGTTTATGCAAAATTTCAGTTTTCTAGCACCAACGGTTTCGTCGCTATGCCGTGGACAGACGGACAGACGGACATGGCGAAACTATAAGGGTTCCTTGTAGGTACTACGGAACCCTAAAAAAGGCTTAATAATAAAAACATTTGTTGGCGCTCAAATGGCTGACCAGTCGGTCACTACTAAAGTGGCCGAAATGCCGACTAGTCGGTACATCTCTTTGTGAAATGGAGAAATAGTACATAAAGTTAAATGTGTGTTACGTCAGATGTTGGCCACAAAACTAAACTTTTTTATTGTGCATGATAATAATAAATCTCAATGCATTATTTTTGCAAATAAAACATAAAGATCTAGAATATGCATTGAATTGTTTTTTAGTTTGTTTGTCTCAACACGAGTAGCAAAGTACATAATAATAATATGAAGAATAAGTATGGGGTGGTAGAAGACATTTTTTAATAGAAATGAAGGTAAAAAATAACAGAGAATATAGAAAACCTTGGTTTCCTCCTAACGGAAAAAGGCAATGACTGTCAGGCCAACAATTAGTTAATATTTCGATTGGTAGGCGAACACATAAAGCATAATATTATAATAATAATAATAGTTTTAAGCTAAGGGTTGGTTAGCACTTTACGCACACTATACACAAATATAAAAAAAAACAAACCCGACAACTTTTATTTATTTTATTTTACAACATTTTGCAATTAAAAAAATAATACAACGGCGGACTTAATGCCATAGGCATTTTCTACCAGTCAAACTTAAGGTGATGCAGAGAGAACAAAGGTAGGTGCATAAATAAATTAAAATAATGTACTGATAATGTGAATACATACATAGAATAATGTTATATTAACAATTTGAATACATAAATATAGTAACGAATATACTAATACATACATTAAAATAATATATTATAATATTTACACAGAAGATAATAAGCTTTTAATGACTCTGCTGTCGTTTCACCTTGGAAAAGATGACGTACTTTAGTTTTGAAAGTGTCCCGAGTGGTGCACTTTTAATTGTCTTATAGTATAGCTTCCACTACACACAGCCCTAACACCACATTAACACCAGGGCTGACTCATAAATCATATCAGTGTTGTGACATCCCTGTTAGTGTTGATAGCGTTATGTTGGTACGCTTGTGAATTCGCTAATGTCAGCTTGTTAAGTTGGTGGTCCTGAGTGTCAACGTCTGGGTAAAGTGAAAGAAAAGTGGGTGTAGAATTAAATTTGGGTGTGTGGTGGCCATGCATTTGATGATTTTTTTCGTCCATCAATTTATCTTTATGGTGAATTAATATTAAATGTAATAAAACTTCATTCATAATACTGATTTTAATTTACTTTTATTTTTTAGACAAAAGTTACTTAAGTTCATTTTAGAATATTTCAGTCCGGTGATGGTTAATAATTTTTATCTACAACTTAGGGTAATTTTGCTGTTGTTAATAAGTAGTTCATTATTTAATCCAAGAGACTAATTTGACAGCAAGAACGATGCCCAGCTGTCATAAATCTATTGTTCTTGCTGTCAAATTAGTTTTTGGTATTAAATATTATTTATTTTTTAAACTAGCTTTGGCCCGCGACTGCGTCCACGTGGACTTTGTTGTATTGAGTAGAAGCTGCGTATGCAGTTTGACCCGCGTTCAACCTTACCGCTAAATGTTAAATATCTAAAGACGAAAGACTAGACTAGACTTTCAAACACAAAAAAAAACAAAATACGACTAGTAGTTCTCGAGGTTAACGCTATCAAACAAACAAACTACCTTTCGCCCGTGATTTCGTCAGCGTGGTAGGTACAGTGGGCCAAGCATTAGGTATGCAGGGCAAAAACTTCTATGCCATGGAGCAAACTGATTGCAATAGATATGTTTGTGTGAATTACATATGTAATAAGTGAAATATACCCACTATTTAGATATGTAACTCACTTATCCGTAACAGGTGTAGTAAGTCTTTACTATGACTTAGAAGTTTTTGCCCTGCATAGCTAACTCGTTGGCCCACTGTACACCGACAAACAAAGATTTTTTGTTCCGTTTATAGTTAGTTACCTGAATCTTAAAGTTTATCATAATCGATCCAGCCGTTTAAAAGCCGAATGCGAAGCTTTCAAACTTCAAACTTCAATATTTTTATTGCAAATATGGGTGTAACATAGATGTAACAAAATAATAAAGACCACCATATTTTACCCTAAGGCATGCAATAACAGATCATACTTAAATCTATTCATATCATTATTTGTTTAAAAACTATTTACCATAAAATTATAAAATTTACACAATACGCCGATACAAACCTACAGACAAAACCTTGTAAAAACTGTATTTAAGACAAAGGTATCGTGCAAACAACTATACCAGCTTGACAAAACATTGTCATTATGTTAGTATTTTGACATTAAAAACAGACACTTCAATTTCATTTATTTACATGTATTGATTACTTAAACATTTTATTTATCTCTGGATATCTGTATTATTTTCCTTCCCGTTGTCACCCTACATGTATCTAAATCCGTCAAACCCCAATCATATTCTCACTAATGTGCACATTGACGTATTTACGGTATTATATTTGTATTCTCTAAGTGAAGTGACGAACATTTACTAATTGTAATTTATGAAGTGTTTATGGTAGAGCGCTTGTGAACGAACACCACCGCCTAACCAATAATTTGCCGTCAATTATGAATTCTACTAAAACAAAAAAAACTATGCCTCGTGTGCCAGTAATGACAGCGTCTAAGACATGACATACAAAACTTATATTTTAAAGCAAATTTTAGCTTTGCTATGCCATTTTGTATTTTATATAATGGAATGGAAAGTGGACTCATTTTTCCGCACTTAGACTCTCATTTTGGCCATTGTGCGTTATTTTATATAATATTAAAGTTGAAAAATTAAGAATCCAGCAGGACTCGAACCTGCACCCCCTGGTACTGAAACTTACTGTATGTGACTAACTAAGTGGCTAATCACTCATCGCATAGGTGGCGCTAAAACCAAGTAAGGTTCGTCTAGCTAAGGTATATACATATATATAGCTATGACGCTGGCACAAAAGAGTTGAGAAATTTCGAGTCTAGCAGCATACGAATCCATAGCTGAATTGGTAAAGCACTTGGGGCGTATACCCAGGGGGTGCAGGTTCGAGTCCTGCTGGATTCTTAATTTTTCAACTTTAATATTATATAACATACAAAACTAGTTTAATATAACCTTAGTCCCCCTAAAAGTATTCAAATCTGTATTTAATGTGTGTCTCGACATATTTATGACACTATATTTGTATTCACTAAGTGACGATGAGAAGTGATGGGGCTTGACTAATTGTTATAATTAGGTGGAGTGTAAGGTGATTTGTTTCATGTATTTTTGGTGACAAACGAGTTTAAGATCTGTCAGATGGTAACCAAAACCATAGATAAATTATTATAGCAATTTGTCATAAGCAAAAAAAATGAAGCTAGTATAAAAATGC
Source organism: Hypena proboscidalis (assembly GCA_905147285.1). NCBI lineage: Eukaryota > Metazoa > Arthropoda > Insecta > Lepidoptera > Erebidae > Hypena > Hypena proboscidalis. The sequence goes on from LR990153.1 coordinate 1,318,119, forward strand.
CATCATAGCTGGTACTTAGATTTGTTTTAATTTGAACCTAAACAGTTCGATTAAAATTGATCTAAGCTTTGGTAATTCAAATCATATTATTTTGATTGGTAAAATTTTAATTTATTTAATTCTTTAGATTATTTTTATTTGCTCCGTAACTAAAAAAAAAAATATAAATATCACACAACTTTCACACAACATCATCTAGTCCCAAATTGAGCAGAGCTTGTATTATGGATACTAGAATAAGTGATACTAATACATATATACTTTTCTTTTGTAAATACATACTTATTAATCTTATTATACATAGAAACACCCAGACCAAGACAAACCCCCATGTTCATACACACAAAGATTTGTCTCGAGCGGGAATCAAACACGCGACCTCGGCGTCGCAGGCAGTTGCATTACCGACTCTGCTATCCGGTCTTCAAATTATAATGTTTGTTGACGTGTTGAAGCGCCCCTTGGAGTTTATAAAAATAAATTATAATAATATGAGCTTTTTTTTGAGTTTTGGGATGAGCTACATAACTGGTGCGACATGTATTTGATACGGGGCTGCTATTATTATTTATTATTATAAATGCTGGACCTCACCGACTAGTCGGTCAAACCCACTGTCCATCTCTAGTTTGAACCAAATAATTGGTATATAATAGTATATACATATTTATATTGGGCAATTCGCGAGTTCTCCAAAGCAAATTGGCTAATCCTTTCACCACGATGGCAAGTCAAAATAAAATTTGACTCGACCATCGACACGACGAAGAAGAAGATTGGTCTAATACCAATAATACCAGCTCTATTTATTGTTATTATTTCCTTGGCTATAGGAAACAATATTTTAAACACAAATTTGCATTTGGCAAGAGTCGGCCTTGCGTTTCTTGCCAGTTCTTCTCAAGAAGACCTAGTCTCCGAAACTGACACTTAAATTCACTTTCACATTCAAGATATTGTGATGATTGATCAAAGTGAGTTTAAGCTCCGCGAATTTCGAGTAAAATTATTTTTGTATGACGATTCTAAGTGCTTTGTGAAGTCTAAGGTATACAGATATTTTCATTTCATTTCATATTCTTTCACGACAGATTACAGGTAAGCCGTGAGACGTGTCCTCGTTCACAAGAGCTCTGCCACGATTAGTTCTCTAATTGTAGCAATTTGTCTTGTGTACAGTAAAATGTACCAACTAGAAGAATAAGATAAGATAATCAAATAAATAGGTTTTTAAAACGTAACTGATATGGATAATCTGTTTTAAAAGAAAAGTGGGATTTGGTTTTATTGTTTTGGGTTCTGTAGACTTTTTGAAATGTCTCCATGGTCTAGTAGTTAGCGAATGCGACCTTTAATTGTGTGGCCTTGGGTTCATGACTACTGCCAAAAGTTTTATTTGCGAATAGCTTTTGTTCGCGACTTCGTTCGTGTGGAATTTGATATTGTCATGCTATTTATTAGTCTGCACGTGTGGTGTAGTGGTTTATGCGGTCGCCTCGCCGCTCTCCACTGCACTGGTGTTGTGGGTTCGATACCCACATGAGACAAATCTATGTGTGATTCGCAAAGATTTGTTTTAAGACTGGGTGTGCTTTGTGTGTGTGAAATATATGTTTGTGAACACCCTGCGACACAGGAGTTATTCCTAGTGCGGTAGTCGTTTTTTTAAAAAGAAAAAAAGAATGTTTCCAAAATATTGAGGAACTTCCCTCTAACATTCCCAAATTAACCTCTTTTGGGTAGTGATATTGCAAAAACTATCTTTCAGTTCATTTAAATCATGTAAGGTAAGGAACCTTTGTTTAGAATTAAATGCATTTTCCTTTAAATTTGACAAATCTTCCATATTAACTACAACTATATAAAATACAAAAATAAAACATATACCAGTTTTTAAGTTAGACCTCTAGCTAATCATCTGTGAAAACCGTATCCGGTAGTTTTTGCCTAAAGTGCGTACGAATATATATACAAGCTGACCCGACAGACATTGTCCTGTCTTAACTATGCATACATTCTCTGTGACGATATTTGCAGCACGCATTATGTCAATGTTATGTCAAACCCCATAAAGGTACATTCAAAAAGTTCATATTGTCAAAAGCGCTAAGGTTACTAAAATAGCTGTCATAAATAGGGGTTGGTGATAAAAGGGTAAAAATTTAGGGTTGTATGTATTTTTTAGTGCCACATTATAAAAAAATTGTTGTCCAATTATTAAAAAATAATGTTCAATATCACTTAGGGGTATGAAAACTAGATAGTAGCCGATTCTCAGACCTACTGTATACGCATATTAAATTTGGTAAAAATTTGTAAAGCCGTTTCAGAGGAGTAAGGTAACTAACATTGTGACACGAGAATTTTATATATTAAATATATATGTATAAAACTTCTCGGTATGTTTGCAAAAACTAGTTAGATTAAAAGTGTTTTATATAGTTTTAATTACTAAGTTCTCACGGAAACTGACAAATTATAAATACGTGACAGAACTACCAAACGTGGCTTGTTTCGGATAATTATTTCTTTATTGATTTGATTACAAATTTCCTTTACCAGTAAGGAGTCATACAATAACCTAGTTCTTTTATCCGTAATACTATATAGATAGATAGATAGATAAAACTTTATTTGCATACCATTCCATTACAAACTAAAGATAACTATTGAAAGATAATAACAATATGCAAAGGGCGGCCTTATCGCTTGACGCAATTTCTATGAATGCCACAAAACTTTCATATCCATACATCAGTCATCAGTAAGTTTCCATTTCCAATTTTTTTTTCGCAGAAATATTACAGTAATAATTTACCTTGTTGGTCTACATACTGGTTAGCGAATGGGCCTCGCACTGCAAAGTCTCGGATTCGATTCCCGGGTCGGAAAATATCAGCGTTGCACCCGGTAGATGGCGATGAAAAGAACCAAGAAATAAAAAACCTCACTTTATTATTTTAAATTCAAGTTTATAACATGAAAAGGATCGATATGACATTTTTGTTTTTTTTTATATGGTTATAACACGACGATGAAGACATAAATTAATGGATCTTGTGTTAAGTTTTTAAATTTGAATAATATTGAATATGAAAATTTATTTTATACAGCTTAGTGACAAATGAACTTTAAATTCTTTATAAATTTCATTTTTATTGTAGGACCATGATAACATAAACATTACGGTACCCTAAAATCCACGTCCCTCAATCTATCTATCTGACTAATATTAATCGCCATATTACCATTTATCTGTCACTCTATAACTTATCTGAGCTCAATTTTAAAAAGAAAAAACCTACAACCAATTTGTCTATGGTAGCTAAGTAGGCTGACAATATTTTTTGCCTTCGCCTGTAATTAAAAAGTTAATTGGAGTAGTTCTTTTTTCGAATTCTCGATTTTCATTGGCTTTGGAATGTTGCGGGTTGATCGATTAAGAATAATATGTCTGGTTTTTTGTTTCTTTTCTTGGGTAGTGAGCATTTGTCATGGCGATTAGAGATTGCAGAAGGGCTGTGTCTCAAATTCATCACTTTATTATTGATGCTATATCGTTAATTGAACATAAAAAGGTGTTAAAATAGCAGCTTCGACTGCGAAGTCAAAGGTCTCGGGTTCGAACCCACGGCACACAGCTCTGTCAATAAATCGTTAAGATTCGTCTTTTCGAAGATATGATTGTGTGTATTCATCATAAAATATAAGTTATCGCTCGCTAACGGTGAAGGAAAACGTCGAGAGGAAACCTGCATGCCTGAGAGTGCCTAAAAAGTGCTCGAAGGTGCGTGAAGTTTACCAATCCGTACTTAGCCAGCAGCGTGGTGGACTATGGCCTAACCCTTTACATCATGAGAAGAGGCCCGAGCCCAGCAGTGGGACATGTATTAGATACAGGGCTACTATTATTAAAATACAAACATGCATTTTAGTGTTTAAGATATGATTTGTTTATAAAATAGATAAAAACTTAATAATATATAAGTAAAACCCATATTACGTTAGTATTAAAACACGGCGCTCGGGAGTTTACACTTAAATAAAGTTAATGTGGTCTCCGTTGCAAAATACAAGTGTGTGGGAGTGAAGCTGTGAGCTTGCTTTTATGATTGTTATATACAGGTTGTTTAAAAATCAAATATATTGGTAAAACTAAATGGGAGACAGAAAACCAACAGCACGCACCAACATTTTGAACTGCGCACGCTTAATGCGGTGGGCGCACAGGTTGATTTGTTTCACTGTTCATTGGACGACTTTACAAGGGCAGCATATTGTATACTTTGCTATGATAAGCTATAGATTTGATAATAGTTTAATTTTTAATGTATGAATGTTTTTAATGATAGTTGAAATGTAAAATGTTAATTAGATATTTAAGTACTATATAATAATTTAAATTTATTATATTCATTTATATATTCTTGTCTATCGCATTAGGTTAAAGTTCCTGTTAAGATAGTTTAAGCTGTGGTAAATAAATAAAAAAAATAAATAAAAAAATATGACTGGACTCGACTCTGCAAGTTTTTATTGTTTTAAGCTAAATGTGTTAACTGCACGGTCGTGTGGTGTAGTGGTTTAAGCTGTCGCCTCGCCGCTCTCCACTGCGCTTACCCACATGGGACAAATCTATGTGTAATCCGTTAAGATTTGTTCTGACTCTGGGTGTGCTTTGTGTGTGTGTAATGTATGATTGTGAACAGGCGTTCTTTTTTTTAAGAAAAAAAGCAATATTCAGTGTTATTATTCGCAACTTACAAAAACCGGCCAAGTGCGTGTCGGGCCACGCGCAGTAGGGTTCCATAGAAAAATACTTTTTAACTAAATGGCGTCCTTCAGAAAGGAAATGTTTGTAGTACACGAAACCAGCTAGCACGTATGACGAGATGTATGAATGTTGAGAAAGCGAAAGAAGTATGTAAGGAGCGAAGCACATGACGTTCCATCGTCTCTGCCTACCCCCGTGGGATAAAGGCGTGATTTTATATATGTATTATGTATGTTTATTTATGTTTCAAGAATTTTGAACGAAATATTCTGAGTAACTGCATCTGACATTTCGGACCCCTATTCCTCTTGAACTAATGAAGTGAACTTATCCGCTATAGTTTTCCTTTAAAGTTCATTACATGTACTACCGACACAATTTTTTTCAGATTTTAGGATCCAGTAGTTTAGCTTTTAGAGGGGGGGGGACGCCCTACTCGAACAAAAATTTGCTCTTTAAAGTTAATTATCTCGCAAACGGATCCCTAAATCAAAAAACTGTCTTAGCAACCCCTACACGTTTTTAAAAGTCCTATCTAACAATACCCCACACTATGGGGTAGGCGACAAAAAAAAAAAACATCCCTACTTTACATGTAGGGGAGCTACCTGAAAAAAAAATATTTTTACAAATTATACTCTACGACTTTCTTTGTTTAGTTAACATACATGTTTATGCAAAATTTCAGTTTTCTAGCACCAACGGTTTCGTCGCTATGCCGTGGACAGACAGGCGGACATGGCGAAACTATAAGGGTTCCTTGTAGGTACTACGGAACCCTAAAAACAAGCAACTTTTGAAGTTTAATAAATAATAAATAAATAAAATAAATTAATATCACACAACTTACACACAGCGCCATCTAGTCCCAAACTAAGCAGAACTTGTACTATGGGTACTAGAATATCTGATAAAGTTACTGTAAACGTTAAAGTATACCAAAGTAGTTACCTCAGAAAACAAATATGTGTTGTTTAAAACAACACCCTCTAACTCTTTTCTTTGTTAGTTTATGAGCCATAAAACCAGCACCCTGTATGTCCATTGACATCTATATCATCGTCGTGTGGGGTCTATAAAGCCATTCTGCCCACGCCCAAACGGCCAGGCGTGAACATACAGACAAATCGTATGGGAAAATATCAACATGTTTTCTTTATGATGTGATCCACCTGATGGTAAGTGGTAATGACCATGATTGATGGTAAGATAGAGCTTCCAAGAGTACGTTTTGAAAAGCTCTACTACCATTGAAAAAAGATTTGCAGAGGCTGTTCGAAAATGTGTTCATTGCTGTGCGAAAACAGTAAGCAAAACTCGATTTTGCTACGAGTCATTTTTCCTCACGCTCGAAGCATAATCAAGTTTTGCTTACTGTTTTTGCCTTTTCAATTTACTAGTGCAAAGTGTTTTTGTGACACGAGATCATAGTTTACATCTCGTGCTATTGAGTCCCTCACCACGCTATTCGGGACTCTAAATTAGCACTCGAAGACCTTCAAAACATTTACCCGCAACATCTACACGCCACACACTATCTCAATACATACACTTCCACATTTTATATGGCATCTGAATCATATTGTATATTATTGTCTTTTACATCCTTTTTAAAACTGTTTATTATTATTTTATTTTATTCTCTTAATTTAACAAAAAGAAAAAAATATTAGTAATTTTTAGATTGCACTGTGCAGTGGTGGACGCTGATGGCTGTGATACAGTTTATACTAGTACAGCTGTCAGCGGCGACCTCTTAATTACATCATAATTATATAATTTAAATTAAGTCTAGTATATATATTTAAGAGCATCTGTAAAAACTTATGTTGTGAAAAATAAACTTTATTATTATTATTATTATTATATTATAACTGGCTCTTGAAATATTAGTAATTAGTTGGTATATTCAAAGATTCATTTAGATTCTTGTTTCAAATGTCTCCATGGTCTAGTGTTAGCGTATGCGCCTCTCACCGCGAGGTCTCGTGTACAATTCCTGGGTCGGGCATAGTGTCATTTGTGAACCTTCTGCCAGAAAATTAACAATGGCAGCACGGAGTTAGGTTAGAGGTTCACCCTCTATCCCATGGGACATAAAAACATAACAGGTGAAATGTGTTGTACACCTCTGGCAATCCCTTCTAGGTAACATAGGCGTGATGTTATGTTTTCATTAAGATACTTGTTTTACTTTTGACATCTATATCTTCGTCGTGTGAGGTCTTTAAAGTCATTCTGCCCACGCCCAAACGTCGAGGCGTGAACATACAGACAAATTATATTGTTGGTGTGCTTGAGATTTAGCAAGATGTCTGAGAAGTATTAAAAATATTGTTTCTAAAAAGCTGCTCCTGCGGATAACTTATTCTCATTGTATATTTTCTTTTATGATTTTTTTTTGTTGTAATTTAATTGTAAATTGTTTCTGTTAATGCATGTATTTAATCAATGTAATTGGTCCTGTACCGTTTTGATTAATAAATAAATAAATAAATCGTATGGAAAAAATCGAGGTATGTTTTATACGACGTATGAAGCTGGTAAGCGGTATACTTCAAGCCATGATCTACCGGACATGATTACAGAATGTACCGGTATATCGCAGTAGCCGCGTGGATAGTAGGACTGCGAATACAAAGGATTCGGGTCTGAACCCACGGCACACACCTCTGTCAATAAATCGTTAAGATTTGTCTTTTCGAAGATATGTGTGTATTCATTACAAAATTATCGCTTGCTAATGGTGAAGGAAAACATCGTGAGGAAACCTGCGAGTGCCAAAATAGTTCTCGAAGGTGTGTGAAGTCTACCAATCCGCACTTGGCCAGCGTGGTAGACTAAGGCCTAACCCTTCTCATCATGAGAAGAGGCCCGAGCCCAGCAGTGGGACATGTATTAGATACAGGACTGCTATTATTATTATATCGCAAACTTAAGTAATATATTTTGCCTCCGGTGCCTGATAAACCGGAACAAAGTACAATGTTATGATTATCATCCGCTAATCTTAGTTGACACTGGAATGCTGTCCTTGAAATTCTTCCACAAGGTACATTTTATTTTATCTACATTTTTTATCAGCCTCCGCTGATCTAGTAGTGGTTAGCGTAAGCTTCCGTCACCGCGAGGTCTTGTGATTTTTGGGTCGGACAAAGTTTTCTTTGTTTTTTTTTTTTTATACAACGCCCACAGCGAACGAACGTGTAGTCCACCTGATGGTAAGTGGAGTACAGCCCTAGGACAATCCACAAAAGCAGATTATAGATGCGTCGCTGCAGCTGAGGACTACGGTGTTATGCCTCATGTGCCAGTAACTTCGGGGCCTGATCTTACCACCAAACCGGAACACAGTAATGGAAGCACTACTATTTGGCGGCAGGTTAAAGGTTGTGAATTATACGACATTTTTAATAGCAGAAAGGAGTTGGAATTGTGCCCGGTGGATGGCGAAAGGATAACCTATCCCATGGGACCTAAACATAACAGGTGAAGTGTGGGTGTTATAGACCCATTCTGAGTAATATAAGTATGTTATCTTATGTTAAATACGCATAATGATAAGCAGATAAATACTCAAATAAGAATATCGTCTTATTCTTTAAAATAATGTAAACAATAATTTAAAAAAATACTTATTAAGCTATCTATATTATTATATTGACGATCGGATGGCGGAGTGGGTAGTGTATCAGCCTGCGACGCCGAGGTCGTGGGTTCGATTCCCACTTAAGACAAATCTTTGTGTATGAACATTTGGGTTTGTCTTAGTCTGGGTGTTTCTATGTATAATAAGTATGTATTTACAAAAGAAAAGTATATAAGTATTAGTATCAGTTATTCTAGTAACCATAGTATAAGCTCTGCTTAGTTTGGGACTAGATGGAGTTGTGTGTAAGTTGTAAGATATTTATTTATAACCCTTGACATTATACTAAAACTATCTTCGAAACTACTATAACACTATCCTATCTACCTTCACTAATCCCTAAATACGCGCGCATAATAAAAAGCATACAAAAATAAACCCGCATAATGACTGCTAGCTATTCCGTAGCATTTTATTAATAATGAACTGGACGCATGTTTTGACAAATTAATTCTGCGCAGGAGTTTACCGATAATTATATTTTGTTGTAGGGTTGCCGCGAAAGGGAAAAATATTATTTAAAATTTGCTGTAAAAAAGTGTTATTTTCGTAAGTTAAAAAGTTATTGTAGTGTTTTATAGTGATGTGCTTACTACTAATAATGCTGCTAAGTATAAACAACAATGTGTTTATACACATCACAACACACAATTTACATAATATAAAACTGATGAATGTCCTCAATATTTCAAGCTTAATTTTATTGTGCTAAAAAATTACATAAGTATTCTAATTTTGTCAATACTTTTGAGAAGGTAAAATTCTTATAAACGAGGTTTAGGGCGAAGAACCATTATTTTATTACGAAACTGGCGCCAAATTAGTAGTCCTAGACGTCCTTGTGTCATACGAAGAAACAGTTGAAAAAAAATATGGGACCGGCAGGATTTGAACCTGCGACCTTCTGCACACCGAGTCCCATAATTTTTTTAACTGTATAGCTAAATGCAATAAAAATAATCAATAAGATGTAGTTTCAATTCCCTTTTTAATATATTATATGTATGTATTATCAAACTAGCAAACGAATAAAAAAAAACCTAATTTTACATTATTGTAATTATACTGCCTTGTTGGTCTAGTGGTAAGCGTGTACTATGCGCCTCTCACCACGTGGTCTTGGGTTCGATTTCCTGGTCGAGTTTTTTTTTAATTTTTTTGTCCGCTAAGAATTTTTTTAATAGCAGCAAACAGTCGGAATAAAAGGTGAAATGTGGGTTTTATACACTTCTACCACACATTTTGAGGCGAGATATGATTTTATAAATATTATAATAATAAAATGAGAATAATACCTCAACACATTAAAAAAAAGTATTTAAACACATCACGTGTCAACCCTAGCCTAGCATCTGGGTGGCCTCTACGTCCGATACTGTGGCAGTCTAAAATAAAACGATAGCGTGCGACCGAGACGGCACGCCTGACGTCACATCGGACCTCTCACTCCAACACAGTGTGTGTATAACGAGTAGAAATTTTGCGTTTACGATTCGCAATTTATTAGCACTAGGGCTTCGTGAACAAAGACGGGTTTATTTGTTGTATAGTATAGTTTTTTTATTGGGCATAGCGTTTTGACGTTTCCTATGGTATAATTAGCTGATTATTGCTTAGGAACAATGCAGGAACCAATAACTGTGTTACTTGGTACGGTACTGAATTTTAAGGCTATTCCTTAGTCCTTAGTCCTTAATACACAAAAGATCTAGAGTCAAACAGCCTCGTTGGTCTCAGGTCTGGGTTCAATTCCCGAGTCGGGCAAAGTGCAGCACGGAGTTGTTATTGTGACCGGTGGATCCCATGGGACCTAAACATAACAGGTGAAGTTTGTGGCTTATGAAGCCGTTTTTTTTGGAGTGTTTGGGCGAGTATATATTACTGTGAATTTAAAATTGTATTATCTCAGGAAGTTTATGTGTTAACACAGTAATTCTTTTAATGATGTTTCTAATATCGAGAAGTATTTCGATGATACAAAAACAAAAATTATGCATCATGTTATTTTAGAGCAATAGGCTCTAAAACAATTAATAATACACCACAGATGTTACCCAATAATATAGGTAGATGAAGACAGTAGGACAGTATTACTATCTTTAAAAATCTTCTTCCTATACAGGGTGTATTTTTGAAACGGGGCAGTAAGGGCAAGTACCTTAACCGTTGCAGTTACAGCAAAACGTTCTTAAAAGACCTTCCCTAACTTTTTGGGACATTTTGAACTGCATTCACAGATTTTGTAAAAACTAACAGTTAGCAAAAAAAATGCAAAAAGTTCAAAACATTTTTTTTTATGCCAATCGATTCTATTTCATGTGGGGATCAAAAAACTCTATGGGACCATTTTAGCTTTCAGTACTAGAAAAGACAGAAATCGCCAAAAACGTTTCCCATACATTTCGGCAACAGAAACGAATTTCTACGATGGTCTAACTTTTTGTTATGGCCTGGAAGTGGGTAGAATTGACTGTAAAGTAAATAAAAAGAATTTTTACCCTCAAATTTCGAATTTGATTCGAAAATCTGTGTGTTATACTTAGTTTCAGCTGAGAAACTTCGTATGAGTTATTAATTAAGGATTTTCGCTAAAATGTCTTCTAATCGTGAAAAAATTGACTTATTAGAAGCGTACACAGTAGACCATATTTAAAGGTGTCGAAATGCTATAATTAAATTATGTTTACTTAATAAATAATTATTACTTACTATGTCGTAATAATATAAGAAAATAATTAGCATCTTGAAAAATAATTACGCATAATAATGAGTATAATGACACACATTTTTTTTCATAAATGAAAAAAAGAATTGTTTTTGGTTCCTATGTGCCAGTAACGATTCAAATTACCGCTTGAGAGTTTCATTATAATTTAATTTGATATTAGCTTATATTTTTGTCTGAAATAGTGATGATTTATATTTTAAATCATATTGATTATTATAGTTATAATTTGGAGATGAGAGAGATATATTTGCTTTATTTTTAAAATTTAATAATCTTGATAATTTATTAGTCTTGATAGGCTAATTTTTAATGTAAATAAGATAACATAATTTTAATAAATTATATCTTAAAAAAAAAAGATGTCATAAAAAAGAAATAAAAATTACTAGCCAGTTTTGTCCCACTGTTGGGCAAAGGTTGCCCCATGAAGATTTGGTGCCAATTTCACAGGTTCCTGATAAGTTCTTGATAAGTCTATTCAGAACCTTATTGACAAAAAAATGTCAAGTTTGTATATAGTTATCAGACGTATAACTATCTAAAACTAAATCAGACATTCGCGAATCCAGGTTTGGTTTAGTTAAAAGTTTTAAAAGATAGAAACTTGTTTACCAATTCACAGAATAGGAAAATATTGTACCTACTCTTTTCTATTTTTACCAATGTATAAGGTATAATCCTGATCTACGTCAAACAACAATTTTCATGAAGAATGTGGTCCAGTGGTTTGGACATAATAGAGTAGAAACAAGAAAACAGTGAAAAAACTTTAATAGAATTTTAATCACCTCACCAGTCATTAGTAAAAAAACTCTGAATTTTTAATACCTGTGCAAAATAATTGAACAAACCATTAGTGAGTGCACTTAATTATATTTATTCATCGCAAAACCGTTTAAAACTCAATAATAGACTTATCTCTTAAACATAATCTTATGCAAATGGCGGGGAAATGGCGCGAAACTTGTAAACGTCAAATTTGACAGGCCGCCATCTTGGAGTGCCAATAGCGCGGGATAATTACTACAGCGATTAGTCAGCGTCTTAAGGTGGACGTGGCTTACAATGAAGTGTAACAAACTAGTCAAGTTATAAACAAAATTGCAGTCGTCCTTATGATAAAAAACAAAACATAAAATAGACGGTACCACATGATTAAATAACGTACAAATGCTAAGTTTCTAAAGAACTAGCTATTTTTTTTACTTATTTTGGTAGGGTTGCCATAGAAAATAAAATACTATTACGCAAAAATCCAATTCTATAAAATAAAAAATGGTTAGATTTGTTTTATTTTTCATACAAGATTTCTATTAACTATAATAATATCACTTGTGAACTTATAACATGGCAATACAATAGTCTATTTAAAAAAAAACAAAGAGGTTGCGAGCACTAGCCGAGCCGGTATAAACTGGTTTTGCTTGGTACGTGACAGAGCCGCTAGTGCACACGCACACAAACGTAACAAGCTTGTAGTGGTAGCCCATGTATACTATCTACTCATGTTATTATACCTTGTGTGCTTAATGATTTCAGATTCTAACATCACCATCAAACTTTCTCATTTTTCATTTTCATTTGAAAAGATGGTGCACATGATTTCTCACCAGCTCTTCTCATAATGCAATACCCATCGGAGCTGGTCCTTAGATTGATTTTAATCAGATTCAAAGTTGTTGGATTAAAATTAATCTAAGGCCCAGTTAGTATAATTTAGTTGTACGTAAAAAATATTTTTATATTATTGTTTGTAATTTTAGACGTGTTCAAGCGTCTCCTAGCCTATGAAAATACAAGATTTGAAATTGTATTTAAACTGAATTATGGCAGATTGTAAGTGATCCGTATTATAGCTTAAAATGTAGACCCTTTTAGGATACCATATCGTTTCTATTAAAAATCAACTCTATGGTTTAAACGTCAAATTTGACAGGCCGCCATCTTGGAGTGCCAATAGCGCGGGATAATTACTGCAGCGATTAGTCAGCGTCTTAAGATGGGCGTGTGTTACAATGTAATGTAACAAAGTTATTTATTATTTTATTAAAACAAGCCATCTGATGGTTTAATGGTAACTATTTGCCATCACTTGCAGCTGCGTTTTTATTAACACTGATGATAAGTGGTAACTACAGCCCATGGTCATCAACAATACACAAAAGCAGATTGTACATGCGTCGCTTTTTTAAGGACAACGATGTTAACTGTGCCAGTAATTTCAGGGCCCGATCTCACCACTAAACCGAAACATAGTAATGCAAGCACTACTATTTGGTTAAAGGTGAGACGTTGGTGCTTACGCCCTCAAGCTCGTTCATAATAGCTCTAACACCATTAAAAATACGCAAAAACCAACATCCTTCAGGCGAGGAAAATAAAAATCGTTATCAACATAATTATCTAGAATAACTGCCCCGTTGGTCTAGTGGTTGACGTATGCGCCTCTCACCGCGAGATCGCGGATTCGATTCCAAAGTTGGGCAAAAGTTTTATTTGTGAATATCCGTCAGGCAATTCTCAGCACAGAGTTGTAATTGTCCCCGTTGGAATGGCGATAGGCTCACTCCCTATCCCAGGGGATCAAACATGACAAGTGAAATGTGGGTGTTGTACACGTCTGCCACAACCTTCTGGGTAATATAGGCGTGATGTTATATTATGTTAAATTATTTACTAATTTCAGTCTGTTTTAAGTAATACTATCACATAGATTGTAATCAAATGAGCTGTAAGTTTGTTTGTAACAACCTTTATCTTCACTCTTTGCTACAACAACAAAGTAGGAAATCAAACACTTATGTTACACCGTGCAGATATCGAATTAAGATAAATGTTACATCCGGCGATAGCATCGCTTGCAATTGGCATCTTGTTACATTACGGTGTGAATGCGGCGGGGTCAAATCACCTTCGACTGGTTGTTTAACCATTTGCACTTAATTTGACTGTACTTAGTTTGTTTTGAGAGGGGTAAGCAATAAGAGAATTTAGAGTAAGTTCCATTTTAAACATCGACAACACATACATAACATAGCATCACGCCTATATTACCCATAAGGATACTAAAGAGGTACATCCCCCACACTTCACCTGTTTTGCTAAGGTTCTATGTGGTGGGGGTAAGCCTATCGTCAACCATCGGGCATAAAACCAACGCCGTGCTGCTATTGCGAATTTCCTAACGGAAAATTCTCAAATAACAGTTTTAACCGACCGGGAAATCGAATCCGAGATCTAGTGGTGATTATAATTATATTGCCGAACCAACGAATTTTCATCTAAGCAAAAACTAAGGAAAATTAATTAAATAAATTAAAATAACATTTCTTAAACTAAATTAGAGAAATACCTTACCATGTACAAAAAAGAAAAGAAAAATGTAAAAAATAATAATTATTATTTAGGTGTCAATAATTCCGCATTACTATGTCAGGGAAAATTATTATTTTTTTTAATTTAACTTTTTGCACATGAAATGGTACACAGACGCAATTAATGCCTTTTTTTTTTTTTTTGTAAATTCCCCTGCGATACAGGAGTTATAACTAGTGCGGGCGTCCTTTAAAAAAATCTTTTCATATTTTTCAGGTTTTCTTAATAATTTCTAAAATCTTTGTAAATAACCATAAAAAAGAATAAAACCACCATGCAGATATCGAATTAAGATAAATGTTACATCCGGACCGGAGAGCGGAGATAGCATCGCTTGCAATTGGCATCTTGTTACATTACGGTGTGAATGCGGCGGGGTCAAGTCGAAGGAAATGTTGTGGGTACTTAGTTATACTGACTAAGTGTATGTTAAGAGAGGTTAAACACGTTTACAAAGAAAATTGATCTCCTAAACTCACTTTTTACTCCATCGCCAAGGAAGAAAGATGGTTTTTAGTAGAGTAGAGTAGAGTATTCTTTATTGTACACCTAATTTACAGTTTAAAATTAATAAAACTTAAATTATTATAAATGCACAATTGGCGGCCTTATCGCTTTTGTGCAACCTTTGGATGGATAAGAAGATGGTTTGTGTTGCAGGCAATCTAAGGCAGTTGGTGTATTACTAAAAATAAAAATCTAAATAAGTCTTATAGCTAATATTTACAAAAACAGAAATATCCTTATTGCAATATTTACACATATCTAACAAAAAATATATGGATAACTTTATATTTTTTAAAACAATTCATTGTATTTATCTGTTACTGTCTATGATCATAATCCCTCAAAAGAAAAGAGAGTAAGTTTTGAGATAGGCACGCAATAAACGCACTATTTTAATGCTATAAAGTTTAGTAGCCCATGAATCTCTAGATGACAAAAATAATTATGGTATAAATTTTTATATCAAAGTACTACCATATTTCGGCCCCAGTAACACTTAGTACAGTGTTTATTCATATTTTATACTTCACAAAAACCTAAATTTTAAATTTTTCAATGTAATTTATATTAATCGTTGAACATTAAACATATTAAATAGGAATAAGATTTGTTCTTAAAGCTATACAATATCCGCTGATACAATCGCATTGAGTTACAGTACGGTGTGAATGCGGCCGGGTCAACTCGAAGGAAGCATTACACTTAATTGTACTTGTTTACGTTAAGGAGGTAAGCAGAAAACAGTATAAATACAAAATCGATCACGTTAAAGATGTTTTAAGTAATTCTTTGAATAGATTACTGGTAAAGATGCATTTGAACATTATACTCACTGTTTTTACGATATTTTATCTTTTCTGGAGTTTTTACTAAAATACTAAACAGAGTGACCTAGCAGCGATAGCCGAGTGGGAGAGCGCAGG
The DNA here is from genome assembly GCA_905147285.1 of Hypena proboscidalis. Taxonomy (NCBI): domain Eukaryota; kingdom Metazoa; phylum Arthropoda; class Insecta; order Lepidoptera; family Erebidae; genus Hypena; species Hypena proboscidalis. The sequence goes on from LR990153.1 coordinate 1,334,075, forward strand.
ACTGCGAAGTCAAAGGTCTTAGGTTCGAACCCACGGCACACCTCTATCAATAAATCGTACAGATTCGTCTTTTCGAAGATATCTATGTGTGTATTTATCATATAAATTATCGCTCGCTAACGGTGAAGGAAAACATTGTGAGGAAACCTGCATGCCTGAGAGTGGCTAAAAAGTGCTTGAGGACATGTAAGGTCTACGAATTCGCAATTGGCCAGCGTGGTGACCATGGTCTAACCCTTCTCATCATGAGAAGAGGCTCGAGTCCAGCAGTGGGATATGTAATAGAAACAGGGCTATACATATCGCTTTTGCTATACATATAGCTCAAGAAGAAGGTTTTCACACGGATATTAAATTAAAGATAATATTTTATCTAGTAATTATTTATCTGCATCCGCATATAAAATCGCAATCGGCATAATGTTACAGTACGGTGTGAATTCGGCGAGGTCAAGTCGAAGGCAACCATAGTACTTAATTATACTTAGTTTGTTTACGTTCAGGTGAGCTTTAAGAGGTAAGAGCTATTGCCAATTCCCTGATGATACAAGACAAGAAGCCATAGCATCTAAAGAAGACATCCCATTTCTGGTACAACTACAGCTGATTTTTATTTTTGAACCGACTTAAAAAAAGAAGGAGGTTCTCAATTCGTTATTTTTATGATTGTCACTTAACTTTATTATTCTAATAATGTACCCGCACCTTTGTACTTCATAGGCAGTATAAAGGGGAACACTGAAAATCGGCGTTGCTGGTGTCGTGGCTCGCTGCGCACTGCAACTATAGCCGAGTCTTCTACTTTTGATGACGACCGGATGGCGGAGTGGGTAGTGTACCTGCCTGCGACGCCGAGGTCGTGGGTTCGATTCCCACTTAAGACAAATCGTTGTGTGCATGAACATGGGGGTTTGTCTTAGTCTGGGTGTTTCTATGTATAATAAGTATGTATTTACAAAAGAAAAGTATATATATGTATTAGTATCAGTTATTCTAGTACCCATATTACAAGCTCTGCTTAGTTTGGAACTAGATGGCGTTGTGTGTGAGTTGTGAAATATTTATAAATATATTTATTTATTTATTTTGCTACATCTTAACATTAACTCTAACTAATAACTCTTGTAATTTATTCAATGCATTTCTTCCTTTCTGTAACTTTTATGTTTTTGGTGGCAATAAATGATTTTTTTACTTTTAATTTTTTACTTTTAATTGCCCGACCCGGGCATCGAACCCGAGACCTCGTGGTTAAAAGCGCATACGATACCCACTAGACCAACGAGGCAGCTTCAATGAATGATTAAATTTAAAAAAAGTCCTTTAAAATTTAACAAAATAATTATCCACCCCTCGAATAAAGGTTTCAGACAGAATCAATACCCGTTTTTCCAAAAGTATTCCAACTACCCCCATTTTAATTGAAATAGTTGCGAATTCGTCCGCGACAGCTTGACACTGATTGACTTCCAGTCGGGGGTTGCGACTTCTTGTTGGATATTTAATGGTAGTAGTATTAGTATAATTTTATTATACTAAAAGCGCCTGCTAAACCACGAAAAATTAAAAGATAAGTGTTTTTTTTTCAATAAATAATAGCAGCCCTGTATCTTATACATGTCCTACTGCTGGGCTCGGGTTTCTTCTCATGATGAGAAGGGTTAGGCCATAGTCCACCACGCTGGCCAACTGTGGATTGGTAGACTTCACACGCCCTCAAGTACTTTTTAGGCACTCTCAGGCATGCAGGTTTCCTCACGCTATTTTCCTTCACCGTTAGCGAGCAATAATTTATATGATAAATACACACATATCTTCGAAGAGGCGAATCTTAACGATTTATTGACAGTGGTGTGTGCCGTGGGTTCGAACTCAAGACCTCTGACTTAGCAGTCCTACGGTCTTCCACTCGGCTATCGCTGCTGTATGTTTTCTTCACCATTAGCGAGCGATAATTTATATGATGAATAATCTCACCGCAAGTTCTCTTGCCAGACCCGGGAATCACTTGCGGTGAGAGTACGCTAACCTCTAGTACATCGAGGCAGAATTTTCACAAATTCAATAGATTACTATTTTCCATCCGCTGCTCCGCTTACGTACTAAGTACCACACAATATTAATCGAGATTATGAGCTACACGTATACCATATTAATCTGGTGCAGTCTCCGCACATAATAATTCACATTTGACATTGACAATGTCAAGAAGTGACACTCGTCACAAATGTCAAAGAGCCCTGAATCGCGATAGCGAAGTGTTCACAACAAGTGTACATAAATACCACTTCCAATACGCTACCGTTGGTCCACCAGGCAATACCACCGAGCCTGGTCGGAGGATCCTCCGTGGTGGAGGAACATCATACCCCGTTCCGCTACAATCTCAAAAAACATCTGCCCAACTCGGGGATCAAAACAGAGACTTCATAATAAGCGGTTGGATACATCAAGGACCCCTTTTCCAAGAATAAGACAAGCCTATCCAATTATAACTGCGAGTAAGCAATAAAAGGTTAACAACAATTCTAATCACCCCCATTGCTTAATTAAGGACTGTAATTGGCAAACTTGTGCATTTCAAATTGTAAGGGGTGAAAGGCAGCGATAGCCGAGAAGGAGACCGTAGGACTGCGAAGTCAAAGGTCTCGGGTTCGAACCCACGGCACACACCTCTATCAATGTCAATAAATCCTTAAGATTCGTCTTTTCGAAGATATGTGATATATTAAAAAAAAAAATGTAAATCAAAAAAAAAATTAAGTTAATTAGTTTTAGTTCTAAATTTTTCATTATTATGTATCGCACTAACAAATGCATGCTGGTTAGTCCGTAATTGGAAAATGTATCAGACATATTATTTAAGACATCTTATTGTACAAACGTATATATATTTTCTGTGGATTTACCGAATAAATAAATAAATAAAGGAAAGCATCGTGAGGAAACCTGCATGCCTGAGAGTACTTAAAAAGTGCTTGAAAGTGTGTGAAGGTCTACCAATCCGCACTTGGCCAGCGTGGTGTACTATGGCCTTGCCCTTCTCATCATGAGAAGAGGCTTGAGCCTAGCAGTGGGACATGTATTAGATACAGAGCTGCTATATTAAAGGGGCACTTCGTCCCCTAACAGTAAAATTTCAATATTGGGGTGAAAGTAGACTGAATAACGTCTATTTGACAGATAGATATTTAAGATTCAAAGGTTTCAGATTTTCTGTAAGCGTGCTCCATTGTAGACCGCATCATCACTTACCATCAGGTGAGATCGTGGTCAAACGAGTGCCTATCCATCATAACGAAAAAAAAAATGTCCCCGAGGGAGAAATATTTCAATACCATGCTGCTATTAAAATTTTGTTACGTTAAAATCCTAAATAATACGTTTGCCTGACCCGAGAATTGAACCCAAAACTTTGCAGTGAGAGGCGCATACGCTAACCACTAGACTAACGAGACCAAACACTACAAATAGGATTTTTTTATTTTTCACTCATTTATTCTTTTTTCTCATTTTTTACATATTTAAATATAAATTATAAAAGTAAAGAACATTTAAAAATATAAAACTATAAAATTCTACATTTATAAATATAAAGTACAAAAAAATATTTGAAATATAAAAAATAGTACCCCACCGGTATCGGATGCAGGGACCAAGCTCTTTTTTTTATTATTAGTATGTTTTCTTTTATTTTTCTTTTTGTTGTTACCTCTTAAGTTTTTCATGTTATAGACATTATGTACAAATAAAGTGTTTTCCATCTATATATCTATATAATATAGGTAAAATACAAAATAACATATAATCACATACCAACCAATAACTCATACATAATCTATTTCTTTCACACAACCAAAAATTTGATACATCCAATACATAATACTACAAACTACAATTACACTGGATAATTACGAGCATGCGTCCGATAATTATTACGATAATTATCGCTCTGCTAATAAGCGGCGGCCATATTGTTAATTAGCACTAATGGTAGACTAAGGTGTGAATGGGCGTGTGTGTGGAAAAACTCTATGCTTGTTATTTATAATGAGGTAAGTAGAGAGCTTTTTTCATTAAGAATTAGTACAAACCATGCCGCTATATTAGCTATGCCGCGGGTCTGATAACCCACACTTCACCTATTATGTTTAGGCCCCATGGGATATAGGTGAGCCTATCGCTATCCACCGGGCACAATTTCCAACTCCGTGCAGCTTTAAATATCCGAAATAATACTTTTGCACGACCCGGGAATTAAACCCTGTAATACACATATCAAAATATATTCATAGAGCCTTTTCCTAATAACATTGGGGCTGGATTCTAGTTTAACGAATTCAGCTGAATATGAGTATTTTTCGTGGAGCAACTGCTCATAAACTTATTTATTGGTAATAATAATTCCACGTCATTACATTAAGTAGCAATAGAAAGTCATTAGGTACAGTAAGTAGCAATAGAAATATTAAAACAATTAAATTACAAAACAATAATAATAATAAGATGACATTAAAAATTAAAATATCCAAAAGTGCATCAAGTCATTGTTATAAAAAGTATTAATCAAATTATTTGCTGTATTTATTCACAAAAATAAAAATGAAAACAAAATTCCTGCTAACCTAAAAATAAATGACTAAATCTAAATCTATGTAAAAACCTAGTCTAAAAGACCGCTACCAGTGGGCAACGTTCTCAAAATGCTGGTAGCATTGCCACGTTGTATGGCAATACTCAACTTCTGGCCAAAATAAATACCAGCATAATCAAATAAATGTCAAGTCAAAATGATTACTTAGTTCTTAAAAAACTCTTGAACAGAATATATAACGCTTGTACGGCGAGCTATCGCTTCAGTTGACTTTTAAAGCTGGCATCCGATGAAGCGTGTCTTATAAGGGATGGTAACTTATTAAACACTGCCAGACCCATGACATACGTAGTTTTCGATGATTTTGTTAACGTGTGGGACACGGCAGAAAGCTTGTCCCGATTACGGGTTTGGTACGTATGCACACTTCCTATCTTTGTGTACTCATCTGCGTTTTGCCTAACGAATACTGCGACTTGCGACTGCATAATAGAACCTAGCATAAACATAAACATAAAACATTAACAAAAACATTTATTTATTTTTCTCATACAGGGATGTAGAACTCAAACATAACATAACATCACTCAATTAACACTTTGACCGACCCGGGTATCGAACCGTAGACCTCGCGTCGAGAGCCTCATTCCCCAACCACAAGACCAACGAGACAAATAATACACATAATGTATAATATAAATTTACGCTAATTTAGTATATATTAAGTAAATTACAAGCTTCAACATCCATCTTAAGAGCGTGTATTCCTTCTCAATATGTAACTGTCAATTTTTGTAGTTTTTTGAATGTTTTAGTTTTTTAGTTTTTTAATTTAGAATGAAAGTATGATTTTATTCAACTAACTTTTTAGAATGTGCTTTAAATGGCTTTAAAAGGTAAATATGACAATTTCATTTAATAACTAAAGCATACTTTTCTATTTTATCAGTTGATAAATTACAAAATTATGCAGTATTTACGAATGAAATTGTTATTTCAAAACTTGCATTCTAAAAAGTTAATTGAATAAAATAATACTTTCATTCAGTTTTTACGAAATATTCCCAAAACACTACAAAAATTGACAGTTACATATTGAGAAGGAATACACGCTCTTAATATATTATTATATATAAAAAAGCAAGACAAAATCCAGTTAAAACTACTTAAAATCTCAACAAAACACTCACTTTGTGAGATTTTCCCGCCGAAAAAACATTAAAAACACATTAAGCGCTCCGTTCAAAAATCTCGTGAATGAAAAGCCATTTTCTAAACTATTTCCCGCGCGATTATTGGCAATTGTTGCGAAAAAATCGTCAGACATCTGCGCTTAATCGCTCGGAAGAAAACGATTCTGTAGTGTTGTGCTAATCGATGCTTTGTATCGATGGTTTGGATCGAGTTATATTCGATTAACCTTCAAATTGGGACCATAAACAAATAATTCTATGTTAGTTTATTTATTTATTTACACAACTGTTTAATGCACTCACAGTTTCCCAACACGTGCAATAAACTAATTCAAATAGAATACTTAATACTACTTACAAGTACTTAAGAAAGAGATACATGATTTTAGTAATTGTTCATATTTGGAGTAAAATATATCAATAACTGGATACTGAGCAATAAGGGCGTTGATCAGAGTCAAAGCCTGATTTGTTGGAGCAAATTGGGCAGTACACGTTCGTACAGCTGGCGTTGCTAGAAGGCGACGCGAGCGCAGCCGCGTGTACTGATTTGGTGCCGATAACGAACAATGTGATAACGTAATCGGATCAAACCCCGTGTGGGGATCAAACCCATAACATCAGCGCAATTGAAAGCTGCGAGGTGTGTCTTCGTTTATTATAATATACTATATTTGAATAGTAAGCTAACCGTCGATAGTTGACTAATTTTCAATTAGATTACTATCTATATAATTACACATGATAGCCAACAAACACTGAAATTTGATCAGGAAATAATTTCCTATCATCTATGCTATGTGCTGAATTCTATCACATAATGTCTAGGAATTTCAACAAGGCTGCCACAGTACCAATAACATAATATAAGTGTATACGAACACAGTACATAGAACCAGCCTCGTATATTTATGACTTACGACCAAGATCTGAGATAAGGAGTGTTTGTAATGTATCTCAGATCGTAAGATAACCAATAACGAATACTAATAACTGCTATTAGTGCTGGATATGATTTAATAAGTGATTTCTTTGAGCAGGGACACGTGTATTGCAAATTGGTATCTAGCTTTTTTTTTTTATACTACGCCCACAGCGAACGAACGTGTAGTCCACCTGATGGTAAGTGGAGTACAGCCCATGGACATCAACAATCCACAAAAGCAGATTATAGATGCGTCGCTGCAGCTGAGGACTACGGTGTTGTGCCTCATGTGCCAGTAATTTCAGGGCCTGTTCTCACCACCAAACCGGAACACAGTAATGGAAGCGCTACTATTTCGGCAGGTTAAAGGTGAGACGGTGGAGCTGCCGCCTTCGAGCTCATTCACAAGAGCTATGCCACCATAAAGCTTGTATATTATATATTTTTAAAACTTATACAGATCCCTTTTGCCCCCTTATTGATATCATTTAGCGTAATGATAGCTCTGAAGTTACTAGGCCATATCACATAAATTAGAAATTTTAATTAATATTATTACTAAAACAATTTCAACTTTATTGACAAGCATATAACCATAGAAATCTTAATAACTAGTCAATAGAAATGCTATCGACTATCTTTTAACACTAGGACGCATGTCGCCGTTTTTCAAATACCACTTTTTGTATTCCTGCAAACAAAATTATTCTTTTTGCGATGACATTAAGACGACAATTCCTCAACTCGCACTTGTGTTTGACTAGACATATGCGCTTGTATTCCTGCAAACAAAATTATTCTTTTTGCGATGACATTAAGACGACAAATCCTCAACTCGCACTTGTGTTTGACTAGACACATGCGCGGCGACAAGGTCACGCGTCTTTGACATTTCTATTGCCTTATTATTAAGATTTCTATGCATATAACACACATAAATGAAAGTGACAGCTGTGTTCTTTTATCAAGTGTAACTTGTGTCACTTTTGAATTTGGTCAGGTTATATTTTAGTCGGATAAGATCTACCTGGCACCTCAGAAACTATCCCTAAATCAAATCAAATAATTTATTCGCTATCAACATGGGTTAACAAGGTCTTATAAAATTTAGGTATATGGTACACAAATATCGACCATTATTGGCATGCGAAATTATACATAAGCACAGAATAATCATTAACATTTCATTTAAGGATCTAAAATAATATTTATAATTAACACACTGCGTCATTCTTCTTCGTCGTGTCGATGGCTGAGTCAAATTTTATTTTGACTTGCCATCGTGGTGAAAGGATTAGCCAATTCGCTTTGGAGAACTCGCGAACTGAGTCATAATAGTCATTGATTACATTTTTACATAATTAACTAAATGAAAAATTCATGAAAACATTAATCCCATTAACAAAATTACAAAAATTAGCATTCACTTTTCACAACTAACCATTTCTCGACAATATGTTAAATCACCCCTCAGTTAAGAGTACCCCTGAGTAAACTGTTGGTAACTTTAAATAACAATGGCCTCCCCAATGATACGGCTGATTCAATAAGTGAATTTGCTCAATAACTTAAGAGCTATCTTTAACTTGAGCGTGAAAACATATGTTTAGGGGTGGGTGAGATAAATAGGGTTGGGATAAATTGACTTAGAAAAAGATCGATAAAATTGCTTAGATTTTTGCAATTTTTAAGCATTCCAATTTCTTGTTACCGTGCGTGATCGTGCGGTGTTTAGTTTAATTCCTGGTGAAGAATTTTGATGTGCCCTACAATCAAATTAATAAAATATTTTTTCAATAGGAGTCTGGAATTTTGCCTGATAGATAGACTCACTATTATAATCGTTCAATAATGGGTTCGATCCGTCAGGCAGAAATACTAGTTCGAATTAATCCGACAGGCAATTCTCGGTAGCAACACGGAGAGAATTATGTTCGATAAAATGAAATGGCGAGACATTAACATAACAGGTGAAATGTGGGTGATATAGGCGTGATGTTATGTTAATTACAAAGTATACGAAAGTAATATTAATCACTTAATTTCTGCCATTACTGCTTCCTTATTAGTACAGTGCTGTAAACGGGTTTGTGATATATTTGGTACCAGTTCGATTCAGTGTTGGGTAATGGTATTGCATGTGCTAATATAGACTTACGAATGTACAGCGATATTTTAAAACATAGATGTATTTGCTATGACACTCGCTTCCTTCAGGCACCTCCTTGTACAATTATATCGATCTTAGATGTGTGTTACATGTACACGAAAACTTTAAAAATATTTTTTTTTTTTATATATGATATTACTAGTATTATATTATCTGTGATGATATACATATTTTCTTAATTAGTCTTGCCTTGTTTGTTTATTATAAATCTGTTTAGTAATAATAATATGCATGTTTGTCAAAGTTTGTAATATCAATATCTAAAGTTACAATGTGAATGCTATGCACACCTATTATTTGTAGAATTACATATAATTTAAGCAAACTAATGTTTATATTGAGTATATTTGTAATTTTACTGTTGGTAGTGCTTAAGAATAAATAAATAAATAAATAAATAAATATAAACTACAAATACTGCCTTGATGGTCTAGTGGTTGCGTATGCGCCTCTCACTGCGAGTCCTCAGGTTCGATGCCCGGGTCGGGCAAAGTTTTATTTGTGAACTTTCCGTCTGGAAATGCACAAAAGTAGCACGGAGTTGGAATTGTGTACGGTGGATGGCGATAGGCTAATCCTCTATCCCATGGGACCTTAATACAAAAGGTGAAGTGTGGGTTGCTGTATACCTCTGCCACACCGATCATGACGTTATGTTATTATTTTATATAAGTGATATTTTAAACTTAAAAAATGCGAGTTAAAAAGTTTTAAGTAAATTTTACAATTGTTTAACGACTAATGCTGCTGACTGTACTTCTAGGGAGGCTTCCGTCAACTGAGACCGCAATTAACTGGACCCACGGGATCAGTTGCCGGATTTGAAAAATAAATTATTTTCTTCCGTGAAATGAGACCCACCACACACACACACACAAGTAATCTATTGTCCAAGCCACAATGTTCGCTAAAATAGTTAATATAGTGTTACGTGCATGTCGTGTAAACCTTTTAGATACAACACTAAGCCGTGATGGTAAATCTGGTACCTATTAGGTGATAATTTGACGCAATGGTTATGGAATCATTGAAGGCAATTGCCAGAGAATATTTTCTCAAGTAATTTGATAACTCGATAACAACTTGATAGCCAATTGTTGTACGAGAAATTAATTGTGTTGTTTCGAGTTGATTGTAACCGTCAATGACTCTCTTTAGTTTTCTAGAAATTCTATAAATTCATTTAATTTTACTGGTGGTAGAGCTCTTGTGAACGAGCTCGAGGGCGGCAGCACCACCGTCTCACCTTTAACCTGCCGCCAAATAACCTCATTCACTAAAATCCGTTCAGTAGTTTAGGAGCTTCGGTAAAACATACAAACATTCATACATCTTAGACTGCCACTTCGCCGTAGTCGAGTAAAAAGTTACTGACTTCCTTGATTAGCCATTGTTGGAAATGTTTTTTTTAACATTACTTCTAACAATACCTGCCAAGTCTCGAAACAGCATAACACCAATTAAGGCTATTAAACAATAAGTATTTATCCGATTGGTGTGAATAATCGGGTAATTGATTCGATTCTTTAGTCGTAATCGATTACCGTAAAGACGTTATTAATCTATGACTCATAATATTTTAGTTTTAGTTACTTGAGGAAAAAGTAACTAAAACTACTGGTGGTAGAGCTCTTGTGAATGAGCTCGAGGGCGGCAGCACCACCGTCTCATCTTTAACCTGCCGCCAAATAGAAGTGCTTCCATTTCTGTGTTCCGGTTTGGTGGTGAGATCAGGCCCTGAAATTACTGGCACATGAGGCATACCACCGTAGTCCTCAGCTGCAGCGACGCATCTATAATCTCCTTTTGTGGATTGTTGATGTCCATGGGCTGTACTCCACTTACCATCAGGTGGACTACACGTTCGTTCGCTGTGAGCGTAGTATACAAAAAACAAAAAAATGCCCGGGTCGAGCAAAAGTGTGATTTGGGATTTTTGAGTTAGAAAATTCTTTATAGTAGCACGGAGTTAGATTTGTGCAGTGGATGGCGATAGGCTCAGCCCCTATCCAATGGGCCCTAAACATAACAGGTGAAGTGTGGGTGTTGTACACATCTGCCTCACCCTTCTGGGTAATATAGGCGTGATGTTATGGTTTGTTATTCTTTCGTTGGTCTAGTGGCTAGCGTGTGCGTCTCTTACCACAAGGTATCGGGTTCAGTTCTCGGGTCGAGCAAAAGTGTGATATGGGATTTTTGTGTCAGGAAATTCTTAATAGCAACACGGAGTTGGATTTGGGCCCGGTGTATGGCTATAGGCTCTCCATCTATACCACTTAAGACAAATCTTTGTGTGCATGAACATGGGGGTTTGTCTTAGTCTGGGTGTTTCTATGTATAATAAGTATGTACATATTTACAATAGAAAAGTATATTTCTATTAGTATCAGTTATTCTAGTACCAATATTACAAGCTCTGCTTAGTCTGGGACTAGATGGCGTTGTGTGTGAGTTGTGAAATATTTATTTATTTATTTATTATTTATCTATTACATGGATCCTAAACATGGCAGGTGAAGTGTGAGTAAGACCGTCCTAGGTCATAATATAAGCGTTATATTATATTATTAGCACGTAGCTCTCACCGCAAGGTCTCAAGTTTGATGCCCGGGTCGGACCATAGTGCTTTTGAGATATTTATGTCAGGAACGTCTCAGTAGCAACACGAAGTTTGGATTTTCCCGGTAGATGGCGATAGGTTTACCAACTATCACATGTAGGTTTAGGTTTAAATATCTTTATTCTCAATAAAAACATAAGTCACTTACTTGAGAACAATACATTTATGTAAATAAAATTAAGTTAATTGATGCATTCTAGTTAAATATCTAAAATGTGTTGCGTTAGCTTATTTTTAAATGCATTAAATGAGTGTACATTTTTAATGTGTGTAACAATTTGTTATACAGTTGGGCTCCTTCAAAAGTAAGCATTGATTTTCCATAGTTGGTTCTAATTTTAGGTAATACTATAAAACTGGCTCGGCGAGTGCTACGTTGGGTTATATTTTTTATTTTTGTAAATGTAATATCTGTCTGAATTTTTTTGTCGAGAACTTTGCGAATTAATAAACAGGTATTGTAAATATATAATTGTTTTAAATTCATTAATTTAGTTTCTTTGTATAATTATTTTGGTAGTTGATGTTAGGTATGGGTAGTTAAAACACATGTGAACTAAACATAACTGGTGAAATATGGGTATTACGTTTCTTTGTCCATCCCATTTAATAAAAAACGTGATATTATCAGTATATCGATTAAACACTCATTAGATTCTATCTCAAGAATTGCTGAACAAAAACTGAGTATATAATAGCCATTGTTAGTTTCACAACCCATAATTAAGCATTCTCTTCAGTTGACTGACTGCCTGGGTATTCCCGGCCTAGGTAATAAGTACGGCTAGAAATCAGACTAAACTCATCCAGTCTAAGCTGTCCCCACTATCAACGGGCAGCCGAAACAATACGAGATCTTCTAATACTGGGTATATACTCCCTAGTTTATGAATATGAACTAGGAATTGCAGACGGATTGGCGACTGCAGACTAGAACCGGTCAAGTGCGTGTCGGGCCACGGGCTATAGGGTTCCGTAGGTACTCGCAATAACATATTTTGGACTTAAAAAAAAAAAAAAAAAAAAAAAAAATGATTTATTACCAAAAAGCACAAACATTCACAAATATCCATTGGTCCCACACTAGGCAAGCCTGTCCTGTGGGTACCAGAATAACGATTGCCAGTTGTATTACATAATGCACTCAGTCGAGATCGTTAATGACAATATTAATTTCTATAAAAGTTTAAGTATTAATATTATTACATGCAATAAAATGATATAAACAGAAAAAATAAAAATAAAAAGTATACATTATTTATAATTATAAGGCATTTCGGGAAGTTAAATTATAATTATAATTTTGGTAATTTTAGGCAATTATATAAATTTATCTGTATTATATGTAATTAAATAAAATTAAATTATTAAATTAAATTATTTATATTATTATGATGTCAGTTGCACAATACAAGTAATTTTTCAGTGGAGTTATAATTTAGTGTTGCAAGCCAATTTGTGACTTTACGTTTTGATTCACTTGCAGTACATTTCTTTACATCACAGAAAGAAGCTACCTGGTTATAAATATAGTGGTCCTTATATGGGCTAAAACGTCTGCCAAAGGATGTGTTTACTTTAGGTACAGTTACTCTATACACGCGACGTTGAAGAAGATGTTGATATCCATCTGAGTGTATTATTCTCTGGTGAAAATCAACAAAAGTCCCCAAAATGAACAATTGTCGTACATTCAACACATTGGCATCCTTGTAAAGTTGTGTTGTAGGATATCTAAAACGTTTCTTGTGCATTGTCTTCAAAACTGAACGCTGAGCTCGTTCCACATCTATCATGACTGTTTTTGAAGCATTTCCCCAGCATTTTATACAATAAGTTAAAAGCGACTGAGTTAGAGCAAAGTAAACAGACTTCAGGGTTTTAATTGATGCCGAGGTGCGAAGGAGTCTCATGATGTTGACTGTCTTTCGTACACGTTTCGACAGAGCGGATATATGTGCTTTGAAGTTTAATTTTTCATCAATAATTATACCGAGATACTTTATACTGTCTGTTTTTGTAATGCATTCACAATTGCAGTATGCTCGTTCTTTACAAGTATGTAATTTAATACTGCAAGAGTTCCCCGGGGCTGTCGCAGCCGTTTTGTGAAAACAAACATATTTCGTCTTATTGGCATTCAAAGTTAAAAGGTTATAATCTAGCCACATTGAGACAAGCTGCATGCCGTCTTCTGCATTTTTAAATGTTTCGGCCCAACTGGTGCCATCAAAAATTAAGGCAGTATCATCAGCATAGCAAACCGCACTTGAATGAAAAATGTCATGTATATCATTCATATACATAATAAACAGCGTAGGACCCAGCACACTACCCTGCGGAACGCCAAAATGTATTGGATGTAGCGCACTCTCCTTATTACCAACCCTTACACACTGCTTTCTGTCCGAAAGATAGCTACTAAACCAGTCCAGTGCAATCCCGCGAATTCCAAATTGCTTTTCCAATTTCTGCAATAGTATCGAAATTGAGACTGTATCGAAGGCTTTTTTCAGATCCAAGAAGATAGCAATACTGTGTCTACTTGTATCAAGATGATTTGAAACTGTAGTGGTTAAAAGAGTAACAGCTTCCTCAGTCGACTTTCCTTTCCTAAAACCGAATTGTCTATCAGAAATGAGCTTCTTGGACTCTAAATACTTCATCAGTCTTTTATTAACAATTTTTTCAAGCAACTTGGAAAACGCGGTGAGAAGGGATATCGGTCGGTAGTTTTCAGGATCATCTTTGGGACCATTTTTGTAGATAGGTGTTACGGACGCTATCTTCCATACATCAGGGAACGTACCAGTTTTCAAGCTACGATTAAATATTTCAGTTAACGGGGGTATTATAACATTTTTCATTTCTTTTAGGAGCCTATTTGTTAGGCCATCCATACCGGGAGCTTTGTCGTTTTGCAGTGAAAGTATCAGAGACTCCACCTCGGCACAATCAGTAGGTTCTAAAAAGAAGGAGTCTCTAATAAGTTTACTGTCAATTTTAGCTGCCAACGCTTCTTGGGTTAGTTGTAGTTTGCTTAGAATTTCGTTAGCCAGTCTCTGTCCAACTGTTGAAAAGTACGTACCGCACATGTCTAACGAGTCCTTAGCGTCTACACTGCCCTGCAGCATAAGAAGCTCTTTCGGTTCTTTTTTAGTTTCAGATAGGTGACATATCGACTTGATAGCTTTCCACATTTGTTTTGCATTTATTGTGCCACTAGATAGCTCTTTGTTCTCGTGTTCAGTTCTTAATTTTCGTAATAACTCATTACAGAAGTTTCTGTACCGAATGTATACAGCGTGTAAGAGATGATCATTAGGGAGTTGCTTGGTTCTCATATGCAGTCGATCTCTATGTTGCATGCAACGTATAAGCCCTGGTGTAATCCACGGTTTAATGTTAAATTTTGAATGGCTAATCTTTACTTTTCGTGTGTGCCTGTTTATTGTTTCAGCGAGTTGGTTACAGAAGTTACCAGTTAATTGATTTGTGTCCGAGTGATCAAATTGTGAAACCCAGTCGACTTGTGACAGTTCTTTGACAATGGCGTCTAAATCTCGTTTAATAGCAGTTCGATCAAAGCTTTTTATCTTACGCTTGTTGGTTGTTAGTCCTAGAATAGCCATTTCATGGTCAGTTATATCAGTACAACAAACCACACCTACAACTCGTTGAACCGTATTAATGAAGATATGGTCAAGACAAGCATTTGCTCGCGTTGGTTTTGTTATAGCTGGAAAAAGGGCATTTTCTGCCGTAAGGCACAGATAGTCCAGTTCCTGATTGTTTGTTGGTGAAAGCAAGTTGATGTTAATATCGCCTGCAAGTATAACAGTATTTGATTTATTAGAAAATCTATCCAAAACACAGTGAAGAGAGTTTAAGAAGTTATTAAGGTTTTTAAAAGATGGTGGACGATAAATGCAGAAAACAGTTAAGTTAGTTATATTTATATTTAGTTCCAAGCAATTAGCATCCATGATATTAGGCTCTAAAACTGTCACATTTAGAGTATCTCGAACGTAAACCACAACCCCACAATTCTGATTAATATATTTTTTTGTGTTGTAGCTAATGTATGATTGTATATATATAAAAGGTGTTTAATATAGTATTAAACAAGTAACAACTTCGTATAGTCATTATTTTCAAACGTTGTTGTATTATGTACAGTGGGCCAACGAGTTAGCTATGCAGGGCAAAAACATCTAAGCCATAGTAAAGACATAGTTAGACTACACCAGTTATGGACAAGTGAGTTACATATCTAAATAGTGGGTATATAACAATTATTAAATATGAAATTCAAACATGCATAACTATTGCAGTCAGTTTGCACTATGGCATAGAAGTTTTTGCTCTGCATACCTAATTGTTTGGCCCACTGGGTGTACTATCACCAAAGTTGATTCATGATCCATTTGACAAACATTTCCTTTGAAATTGTCAAATTTTATAAGGTTGACATTTGTTGATAGAACAAGTGAATTTGGACTTTAGTGTTTTGAAATGTCAATACAAAAATAGACAAGACAATACAAGCTTACTGTACTTTACGATTGGGCCCTGAATATTCTTAAACGAATTAATTATTAATTTTCCTTGAAAGTTCATTACGTATACTACCGCCAGGATTTTTTCAGATATTTCGAGTAAAGCTTCAAAACACCCTATTCGATCAAAAAAAAACTATGTTAGCAACCCCCTACTCTTTTAAAAGACCTATTTTATGATACTGCACACTGTGGGATAAAAGATAAAAAAAAGAATTATCCCCTTTTACATGTAGGAGAGGTACCCGAAAAATTATATAAATTTAAATTAAATTTGGATTTTTTACATTAGATAGAGCGCCAGAAACAATAACACTATCCAATCCCCAATGACAAGGCCAAATACAAACATTCACTCACACAAGCACACCCAGTCTCAGAACAAATCTTTGCGAATCACACAAAGATTTATCCCATGTGGGGATCGAACCCACAACACCAGTGCAGTGGAGAGCGGCAAGGCGACCGCTTAAACCACTACACCACACGTACAGACATATGTTTCAAGATTTTATTCTACCACTTCCTTGATAAAGTTAACAAACATATTTATGCAAAATTTCAGCTTTCTAGCACTAACGGTTTCGACCCTACGCCTTAGGCAGACAGACAGACATGGCGAAACTATAAGGGTTCCATGTAGGTACTATGGAACCCTATAAAGTAGGGGTTCATCCAACTATGACTAATGGAAGAATCGATTATATCTACGGCCATTCTGTTTGCAAAAACTGTGTTTATCTTTCTGCAATTCTGCACTATCGTCGCAAGGTTGCCAGCCTATCGGTCTTATAAAGAAAACATTTCGGAGAATAAAGATAAAGATAAATTAGGATTTTTTACATTAGATAGAACGCCAGAAGCAATAACACTATCCAATGGTCCCAATGACAAGGCCAAATACACACATTCACTCACACAAGCACACCCAGTCTCAGAACAAATCTTTGCGAATCACACAAAGCTTTGTCCCATGTGGGTATCGGCGAGGCGACCGCTTTAACCACTACACCACACCACACGTGCAGAGAATGTGCCAAGGTACTGCATAACCTTATTACTCCTTTCTTTTTCATCACGGGACTACCAGACAAACAGCACTCCACTCACTATATATTGTAGAAACTGCATCAAAATCAGTTGCGTAGTTTAAAAGATCTAAGCGCTCAAATTAAAGCAAAAGAAGATGTATACATTTCACCTGGAAGTTGGTTATTGCTTTAAATAAATATGACAACGTTTTCTATCAACATATAATAAGTATGTATTTAAAAAAGAAAAAGTACATTATGTATTAGTATCGTTATAATACTAATACAACGATACTATATATATTATTTCGTAGCAATTTAGGTTAACATAATATTACTTATAATTCTTTATAGGCTAGATTGTAATGTAAATAAGATATCATAATTTAAATTATCGATTTCTTATAAAAATAAAAACAAAAATGTATTAGTATCAGTTATTCTAGTACCCATAGTACAAGCTCTGCTTAGTTTAGGACTAGGGTGTGTATAAGTTGTGAGATATTTATTATTATTTATTTATATGCTACATAAAACCTCGCCAAACTGAGAAGTAGATTGACTAAAAATCCTTAACTAATAGACTATATAGAACTATCAAAATTCATATTCCTATCATCAACAGTTAGTTTGTTTGAACCAGCTAATCTCAGTAACTACTAAGCTGATTTGAATAACTCCTTTTGAATTCACTAACATAACTTATATTAAAGGCTTTACACTATTTAACATTACGCCTTGATCCACAGGGGCACGGTAGTATAGTTTAACGCGAATGAAACCACGGGTATTAGCTAGCTCTTCACGCTACATTAAGGCTCGCCAATCAGTCTGGAAACCTTGTTTAAGAACCCTTAACCAACAGACTATGAAGAACATAAACATTCATATTTCTGATAACTGATCATTCTAAATGCCATTCGTACAATCAATTAGTAATCAATTGGAAGAAAAAACTGCCTCGTATATTTATGTATCGCTTACTGCAAGGTTCGATTCGGTTCGTTCTCAGGTTCGATTCCCAGGTCGAGCTAAGTGTTTCCGTGAGGAAATTCTGAATAGCAGCAGAGTTGGAATTGTGGGCGGTGGGTGGCGATAGGCTCACCCTCTATCCCATGGAACCTAAACATAACAGATGAAGGCGGGTGTTGTACACCTTTGCCACATCCTTATCAATACAAATTAATAAAATTTAAATGTCTGTTTTTTATGTCAAATAAACAATATTTTATTCTGTTGATACAGTTATTTTCACGATATCTATGCCTAAGATACATACTTTCCAACTCCAACTATATACTTCTGATTAAATTCGTTGCAAGTTCCAAGACAATTGTAACTCTCCCTGGGATTGCCCGTGTGTCATGCACGGTGCCTTTCAGTTGGTTAGCGCTGTAGATCCTGGCGTCACAGGAGTCACAGTGGTGGGCGTGTGGGTGGGATTATATCCCGTTTTATCTATGCCTAAAATACAGTTTTTAAATTGCTTGTCAATATATCTGTTTGTAACAGCTAATCTTGTTAACGGCAGTACCGATTTTGATACAATATAAGATGCAGGTAACTGACTATAAGGTGCGTTTGTAATAAAAATACAATCGAATTGAGAACCTTATTTTTGTTAAGTCGAATACCCCGCCGGTGCCATAACTTTTTCAACTGTTTCTTAGTATAATTTGCTAAGCATAGATAAATGCAGACATCCAACAGTCCGCACAAAATCACATTTTTAACACAAAATCTAATCTAAATCAAAGAATCAATAAGAATTTATATCAATCTCTTTTCAACAATATAAGTAAAAGACTAGTTGACTCTTCACGCGACCAGAAGGCTGGATTCTACTTTGGGCAAAGGATCAGCATTGCCATACAACGTGGCAATGCCGCCAGCCTTCTGGGCACGTTACCCGCGGTCGAGATTGATGCGGACGTATTTTTTGACACCTGAACTTTTAATTAGATGTATTTTATTTAATAAGTTTGTATTATAATTTTTAGTTTCATGTATACATAGTTAGGCATTCACTTTCTTAATAATATAGAGTCATTTTAAATGTTTAATTGTATAATAAATACTTTATCTAAATCTGAATATAAATATCGATACCAATACAAAATTCTATCGACTCCACCCCACCCCTAAAAAGCAATTTTTCGCTCTCTCTCACATCTTCCAGCATGGTAATGATTGCTAATTCTTTTTATCCGTTTATTTATTTACATCTCCTAAACAATGGAAGGGCTTTTGTGAAATCTAGAGAGGATACATTATTTATAAGTAACATAGCTACCACATCATCACTAATACAATGCAATGATCAGTATTTTCAAAAAATCTTTTGAACCGTATCACATTTGGGCCAGCCCTGATAATGGCCAACCTTTTTAATTAAAGTTTTATCATGAAAATTTGTTTAGTCAAAAAGAAATCAGAAATCAAATCTTTCATTTCCATGGGCCCCAAGAGGCGTTTGAACACGTCAAAAGAAACATCAAAATACAAAAAAGATAAAATAAAAATAAAAATTAACTTATTAATTATAATACATACTTATTGCAATAAAATGATTTGACACCGGCGATTAGATTGACTTTAACTCAACTTAAAAAATTGAATTAAAATCAATCCAAGTACCAGCTCCGATGGGTATTGCATCATGAGAAGAGTTGGTGAGAAACTCATCTTATCTAGTTTCATACAATATTTGTTTGTTTACGGTTGAGTTGTAGATCTCCTTTCTTATACGCTGGGTGCTTAAGTATATAATATTGATTCTACACTAGGTCCCACATTATAGAAAATCAGATCCCACAGCACCAATCTTATTAATAAACGGAATCCCATAAACCGTGATACAGTTGAAACCCTGAAGGGGTGGAAAATCTTGTATTAAATTCATCAGTAACCACATGGCAATAACTTGATGAGCCCCTGGACTCCCTTATGTGTGGTCGAGATAAGAGGGTAGCTGAGAGGGGTGGGTTTATGAACTGAGCGTGGAATCGTTATAGTTAATGTTTTACACCCCATTTACTGGGGATGTTTTTGGAGATATTGGGTGTGTGCGATTAGTTTTTTTTTATAATTCATCAGGGCCTTGAGTTTTCTATTGGCATAGTGTTACAATCATAGATAAATGATTTAAAGAATAGAAACCGCATTAAAATGTCAAGTGTTTGAAACGGGCACACACGAAAAGCACGTCTTGATAGTCACATTCTTCATACAATATGACAACTAATGCGTAGATGACAACTACGCAAAACCTTAGAAATTAACTAAAGTCTGAATATAGAGCTATCCTATTTGTTATATTAAATGATTCATAAGTTTGCTTTTATACTTACTTGCATTTATAACGCGTTTTCTATGTTTTAAGTTCTAAACAGAAAAATATGAGCTCAAAATTTTGAGCTCATAATTTGCGCGCCATTTAGTGGCTGAGTTTTAGTAAACTGCCCTTAAAAGTCGATCATCAACACCATAATGACACCATAGTTGTTTATATTATTAACCAGAGAAAATACTGTCAAGATGTAACATGAGTACAAAAGACAGTTATACTTTTGCAACAATTGGACTGTCAAATTTTCCCCGGGCCGGGTATAAGCTGTCAAATCCCATTCATTTCTAAACTTTGACGTAAATTTACGCACAGCTCTGCTCGTGCTATGGGATTAATGTTATTTAATGTCATTTATACATACTTAGTTGTAGCTAGTTAAATGCATGCTCTCTGATAATATATATCTCTCTCTCTCGTTGATTTAGCCTATCAGACACTATAAATAGCAGACTTGGGGCTAAATATGAGTCCATAATTGTTATAAAGAGCTTCTTAGATCCTTTACCCTGGTCAAAATACCAATATTTAGAGTAGATCTATAATTAATCTAGTATACCTATAATCTATCACTCACCGGAACTAGGTCGGTCACTGTATCTGGTACAATACACCCACGCTGGCCAGACCATAGCGCTGTCTCCTCCCGTGGTACCTGAAATGTATCAATCAATTAATATCTACCAGTCTTTCTCATAATCAGGCTTATTGAGCCATTTAACGAGCTTCAGAGAGAATGAAATAGATATTTTGCCTGTATGGTCCTTCGAAGAAGTCATCAAGTAAAAGTTACGTGCAGCAATATACTGCAGACCAAATAGAAGGACTGCTTCTTTTGAAAATCGGTGGAAAACTTCAAGCATATTAAAATAACCTAAATCTTTTTTGGGATCAATTAAAGTAGAATCAGAATTATGCTCACCACTGGTTGTAGAACTCTGGTTGCTCCCACTATCGTCTCCCTTTGACAGATCTATCGCTGCACTCTTCTCTCCAGCCTTAACATCTGGAACTCTAGCCTCAAATACTTTCGAAGGAGACGCCTCCTTCACCGGACACGCCTTAGCCTCAACTCGACTTTTTACCTTCCTCTTATTCAGAGGATCAGTTATCCGCCTCCCGAAATCAGCTTTCAGGATATTATCTATACTAAATTTCAGACAACTCTGATTGATAAAGTCCCTTGCAGACTCATTATCAGGAGATTTCGGAGACGCATCATTCAAACTCAGTCTCCGATTCTCATCTGTTCTTCTATCCAGATTTTGATTCTTCATTCTTAGACCAAAATTGAGACCAAATGGCTGAGGGTTAAGGTTTAAATTGCTTTGGGGGACTGGCATTCGGGATTGCAAGCCAGATTTTAAGTCCACCTGACTTAGTAAAGGATTTTGGAACAGCAAAGGTTGGTTTAGGAACATTAATGGATTGGGAGTGATTGGACTTGGTCGCAAAAGTAATGGTTGGTTCATATTGATGTTTTGGTTTAACTGTGATATGGCGTTAAGATGAGTCTGTATGTGTTTGAATGATGTTAAGTTCTGAGACGTTTCTGGACCTCTTTGATCAAATGTTGGTAAAGCCTCATTGCCAACTGATAGGACGGTGTCATCGCTACAGCAAGAATTATCATCTATACTAATTTCAGCTCTAGATTCATTCGTTCTATCATCGTCATCGTCAATTAAATCTGAATGCCGTGAATTTTCACTAGCTTCAGGTAAATCTTCGTAATTCGGCGTATTTTGTAGAAGTTTGTCTGTCGAAAAGACATTTTCTGGGCTGTGGCTGTCTCTTTCTTTCTTTAAAACGTTATGTATGGAGAAAGAAGACGACAGTATTGGCCTGTCGTCTGGCTTCTCATCCTCGTGGTATTCGGGGCTGGTCGTGTCTCTGGTGTTAGGAGAATACGGTTCTTCATCGCTTTGGTCTTGTATTTTGATTCGGGATTCCTGCAGGTGGGCTGAAGATACTGCAGCCATTTTGGGCAGGAGGAGTTACGCCATCTGTTGGCGAAAAAGTTATATTAGTTTTATTAAGTTATTTTGATTTATTGTATAATTACTTGAAAACATTATTACTCATTTTATGTTAGAAGAATCTTCAAAGGTAATTTAACTGTTGCAACGTGGTGAATAATAGAAATAGTACTGATATAAGCAACAACTGTAGTTGTTGCTATAATCTTCTGTAAAATGCTGTGGCCCAATATTGACATGTTTTGATAGACTAAGTACTATTAGAATAATAGATTCATGATCCATCTTAATTAGCAATAAATAGTATTTTATTTTTCAGTTTTAACGCTAAATACTAAGACATACCAAAATATTACAGTCTAAATGCTCTTGACAATGAATTTCAAAATTGTATTTAAAATTGCAGTTTGTGTCATGTTTAAACAAACTTTTATATCTATCTTAACTAAAATACGTACAATACCAAAATATATTATATTAAAATATATTATATTAAATATATTATATTTTTATAAATATACAATACTAAATTATATTTTTTTATTTATTAAAAAGAGTTATTAATTTTATAATTAATTCGAAATATATAGTTATTTGAAATTGAATATAATAATACCCTAATTTATTGTTAACTTGAAAGTGACTACAGTATTTTTTTAAATAATTCTTATAATCGTATTTTAATTAACTTATTATGCCTGTTTAAATGATCGAACAAAAAATAAAATAAAAACAAAATTCCTAGTAACCTAAAAATAAATGACAAAATCTAAATCTATGTACAAACCTAGTCTAAAAGAATGTTCGAACTGTACATTATATTTGAAGATTTTTTTCAAATGGGTCATTAATTCATTGCTCTGATAGTACCTAAAAAAGTTGCTCCAATTTAATTCACATTTATAATTTTGTTGCAAATTGGAAGGAATTTCAACGTTCCCAAGGGATATATCCGGTGCATCATCCATTGTAATTATTCGATAATTAGGAACTGTTCATTCTGAGAACATTATGACTCAATGTGGGAAGAACTTAATCTAGAGATATACCGACAATCGGTAGGCCGAATAGTCGGCCACTTTTGTAGTCGCTGATTAGTCAAGTGTTTATTTTATTTTATTTTAATATTTTAGGAAAACTTACAGCTAATACAAGATATTGTGATAATAAATAATAAAACATGGCCAATTACAAGTTTGCACTGTTAATAAATGAATAACATTTTTTTTATGCTCACACACACGCAACTGGATATAAATTATTCTAAACTTAAAGAAGAATTTTTTTATTAATTAAGTTACGAATCAAAAAATATGTTACTAATAGCTTTTTTTAACTTAGCGAACAGAACAGTTTTTTCGCTAGTCGGCGAATAGTCAGTCAATTACGCCGACTAGTCGGTTTTACTATAAATACTAATAATATAGTACAAGAAGTGATATATGACTTGTGCTGCTTTTAAATATACTGCATGAGGTGCGAAGAACAATCAATACAAATAAATAAAATTGAAGTGTCTGTTTTTAATGTCAAAATAACAATGTTTCTTTATTGATATAGTTATTTGCACGACACCTGTGCCTAAAATATGATTTTTACCTTTTTTTGTCTGTCTGTTTGTTTATATCGGCCAATCATCTAAAAGGCTGGAAACATTTTGATATTAGATTTTAGAGGCACACTACGTGGCGCGTAACATAGGCTGGGTACTTTAAATTGATGTACCTACCACGCAGTCGAAACCGCGGGACGATAGTTAGTTTGTTTGATAGCGCTAATCTTAAGAACTACTGGTCGATTTTTGGTAATACTTTATGTGTTTGATTGTCTAACTCTCAATAAAGGTTTTTAAATATTTAACATTACATTAAACTCCACGGGAGCGGAGCAATAAGGTTGACCGCGCATCAAAGCGCTGGAGCAGCTACTACTTAATACAACGAACACCACGCGGACGAAGTCGCGGACAGCAGCTAATACAAAATTTAACGTTTTAAATGCGTTTAAATTTAACCGAATCTAATGACCTCGCCGAATAGTCTGTAACGCCGACTGTTCGGCCAAACTTATACTCGTCCCATCTCTAATTAAATTCCATAGAGAATGTATGACTTGCTTACTTTTTCTGTTTTTAATTCATGATAGAGTTTACGAGAAAGAGCACAGTTGTTTAAGAGTATTAAACCTACATTTCACTTGTTAAAGTTTAATATAGTCGCCATCTTCCGCTCCAAATTCCACACTTTTAGTTGCTACAAAGAATTTCTTGGTAACTCTTTTGCTTTACCTAAGGAATGGAACCCAAGCGCCAACGATCGCCTACACTACCGTATAATAGAATAAAACAGGTGTTTTGTCTTTGCTTCAGTTTTAAATAAGGCAAATAATTTAACAAGTTAACTTGAGACGGTGAGGAAACCGCATCGACCAAACTAGTTATAAAGAGTATTGGCTGAGGTATGCTCTACTTTAAATTAAAAGAAAAAACTTAAATCTTATGAGAGCATAACATAATATAACATCACATTATCCGCACGTGTGGTGTAGTGATTTAAGCGGTCGCCTCGCGCCGCTCTCCACTGCACTGGTGTTGTGGGTTCGATCCCCACATGGGACAAATCTATGTGTGATTCGCAAAGATTTGTTCTGAGACTGGGTGTGCTTGAGTGAGTGAATGTGTGCATTTGGCCTTGTCACTGGGACCACTGGATAGAGTAAACGCCAGTAGCAATTTTGCTCCTGGCGTTCTATCTCATGTAAATTAATCATTATTATTAACTTTTCATTTAATTTTATAATTTATAATTTTTATTTATTGAACTTGAGTATTATTGTATAACTGATGGATTTTTCTGTTCCTTAATTGTTTGTGCTTTTTACAATTACATAATGAAATTATGACCTTGAACTTTTAAGTTATTTTATAAATCGATAATTTTAAGCTTTCAATTTATTTTATGGACTGATGCTAATTTTCAAATATTATTGTATAAACTTTTAAATTATATTATCTAAATTTATTCTTAATAATTTGTATATTTTTTTTCAATATTGACTATTATATAAATTGTTATTGTGATTCTGATATAAAGTTAAATGAAACTATCATACTTACTACCTTATTACATTTTGTACGCCTAATATGGCAAAACATGTAGCACTATGTAAAACTAATATTATATATCCTGCATGCAAGCTTATATCTTGTACTGTACACACGTGTTTTATAAAATAAATATCTATTTTTATCTTTATCTTTATCTTTAAAAAAAAACGCCTATATTACCCAGAAGGGTGTGGTAGAGTTGTACAATATCCACATTTCACCTGTTATGTTTAGGTCTGATCTAGATAGAGGGTGAGCTTATAGCCAGCCACCGGGCACAATTCCAACTCCGTGCTGTTATTGTGAATTTCCTGACGGCAACTTTACAAATAACACTTTGCCCGATCCGGGAATCGAACCCAACCCCTAGCGGTAAGAGGCGCATACGCTAACCTCTTGACCAATAAGGCAGTCAAGTATATTTTTAATTTTACAAAGTTAAAATATTTAATTGAATTATTGAATAAAATATTATTTCAAGGGCGATAAACAATAGTATAAAATTTCAAATGAAACAAAGTAAGCCAGTACTAAATAGTGTTAAATGAATGTCTAAATGTAAACCTTTTTAAATTAAGTAAATGGCGGGTACTCCCACAAAGTGGATAAGGCTCTCCGATTAGGTAAGGTTAAGTTAAAAGCTCAAGTTAATCTTGGGTTTGGCTAGACAGAATGACAAACGCTTTTCAGCTATTTTTGTAAAACGTTTTTAGTTCTGGTGTTTTGGCTTTGCAGACTATAGGCTAAAGTTTGAGGTTATAAAGGAGGTTTTAGGTCCAAAAATATATTATTATTATTAAAAATGGTGGTAGAGCTCTTGTGAATGAGCTCGAGGGCGGCAGCACTACCGTCTCACCTTTAACCTGCCGCCAAATAGTAGTGCTTCCATTACTGTGTTCCGGTTTGGTGGTGAGATCAGGCCATGAAATTACTGGCACATGAGGCATAACACCGTAGTCCTCAGCTGCAGCGACGCATCTATAATCTGTTTTTGTGGGTTGTTGATGTCCATGGGCTGTACTCCACTTACCATCAGGTGGACTACACGTTCGTTCGCTGTGGGCGTAGAATAAAAAAAAAATATCGAAATAAATCACATGTTTTTAAAATAGCTGGTGTACGCGTACCTAAATACCAACAGGCTGTATCTATCTACAGACAACTGTAGATAAGATAAAGATAAATAAGATAAATTTGGATTTTTTACATTAGATAGAACGCCAGAAGCAATTACACTATCCAATGGTCCCAATGACAAGGCCAAATACACACATTCACTCACTCAAGCAAACCCAGTCTCAGAACAAATCATTGCGAATCACACAAAGATTTGTCCCATGTGGGGATCGAACCCACAACACCAGTGCAGTGGAGAGCGGCGAGGCGACCGCCTAAACCACTACACCACACGTGCAGACAGATGTATTGATATATTTAGTAGTAGTACGTATTGGTAGACTTCACACGACCTCGAGTACTTTTCTTTTTTTAGCACTCTCAGGCATGCAGGTTTCCTCACGATGTTTCCTTCACCGTTAGCGAGCGATAATTTATAAATGACTAGCTGACCCGGCGAACTTCGTACCGCCTTAGCGTAAATTTGATGCACTACTTTATTTTGTATAGCTGACCTATCTTATGTATACGTACCTATTCAATTTGAACTGGAATCTATAATATCCGCCATATAAAAATGAATACCTATTTCCCTGGTCTCGTCGTACCTGAGAAGGACTCTACTAATTTTATTAAATAAAAAGCAAAATATATATTTTCATAATAGTGTTTATTCCGTAGGGTTCAATAATTTCACTTATATTTTTACAGAAAATTTATTTATATTATATATTTTTTTTTTCCGTAAGAACCTTGTACTGAGTATTAGAAAACTAAAAAAAAATCAGCCAAATCGGTGAAGCCGTTTTCATGCTATGTCGTGACAACGGAATATGGGTTTCATTTTTATATATATAGATAAATACACACATATCTTCGAAAATACGAATTTGACAGAGGTGTGTGCGCTGGGTTCGATCCCGAGACTTTTGCCTACGCAGTACGGTCTCTCACTAGGCTATCGCTGCTTCTTCGTGTCAAAATGCATAATGTATTAAATTTAGACCCAAGTTCTCTCACAAATCTTTATAACCGATGTTATAATTTTACCAATCGTTTCCAAAAACTTGTAAAAATATGCCAAAATTCAAATTACTCATCCAACAACTATAACTTAAACTTCATTAAGTGAAATTGCACATAATGAAGTAGAGCCACTTACCCGCCATCACCAGTCCGGACCACACACGACGCTTCAACCAGATATTTCGTTTAATAAGAATACAAATTTAAGTTTGCGGTTGGGAAAATCATCTTGAAAAAGCGCTGCTTATTTTGTGTTTAAATGCTTTATAATACAACCATCTCGCCTATATTACTTAGAACGGTTTGGCAGACGTGTATAACACCAACACCCACATTTCACCTATTAAGTGAGCCTAGCGCCATTCACCGGGTACAATTTTATTCCAACTCCGTGAATTTTATGTGCATTATTGAGAAAACACGATATTTTCGCCAAGGAATTTCTAGGTCAGCCCAGGAATCGATCCGAGACCACACAGGGAGAAGAATCGTACTGGTGGTAGAGCTCTTGTGAATGAGTTCGAGGGCGGCAGCACCACCGTCTCACCTTTAACCTGCCGCCAAATAGTAGTGCTTCCATTACTGTGTTCCGGTTTGGTGGTGAGATCAGGCCGTGAAATTACTGGCACATGAGGCATAACACCGTAGTCCTCAGCTGCAACGACGCATCTATAATCTGCTTTTGTGGATTGTTGATGTCCATGGGCTGTAGTCCACTTACCATCAGGTGGACTACACGTTCGTTCGCTGTGAGCGTAGTATAAAAAAACACTAACTGCTAGACTAACTCGGCAGTTGAATGCTTGAGGAATTAACTCAACACTTTAAAGTACATGCATAACATGCACACAACGCAATCTAGTCTCAAACTAAGCAGAGCTTGTACTAGAATAACTAATACTAATACATATATGTATTATATTCTTTTCTTTTTTAAATAAATACATATTAAATATAGCAACCGCTAATCTGAAGACAAATCTTGTTTGTATGATTCTTATACATACAAACAAAATTTGTCTGTAGCGGGAATCGAACCCGCGAACTCGGCATCGCAGGCGTCGCACTCCGTCACCCGGTCGTCGAAAAATATAAGTTTTGTAAAGACTATCAATGTATTTACAAAAATATATATGCCTCAACTACTTTTAGTAAGTGAGAATCAAATGTACTGTACCCATATATTATTTGCGAAATTAGTTATTTATGCAACTGTTCTATAATGAGGGGTATTAAAACACGAGTGTGGGTTTATCACACGAGGCGAAGCCGAGTGTGATAATAGTATCACATGAGTGTTTTAATACCTAATTATAACAGTTGCATACAAGACTTTATCTACACCCATGATATGAATTCTCTATAAATGTTCTGAAACCATAGGGTATTAGGGTACAATGTTGTAAGAACTCTATGTAAATTCATGGAAAGTTTAATTAGTGAGTATCTAATACAAAAAAACTATGTATAAGTAATTATATAATTATTTATTGTAATAATTATTTACATTTTGGATCGTACAATTATTAAAAAGTATTTTTTCAATACTATTATTGAACAAAAATGGCGGGATACGACGTCAATTCAAAAATTCGAATAAGTTTTTATTTAAATTACGGCGCTGTGGTAGTGAAACGCGCGTGCATGACATGTTCTTTTTTTGAAATTCATAAAGATGCCATGAGAATGTGGCTGTTCGATGAGTAAAAAAGGAGTTGCATAATGAATTTCAGTACAACATTATAACACCCGTTTGGGTGTTATAATGGTTATTATGACACTGGCTGTTTTAATGTTGGCAATTAGCTAACTGTTTCAAGAACGTTTATAGAGGATTTATAGCATGGGTGTAGATAAAAATAATTATCTTTAGCTTTATCGTATTATAGGAAATCGACATATTCGATTAGATTCTGAGATCCCGGGTGCAATAAATTCCGCCGAAAAATTCATGATATTTTCGAGGATCAATTTTTTTTAACACTTATTATGGAACTTTGTACTATCTTCATACACTTGCAATTTTTCAGACAAATTTTGAGATTTTTCGAAAAAAAAAATCCCAATTGCAAATTTTCCAACAAAATTATATTTTATTTACTGGAAACTTATTCTCATACATTTGCGATTTTTCAATTTTTTTTTTCAAATTCTTATTACATATTCAAAATACTTATTATATATAATATTGTTTTTTTTTCTTTTTTATACAATACTATACTACAATACACCATTACAATTAATTCATAGTACAAAGATAACACAATACACTATTACCATTTTTTTATAACAAGAAATATAGGTAGGTAAATTCTTTATCCGTGCTTGTCAAATCAAAATGCATCCAGACTGCAAATATAACTTTGTCATCCAACCCACTAGAACCAAGATAAGTTCCTTATCAATTTAAGCTAAAATCATCTTTATTACCCACAAAATAAGGTCCAAAAGACATGTAAAGTGATCTTTGTAAGTGATAAAGTGTATCCAATTGAATAGTTTTATACTTTTTATTTTTGTATCACGATTTTGCAATTTTCTAGGTGTTGGGTTGATCGTAATTTGAAGATTACTTATTGTTGGAGAATACTGCTTACTTTAACATAACATCACGCCTATATTACTCTAAAGGGGTATGGCAGAGGTGTATTAAACCCACACTTCACCTGTTATGTTTAGGTCACAGGTGGTAAGTATCATAGTGAGTGAGCAGCGATAGCCGAGGTTTCAGGTTCGAACTCACGGCACACACCTCTTTCAATAAATCGTTAAGATTCGTATTTTCAATATATGTGTGTATTTATCGATCGAATCATCGAATTCGAGACCTTGCGGTCAGAGGCACATACGCTAACCACTAAACAATCCAAACATTTACAAAAAGAACTGAAAAATAAATGTACAGCTTGTCAAAAAAGAATAAAAACAAATATAACTATTGATACTTGTCAACTTTTAATTAAACAATGAACCGAATAACTTTACAAAAACGATTTTACAATATAATTCCAAGCATATCGGATGTCAGTTTGTATGTCACGCTGGTTTAGTGACAACATGTCAACTTAAAACGATTAACATTAAAATAATATTGTTTTTATTGCTCTTAGTTACGAGAGAGTTATGTTTTTTGACTAAAATTTTGCATTTCAGTTTCAATGGACATTGTCTGACAACTCAGCCGCCAGATGTCGCGCTATAGTTGCTCTATGTTTCTATATCTGTCACAGAATAACTACTACAATTTTGACGTTTTAAATGTTAAAATTGTATGTCGTAAGCCAGATATAGAAACATTTGATATTATTTATTGATTCTAATAATAATAGCAGCCCTGTATCTAATAAATGTCTCACTGCTGGGCTCGGGCCTCTTCTCATGATGAGAAGGGTTAGGCCATAGTCTACCACGCTGGCTGAGTGCGTGGTAGACTTCACATTACCTTCGAGCACTTTCTAAGCACTCTCAGGCATGCAGGTTTCCTCACGATGTTTTCCTTCACCGTTAGCGAGCGATAATTTATAAGACAAATATACTGTATATGATCGAAAAGATCGAAAAGAGGTTCGAACCTTTGACTTAGCAGTCCACCGGTCTGCCACTCGACTATCGCTGCTACATCTGTCAAATAAATATTAAACTCGCCACAGACAAACCACTTAAACACATTAACACCTATTTATTCAAAAGTGCTACACCGATAGCCATGTCTGTTATATAAAAAAGTCATAACCTTAATATTCATTCTTACTACCAATCATTCCTACACTTAGCTAACTTAGATAACCAAAATTGGCAAAACAAGAAATAAATAAAACCATAAATTTTTATCACACTTTATTTAAATTTAAAAGGCTTTACGCACCTACGAATGGTCTATGGTCATTAACTGCGGCAGCCATATTGACGTATAAAACGGCGGGAAAAATGCAAACGTCACTTTGACAGTTAGCTTTTTTCTACGCAATCTATGGCGGTTGCGTTTAGTTAATGCTCGGTGGACGCATTAAAACCTATATGGAATGTTCTGGAGGAAACGTAGTTAGTCGAACAAGGAGGTTTTTATGATAGCTATTAAAATAATATGATTTTTTTTGGAGTTTGTTATGTTACAGGTGGATGTTGAAATGTGTTAGGCTACAGTTATTATTTTAATGAGGCATTGCTCATTGGTCGATTATGGCTAAGCTTTAAAACCTTTTAGGTATGTTTTTATTTGTTACATTATATTATGAAATCTTTTTATGTATAATATGTTTACTTTAGGATATACGCGTATATAACTGAAATCAAATTTTTACTGCCTCGATGGTCTAGTGGTTAGCGTATACGCCTCTGACCGTGAGGTCTCGGGTTCGATTCCCGGGTCTTGTAAAGTGTTATTTGTGAACTTTCTGTCAGGAAATTCACAATAGCAACACGAAGTTTTACAAATACTATTGAGTTTGATAGAGGGAGTAAACAATATAAAAGCCTTTTGGAGAGTTGCCCTCGATTTCTCTAGTATCCCATCATCAGATCGTGACCTGTCACTAGTATACTCTATCAAACAAAAAAAGAATTTCTCAAATTGGTCTAGGCGTCTACGAGTAATCGGCGAAAAACGAAAAAAAAATAAAATCGTATTGAGAACCTTTGCGTGTGTGAAACGTATGTTTGTGAACAACACCGCGACACAGAAGTTATGCCTATTGCGGGAGTCATTTAAAAAGAAAAAAATAACTACAACCTTCTTCTTTTTTTGAAGTCATTTATAAAGTACAAGGTACCATAAAGAATTAATTCAACTTTTATTTTTGTCGTTTAAAAAAAATGAAATTTTCTTAAGGTCTACCCTAAGGCAAGATCTAATTCAACTTTTTTTGCCTCTAGGGTTAAGCCTGAAGGCCTAAGGTGTAATGAGTTACTGACTAAGAGGCTACAAGCTTCTAGACCTTAAGGCTACCTCGAGTAAACAAACAGTAAAGCGATTCTTCGAAAAATGCAATATTTCTCTTACTTTTTGTCTAAAAACTTACTTACGACCTATTGTTTCATTGCAGGCCATTTTTAACCGACTTCAGAAGAAGAGGATATCAATTAAACCAGTTTGGAATATTGTCGTCGGAATAGCATCATAATTATTATTACTGTATATTATATGCATTAGTATCAGTGCCGAGAGAATAACCTGCGCGAGGGTGTTCACAAACATACATTTCACACACACATAGCACACCCAGAGTCAGAACAAATCTTTGCAGATCACATAAAGATTTGTCCCGTGTGGGGATCGAACCCACAACACCAGCGCAATTGAAAGCGGCAAGGCGACCGCTTCAACCACTACGCCAACTGTACACTCCATGCTTTTCTAAGAAATTTCTGGCGTAAAGCTCCAAATATAGGCTCCAAATATATACTGGTGGTAGAGCTCTTGTGAATGAGCTCGAGGGCGGCAGCACCACCGTCTCACATTTAACCTGCCGCCAAATAGTAGTGCTTCCATTACTGTGTTTCGGTTTGGTGGTGAGATCAGGCCCTGAAATTACTGGCACATGAGGCATAACACCGTAGTCCTCAGCTGCAACGACGCATCTGTAATCTGCTTTTGTGGATTGTTGATGTCCATGGACTGGACTCCACTTACCATCAGGTGGACTATACGTTCGTTCGCTGTGGGCGTAGTATATAAAAAAAAAAAAACACTTTTGCTTGACCTGGGATCGAAGCCAAGTTCCAAGCCCGAGATCGAAGCCAAGACCTCAAGCTGAGAAGTTAAATACGCTAACAACAAGACCGAGGAGGCAGTTTGTTGTACCTACAAGTTACTTATAAGTTAGAAACAATATAATTTCAATGTAAGAAATACTAGAAAGCTGGACTGCCAGCGGCTTACAAGTGACTGTTGATAACTTGATAGCTCAACTAAACGCAATATGAAATCCGTGACTGTATTATTATTGGAAAGCTGAATGCCTCGTAGTCTAGTGGTTAGCGTATACGACCGTGAGGTTTCAGGTTCGAAACCCGGGTCGGGCATAAGTATTACGTATTTTTGCGTCAGACAAATTTCAATAACAGCACGTTGTTGGGACCTAACCCGCACCCAACTTGGTATTTTTTTTTGGTTTTTAGGACTCTAGTAAACTTAAAAACCAAAATTAATCAATTTACAAATACAAATTACTAATATTCTTGATAACCTTCCAGCTGAGCTTAATTCGTTGTGTTAGAAGGAAGTTCACGTCCGTGGTGTAATGGCCAGGATTCGAACCCACGACCTCTCGATCGTAAGACCGATGTCTTAGCCATTGCTTCAAGGGTAATGTAATAACACCCCATATAATAATAATAGCAACCCTGTATCTATTACAAGACCCACTGCTAGGCTCGGGCCTCTTCTCATGATGAGAAGGCCATAGTCCACCACGCTGCCGCTGGCCAAGTGCGGATTGGTAGACTGCACACGCCCTCGAGTCCTTTTTTAGCACTCTTAGGCATGCAGGTTTCTGTACAATGTTTTCCTTCACTGTTAGCGAGCGATAATTTATATGACAAATACACACATATCTTCAAAAAGACGAATCTGAACGATTTATTGACAGAGGTGTGTGCCGTGGGTTCGAACCCGAGACCTTTGACTTCGCAGTCCTACGGTTTTCCACTCGGCTATCGCTGCTACACCAAGCTATATAAAAAACGTTTGTCAAAATAAATAAATCCATTAGTCTGTGGTACCTATTCGTGTCCATTTTCACGCTGCCAAATTAGCGAGATACCAAAAATATCTTAATTGAATCATAAAATTCATAGCAATGCTTTTATTGTATAATTTGATAGTGTTTTATTGGTGAGCAATAAAAATTAATGAACACACGGCAATTTGTTAAAATTCACATGTTTTGATGGTACGGCTCTACCGTCTACCGTCTCACCTTTAACCTGCCGCGAAATAGTACTAGTGCATGTATTGTTGTTTTGCGTCGAGATCTGCTCTGAAATTACTGCATTTGAAATATTTTACCTACCTACGGTGTTTCTATATATAATCAGAATGTATTTACAAAAGAAAAGTATATTATGTATTAGTATCTGTTATTCGAGTACCTTAGTACAAGCTTTGCTTAGTTTTGGGCTAGACGACGTTGTGTTAAAGTTGTGTGATACCAAAATCATGAACGCATAACAGTTATATAGGTATATTTACAATACGTGTCTCTTTATAAGAAAGGTGCTTAATAATAAAATACATACAAACATAACTTTTACGAAACAAAAACAACTAAGTAAACGCAGCACACGTCGAGCTAGTTTTCTCGTTTTACCTAAAATTAGAACAAAATTATGGTCAAAATGTTTAACATACCAAGGAGCACAGCTATATAATAGATTACCTTCCATAATAAAAAATGTAAACTCACATATTCAAATGCAAACTCGCTGAATACTTAATGGTTGATAACTCTCTTTTAGATAAATAAGCTGGGTAAGCATAGTAATATGTTAAAGGAGTTAGTTTAGTTGTTCTGCTAATGTAATATTTTTAAGGCTAAAACGGAAAAAATATGTCATTTTTACTTTAAGTTTAATTATGTTCTCATAGAATAACTTGTAGTCTTATTTGAGAATAAATAAACCTAAACCTAAAAAAAAAATATCTATTATAACGGGTGGCGCAAAAGTAAAGACCCTATTTGGTTCAGCTATAACATTTTTTCTAAATTAGAAAACTAGATTTAGATTTTTTTAAATGTATATTTGTGCCATTAAATTTCGTACCATTAGGATTTAAAGATGATGTCTTTTAAATGGTGACCTCCAGAGTTGATACACATTTGAGCCCTATTTATGACATTTTGCATAACTTGCCGTAACACTTCCTGCGATATGTTCGTTATTTCTTGACGAATGTTTTCTTTTAGAGCTGCGAGAGTCTGTGGCTTGTTCACATACACCCGAGATTTCAAAAAACCCCAAAGAAAGAAGTCTGGACTGGTCAGATCGGGTGATCTTGCAGGCCAAGGCAAATCGCCAAAACGAGAGATAACTCGGTCTGGAAAAGCGTCCCTCACTAAGTCCATAGTGTCGCGCGCTGTGTGTGCCGTAGCGCCGTCTTGTTGAAACCAGATGTGCTCCAGCCCCAATTCGTCCAAACTGGGTATCAAAAACTCACGTAACATGGTTCTGTAGCGTTCTCCAGTGACAGTTATCGCATTGCCTCCAGCGTCTTCGAAAAAATAGGGTCCGATCACTCTGTCAACACAGATGCCACACCATACAGTAACTTTTAGTGGGTGTAGAGGTGTTTCTTGAATAATGCGCGGATTATCAGTGCCCCAGAACCGAGTATTCTGCTTATTGACATGCCCTGAGAGATGGAAATGCGCTTCGTCACTCATAACCAATTTTGAAGGAAAATCATCCTCTTCAAGGTGTATCAACTCTGGAGGTCACCATTTAAAAGACATCATCTTTAAATCCTAATGGTACGAAATTTAATGGCACAAATATACATTTAAAAAAATCTAAATCTAGTTTTCTAATTTAGAAAAAATGTTATAGCTGAACCAAATAGGGTCTTTACTTTTGCGCCACCCAGTATAAATATTCATTGCGGGTCATAAATAAAATTCTTCCGAGCTATTAAAACAAAAATAACAGAATGTGTTTCAGTTGGCCGCCATTTCGGTATTTATAAGAATTGGCGTAAAAAATGCGTTTACAAGGGGTCCACCCCTCGCCCTAACTTTAAATTGTTTTAGTCGGTTAAGTGAAAAGTAAAAGTTTACTTGCGAGATTGCCTCGATGGTCTATTGGTTAGCGTATGCCCCTTTCACTGCGAGGTCTCGAGTTCGATTCCCGGGTCGGCCAAAGTGTTTCTTGTGTACGTTCCGTCAGGAAATTTAGAATAGCAGCACGGAGTTGGAATTGTGCCCGGTGGATGGCAACCTCTATCCCATGGGTTATGTATTACAAGTGAAATGTGGGTGAGTGTTTTACACCTCTGCCACACCCTTCTGGGTAATATAGGCGTAATGTTATGTTATGTTATTTAACTTGTGGTTTCTCGTCTGTATTATATGTAACCTACGAAGCAAGATAAATTTATGTTATTACAAATCACACGAATATAAATTCTAATGCTTTGATATTTAAGTTGATTTTCGTATAATAAAAACTGTTAAAAATGTCCTAAACAATCTCAATTGCAATAGAAATTAAACTTTATGGCCTGTGAATTGGGATTATAATTGTAAATCATGAAAATTATCTCGTTTCGTTGTCTGGTATAGTATAGAATAGTCGATTTTTCATGTTTGTTCGTTTAAAATTAAAAAGTTCAAAATGAATTTTGATATAGGTATTTTTTAAATAATCGTTTTTTTTATAACGTACAGCAACCCAACAACTTTTAAGACAATGATTATGGTGTTATGTCTTATGTGCCAGTAATTTCAGGGCCCGTATTACTCAGAAGAGACATAGGTGTCTATTCACCTGTTATGTATATAGGTCTCATATGATATAGAGTGAGCCTATCACTACCATAGAGGTACAATTCTAAGCTCCGTGCTGCAACTGAGATATTATTATTGAGAATACGGGTTACTCACGTTACTTTAGCCGGGATATGCCGACTAGTTTCGAATCTAGTACGTAGATTCATCAACTGGGCTATTATTCGCGTGTCGTCGCCTCCGCGCGACGTCTCGCACTCAAAACTAGTCGGCAGTTATATTATTAAAACTGACGTGAGGCGTCAGTT
Organism: Hypena proboscidalis; assembly: GCA_905147285.1. Lineage (NCBI taxonomy): Eukaryota > Metazoa > Arthropoda > Insecta > Lepidoptera > Erebidae > Hypena > Hypena proboscidalis. Next base: position 1,371,488 of record LR990153.1, read on the forward strand.
TTAATAAAATAACTAAGATATTCCTAACATATCAATCACAAATAACACTTTTGAGCAATCCGGGAATCTAACCGGAAACCTCACGGTCGCAGCCAAGTCTTTAAAAACAAATAACAGCAAATTAAATAGCAGCTACAAAAAAAAAGTAAAAAAACCGTAAATTAAGCGAAAAACAAACATTTAAGACGTTTACAAGCCGCTGTAAAGTTTACACGACTTGTTTACAATTGTTTACAATTCGATAATTTATGTATTTGTAAACGTTTTTTTAATTAGTTATTCAATTCTGTTGTTATGTGTTTTGGCGTTATTTATGGGTAAAATTAAAGTATTTTGATTGTTTGTTTGTATCCATAGTTGTGTTAAGTAATGATTGAAATTAAATAAAAATATCTTTATTCCTTAAACTTCACAAAGCACTTAAAATCGTCATACCTACTATATTTTTTTTTTGGTTTTTGAAGTTTTGTTTTGTTTCGGTGGTGTCATTTGTATTTTCTGTAAAAAAAGTGCCTGAAAGTGGAATTGTCATCATTAGGACGAATGTCACACTACCTTACTCGCAATCAGGGCGCACCAGAATACCAGCGCTGTAGTGCTGATGTGCTGCAGTATTATGCTGAGGTGTGTACCTTTTCTGGCACATCTGGCACATCATACAAAAATAATTGTACTCTAAATTAGTAATTAAAATTAAAAAAAGGGAATTAAATTAAATAAAATTAAATTAAATTAAATTAAATAAAAGAATTAAATTAAATTAAATTAATAATTTAAATTAATAAAGAAGTTTAATATTAATAAATTTTAATTTTCATATTAATTTTTATTTAATTAATTAATTCTGAATTAAATTAAATTATTAATTAATTAGTAGCAAGTTCACTCCATGCCTCAGAGAGCATGTTTAGCCGTCGGCCCCGGTTAACATTTTAAAATCTATAACAGTCGTAACTGACAGTCAGAGGCAGTTTCTGAGGTTCCGTGAGCTTTATTTAGTAATAAATGCAGATACAGCCACTTAACTAAATTACATAAAATGTAGTGTTGGTACGTTCTGTCACCTGTAGTGTTCAAAACGAATCCTTCGCTTCTATGCTAGGACTTAACCTGTGTTACAGGAGCAAAAGAGACGCCACAAGCAGCCACAAGCGATTTATCTAATTGGTACATTTCATTACATGTGAAAAGTATAGTGGGCATTTTTAGTTCCTGAAATAGGCAAGCCTGTTTATTCAGGAAACTAGGTAAACAATCGTACGCCTTAGATATAGATCTTAATAGTAAAAAACGACATAAGTTTATTTAAAGTAAAAAAAAAAAAAAAAAAAAACTGCATGTGATGATAGATCTTATCCGACCCATAAAATATAACCTGACCGAATTTAAAAGTGACACAAGTTACACTTGAAAAAAGAACACAACAGTCACTTTTATTTATGTGTGTTACATGCTTATCGTGCCAATTAACTCCTGCTCCTCCTTTTTTTTTTTTTTTTTTTTTTACGTGGGGAAATGCATTTACGCATACCACCCCACCCCGGGGAAGGGCAGAGTGGTTATGTGGGACTCGCCCGTGCCTAAAGATGGTAAACGGCACGGGAATACCCACTAAAACCCCACGGTGCTCCCGCACTCGCCTTGATGGGGGGGTCATGGGAATCTGGCACAGCCTTTACGTCCACAACCCCCCCGGCGATGCCCGCCGAAGCAGGCCCCTCATGGCCCCCAAAATGTGGGGGGACCGGCGCCGAGGACCGCGTGCAAAGCCATCGGACATTCCCCATGTCCGACGGCCTGGTCCTCTCGCGGCGAGACAGGTGGTCGGTCCCGCCGCCCACCACGCCGCAGTTCAACGGCTGCGGCCCCGCCGGGACCGCGGAAGGTAGGGAAAGTGGCAACGAAACACCAACAGTCCTCTCCTGCCGCGGCCCCGTAAACCACCCGGCCACGGTGTCAGCTTGCGCCAACACCGCAGCCCGGCTCTCGCCCGCCTAGGCAGGCCCCTCATGGCCCCCAAAATGTGGGGGGACCGGCACCGAGGACCGCGTGCAAAGCCGTCAGACACTTTCGTATCTGACGGCCTGGCCCTCCGCGGTGAGACAGATGTTCGTCCCACCGCCCACCACGCCGCAGTACTAACGGCTGCGGCCCCGCCGGGACCGCGGAAGGTAGGGAAAGCGGCAACGAAACACCGACAGTCCTCTCCCGCCGCGGCCCCGCAACTCCTCGGCCGCAGTGCCGACTCACGCCAACACCGCAGGCCCTCCTGTTGCAGAGCCCCCCCATAAGGGCCCTCCAACATGGGCTGCTCCACAAGGGCTTCGCTGCCCAAAGCCCGAAGAGCAGCCCCCCTCTGGGGTCCACTTGGCTTCGCCGTGGTGTGGAGGCACCACGGGTACTAAGCCCCACCGCGACGACAACGCGGGACCCGTTGGTGGGGAACTCCTGCTCCTCCTGGGCTAAGTCTGACAACTAGTCTAACAAATATAAATATAAATATTTCACAACTCACACACAACACCATCTAGTCTCAAACTAAGCAGAGCTTGTACTATGGGTACTAGAATAACTGATACTAATACATATATACTTTTCTTTTGTAAATACATACTTATTATACATAGAAACACCCAGACTAAGACATACCCCCATGTTCATGCACACAAAGATTTGTCTTAAGAGGGAATCGAACCCACGACCTCGGCGTCGCAGGCAGGTATACTTCCCACTCCGCCATCCGGTCGCCGGTCGCAACAAAGAGTATCGTATCACTTGTACTGGGTAGTGGAAGTCTAGGAGCAGTCGCTCTACATAAAATACTGATACTCAGTTAAATCCCTTAGGCTAGAAGCCCACCCAAATGTAATTGGGCAAAGGCTCAAGAACACAGCTGTTCCTTTCATTGATGTGTGTTATATACCTGGGAAATTGGAACTAAATAACTAAACCTAGCAAAACAATTTAAACAAAAGCTATTTGTTTAACAAACAGTGCAATATCACGATCTACTTAATCTTTGCGTGAGATCTATAAATCGTGTTGTTTAATGCAACGCCATCTAGCGAGGCACGTGGGAATTGCAAATACCGTTATGTTTGAATTGATTTTGCGAAATTGCAATTAAAGTAAATAAATACATACCTTTACGCCTTTAAGAACCTAAAAATAGGTGCTGAGGTGTCCACATTTCCTGTATATGATGTTCCTCTACCACATTTCACCAATTATGTTTAGACCCCATGGGCATACCACCATGTACCGGGCATAATGCCAGGTTCATCCTACTAACACTTTTACCCGAGCCAAGAATCGAACCGGAGATCTCAAGACCCGAAGTCACTTACCACTAAACCTACGCGATATTCTAAACCATACATAGGCAAGTCAATACAAAATATTGCATTTCATTATCTACAAGACTCAAATAACTAAAACCTAGCAATACAATTTAAACAAAAGCTATTTGTTTAACAAACAGTGCAAGATCACGATCTACTTAATCATTGCGTAAGATCTATAAATCGTGTAGTTTAATGCAACGCCATCTAGCGAGGCACGTGGGAACTGCAAACACCGTTATATTTGAATCGGTTTTGCGAAATTGCAAATTGATTTGTAACTTATTGATTTGTATTTTAAGAAATGGCCGCCCTGTATCTAATACATGTCCTACTGCTGGGCACGGGCCTCTTTTCATGATGAGAAGGGTTAGGCCATAGTCCACTACGCTGGCCAAGTGCGGATTGGTAGACTTCACACGACCTCGAATACTTTTTAGGCACTCTTAGTCATGTAGGTTTCCTCACGATGTTTTCCTTCACCGTTAGCGAGCGATAATTTATATGATAAATACACACATATCTTCGAAAAGACGAATCCTAACGATAGGTATATTGGGTGGGTTCAAACTCAAGACTTTTGACTTCGCAGTCCTACAGTCTCCCACTCGGCTATCGCTACTCTTTTTTTAGTAAAAAATATCTCAATGCGTAATTTATTCGCAAAAAAAAACATTTTTCTCGCTATGTCGCCTCCACCCTGTATAGTTCCCACTTATCATCAGGAAGATACTCGTCTCGCTCGTTCTTTACATTCGTCGTCTCATTCTATTCCATAGTAATTGAATGCGACATGGTTCCAAAACAAATACTTAATTCTGCTTCCAAGTCAATACAGGTGCATTAAATGTGTTAATAAATCTTCTAAGTTAATAAATAATTAATTGTTAAGTATTACATTAGTCATGCTTAATTATATATTATTGTAATTGCAATTACCACCTGTTACATATTAATACAAATAAATGAAATAAATGAATGCTTGCAATTAATGGCAGACATTTCAACATAAATGATCATGTGGCAGTTCACATACGGCAGCTATAATGTATATTCTTTCACTTAAGCAGCTCGAAAAAGCGCTCTTTGCTGTGTGAAAACAGTGAGCATAACTCTATTTTGCTTTGAGAGTGAGGAAAAATTTATTCGAAATTTAAAAGCCATTGATGTTATTTCAGCGTACAGGCTTAGCGCTAATGTGAAAAACGTTGGTTCTATTATGTCTGTCCTTTTCCCTTTGGTAGTAAAAAGAAAGAGATAAAAAATGATTCAATCATTACAATGGGTTTCTCCCTATCTCTTTGGTATAAGATCGTTCTTGCATAGAGTTATAAAAGAATGTAATTTTGTCAATGGCAAGCAATACAGCGTAAAAACAACATTCAGAAGCTCGTATGTATTATTTGCTCATAAATTGCAACTAACTTTTTGATAAACATACAATACTGGAATATTTGATGATATTTGTTCATAGTTTTTAAAAAACCTCTGTAACTTTGGTTCGTAAGTTCCTATTTCATCACCTCCGATTACTCAAAGACGCCTGGAGTGCCTGGACCATTTGATTTTTTTTTTCTGAAATGTAAACTTGTCATGTAGTCCCAAGCTCACCAGGGCACGATATGCTGATAGATCCTAGAGAAGTCGAGGGCATGCCTCAAATTTTAAAGGCTTCTATATTGTTTTTCGTATCTTCTATATATAAAAGAAAGTCGTGTTAGTTACACCATTTATAACTCAAGAACGGCTGAACCGATTTGGCTGAAAATTGGTGGGGAGGTAGCTTAGAACCGGGAGAAGGACATAGGATACTTTTAAAATATTTTCGAGGGCAAAATTTTATCGAGGGCGAAGCCGCGCGGGGCAGCTAGTATTACATAAAGGTACTCAGCTGTCAGCATTTCATGTTGCTGAGCTGATGCTGGAAGTTACAACTCCTTGATGGTTAGGAGTACGAGAATAATTATTTTAATAAAAGCACCATAAGGCCGTTTACTGTATTCTTTTAGGTTATACAGATGAGGCGAGACGTTGAATATTACTTGTACTTCTTACTTTTTAGTGCCTTTTTTTTTAAATTGAAGACGGTCTGTTGGAAAATTATAGATATGGTTCCTCTGAATATAAAAACTCCTTATCAAATCTTGAACAGGGTTATAATACAAAAAGGCACGTACTAATTACATTAGGTATAATGACAGCAATTGTTGAAAGAAGGGGTGAAGCTCCTAATTACTGTCCATGACAAATAATTATTTGTTTTGTTTTTGGTTGCTTGTCCTTTTTGTTTTCATTGTATTGTCATTTTGATTACGCCTCTTAAAGGGTGAACAATATTACAATATTATACTTATAACCAGTTAAAATATTATTGAAGCAGCAGGATTTAAGCCTGCGACCTATAAAAATAACCTAAAAGAAGTTGAAGTAAGGTTTTTTACAACATTTGTGCTGAATGTAACTTCGCCATGTTGGTTTGTATCCTACCTAAGATAGTAACAAATGGATGAAAGTAACGTAACATAGTAATCCATTTAAAAAAATTGAGATTCTGGCAAGAGGCGATCGTAGCTGGTTGGTTAAAGCGGCTGCCCGGTGTGCAGAAGGTCGCAGGTTCAAATCTTGTCGGTCCCATAATTTTTTTAACAGTTTCTTAGTATAATTTGCTAAGCATAGCTAAATGCTATAAAAATAATCAATATTATAATAGATGTTGGAGTTGGAATTGTGTCCGGTGGATGACGATAGGCTCACCCCCTATCCCATGGGACCTAACAGTAACTTTTTAAGTTTAGATTAAGTTAATAACATAGTTTAATTTAAGACCCAACATGTATATTTTTCGGTAAATATAAATGGATAAAAGACGAAGCGTGTAGTAAAACCACAAACGGCACTATTCACACTTTTCACTCAGCACAGTTAGCGCAGTTAGCGCTAGTAATCTCTGCGTTTATTTAATTTGCGCTGAATGTCTTGAGTTAGCACATTATTAAAGTAATTGTTTGACTGGACAGGACTACTGGTTAGACGGAATGCGTTTACCGTTTATAAAGATGGGACAGTTATGTGCAAATTCACACAAACTGCACTAGAATTCCTAATAATGACCATCGGCAAACATAAAAATTAAAAAAATAACTTTTTTTTCAAGGGGGTTCGAAATGTTGAAACAAATTATTTATATTCATAAACCCCTAAGGGCTCTTGAACATGTCAACAAACATTACAGTTACAGAGCAAATAAAAATAATATAAATAATTAAATAAATTAAAATTTTACGAATCAAAATAATATGACTTGAATTACCGAAGCTTAAAACAATTTTAATCAATCTGTTTAGGTCCAAAGTAATTATAATAAAGATTTATTATTTATTTATAAATTGAAATAAATCTAAATGATCATGTTACATTTCAGTCACAAGACAACACGTGGTATTGTCAATAACAAGCAAAAATTGTATGATTTATTTTTTGAAAAGATGGTGCACATGAGTTTCTCATCAGCTCTTCTCATGATGCAATACCCATCGGAGCTGGTACTTGGAATGATTTTAATTTGAACCTTAACAGTTCGATTAAAATTAATCTAAGCTTCGGTAATTCAAATCATATTATTTTGATTGGTATAATTTGGACTTATTTAACTATTAAGATGACGAGTTTTATTTGCTCTGTAGTTATAATGTTTGTTGACGTGTTCAAGCGCCCCTTGGGGTTTATGAAAATACTTCAAAAAAAAGGGGGTTCTTAATATTTTTAAACAGTTTATTAGGTTATTTACAGCATATTTGAACATATTTAAATAAAATAAAATGTAAATAAAACATTAACGGACCGATAATTGGAAATTTCACCTTTTTAAAAGGTACAAAATTATGTACAAATAACATTTCAATGTACAGAAACAATTGTACATTATACATCTGTGTAAACGAAACATATTCTTTGTAAATTTAATTAATGTGTTACGATGATTAATTGCTTATTACATTGCAAATATTTGTTAAAGCGTAATTTTATACATGAGTCAATATAAATCAATACGTCTGTTCTGTATGTATGTAACTTTGTTACGTCTAAACTGCTGAAGTGATTATGATAAAATATGTCATATAGCTGCAATTTAATGAAAATATAATTTATTATGTTATATTGGCAATTCGTCATAATCATTTTGGTAAATATTTTTTTGTAAAAAATACAAATTTAATAAAAAATAAATAAATACAGTCTTCGTATATATTAATTTTACAATAAATTAATTGTTCGTGGTAAAATTAACAAATAATAACAAAATCATTATAACAGTAACATTGATCTATTTCTAACAACAATCAAATCATGACTTACAACGCCATCTGTTAGAGAAAATTAGAACTATTTCACGTGATACAGATTTTTATTAGAAGTTTCAATAATGCTGAAAAATATTTCAAAATTAATTGTGTTATAAATACGTTTTTCTCCTAAAATTAGTAAATAAGTCAGTCATTGATAAACAAGGTAAAATTGTAATTAAAAAAAAAATATTCGATTTACACATTATTTTTAATTACTCAGGGACTAAGCTATGGATATCATTTTTTTTTTCAAACATTTCTTAGTAGACCTTATATCCCAATAAAATTCAACGAGGTTAGGAAATAAAAAAGTCAAAAACAATATTGCCATAAATAATATTAAACGGACATTTTTAGCATAAATTAACACGTTTTATAAGAATAAAGATAAACGTCTCAATTCTAATATTTTGCAATAATTATGAATGATTTATTCTAATAGCTATTTATGCAAAATAACTAAAGGTGAGTCCACACTGCAGCATGTAACATGTTACATGACATGTGACATTTTTTTTTTCTAGGAGGCCGCTTAAAGCTTTACTATTATAAAGGTGTAGTTGTAGTTGTTTCTTATTTATGTAATTTAATTATTTCTTCGAAAATATATTTTTTGTTTGTGACACAAAAAATTATAATACCGCAATTTTTTTTCTATTGTCAAACTGCTTCTTACTCAGTCACTGGGCGCATCAGAATGATCAGCGCTGCGGTGCTTTTAGCGCTGCAGTATTGTGCTGAGATGCGTACCATTTCTGGCATTATTAATAATATTTTAAAATTATTTAGTTTTAGACGCTTTGCAATGTGTTTTCTGATTTTTCTTTCTTTCTTTCTTAAGAACTATGTAAGCAGGTTTTTTCGCGATTTTATAGGCCCCCCTTTCCCTTATCACCAAATATGTTTAGCTCTCTATCTGAATTATAAAACGTCTTCCTGATATTATGTTTTTGAGTTAAACATACTTATATTAAAATTGTTTTTTTAACAATATGTTTGCACATCACGATTCAATGATAGAATACGCTGAGCACTATATGACAAATATACCTGTACAACCACCATATTCTGGCAAATAAAAGGTTTTGTATATGTATTATTGTTTTCGAATTTGTATCTTTAAAAAAACGTAACACAAGCTGGAAATATGTAGGTATCATGTTATATCCTAATTTAAAAACGCCTTAAGACATTTTTAACATAACATTACGCCTATACTACCCAGAAGGATATTGCAGAGGAGTACAACACCCACATTTCACCTGTTATGTTAAGATACAATAGGATATGAGTCTATCGCAATCCACCGGGCACAATTCCAACTCCGTGCTGGTATTATGAATTTATAGACGTAAAGTTTAGAAATAACACTTTGCTTGACCCGGGCATCGAACCCGAGACCTAGCAGTGAGAGATGCATACGCTAGCCACTAGACTATGGAGTCAGTTTTAAACAATTTTAAACTAATAAAATAAATATCTTACACATTGTAAGCACCGATAAATGTAACCAACAATCCCTTTTAATCTACCCTTGTAATACACCCTAAAGATACCCTAAAACCTCTAGGGTAATATTAGCCGACGGAAAATGTAAGGGTAGATATTCCGCCCTTTTCACAATACTGCTCTTGGTTATTCGGTGTAAAACGCTTTTGATCCACTCCCGTGGGTTATAGGGAGATGTTAGAAGATTAAATATTCCCGAAACTGCCTTGATGGTTCAGTGGATAGTGTTTGCGGCTTTACCACGAGGTCACGGGTACGATTCCCGGGTCAGTATTGTTATTTGAGATCTTTCCGTTCAGAATTGAAATAGAAAAGATAATAATAGAGTTCAGAAATTCAGAATAGCGGCACGGAGTTGGAATTGTGCCCGGTGGATGGCGATAGGCTCACCTCCTATCCCATGGGTCCTTAATATTAAAGGTGAAGTGTGGGTGTTGTACACCTCTGCCACACCCTTCTGGGTAATATAGGCGTGATGTTATGTTATGTTAGGTACCTTTATGAATTTGATAAATATTAATATTAATTAAATAAATTGTTATTATTAATGGAATTATTTTAATTACAAATTATGACATAAATTATTATGAACTTGCACATTTTTATGTAAGTACCTAATTGTTTGAATAGCTTGATACTGATAATTTATAAAAATAAGAACATATATTTTTTATATTACACTACATATACACTACTATTACACTGTTAAGCATGTCATTTTGTGTATGTTGATTGTATTATTAAATAAATAAATACTAAGAAACAGTTGAAAAAGATATGGGACCGGCAGGATTTGAACCTGCGACCTTACTGCACACCGGGCAGCCGCTTTAGCCATCCAAACATCTTTGCACCTCTTTTGCGACTGCGAGCCACTGATCCATAGACGAAGCATCATTCTGGGACGGATCTTGGATCCGGATGATGTCAAGTCACTCCCGATCGGCCAACTGCTTCTTTATGGAGGTTATTGGCCCAAAGGAGAGTCTATAATGAGGCTACAATCACAACAGACCCACGGAGGTCGACGTGAACACCCACAGCCTCGTCCTAACAAAAATAATATACTGGATGGCAAATATTCCATCCCTTATAGTTCCTACCGAAATGATATTTATTTATCTCAAAAAGTTTCTAAATAAATAATAGTTAAAAAAAACTAAAAAACACGCTTTTAAAGTACTTCTAACTAAAAAGTGAAAAATAATTCCTAATATAAGCTGAAAATGGTAATGAACAAAAAATATATACTAGTATTATTGTGAAAAAGCGTAGGTTGCTCGATAGATGAATAATATGGCACAGAGCTTAGATTGACTTTAATTCAACTTAGAGATTTGTATGAAAATTAATCCAAGTACCATCTCCGTTGGGTATTGCATCACGAGAAGAGCTGGTGAGAAACTCATGTGCACCATCTTTTCAAATAATTCATCATCAGGTGGAAATCATAGTACATTTTCCGACGGCTAATTTTTCCCTAGAGGCCATAAGGGTGACTCTAGACTGTATTGTAGACGGTATATTATAGGGGTGGAAGGATTACAAGAGATTCAATAATGTATAGAATATATAACATCACGCCTATATATTATCCAGAAGGGTGTGGCAGAGGTGTACATTTGACTTTTTTTTTTTTTTTTTTTTATTCCACTGAGGTGGCAAACAAGCATACGGCCCGCCTGATGGTAAGCAGTTACCGTAGCCTATGGACACTTGCAACGCCAGAGGCATCACGCGTGCGTTGCCGACCCTTCAAAAATCTATTTGCACTCTTTTTAAATAACCCCATGCTGTAGTCTTGAGGAAAAACCTTGGCAGGGAGCTCATTCCACAACTTTATCGTGCGTGGGAGAAAATTTCTCGCGAACCGCATTGTGCGCGACGATATTTGTGTAAGCGTGTGAGGATGAGCTCGCTGTCGATGGCGAGAGGTACGGTGGTAGAACGTAGCCGTAGGTACCATATCAAACAGTTCTTCAGAACACAGCCCATTGTACAGGCGGTAGAACACACAAAGGGAGGCTAGGTCTCTCCTCAGACTGAGAGGCTCGATACCGTCTGTGAGCTTGGGATCGTCGACTATCCTGATAGCTCGTCTTTGAACCGAGTCAAAAGGCCCAAGCTGGTACTCAGGTGCTCCAGCCCATAGGTGGCAGCAGTACTCCATGTGGGGCCTGACTTGTGCTTTATAAAGCATGAGTCTTTGCCCCGAGGTGAAGTACCACTTGGCTCTATTGAGTACACCCAGCTTTTTAGAAGCCAGCTTGGCCTTGTCTTCTAAGTGACTGCGGAACTGGACATCACAGGATATGTCGACACCCAGAATCCCAATGCTCTTAGCGATGTTAAGGGCCGTGTTCTGAAACTGTGGAGCCACAGCAAATGGGGTTTTCTTTGCGGTGAACGCGCAAACTTGTGTCTTAGTGGGGTTAAATTGGACTAAGTTTAGTCGTCCCCAATCGGAGACCCTTGTTAGAGAACTCTCAATTTCAGACACAAGTTTGTCTCGACTAACCTCAACAGCAGACCGAGGGATATTCGCATGGCCCGTATAATATGTGTCCCCGGTACTGTCGTCCGCATAACAATGAATGTTGTCAATGGACATCATATCATTGATATGCAGCAGAAACAGGGTTGGGGACAGTACGGAACTGTTATATTTAGGTCCTATGTGTTATCCTGAGCTTATCGCAGTCCACCGGGCACAATTCCAACTCTATGCTATTAAGAATTGCCTTAGGAAATAATAAATAATAAATAAATATTCCACAAGTCACACACAGCGCCATCTAGTCCCAAACTAAGCAGAGCTTGTACTATGAGTACTAGAATAACTGATACTAATACATATATACTTTTCTTTTGTAAATACATACTTATTATACATAGAAATACCCAGACTAAGACAAACCCCCATGTTCATGCACACAAAGATTTGTCTTACGTGGGAATCGAACCTACGACCTCGGCGTCGCAGGCAGGTACACTACCCACTCCGCCATCCGGTCGTCAATAATCCTAAAAACCCTTTTGCCTGACACGGAAATCGAACCCGAGATCACACAGTAAGAAGCGGGTATGAAAACCACTAGCATATCAAAGTAGTTTCATACCTTCCTTTAGAAAAACAGCCTTTCGACCTACCGGAGCAATTATCACGTAAGAAGTTAGTGTACTCCATTACAAAAGCTTTACGTGCCCTTTTCTGTACAGATTTCTGCGGTTACCCCTTATTGTAAACGCCTTGGGCGTTTCGCGACCGCAGAAAGTTAATTTTTGAGGTATTTCGGCCAATTATTTTCGCAATTAGCTTCGTTTGTTGTGAGCTATCAAAAGTAGCCGCCCTTTTGCAGTTTCCAGCTTCGAACTTTTATCATTTTTATTTATTGAGGTTGCAGTAACGTTTTTATGATTATTAAACATCAATTATAGTCTAACAACGACCGAATGGCGGAGTGGGTAGTGTACCTGCCTGCGACGCCGAGGTCGTGGGTTCGATTCCCACTTAAGACAAATCTTTGTGTGCATGAACATGGGGGTTTGTCTTAGTCTGGGTGTATCTATGTATAATAAGTATGTATTCACAAAAGAAAAGTATATATGTATAAGTATCAGTTATACTAGTACCCATAGTACAAGCTCTGCTTAGTTTGGGACTAGATGGCGTTGTGTGAGAGTTGTAAAATATTTATTTGTTTATTTTATAACTAGTCTAGCCAAGGAAATGTTTCACCATGTGTCGTTGTCTGACTCGCTCCTAATACAATACTGATATTTAAACACGTTTGTTAAAATTAGATAGCGATTTAAATCAAATAGGAGTATATACTACATTAAAAAGGAAATAACAACATCATATTTTGATTCTAGCAGTTTTGAAAGGAGCCTCCCCGAGTGACGTAGACAACGATCCCCTACGTCCGGCGCACCCTGGGCAACTCACGAGTTCTCCAAAGCGAATTGGCTAATCCTTTCATCACGAAGGCAAGTCAAAATAAAATTTGACTCAGCCATCGACACGACGAAGAAGAAGAAGAAGAAGCAGTTTTTTTTATAAATTTGACTGCTGCCTTAAAAGATATGACTTTAAAATTACTGGCACATGAGGCGTGATGCCTATCGTAGTTTTTAAATGTAGCAACACATATTTTGTAGGGCTTTTCATAATTTACTACAATCATGGGTGATAAATGTAAGTCCCATTCCGAACCTAGAAAATACTGATATTCAGCTGAAGCCTTTAGACTAGCCGACTTTAATATATTTGGTAATATGTAGTCTCAGATAAAATGCCGGCTCTTTTTACAATGTGAAATGGTTGAAGATTTTATAATATTTTATGTTTTTCCAATAAATAATGCTTATATTGATCTTATAATATATCAAACACGATAAAATATATCCAAATGTTATAAATATAACAACTTTTATATCAAACTTTGTATATAATTTATCATCACCACCCGCCTATGTATCCGGCGATTGATTTATTGTATTTTTTTATAAACATAAATGCGTTTTGTTATTGCAAAAATGTTTGGTAAATAAAGCATAGATATAGATTGGTTTATGGATGAAAAAATATGGTTGCTATTTTTTGCATATTGTTTTTCTAAGTGATTGGATATAAAGGGTTTAAATAAGTGTTTAGGGATATTAATACTAAGGAATAAATAGAATAGACTTACGTTTATCCTAAATCCCGTCGAAAACTGCACAAAAATCCTTCATAATAAATACTTTTTTCAAAAAACTCAACAAACAGTCCATACACTCACAAAACACTGGCACAAATTCAAACTCTCAAAGAAAAGAACTAATCAAATGTCATTTTGCGCGGGACGTCAAAAATTACAGATTAAAAATGCAATTTGACAGCAAAAAGGATTTTACAAAAGAGGTTTTAACGTCTGAAGCGCTAACTCTATACGCGAATCGAAGCCAACTGGCGAGTGGAACTTACACCCCCCTACTTGAGGCGGGGCCGTAACAAGCCCACGGAATGGGCGGGGCAGAGTTTTTTTTATTTATACGTCGTGGTTTTATTATTTTCGTTCAGCAGTTTATTATATTGTAAGTCTGACTGTTTGTTCGTACGTTATTGTATTGGGTTCGTGATTTTTCCGTCTTAATTGAGTGACTTTTTGTTAGGCCGCCATTTTGAATTCAATAGGTTGTATAATTAGGCTTTTCTTACGCAGTTCGAAAATTTTCGGTTTCGACGTTTCGGGGAAACTGTTAATTCGAATTCGCGCGTTCGAATTTGTTTTTTAAATGTTTTGTTTGTTTATAATCTGTATTCACTTCGCTAGGTTTTTTGTTAATGTTGTGATGGTGATTTTTATAGTTATTTTGTGGAAATAAGTAACTTTTATGATTGCTTAAATTATCTCTTATTTTTGATATTAATAGTCTCCAAAATAATTTTTAAAATAATGGTTTTGAAAAATATAGGTTTATATTTTTTTTAGTATTTTGTATTAAAAAATATTCGTGAAAATCTTTCAGAATTTTTTTTAGGACTGTGAACTCTACTAATCTATGATAGTTAAGTTATAGAGTTAGCCCTTAGGTGTTTTTTTTCGACGTGTGTGAACAGGCGTGTATCTACGATCTTGTTCAGAAAAGCTTTACCAAAGAAGTTAGTCTAACAAAGAGTATCGTAATTATCACCAAGTACTACGTTGTGGAGGCCTGCAGTCGCTCCACGTAAAATACTGATGTTTAGTTCGTTAAACTAGACGCCAATAGATTTCTGTGAACTGACCCCAATATTATCGGTGCCTTTTGCTCGGATGATATAGGTATGATATATATTTACTCATTGATTATTTTAATAGAATTTAGCTGTGCTTGGCGATGTTCAGACGTCGCAGGTTCGATTTTTTTTACATCTGTTTCTTAGTTCAAACTAAGTTAGCAAGCAAATTTGGTGATAATAATGTTGTTGGTAGGAATAAATTTCATTTTTTAGTATACCAATATTATAAAGTATTTTAATAACCAACACATTTTCATTAGCAATACAGTTTTAACTGGTCTTAGATAGTAGGTATATGTTGTCTATATTTTTTTTCGAAGTAGGTACCTAGTAGAAGCTTAACCTTAAATGTAACACCACGCCTATATTACCCAGATGGGTGTATCAGAGGTGTACAACACCCACACTTCACCTCTTACGTATATATACGGGGTGGATGCGACATAGCGACATTTATTGAAACCACAGCTTCTATACATGGTAAGTATCAATTGCCACCGGATAAAAATTCACTGGCGAAAAAAAAAAATCACGTTCTCCGAACAATTTGAACATTGCGATCGTGCAATTTGTTCGGAAGACGTGGATTTTTTTTTTTCGCCAGAGATTTTTTTATCCGGTGGAAATGCATACTGGCCATGTATAGAAGCTGTGGTTTCAATAAATGTCGCTATGTCGCATCCACCCTGTATAATAAATAATAGAAAATATACTTTCATCGTGAAACGTTGGTCGTCTTAATTGACGAACATAACATAATAAAATCAAACCGACCTCATTGCTAGATATCGATTAAAACAGTCCATAGACCAAACGGTTAACAAAAATACTTATTAATTTTATGTATAACTTTCACAGAAAGTGTGAAATACATTTTAAGTAAAACTATTAACTTAAACTGGTTAAATTAAAGTAAACTAACAGATTCCACCAAACTTCTTAATCCACGGTTCTATTAATCCCGTTTTGGGAGTAATCAAGAAATCAAGAAATCAAATAATTTATTTCCATGGGCCCCAAGGGGCGCTTGAACACGTCAAAACTAACATCAAAATACAAAAAATATAAAATTAAAATAAAACTTAACTAATTAAATTATAATGATTATTGTAATAAAATGATTTGAGACCGGAGCTTAGATTGACTTTAATTCAACTTAGAAATTTAAATTAAAATCAATTTAAGTACCAGCTCCGATGGGTATTGCATCATATAAAGAGGTGGTGAGAAACTCATGAGCACCATCTTTTCCAATAGTTCATGCAATAGGTATTTGTTTGTTTTTTGACCATAATTATGTGTAAGTTATAGCAACTAAAACACAATGGCTAAAGAAGGTTATGGAGAGAAAAATATACTTAAATATTGCTTTGGAATTAAATGGATACCTATTTATAAATAAATTGGTCCATAGTATATAAGGTTGCAATATTTTACACTTTAAGCAGATTTTTTTTTATGGTGGATAGGCACGCGTTTGACCACAATATCACCTGATGGTAAGTGATGATGTGGTCTACGGTGGAGCACGCTTACCTTTGAGATACCTATTAACTCTTGCTTTGAAGAGATCCAAGTTGTACTCATGCGGAAACACAGACTCGGGCAAGGCGTTCAATTCTTTGGCAGTTCGCATAAGAAATGTAGAGGCGAAACGCTTAGTGCGTATTAGTGGAATATCTACCGTGAAGCGATACCTGAGTGCCCGTTTGTCTGGAAGTCCGATGGGGTAGCTTCTCTCTCTCATTCAATGTTAGTGCGGGACAGAGAAATCAAAAGCTGTAGTTTAGCTATAAACTTGAGATCAACACGTTGGTGAAATTAGTCCTAATTTGGTTGTAAGTCAAAGATATAAAATTAACATATTTATCTTCTTTTGGCAACAAATTGTGGCATAATTATAATAATTTATAACATTATTATATATTAGTGACCGATTTTGAACTTAATTATAATATAAATTCAGAACTACATACTTTTGCTATATATACATTTTAAATATGTCAAATTTCACACTCCTACGTACGCCTAATATGCCTAAAAAATAGGTATACAAACTAATTTTCTTTGTTAAATCTCTTAAGAAGAAGCTCGTGCGAGATTGGACCTTGAAATTTCTCCTGGCAAGGTCCTATCAAGAGGCGATCGTAGCTGGTTGGTTTAAGCGGCTGCCCGGTGTGTAGTAAGGTCGCAGGTTCGGCAAATTCTACCGGTCCCAAATTTTTCAACTGTTTCTTAGTATAATTTAGCCAAATGCTATAAAATAATGAATAAGAAGATAAACAACCTCGTTCGCAATTGCTCTACCTTTTCCAAAGTAGATAATTCAAGATGAACCATAAGTACAAGTCACTCTTTTTACCCTCTCTAAAATAAAAAATACAAAAAGGGACGTGAAGAGGGACTTTTTTAATTAGATACCTTTTTTTAAGTGTTGCGAAATTGATGCTGTGTTTCGTGAGGGAGAGTTACTTGCTTTAGCTAGAGCGTGTTAATGTCACGAAATATTATAGAAAAAAGAACCGACTTCTTATACAAAAAATGCACTATAAAGTAAGAAATACTTAAGTAATACTCAACGTCTCGCCTCATCTGTGTATAACTTGAAATAATACTGTAAACGGCCTTAAGGTGCCTATATTTAAAGAATTACCCTTGTAATCCTAACCGTTAAGAAGTTGTACCTTCCAGCATCAGCGCAGCAACATGAAATGCTGACTGCTAGATGCAAATATCCGATTAGCTTTAGGTAATATACGAAAAACAATATAGAAGCCATTAAAATTTGAGGGTTACCTTCGATTCCTCTAGGATCCCATCATCAGATCGTGACCTAATGAGCATAGAGCTACAAGACAAGTATTCTCTTTTAGACAAAAAACTTTTCTTAAATCGGTTCAGGTGTCTTCGAGTAATCGGCGAACAAACATAAAAAATTACAATCGAATTGAGAACCTCGCCTCCTTTCTTACGAAGTCGGGTAAAAATCTCAAACGTGAGCTTATTTATTTAATCGACAAAACCATCTACTAGCGCTAGTAACTCACTCAATCTAAACACAGCACCGCCAAATTCTTTTCTCCAAAGAAAAAGACTAACGTTCCACTAAAGCAAAGATAATGTTTCTACCTTCTTCATGCCATAGACTACCTTTTTTTAATTAAAAACTAAGTTCCAACTCACTTTGGTGTATTTGAGTTAGAAATGTAATTAATGATTTGGAATGAATTTGTTTGAAACTGTAGAACTTAATGAAGGAAGAGTTTTTTAAACGAAGTAATGATACAACTGTCTTGTTGGTCTGTACGTATGCGGTGTCTCGGGTTCAATTCCAGGGTTAAGCAAAAGTGTAATTTGTGACTTATGATAGTTCACAATAGCAGCATGGAATTGAAATAGTGCTCGGTGGACGTCGATAGCCCCGTGGCACATGGGACCTAAACAAAACAGGCGAAATGTAGGTGTTGTACACCTCTGCTACACCCTTCTGGGTAATACAGGCGTGATGTAATGTTATGTTATATTTTTTTTTTATTTTTTTTTTTATACTACGCCCACAGCGAACGAACGTGTAGTCCACCTGATGGTAAGTGGAGTACAGCCCATGGACATCAACAATCCACAAAAGTAGATTATAGATGCGTCGCTGCAGCTGAGGACTACGGTGGTATGCCTCATGTGCCAGTAATTTCAGGGCCTGATCTCACCACCAAAACCGGAACACAGTAATGGAAGCACTACTATTTGGCGACAGGTTAAAGGTGAGACGGTGGTGCTGCCGCCCTCGAGCTCATTCACAAGAGCTCTACCACCATAACAAGAGCTCTACCACCATAGCATACCAACCATAATCTACATTGCCAACACTCTACCTATTATTAGGTAAATAATAAGTAGCAATCTACAAATACGTGAGTAAATCTACCAATTTATAATTTTTATTCAAAATTCTAACGCAACATTTTTAATTATTTCTCTAATTATACCTAACTCGTGATAATTACTTAAAAAAATCTCATAACAAATAATACTAGAAGTGTAATTTAATTACAGTCTGTCATAATTCAATCTTTACACACATTATAAATACGACAGTAACTCTGTTTATCTGTCTGTAACGCTAAGACGGCTAAACTACTTAACCGATCTTAACATTATGTAAGATACATGGAAGACTTACAGCTAAATTAACAAAATTGTATATAGTAGTAAAGGAATCTGGCAGCCAACAAGTCTTCGCTTATATAAAACTGAATAAGAACAAACGTAAACAGTAAAAAGCCAGAACAAAATAAATCTAAAGTTAAATTTGTAAGTATCAATATTTATAAACACTTACTACACACTAATATTACCATAATTATACTGACCAATCAGGTCTCCATTGCACCCTTAAAAAAGTCAAGACTCAAACACCTTCGCACTGTTGACACACTACTATTGAAAGGATCAATAAGGGTTGCTCGATAGACGAAAAATATGGCACAGAGCGCCCCACGCTTTTTTCAGCTTTTATAAGGAATTATTTTTCACTTTTTAGTTAGAAATACTTTAAAAGCGTGTTTTTTAGTTTTTTTTAACTATTATTTATTTTCTACTTTTTAGTTTGGTTTATTTATAAGAGCGTCTTTTTAATTTTTTTTTATTTTTTTAATCTTTTTCATCGAATTATTGCATTGTCATCGATCTTTGACAGGTGTGCAAAATTAGAATGAAATCTGTCCGTTTAAAGTGGGTCAAAATCGAGCCCAAAGGAGTCAGTTACATACATACATACATACATACAGGTGAAGCTAATTAAGCGTGTTAAATAGGTCAAGACTCAAACACCTTCGCACTGTTGGCACACTACTATTGAAAGGATCAATATGATGCTGTTTACACACATTATTGAAGCTTCTGCTTGCACGGATCAAGAAAGAGATTTAAAAATTGTAGTTCATGAACAGAGGAAGGACATAGGATACTTTTTATTGACATAACTACCACGCGGGTGAGGCAGCGAAGACTTTATATAAATCTATTATATCTTGACAGAGGTATGAGACCATTCAATAAATCGTTAAGGTTCGTCTTTTCGAAGATATGTGTGTATTTATCATATAAATTATCGCTCGCTAACGGTGAAGGAAAACATCGTTAGGAAACCTGCATGCCTGAGAGTGCCTTAAAAGTACTCGAGGGTGTGTGAAGTCTACCAATCCGCACTTGGCCAGCGTGGTGGACTATGGCCTAACCCTTTTCGTCATGAAAAGAGGCCCGAGCCCAGCAGTGGGAGATGTATTAGATACAGGGCTGCTATTATTTTATTATATCCTACTAATATTATAAATTTGTGTATTTTGTGTTATGTAGGTATGTTTGTAATGTCTTGACGCTAAAACGGATGAGCCAATTCTGATGTTTTTTTTATAGAGATAGCTGTCACCCTAGACTAACATAATATATACGCTACGTGTGGTTAATGTAATATGCGGAGGAAGTCACATCCCGGGCTGAAGCTTGTTCATATTGGGGAAGAAATTTTTTATATTTTTGTTTAAAGAGGCTAATAAATAAAAACTACAATTTGATTTAAATAATTCTTTTAGAAATAAATAGCCTAATGCTTCAGAAAGGCTTTTCACTATTTAACATCACGCTTAACCTAACGCAAGTGGAGCAGTGACGTTTAACACCTGTGAAACAATCTACATTATAAATTCGATATAACTCCGTCAGAGTTAGGTCTATTGTCTGCTGAAACGATCTTGAAAAAAATGGTATATTAGAAAGAAAAAAGAAAGAAAAATCATTTATTCAGGCATAAGAAAACACATTATAAAGCGTCTCAAACTAAATAATTTAAAAATATTATTCATAATGCCAGAAATGGTACGCATCTCAGCATAATACTGCAGCGCTAAAAGCACCGCAGAGCTGATCATTCTGATGCGCCCAGTTAGTAAGTAAGTAGCAGTGTGACAACAGAAAAAAATAATTACATATTATCTTCTTCTTCTTTTCGTTTCAATGGACAAAGTTTTATATAACCCCAGCCCAGTACGTGGCCACGGTAATAGCGTTCTCTGCAGCCTTGTTTAGGTCATCCAACGAGCAGCTATCAGGGCAATTGGGGCACTTAAGTAAGTGACTCATTGTTTGCTGGGGTGCACCGCAATCGCACTGCGTTTGTTCTGGTCCAATAATACCCCATTTTGCCAGATTTTGTCTTACATATTATAATATTTATTATATTAATAGTTTTAGAAGGATATAAGCTACTTTTATCGACGAACCACGTGAGTGTAACCGCGGGTGGAAGCTTGTATTTAACATGTTACACTAATTCTATATCAAAGCCAGAGAAGTGTATAATTTTATAGAAATAGAACGAAAATTCTATAAAATCTAAAATTTCAAACAAAATTGCTACTTAGATACTCATTAGTTCGCTTTTTTAACACAAAATTATTTAATAAACGGTAATTAGAAATAATTGACGAGAGCGTAAGCTTCAAATAAGCGATGAATTACAGAAGAAAAAAAATAAAAAAATAGACAAGTGTGTATCGGGCCACTGGGAGTGTACGGTTCCGTAGTCGGCCGTTGTACAGGGTGGCGACTTGGCGAAAATTATTGTTTGGAATCTATTGTTGTTGAAACTTACAGAGCAAACTTCAGCCGTTAAAGATTTATTTATTTATATAGTATACAATTTGCATTTATTTATTAGATACTTCAAAATGTATTGCTTCATACTAATTTAATTATTAGATACCTATTTAGTACAATTTTGACTTATTTTCAACAATTTTATTTCTTATTTAATTTAGGTACTACTTAAAAACCTTACGCGAATCTCCTTAACCCCACTTAAATTAATCTGATTCCCTTACTGCGTTAGAAAGCTGGATATTATTGTTTTTTGTTAATCTATCTAGTCCGGTCAAACGAACAGACGCGAAAATGTGTCAAAGATCATTCAACTCTGAAAGTTCTATTTCATAATTACAGAACCCTAAAAAGCCGTAATAAAGATCGTTTATTGAACATAATGATACATCAACGTATTTATAATGTGCCACAATGAAATGTTTCGCCGAGTTGCTAAGATATGCATCTTTCGCAGGCAATTTCTGATGATAAAAATCTAGCTAGGCGTTACAAGTGGGACTAGTAACGCCATCTAGCGGCGACTAGAATAGTTATAAAAATTGGTTAAGCGACCTTTTTTAAATTATTACACAATTAAATCATAAAATACAATGCAATATAAAATTCAAAAGGAATAAGTTTATTCAATTAGAAATTAAATTGGATCTTAACAAAGTTAAATAAAAACAATTAAAAGAAAACGGTACAAAATCATTTAATAAACGTCCAAAATACCTACCTAGGTTTTGAATAACCAGATTACTAATTTTTCTTCTAGTTGTAGCCTGATTTTATTGAATTGATTTGTGACTTAAATTACAATTTGCAAATTAATAAAATAAATAACTTCGATGGGAGTAGTAATTGTAGTGAAGTGACATCTAGCAGCGGATAGTATTACTACTTTCATACTAGCGCCATCTTTTGTGAAATATTCACAACAGTTTATCAGATGCCTGCGAGAGCACTTGCTGTGTAACTAGGTCTAAACTAAATAGCCAGATGGCGCTTGAATACAATTTCAAAAAACGCCATCTATAATAAAATATTGAAGACAATTTTAAATTGTTCTTACTACAAATTGTAATAATACTTTATTATGATGATAATAATACAATCAAATTTACATTTAAATTATTCATTAAAGTAAATAATGTTTTATTTCTTTTTTTGGAGTCGGTTATTTTTTTTTACGAAATTAGCATTTTATTGATTTATTAGGTGTTGGTATGCAGGCTCTAGGTCCTGGATGTTGATATTCGGCATAATAATATTGCGCGAACACGAATTCCAACACAATATTAATCACAAATATTCCCGTAAAGTACGTAATACCATTTTTTTTACATCGCTAATATGTATTTCTTATCTGTTTGGTCCGACTACTCATCAAAACAGCTAAGCTTATTTGATAAAGTAAGATAAGTATTGAAATATAAAACAATAGCGTGTACTGTAAGCTGTACCTGAGGATAAGTACATTTAGTACACCTTTATACCACTAATATTGTCATTACAAAACATGTCTTGTTTTCCTATCTCCATTAGAGTTGCCGCGAATACTCGCTATTATTCGGTATTCGGCATTACACGTCATTTTTTTGATATTCGTCGAATACCGAATAATAGCTAGTATTATTCGGCATTCGGCGAATAGTCGTCGAAAATAAACTTTTAACGAACAAAAGAACTAATGAGTTAAAAATAATCATTTTTTTAATTATTTTCCTTAATAAAACAATACACAATATGTGTATTGTATGCCGTTTCTAGATCCGAATCATCATTTTCGTCATCTAAAGAAAGCCTAAGACCTTCTCTGAGCGCAGCTCTACGGATCCGTTCAACTTGGGTAGCGTCAAAGTATAAGTTCTTGTAGCGGGGGTCTAAAAATGTCGACAAGTAATATGTCTTCGTAAAGCACAGATCATTCAAGTTAAAACGGTCTTCCATATTTTCTATCAATGCTTTTCTAAAATCATCAACGCGTGCAGTTTGTTGAATGTAACAGTACTAGGTATCACATCTGATATAGGTGCATATGTGGAACTCATGATTTTTGTTATAAATTAGAAATATTTTTAATGTGTTTAATGTTTTTTTTATGTCGAATAGTAATGTCGAGTTATTCGACTATTCGTCAAAGTGAATGACGATTAATCGGTATTCGACTATTCGCTATAAACACTATTCGCGGCAACACTAATCTCCATGCTTGTTTCGCTAGGCAATTACCGGCCGCATGCTATAATCATACATATATATATACCTAGTGTACACATGTGTGGGTTCTAGAAATAGTAGTACTGAGGAGACATAGAGTATAATGGTAATCAGATGTGGAGGTAGGTAGAATAATAAACAATTAATATTGTATGGGTTGGAAAATATAGTCCTTATGAGTTTCTCACCAGCTCTTCTCATGATGCAACACCCATCGGAGCTGTTACTTGGGTTTATTTTAATTCAAATTCTAAACTCTAAGATTTACTTTCATTCCGAAAGTAAATCTAAGCTCCGGTGTCACATCATTTAATTGCAATAAGTATTATAATTTATTTATTACATTTATTTCAAGTTTAATATTTTTATGTTTGTTTTGACGTTTTTTTTATAATCTGTAGTTTTGACAAAGTTATCAAATAGGTACACAACTATATCCAGCTTGAAAAAGCATTGTTATTTAAAAATCAAAAACAGATACTTCTATTTTATTTATTTGTATTGATTTTCCGTCCGGACGTCAAGTCTAAATCAAAACTAGACACTTAACGGTGCTATCTCTGCCATATTTGTAAAACTAGACACTTAACGGTGCTATCTCTGCCATATTTGTAAAACTAGACACTTAACGGTGCTATCTCTGCCATATTTGTAAAACTAGACACTTAACGGTGCTATCTCTGCCATATTTGTAAAACTAGACACTTAACGGTGCTATCTCTGCCATATTTGTAAAACTAGACACTTAACGGTGCTATCTCTGCCATATTTGTAAAACTAGACACTTAACGGTGCTATCTCTGCCATATTTGTAAAACTAGACACTTAACGGTGCTATCTCTGCCATATTTGTAAAACTAGACACTTAACGGTGCTATCTCTGCCATATTTGTAAAACTAGACACTTAACGGTGCTATCTCTGCCATATTTGTCTACGTCGTATAGGCATTAGGTATGTATCTAATAATTAGCTACTTGACACAAGTTACAAAAAATATGAAATATGTTAAAAACACTAATTTATAACTTCACAATAATAATAATATTATAAACGCAATAAAATAAATGGTAAATATTTTATTTTTGCAAAAACAAATTTGGGATGTTTTATCTGTGGTTCACTAACATAGAAACGCGGGCGGCCATGATTGAGCATCGTGTGACGTAATCGTTTGATAAAAAAACAAACAAGTTTGCGCGTCGTATTAAAATTCACCTTATTACATTAAATTCGTTGCTTTGTGTAGTTTCACCAAGCAGTACATTTTTCGTAGTATTCACGAAATGGAGCCAGGCTACACAAAAGCTGATAGAGCAAATCTGCCAAAGGTTGATGCTTTTATGGTTGCAAATTTCTTTGCGAATAATCCCGACTTTAGCTCGGCCGAGTGCCGACATGCAAAAACATTTCGTAGGTCAATCAACTGACAGTATCTTATTGTTTACTTTAAGAATAGTGACGTCACAGCAAGAAAAGTCACGTGATCGGCTGTTTCCGCGCGAATTTTAAATCTCTGAATAAAAAATATTTTATTTATCTAACAAACAACGCTATTCTCAAAAAAATATGGTTGTAAGGGGTATGAAATAAGCCTACGCATATTTTAAAATATGTTTCCGAAAAGTGTCAAGTAGCTAATTCACTATACAATATTTAATGTCATTTATCACCTCTGAGTTTTATAATCTATGACCGCTTGTTTTTATCTGTTCGCCGGTCGGCGGTCACCAATGCACTACACTACTACAGTGTGCGTGAATCTATCGTGGAGTGAATACGCTAACAATGGCGAAGGTAAGTTTCATTTACGTAATTATTAAGTAAAATAAGTTTAGTACAGGGATTTATCAACTAATTAATTTGAATTAAGGCGTATCCTTGGCGGACATGAAATCGTTCTAGCATCTGACAAAAAAAATAGATATACTTATATATTATTTATGACAGTAGCGATAGCCGATTGGGAGATCGTAAGACTGCGAAGTCAAAAGTCTCGGGTTCGAACCCACGGCACACACCTCTGTCAATAAAACGTTAAGATTCGTCTTATCGAAGATATGTGTAAATTTATCATATAAATTATCACTTGCTAACGGTGAAGGAAAACATTGTGAGGAAACCTGAGAGTGCCTATAAAGTGCTCGAGGTCGTGTGAAGTCTACCAATCCGCATTTGGCCAGCGTGGTAGACTATGGCCTAACCCTTCTCATCATGAGAAGAGGCCCGAGCCCAGCAGTGGGACATGTATTAGATACAGGGCTTGATTCCTTCCAAATCACTTTTTTGTCTGTCTGTCTGTTTCGACTAATCCTCTAAACTAGTCTAAACGGTAAACAATTGGATCGATTTTAATAAAATTTGAGATGTAGGTAACTGATTACAAGGCGCGAAACATATATCTACCACGTAGACGAAACTGCAGGCGATAGTTTGTTTGTTTGATAATGCTAATCTCTAAAATTACTGGTCAAATTTTGCTAATTCTTTTTGTGTTTGAGGCGGTCAAAGTCGCGGACAAAAGCTAATGAAATATAATAAAATCTTAATTATGTTTGTCTGTCTGTTTGTATCGGTAAATCTTATAAACGGCTTCAGATGGTCATCATTCATCACTGGTGGTAGAGCTCTTGTGAATGAGCTCGAGAGCGGCAGCACCACCGTCTCACATTTAACCTGCCGCCCAATATTAGTGCTTCCATTACTGTGTTCCGGTTTGGTGGTGAGATCAGGCCCTGAAATTACTGGCACATGAGGCATAACACCGTAGTCCTCAGCTGCAGCGACGCATCTATAATCTGCTTTTGTGGATTGTTGATGTCCATGGGCTGCACTTCACTTACCATCAGGTGGACTACACGTTCCTTCGCTGTAGGCGTAGTATATAAAAAGAAAATTACATGCAGGTAGTTGATTACAAGGCGCGTAATTTAAGCCACTTTTTATTGATGTACCTACCACCCAGATGAAACCGCGAGAACAAATTAGTTAGTTTGTTTGTTAGCGCTAATCTCAGGCACTATTGATCGGATTTTAATTATTAATTTTGTGTTTGATAGTGTAATGATTTTGTATTTATTTATATTAATTTATGATTAAAAATAGGTAATTACACGTAGTTGGGTAATGATTTTGTATTTATTTACAGTAAATTAATGATTAAAATTAGGTTATGGCAATGAGTTGTAATTTTGACTAGATAACTTGACTGATGTCTTTAATTAAATAAATCAATTCCATACTGTTTGTTTAAAACATTCTAAAGTATTATTTTTAGAATAAATTGTAATGTATTATTTTATATCAGCAGTTTAATATTTTATGAGGTTGACATTTTGAAAGTCATTAAAAGTATGTTGCAAAATAAAACGTATTTCCGGCAAATAGAAATGAAATGGCGTTGACTTACAAAATGGCAGTCTCTTCTGTGCGTTACTTGTGAAAGAATCGTTTTGTTAAAGTGAAGTGATTATTAAGTAAAATGTTGTAAAGGATTAGAAATAAACGTATTGTGGAAAAACTACACTGGAGTATCTATTTTCATCACATTTCAGAAGTGGGATCACGGATTGGAAAAAAGGTTAGTCGTTTTAAAATTCAATTTTTACAACTGTTGAATTTTATGTTAATTAGGAAAAGGTTTGTGTAGCCTATGATATTAGGAGAGGTCATGTGTACCTTATGCTATTATGAGAGGTTATGACGTGTTTACCTCACGGTATTAGGTGAGGTTATAATAATAATAAATATTCTTTATTGTACACCACTAAAAAAATACAGTTATGAAAATTACAAAAGACAATGTTGCACAATCGGCGGTCTTATCGCTAATAGCAATTTCTTCCAGACAACCTAAATGGACTGAAAATGGTTATGTGTACCGCGTAATATCATTTAGGAGAGGTTATGTGTACCTCACACTATCAGGAGAGGTTATGTGTGCCTCGTGATATGCGGAGAGGTTATGTGTGCCTCGTGATATTAGGAGAGGTTATGTGTGCCTCGTGATATTAGGAGAGGTTATGTGTGCCTCGTGATATTAGGAGAGGTTATGTGTGCCTCGTGATATTAGGAGAGGTTATGTGTGCCTCATATTTGATAGGAGGTTATGTGTGCCTCGTGATATTAGGAGGGGTTATGTGTGCCTCATATTTGATAGGAGGTTATGTGTGCCTCGTGATATTAGGAGAGGTTATGTGTGCCTCATATTTGATAGGAGGTTATGTGTGCCTCATGTTTTAGCCAAGCCTGCTTTGATTAATAGAGGATTAAGTAGGTATGCCTTTTGCTTCTTAGAAAAGCTTTAATCAAATAGACTATATAATTTACAAAAATCAATTAATTTATTTGTGCATATTATGAGTAATATTTTGAAGTTGAATTATTAGATGGTAATTAGATACTTATTCTAGTTATGAGGAGAAGTTATGTGTGCCTCGAGATATGAGGAAAAGTTATGTGTGCCTCGTGATATCAGGATAGGTTATGTGCACCTCATTTTGATAGGAGGTTATGTGCTGCTTTGATAAATAGAGGATTAAGTATGCTTTTTGCTTCTTAGAAGAGCTTTAATTTAATAGAATATATAATTTATTAAAATAATTTAATTTATTTGTTTATTAATAGTATTTTATATAAAAGAGTAATATTTAATTTTTAAAGTTAAATTATAAGATGGTAATTAGATATTTATTCTAGTAGGCCATACTCCTATGATCTTTTTATGACTTTCTCAACGTTTATTTACCCATGTATGATTAAATCGATTCAGAACTAATGAATTTGATTTTTATTTTGAGGCAATGAATTTGGACGATGCGATGACTCCTGATGGTGAACCACCGTGTCGTGAGGATAAAACAAGGAAGAAACACAAAGGCTAGACGTAGCAAAAAACGATCAAGAAAACGTAAACGCTCGTCTAGTTTATCTACTTCCAGCAGCACGACCATCAGTAAGTCGAAAGCAAGTTCACGGCATATGGATAAGAAACCGCGTAAGGAATTAGCTCGACTAAGGAGGTACTGGATCTATTTAGTTCTTTGCAAGCACGTGAAACCACGGCACCTAACCTGAATAATAATAATTTCAATAACGTATACCAGAATTCGACCCATCAAATAAATCGCAGAATATTGATAGTTTGATAAGGAAAGTTAACGAATGTGTCCTCATTTACGAATGACTCAGACTGACAATCAAATTAAGACTACATTGACTATATCTACATTAAGCAATAATAGTAGCTATAAATTCTATAAAAATGTTATAGTGAACAATAATTCAAATTTAATTGCATTTATTGATTTTGGCAGTGAGTGTAACTTAATACGTGAATCAGATGCTCGCGGTTTAGATTTATCAAAAACTTTTACAGAGTTACCAGTAATTAAAGGATATGTCAACGCCAAGGTTGTTCTAATCTATAAAAGCACCATGGATTTAAAATTAGATGAAGTCAAAGCTGAAATAGAGGTGCTTGTAGTCAATGACGAATTTATGCCACCAGGTCTATTGGTAGGTTATTACTGAACTGCCGTATGCATCTATCTGCCTTTATGAATCACAGCCAATAATTATTTTATCAAAGCTAATGTTTAAAATTGAATATAATAGATGATAGCGCAATTTCAGTTTTAAGATCTAGTTTATGTTAGCACTTCTAACCCTGACTACTACGGGGACATATTCTTCTTCTTCTTTGTCGTGTCGATGGCTAAGTCACATTTTATTTAGACTTGCCATCGTCGTGAAAGGATTAGCCAATTCGCTTATTCGCTTCGGGGATATATTTATTGAGGGTTATTGCAGTAGTGAACCTAGAAAAGAATACTACTTACATCGGGGCACCTATAAAGTAACGAATGGAGAGGGTTTAATACCTATCACTAATTTATCAAGCCAGATTTTAGCATTTACGAATAAGTGGCCCATAGCCAGGGCGATCCCTTAAATTGAAGATAAAGTTAAATATATTTTTAGATTGACTAAAGATATGTCAGAATTTCAGCCTTTTTTGATATCAGACATTAAAGTTAGAGTTAAGTAGATGAAGAAAACCCTGCTTAAAGTTCATGGGTTTATGCTTAGTTGTTTTTGATTTAATTTAGGTGAAATCGGTTGTATAAATTCTACAGAAATGAAAATTGAGTTACTTAATGATAGACCGGTAATTAATAGACCTTATATTATTACGAGAAAATAACCTTACCTTGAAACTCTCGAAATGTCGTCTATTCGATACTTCCCTTAACTATTTAGAATACGAAATTTCTGCAAACGGCATACATCCTAAAGAAAATAAGATTATAGCTGTAAAAGAATTTCCCGACCCTCAGAATATACATGAGATTTGTCAATTTTTGGGTTTAGCAGTGTTGGGGCTATCTCGTCGTTGACTGTAACCCCGCTATCCCGATTGTGTGTTAGTTGTTGTTGTGAGAAGGTAGCTTGTGGTAACACCAAAATCACTTCAGGTTAAATAGTTTATTGTGAATGGTTTAATTATAGTTAAATTGTAATAAGTTACATTGTCAGTTGTTGTTACGTTTAGTAGTTGTGAGTCACGTTTATAAACAATATCTGTTCACCAAACACACGTTTATGCGTTCCACTTATTTGGTAGTGACTATCGTAAACGACTGTTTATTGTTT
Source organism: Hypena proboscidalis (assembly GCA_905147285.1). Taxonomy (NCBI): domain Eukaryota; kingdom Metazoa; phylum Arthropoda; class Insecta; order Lepidoptera; family Erebidae; genus Hypena; species Hypena proboscidalis. The sequence goes on from LR990153.1 coordinate 1,401,963, forward strand.
ACAGTATAATTCGCTGTACGAGCAGTATTGGCTCGTACAAGCAGGATATTTTATTTAGAAAAAGTATCAAAAACTTTGGCGAAATAGCTAAGCCTTAACAAATTTATTGAAAAAGGGCAACACTTTTCAATGGACTAATGACAAGTCAAATGCCTTTTAGTATTCAAATATAAGCTTATTGATCGACCAATTTTAGCCTTTTATAATCCTAAGTTAGAGACAGAGTTGCATAGAGAATAGTTCTTTGGGTGTGGGTGATATATTGATGCAATGGCAGCCAACCCCAGGACTCCTTAAACCGGTAGCTTATTTTAGCAGGCAGACTACACCTGAAGATCCTTATTTACACTCTTATGACATTGATGATCGTATGCTCATCAATAAAGTTTAGGGTCTATTTGTTAGGACTAAATTTTAAATTTGCCGATTGTTACGCTTCGGACTACACTTACTAAACAACACTTAATACCGCGGATAGCTAGGTGGCGGCCCTTGATAAGTGAATTTACTTTTAGTATAGAATATCGCCCAGGTGCTCGTATGGCTCACGTGGACGTCTTTAGTCGTAATACGAAGTTACCACTTGAGGTAATAGATTAATCAGCCGTTACAGTATATGATAATATTGAAACTGACAATTGGTTGTTAATTTTACAATTAACAGATCCAGATATTTTTCGTATAAATAAAATCCCTAAACCTGAAATCGATGAAGAAGCCAAAGATCATAGAAAAACTTTGTTGTTAAAATTAATAGGGTGTACAGAAAGGTTGGTGATACATTGTGTTTAGTAGTTCCTCGCGGTGCTCGTTGGCAGATATGCAAGTCTTATCATGAATAAGAATAAGAATAATAGGAATAAGAATACGTTCATTTGTCTTTAAAATACATAACGATTTTCAGTTGAATCCTTATACAGTAGGGTAACATAACTTAAATTACTCAAGTGATAATCGGTGAGATAGTATAAACAGATGAGATAGTTGTAGTACATATATTATATTATTATGTCATTAGTAGGTACAAATTGCGGGAAGGAGAGCAACTACCAACAATCATATTGATAGTTGTTCTCTTATCTCCTCCATAATGAAAACAAAAGAAAAGAAAAGATTGACCTTAACTGTATTACTATAGAGTTCAGAATTATATAATAGCCACGATACAAATCGTCGCTTATTCGCAACCAATGTTAATAAGAAGTAATCATTGTTCCATTTCTGTTATGATTTTTTGCAGCAATATAAGAATTATTTTATTACCAAGAAATGTTTTCATATTCGTTTATTATCTTATAGTTTTCATTTCAAGCTGCTTATTTATGAATGTAAGGGCCAGATTCACCAGTTCCGGACAAGTCCCTGATAGGTCCCTGGTTTCCTAAACTACGTAGATTTGTAAAGAAGTATGAGAGGTCTTGCATTCAATGCGCTTATAATAAATATTACCTCGCAACAAAAAAAAAAAAGTGGCCAATTATATTCTATAAAAAAGTAGTAGTTTGGGTCCGTTTGTCAAAAGTAAATGCGGCAATGTCTACAATCTAACTATTGTCGATGGTTTTGCTAAAAATACCTATTCGTTCGAGCTGTTAAAAATACAAAGAGCAAAATTACAATTAAATTATTACATTAAATATTTTTTTTTACGATTTGGGATTGCCATCGCGCATAATATCAGACCGAGATACTTTAAGAAATCTTGTGAGAACCATGGTGTAAAACACGTACTAAATGCCGTAGCATGTCCCAGAGTCAAGGGTTAGGCCGAAAGGTACAACCAAACCATTATAAATGTATTAGCTAAATGTAAAACTAAACTAGGACCAAAATAATGTATGATTAATAGTGACTTAATTAAAATTACAAGGACTAATTATAACAACAATGGCTATAGCACTAAACTTATGAATGTCAGCATCAGTAGTAAGCGAAAGTACAAGTTTAAAAGTGTTGTAGCAATAGACCATGGATTATAGTATTAACGCACTTGACAGAAATGATGATAAAAGCCCGATGTCTGAAAGTAATAGCTCATCTAATAGTGAAGCTAATAAGGGCGACAATAAGTCTCCAGATCTAGAATTATTTTAAATAAGACCGAATGTAATGATTATTATTGTTACTTATTTTAATTTTTAAGTGATTTGAATATATTAATAAATTTATACGTGCGTCAGGAGACAGCACGTAGTCGGACGGCCGAATGTAATGATTTTGTATTTATTTATATTAATTTATGATTAAAAATAGGTAATTACACGTAGTTGGGTAATGATTTTGTATTTATTTACAGTAAATTAATGATTAAAATTAGGTTATGGCAATGAGTTGTAATTTTGACTAGATAACTTGACTGATGTCTTTAATTAAATAAATCAATTCCATACTGTTTGTTTAAAACATTCTAAAGTATTATTTTTAGAATAAATTGTAATGTATTATTTTATATCAGCAGTTTAATATTTTATGAGGTTGACATTTTGAAAGTCATTAAAAGTATGTTGCAAAATAAAACGTATTTCCGGCAAATAGAAATGAAATGGCGTTGACTTACAAAATGGCAGTCTCTTCTGTGCGTTACTTGTGAAAGAATCGTTTTGTTAAAGTGAAGTGATTATTAAGTAAAATGTTGTAAAGGATTAGAAATAAACGTATTGTGGAAAAACTACACTGGAGTATCTATTTTCATCACAATAGTCTAATTATCAATAAAGGTTTTTTGATATAAACTGCCAAAGAATGGAACACCCTGCCCGAGTCTGTGTTTCCGCATGTGTACAATCTGGATCTTTTCAAAGCAAGAGTTAATAGGTATCTTATAGGTAAGCGTGCTCCACCGTAGACCGCATCTTCACTTACCATCAGGTGAGATCGTGGTCAAACGAGTGCCTTATCCACCATAAAAAAAAAAAAAAAAAAATTAACATTACGCTGAACTCTACGGGAACCAAGCAGTAAGGTTTAATGCGGGTCAAAACGCAGCAACTACTTATTAATATAACGAATTCTACGCGGACGAAATCACGGGCAAAAGCATACAAACATACAAATAAGAATACAATAGAATAAGTATACAAATAAGATTAGATAAAATGTAAAGCGTACCTATACCTAATGTCGTTGGTTAAAATTATCATATCACTATTTACGGTTCGCGCCCTATTATAATGATTAATAGGATTGAAGAAAGAACAGAAAGAAAAATCATTAATTCTGGCATAATTGCGTCTAAAACTAAAAAAAAAAATTAAAACAAAATAAAAACATTATTTAATATGCCGGAAATGGTACGCATCTCAGCACAATACTGCAGCGCTAAAAGCACCGCAGCGCTGATAATTCTGATGCGCCCAGTGAGTAGGGAACAGTGTGACAACAGAAAAAAATAATAATTACATATTATAATATTTTGTGTCACAAACAAAATATACCCTTAAACAACTAACTAAATCAAATTTCATAAATAAGAAACAACTACACCTATATAATAATAAAGCATTACTTACATTTAGCAAACTTATATTTAAAATTAATAATACATTATTTAAAATGAAAAACATGGAACGCACCCATACGCTTTTGACATTTATAAATAGCAAAGAGTATACTAATATATTGATAAATAGTAAACATAAACAACGAAATTCCGGGAAGAGCGGGGTTCTTCTCATATTATTATTATCACGTCTCGGTCCCGGGTCCAAGCCAAACATACTTGTTGTATTAAATAAGTTATTGAAAAACAAACAATGTGCCGTGTCTTTTGTTTAGTCTGTATAGTGTAAATAGTTATAAAATGTATATAGACCGTGTTTCAAATGTGTGTGATTTGTGTAGGATAGAATTATAGTGTTTTCTCCCAAGTTTAGGTATTTTATTTGGGAGGTGTTCTATTACAAGAAGGAATGCCATTATGATAATATTTGCACATGCGTGCAAGCCACAGGTAATTCTTTATCTTTCTTACTTAAATGTAATTAATCAATCAATAATCATAACTCAGTAAATGTTTTTTGTACACATTTTTAAAACCAGAAACCGTTTTACAGGCACGCTCAGGAGGCAACAGTACGTTCCATATAGCCGACGCCATAAAAGAAAAGCTGCCGAAAAGAGGATTGACAGTTATATTAAGTAGTAGCTAACCTGTGTTAAACGTTACTGCCCCGCTTCTATGGAGTTCAGCGTAATATTAGATATCAAAAAACTTTAATGGATAGTTAGACTATCAAAAACAAAAATAATGATTAATATCTAATCAGTAGTTACCGATATTACCGACAACAAACAAACAAAAAAACAGTCTGCGTGGTGGGTACATCGATTAAAAGTAGACTTTGTTATGCACCTTTTAGTCAGTTATCTGCAATCAATTTTTATCAAAATCGGTCTAGCCGTTTAGAAGATTAGCCGATAGCTGATACAATCAGACAGACATACAGACAAAAAAATGTTAAACTGTATTATATTTATAGCCGGCTGACCTATTGTGCATTTCCTGACGGTAAGTTTAAAAATAACACTTTACCCGATCCGGGCATCGAACCCAGTATGAGGTCTCATACGCTAACCACTAGACTATCGAGGCAGTCATTCATTATACTAATATGTTTTTGTATGTATGCTTTCAGGTGAATATCCCCACAATGAAACTGAACAATGGAAAGGAGATTCCAGCATTGGGATATGGTACTTGGCTGGGACTCGATGATAAAGTAAGTTATTTAAATGTAATCCATAAAGTCCAAATACCAAATGTTCGCAGACAACTTAAAATTGTACAGAGTAATCTCTAATCAAGACGACGTAATGACGTCGACGTAACGACGTTCTACAGAATGACATAAATTAAATCAGCAGTTGGTGCTCCCGTAATATAATGAATATAAATGTATTAAAATGTTTTCACATAAAATTTACATGTAAACGTGATCCTATATCCGCCACCTATTACATAACTGATACTGCTATTACCGAAGTGTCAAGCATCAGAGATCTGGGAGTCGTTGTCGATACCAAATTAGATTTTCGTGAGCATATGGATAGCATAACTGTTAGGGGTGCGCGCCTGGCCGGTTTTGTCATACGACAAACTAAATTCTTTAATGATATTGAAATACCCATCCTCCTTATTTGGGGCAACTCGACTAGTGCTGGAATAGCTTTTAAGGCTCAAAAGAGATGTGTCAGGTCTATGTTTGGATTAAAAACTACAGACAGCTGCAAACCCTATTTTACAAAGTACAAAATACTTACGCTAACAAGTTTATACATTTTGGAGGTAGCGATGTGTGTCATATCAAATACGTCCTTATTTCCTGGACTGGAAGATACAATATCACGCAATCGACGTGATAATACTAAGCTCCGCTTGCACAAAGCCAAAACTGCTCTTATGCGCAAGAGTGTCTTCTGTATGGCTCCAATTATATTTAACAAACTGCCTAAACAATGGAAAAAGCTAAACAGAAATGCATTCAAAAAAGAAATAAAGACATTCTTGGAACGTAAAACTTATTACAATGTTACAGAGTTCTTGGAAGATGTTTAATTTAATTTGTTATTATCTTATAATCTTTCTCACTCTTTTATCATATAGTGTTATTTATTATTGGTAATTGGATTCGATATATGTAATTATAATCATTGTTTAATTTTATTGTTTGTATTTTTTTTGTGATTATTCTATTGAGTTAATTTTTACAATTTATTTAAAATTTTATGATTATAGGTTATGGTTTAATCCAAAATTATGTTCATTACGCTATTATTTAATTGATTGTTTAAAATTATTATTATTTTTTTTTCTACAAATAATTCTTATTGTCACGTCAATAATATGACAAAGTGTAATGGTTCCGGTAATTGTATTGTAACAACGTATTGTACCACACTTTAGACAAATAAATATTCTATTCTATTCTATTCTATTCCTTTTTAACTGTTTCGTAAGGTCAATTCTTGAGTACTGCTGTCAGGTGTGGAATCCTTCTTACGCGGTACATATATATCGTGTTGAAAAACTTCAGAAACATTTTTTGTATCATTTATCATACGCCAACAACCTCTGTCGCAGTCTAACATCTTATGAGTCTAGACTTAAACATTTTGAACTTATCCTATTAGAAAGCAGGCGTAATATCGCAGATATCGTTTGTCTCCAAAAAATAATAAATGGACAAATAGACTGCCCCTCTTTACTTGCGAAACTTAAATTGATTGTTCCACGCTCAAGTAGTCGCATTCAAAACAGGAAGACGTTTGGACTACCTTTTTGCCACACAAATTACGGCCAACACTCGCCTATTTATCATATGTGCTGCTATTCTTACAATAATATTTGTAATCGCATTGACATATTTAGTGCATCTATTCGGTCTATGAATAATTACTTTCATATTGTATAATTTCACCAAAATTTGTGGAAGAGGTTATGGAAACTTTATAACTTAACTACCTACTTATCATTTGTAAATTACTTAAAAGCATGCTGTGTTCACTTCGAGAAGGTCATACACCTAAGTGTTTAGTTTTATCACAATTAATTGTTAATTTGAATCCTGTGTAATGGCCAGTTTAGTGAACCAAAAAAAAAAAAAGTAAGTCAAATGGTGGTAGAGCTCTTGTGAACGAGCAGAAGCACGACTCTCTCACCTGTAACCTACGTCTGCCACTCACTTCTGGTTAATATAAGCGCGATGTTTATGTATGTAACTCACGTTGCAGTTAAATTTCATCACAAAGGAGCTGCCAAAGATGATGGAAGCATTATCGTACGCCATAGACATAGGTTACAGGCATGTGGACACTGCTCATCTGTACAGGGTGGAACCAGAGGTGGGCCAGGTTATAAATAAGAAGATTAAGGAAGGAGTTGTGAAGAGAGAAGATGTTTTTGTAACTACTAAGGTAATAGTCTTTTCAGAATACAACTTTCTTTTTATACTTGTAATATTTTAAAGCAAATTTTAGCATTGCTGTATTTTGTATTTTATACAATGTTAGGGTATGGGTTTTAAGGGGTGCAGGTTCGAATCCTGCTGGATTGTTTATTTTTCAACATTAATAACAGTAACCTGAAAATTGTTTGTTCTGATTCAGTAAGCAAATCCATTCCACTAGTTATTGTTCAAAGACATACGAACAAAGAATTTCACGCTTTTCATAATAATTCAACATTTTAAAAATTATCGTCAAATTGTACCTAAGCAAAATAAAGTAACTGATATTTTTATTAAAACTGACGTGAGTTTGTAACATTATTCAAATAATGAAATACGGGTGTTACTCAGTGCAAGACTGGCTGCGACTCAGGCGCGACGTGTCGCACTCTCTTGATAATGCCTAGACGTATAGGCGAAACCGCGGTCGACTAAATAGACCAACATTACGTGAGTAACACCCGTATTTCATAATTTGAATAACTGATATTTTAAAATGTCAATCGTTTAAATATATATAATTATGTATATATTTGTAATATTTAAAGCAAATTTTATGGCGTATACCTAGGGGGTGCAGGTTCGAGTCCTGCTGGATTCTTAATTTTTTCAACTTCAATATTATATGTATATATTTTTTAACTCAGATCTTTAATTTAACTAGAGACTGGCTAATTCGTTTTAAATGATGATTCCAGATCAAATTCACGTCAAAGTTTACAATCGTATGGGTATTGACAGCTTTCACCCGACCCGGGGAAAATTTACAATGTAATTTGACAGTTTAATTGTTTCAAAAGTATGACCGCATCTTCGTCGAGTGCTTTATCTTGACATCTATTATCTCTGGTTCAACCAGTTTGAATATGGTTTTTAAATACTAAATGAAATATCTGGTTTTTTTTTATACCTGTGAATGGCAATCTAAAATTTAAAGAAAAATAATCTATGGTCCTAAGCCTATTTTCGTGCAGCTGCACTTCGCCTTACTGCACTCCGTCGTTAAAATCCAGCCTGTATATTAACTACCAACGTCTCATTTTCAGGTGTGGCAACATTACCATCGAGAGGCTGACGTGGAGGTGTCAGTGCGAGGGTCACTTCGAAGAATGAATTTGGAATACCTGGATATGGTGCTCATGCATTGGCCTATGTCGATAACGGTGAGCGCTATAATTTTTTTTCTAGCCAATATATGGGCTTTTTAGCACGCTTATATTAGCTTCACCTGTATGTATGTATGTATGTATGTATGTATGTATGTATGTATGTATGTATGTATGTATGTATGTATGTATGTATTATGTATGTAACCTGTTGTTGACCCACTTTACACGGACAGTTTTCATTAAAATTTTGCACACCTGTCAAAGATCGATGACAATGCAAAAACTTGAAAAAAAAAATTAAATAAAAAAAATAAAAAGTTCTTATAATTAAACCAAACTAAACAGTAGAAAATAAATAATAGTTTAAAAAAACTAAAAAACACGCTTTTAAAGTACTTCTAACTAAAAAGTGAAAAATAATTCCTAATATAAGCTGAAAAATGCGTGGGGGCGCTCTGTGCCATATTTTTCGTCTATCGAGCAACCCACGCTTTTTATTATTTTACTTTTTATAACTATTATTTTTCCCAATTATACTACCTTTTACCAGCGATTTCGTCCGCGTGGAGCTCCTTATATTAAGTAGTAGCTGCTCCCGCGCCTAACGTTACTGCCCCGCCTCCATGGAGTTCAGCGTAATGTCAAATATCAAAAAACCTAAATGGATAGTTAGACTATCGAACAAAAAAAGAATTATTAAAAGCCAATCATTAGTTTCCAAGATTAGCGCTAACAAACAATCAAACTAACTTTCTCTCGCGGTTTCGTCTGCGTGTTAGGTACAACAAAAAAAGTAGCCTATGTTACGCGCCTTGTAGTCAGCTACCTACATAAAAAGTTATATCGAAATCGGTCTAGCCGTTTAGAAGATTAGCCGATACAAACAAACAGACATAAAAAAAATAAAATCTGTATTTTAGGCATAGATACCGTGCTTAATAACTACATCAACTGTCAAAAACTTTTTTTTTTTTTACTTTAAAACAGACACTTCAATTTTATCTGTTTGTAATGACAAATAGGTAGATCATAGAAATCTTAATAACTAGTCAATAGAAATGCTATCGACTATCTTTTAACACTGGGACGCATGTCGCCGGTTTTCAAATACCACTACATAACCAAACAATAAAAACACAATTTCGCCTACACTATACATTTTGTATTCCTGCAAACAAAATTATTCTTTTTGCGATTACATTAAGCAATATTTTCTAAAAACGAATAATCTTTAGGCGTCCCAAACAACACTGGTAACCACGACAACTCCTCAACTCGCACTTGTGTTCGACTAGACACATGATCGGCGACAAGGTCACGCGTCTTTGACATTTCTATTGCCTTGTTATTAAGATTTCTATGAGGTAGATAGATAAATTTGTATTTGTTTCCTGCTTTTAGCAAGATGGAGTAGACGAGAATATCGACTATCTAGAAACATGGCGCGGCTTCGAGAATGTTCTACAAAAGGGCTTGGCCAAATCCATCGGAGTGTCAAACTTCAATGTACAGCAGTTGGAAAAACTGCTGGCTAACTGTAAAGTACCACCGGCTTGTAACCAAGTTGAGGTAAGAATTAAAGTTATGTTTACCAGTGGCTGCTCATGGTACGTCGATAAAAGTTTTACGTGCAAACGACGACGAACAAATGCGATAAATACGAAACAGACGATGCACGCTTCGTTTTGAATGATCGCTTGTTTTGTATGCAGCGTGGCGATGCATAGCACCTGTAGCAATACATCGCTCACACAGGACAACGCCATAAGCTATAAGCTACATTATGTACCAAATTTCATTTACATCCTTAAACACAATAAAGATTGTTTCACTCTTGCGCAAAAACTTTTGATTAATGAAATTTTGCATTCGTGTAGCTTAAGGCTTGGATTACCATTAAGGTTATCGACGTCTCATAGATGGAGCCACGTTCAGAAGTTGCGAGGCTTTGAGAATATTCTTTTAAAGGGCTTAGCCAAATCTAGCGCAGTGTGAAAATTCAATGTACAGCAGTTGGAAAGGCTGCTATTTTATCCATTGTACTCACATATGGTTTTGCTGTATAGTTTTACTTGAAGCGGAATATAATTAATGTGTAGGTGGCGAAGTTTGATAATAAAAAAAATCTTACAATATAGTAAAACCCTTGAAATCATCAACTGGTTGTTGATGTTTTCAAGGGTTTTACTATATCAAGTTAGTCATGAGGTCTTAGATTCCTTTCATTCCTGACACATTCTGGAATTTCAATTTTTCTTCGGCCAACGACACCACCGGTGCCTAGTTCCGGGGTCTAAAAGTGTTATTAGTGATTTTTCCGCCAGGATATTCTCAGTAGCAGCACGGAGTATGGACTTTAGCCAGGTAGATGGCGATAAGCCTCATCGCAACTTATCGTTTGTGGTTTTTTTCTTAATTTCTTCTAGATTGAGAAGTATTTTTTGATTATCTTTAAAATCTTCTAGAACTTAATTCTTAACGTCTGTACTTTCAGATTAATCTAAACCTTGGACAGGAAGAACTGGTTCAGTTCTGTCAATCGCATAACATTGTTATTGTGGCGTATTCTCCATTCGGTAAGTAAAGAAACAGTAAGAGTCGGAATAGTTTCAAGGTCAATTCAAGCTACAGCAGAATCGATGCGTATTGAAAAGTAATTCAATATAGAAAATTTACCTTTGACTCAATTAATGTAATGATTATTTTTCTACTGTGATTAAACTATTATCGCACGAAACACAGTAAAAAAATATCTTAATGACAAATTTATTTATGATTAATTGAAAATACTGGCATTCTAATTTGTAATACTTCTTAAATAACTAATTAATACTATTGCAATTTGTTTGTAATAACTTTTTTGAAATGTGATTGCATGCTGAATGGTAAGTATAGTTGTTCCAATAAATAATAATAATATGATTATATTATGATGATGAATTTGCGTTAGAATTACAAACCATTCAGGTTAAAAAAGAAGTTTGAATAAGGAAGTTAGTAATGTTATCTCATTTTCTATCCAGGTACCATGGTGCCCTCAAGGTCGATCCCGAACAGTCCAGAGCCGAAGCTAAATAACACAACCATGATGGCTATAGGCAAAAAGTATGGGAAAACGGTAACGCAAGTGGCCTTGAGATATTTGGTAAGTATCTTAATTTTTTTAAGGTTTAAACTGTCTTAGAATTGGTCTCTCCCTGGTCTGTGGTTGAAGAACCTATCTGTAGCTCATTAGATGTTAAAGAAGCAGCAGTTCAATACAAAATTGGCCGTGAAAGAAGTTTGCTGACTGCCCGAAAAATAAGCTTATTTGTACTGCTAGGTCAGGTAAATTCTGTTGCGGTTTGGAATATGGAATTGTGCCTGGAATATGGCGTCACCTCTATCACAAGAAATCTAAACATAACACTTGCCCAACGTGGACTATGGGTGCTATGGTATATTGGTAGGAGTATTAGATTAGTAAATCGCCACATGGTGTATAGCTATCTTGATAGTGTATCTTGGCAGTTACATTTTGGGCAATATGGTGTGATGATCTTACTTAGTCTTCTGCAACCGTAATAACCTTTATTCTGTCAACAGTACCAGCGCGGCATAATCTCCATCCCAAAAACGGTGACCCCATCCAGAGTCTTGGAAAACGCGTCTATCTTCGATTTCACCCTGGACCAAACTGACATGGCCACTCTGGCCAAGTTTGACAACGGCTTCAGAACGGTCACGCCAGTTTTTTGGCAAGATTATGCTAATTATCCTTTCGATAAAATTGAAGGAGCAAAGATGGAAATACCAAAGTCTTTAATGGTGTGGAAAAATGGTATGAATTTGGATATTGAATAAAATGAGCATTATTTAAAGGAGAAAGGTTTTCATTTTTTTTTATTTGTTCCTTGATTACTCAAAGACGCCTGGACTTATCTGAGAAATATTTTTTTTTGTCTGAAAGAGTATACTTGTCGTGTGGTCCCATTTGCATCAAACCACGATCTGATGATGGGATCCTAGAGAAATCTAGGACAATCCTCAAATTTTGAAGGCTTCTATATTGTTTCATATATTATATATTATATTTCATATATTATAATTTTTTTTAAGTTACTTTTTCTCGTATATTGTTTATATTCTATGATTTTTTTAATTTTAATTGAAACTCCAGTTTGATGTATTACATATAAAAATAATATTTTAAGTGTTAATATACCTATACAAATAACTTACCATTGTTAAACGTTACTTTATTCTATGCATGCTGAGTTTACCTCTAAGCGATTGTTACACTGTTATTGCACTGTATTGGTTTTTGATTTATTTAAACATGTAGCTTGTGTATACAATTGTTGGTGAACCAAATAAAACAAAATAATAAAATAAAATAAAATAAAATTACCTAAAGCTCCTCGGATATTTGCAACTAGCAGTCAGCATCTTATGTTGCTGAGTTGATGCTGGAAGGTACAACTCATCAACGGTTAGGAGTACGGTGATAATTCTGTAAAAATAGGTACCTTGTAGGCCGTTTACTGTATTATTTCAAGTTATTCACAGATGAGGCGAGACGTGGAATATTACTTAAGTATTTCTTAATTTTTAGTGCATTTTTTTGTAATTGAACTCGGTTTTTTTATTGGTCTATTAGTTACGGTATGCGACCACTTATTAAAAGGTCTCTATTGAAGTGTTCAACTCCCGGTACAGGTAAAATTCAGAGGCAATTCTCAATAGCAGCACAGAGTTGGAATTGTTCCCTGTGGATGTCGATAGGCTATACATAACAGGTAAAGTTTGTTATGTAAAAAATAATTGAAAATAAAACGGCATTGAATGTTGTCAGATCTCAGCTTTTATTTGTTGGTAAATCATTGTTTTTTGCACGCTAGTTCGCAGGTCTCTTTACTGTTGAATCTGTTGTCGTTTCCTTGGCATCCTCCGTATGTGAAGAGGACGCACTCACCCTTGGCCGAATTGTAGCCATAACTGTAATAAAAAAGAAAAAAAATATCATCGCTAACTTTACATTAAGGGTCAATTTCTATACCTGAAATCTGGCCGAGCTATTTAATAAAACGTATTTTAAATTATTTTTTGTTAAATATACACTGTATAACAGACGACAAACTACTGTTTTTAAAAAAAAAACATGATTTCGTATATTTTTTTAAATGACACATATAAAAAAATATATTTTAACACGCAGAAAACCATGTAAGTGTACTTTGCTATGAAAAAAGAGTAGGCACTCTGTAGACCGAAATCATAATCAAAGTACAATCTATTTTTCTGGTATATTAATAGGATTAAATACGATTCCCGGTTGAGTAGCATATTTTCTATCATATTATGACTTAATAATTAAAAAAAAAATACAGTTTTCTTTCAGTAGACTCTTCTATCTACTATGTTTAAGATACTTTCCCTCCGAGAAAAAGTAATTCACAATTCTTTACGAAGGTTAGTGAAGATAGCAGATTCCAAAAAGGGATCCTAGTAAATTAAGAAATGAAATATGTAAAAGCACTCTTCACTACAAAAACAGTTACAGCATGTCAATAAAATTTTTTAACCACATTCCACAAACTTTAAGAGAATTACCTTTACATCTTTTTAAAAGAAAACTTAAGTCTTGGTTACTTGAAAAGTGCTTTTATACGCTAAATGAATTCTATTCCTGTAAAAAATAAGTTATCCTGTTTGTTAGTGCTACTTTATTGTCCATGTTTACTTCTTTAAACAAAAATTCGCATGCTTATTAAATGTGAATATGTTGGGCTGCTAAAACATGTATACCATCTACTGTACCATATTCCTGCGAATAAATGAATCTTGAATCTTGAATCTTGAATCTCCATATGGCATGTACGGGGTGTTCCAAACACCCCGTACCATTTATGCTGGCTAATGAATTACCTGGGCTTAGCTCCTCTGCAAGGTCCGGTTTCTAATGGCAACAAGCAGTAATCAGCTTGGCTCTGGCCTTCTGAAAAAAAAACATTCATTTAGAAAGAAAGAAAGAAATATATTTATTCTGACAAACAGTAACAAAAACACAAATAAAAAATAAAACAGTAAACATGAATCTTGTCAGAAAAGGACACCATCTCAGCCATATGCTGCAGAGCTACAAAGCCCTGCAGCGCTGATATTCTGATGGCGCCAGAGAGAGGTAGGACGGTATCATATTAAAATAACAAATAACTAAGAACTTAAGTACATCAATAAATATAAAGGTAAGATTTAAAATTAAAATTACAAAACAAAAAATAAACAAACGCATAAAACTAACAATACCAAAAAAAGAAAAATAGAGTAAACAGAAACAATAAATTAACAGTAAGCGGAACGCAACCATGGCGCTCGGAACAGACACGATACGAACTTTCCAACTCCAACTATATACTTCTGATTAAATTCGTTGCGGGTTCCAAGACAATTTGAACTCTCCCTGGGATTGCCCGTGTGTCATGCACGGTGCCTTTCATTTGGTTACCGCTGTAGATCCTGGCGTCACAGGAGTCACAGTGGTGGGCATGTGGGTGGGATTATAACCCGTTAAAAAAAAAAAAAAAAAAAGATACGAACGGCCAATTGTGGCGTCCGTATTAGAAACAAAAGTGTAATCGCCAATCATTTAGTTCTAGTTTATACAATAATAAGGTTGAAAAATTAAGATTCCAAAATTTGAACCTGCAACCCCCAGGTAAACGCCCCAGGTGCTATGCCAAAAAAGCCATGGATTTGTATGCTGCTAGACTTGAAATTTCACAACCCTTTATAGCCCTTAGCTAAATGGGGAAGGATTAGACTTTATCTCTTTCCCTCCTCTTAAAATCCAAAAATAAAAAAGGGATCCGATCCGATATTATTAAAAAAAATGCTTTTTTGTCTGTATGAGTAAATCAAGCTGTACAATACATTTGCAGTAAAGAAAGAAAATAAAAACACATCAATTCAATTCAATTCAATTTATTAAATTTGTGAAACACAGGTGGATACAAACAGTGGCGTAACTATACCATCGGGGGCCCGTGGCAAAAATATTGGGTGGGCCCTAGTAAAAATCATTACGTTGAAGGCGCTTATCAATGATTCAGTACTGGAATGCACAAATTTTTCACCTTAGAATGCCAGATTTTTAGCAAGAAAAATTATCTTACGTGCTTTACCGTGTGCACCGTGATCAAAAAGTAACCAATGGATGCTTTTTATAATTATTATTTTTAGATGAATGCGTTTAAATCTGTTTTTTTTTCTGATAAATTGTATTCAGTTATTTTCGAGGTCTTGGCATCTTGGGCCCGGGGGCCTCCTGGGTCCGGGGGCCCGTGGCATTTTGCCACCCCTGCCACCCTATAGTTACGCCACTGGATACAGATGTTATTAGAAATAAATAGGTACAGTCTTTGTTCCGCCCATACAGGCATACAAAGTTTTCCCACTTCAAACATAATTAACAATAATATAAAATAATAATAGTGTCAGATTACATCCGTCACTAGTATCCGTGCAGGGATCGGGATATCGTGACAACACATCCATTGCAATAAACTACCGCAAATATCCATTGTATTATGTCCATCCTAAGGTTGCCTGGAAGAGATCGCGTCGAGCGATAAGGCCGCCCTTTGTACATTATAGTTTTATGTACCTATTTCTTTGTATGTTTGTTACAAATTTGATGTGCAAATAAAGTTTTCTCTATCTATGTATCTGTATCGCTCAGCGTTATGCTTTACAGCGCTTGCATTACTGCAAGACACCGCAAAGCGCTGGTTATCTGCGATACCCCACGCGGTGACACCAGACGTGCATCGCATTAATAAAAAAATATGTTATAAAAATATTTGCCTAGAAATTATAAGCAGTATAAGCTGGTCTCGCATTTGAAGCCATCCGACAAAGAACCAAAGTAACCGACATAGCTCGCAAAATAAGCTCGCTAAAGTGGCAGTGGGCTGGTCACGTATGCCGAAGGACCGACAGCCGTTGGAGCAAACGAGTCCTAGAATGGAGACCGCGACTCGGCAACCGTAAGGTAGGATGCCCCCTGCCAGGTGCACTGACGACCTAAAGAAGGTCGCTGAAGGGGACTGGATGCGGAAGGCGCAAGACCGGGTGTTGTGGCGCAACTTGGGAGAGGCCTATGTTCAGCAGTGGACTACAAGCGGCTAAATGATGATGAATGATGATAAGCTGGTCTCGCATTGCACCATCACGCATCAGACCATCTTATACTGGATATATAAGTTTGATCGCTAGCCGGGTTTATCGTTTCGATAATAAAAATAATGAGCAAGATAACAGAATTATTGCTGTACAGTAAGGCCAAACATATAAGATATCTTAAATGTTAATTAACTCCTAAAGGTTACAAAAATAAGCAACTAGATAAAAAAGTTTAAACTGGTTTTATATCGGCATGCGTATTCCATAAATATTTTCAATCAAATATCGACCGTATTTATATGAAAGTAACGAAGGATCAGGGGCGTATCTACCGCCGTATCTGCCGCATCAATTATACGGGCCCCGGGCTACGGGGGCCCCCAACGCAACTGCTGAAAGAAGTTCTTCAAAAATGAAACTGATTAAAAATTACCTAAAGCTTTAATGGGACATGATTGGCCTCCTTTATTGTCCATAGAGGCAGAAAATTAAGAAAAAAAAGTCATCATCAGCTATTTTAATAATAATATGATTTAATAAATCAGTTTGCCGAAAAAAGGCAAGGTGAGTGCACATAATTTGAATTGTTTGTAAAGAAATTCGATAAAGTGACAGATAGATAATTATGGTAACTAAATATTTATTTTAATTTTATGCAAACATTTTTCTTTTGCGAGAAATCTTCACTCTTCATAAGGGCCCCCAATCATTTTTTTATACAGGGCCCCGCCAAGGCAGGCTACGCCACTGGGAAGGATGCACTAAAGTTATTGCTTATATTTATTTATAAATACTTATATTATTTTGCCTATTATTGCATGCCGAAATCGGTAAATTGTGTTTTTATCTTATATACCACATTTTTTTCATTTAAATTAAAAAAGTTATTGTTGCATGAATTTAATGAAAAAGTAAATGTATAGAATAACAGATATTATAATTAATATATTAAATTCTCAATTACATTGTATGGACATAATATATATATAAAATCAATAGATTATGTAGTAACTATCACTTAAAATTTTTATACATATCGATACCGGAAATTTCAATTGTCGTAAAGGACATTTTGCCGAAAATGAGTTATATATATATTTGGAATCAGCGTCGCGAGCTCTATCGATTGGTATACTTAAAAAAATTCTATCTTGAAAAAAAAGCTCCTTACGACCTTGATTTTCAACAGCTATAGCTCGTTTTTTTTTACTATTTGAGGTCGTAATCCCATTTTTGCTTTGAAATTTTTATACGACATTATAAAAAATATTATTTTAACATATCGAATGGTCGTAAACATGTTATTGATAAATACATACCTTTACGACGTAATCTGTGCTTTACTTTATAGATAGTTTTATTTGTTTTTAGGCCGTAAAGGCCGTCAGCTATTTATTCTCTCTCCTTTACGCCCCTAATTGTATGAAAAGTCTCGCTCATAATGCCGATGCTCGAGACACGATGCCTAATCAAATCAAATCAAATCAAATCAAATAATTTATTTAGGAAGAATGTAGTACAAATATAGGTGTTAGTAATTAAACAATGGTTCAATACATTATGCCATAACAATGAAGTGCAAAAAAAAAATTGTAAGGAGTCATGCAGTGGAAACTAAACATGGTTTGATTAAATTTTAACAATAATTATTATAATATTAATTTCATTCTTTATATGTCATATAATCAATAATACAGTAAAAACCCGACCCTAGCCCGAAAGGCACAAGGTGGATATGGCGATATAAGTCAGCAAACTGGGATGGGATGCGCTCATTATTTGCATCCTATCCGTGGTTGCTCATTTGCTTCTCTTCAGATGATCCCTCAACATGCGCGAATGCTATAACAGATGTGCTGCGCCAAGGTATGGAATATTTTATTCCTTTTTCCGATGCAAACACACAACGATGCAACAACACGAGGCTTTCCTTGCCTGGGCTGATGCTCGAAACCGCAAAGCTAGCGACATACCGGATAAGAAGAGAGCCTATAACAGGGCAACCAAGTCCAGCAAATGACTCTACGGAAGGCTCCATTTGACCGTATTCGCCGCATTGGGAAAAACTCGCTACACACCCAACGTAAAGCGTGTTGGTCGCGAAATCAGTCGAATCGAACTTCTGCCGCCGCCCCTCACTACCTCCACTGCTGAAAACTGATGGGTCAATTGCCCACACTGCTGAGGAGAAAGCGAATTTATTCACTGCCATCTTCGCAGAATCTTCGCGCCTAGATACTACTGGCGCTAAACCCCCTCGTCTACTAGTTTGCGAGACTTCTATGTCTGACATAATTATGTCAGACAAGAGATTCATAGGGTGTTGCGAAATCTAGACGTGAACAAAGCAAGTGGTCCCGACGGTATTCCAGCCATAGTTCTGAAATCCTGTGCACCTGAACTGTCTCCCATATTGACGCGCCTCTTTCGCCTCTCCATGGCTTCTGGACAAGTCCCGAAATCCTGGAAGTTTGCTAATGTGCAACCAGTGCCGAAAAAGAAATCAAGGACATGGGTGTTTGATCTTGAGGAAAAAAAAGCTAGCTCCAAAGATTAATCAGCCAGAAATTAACTTCCAACGATACGCTCACCGTTAGCTTTGACCTGCAAAAAGTGCTGAATACTCCTCATGGAGAGAGCATGCCGTTTATAACTGTACATTCTATGAAAGCCAAACCAAAATAGGGCATTGCTATATATGGGGAGAAAGCGATGGGAGAAGGGGTGGCAACGAAATTGCTACTTGTATTTATAAATTTCTACTAAAAGTTAATGAACGTCCTATTAGAAATGTTTTACTTTATTGCGAATCTTGCCCAGGGCAGAACAAAAATAAGATAGATCTCACAGCTCTACACTACAAAAATAGCTTCATTAATAATTATAAAGAAAAAACTAGTTTGTTGATTAATTTATAATTATGTTTTTGAATATCGCGACGATTATTAGCGATATAAATAAAGATAATAGCGTGTTGAATTTTGAATTCCTATTAGCATAACATTTTAACATTATTTTACTAAATATTTTTATAAATAAATAAAAATAATAAAAATATAAAATATTAAAGTTTGAAAAATTAAGAATCCAGCAGGACTCGAACCTGCACCCCCTGGGTATACGCCCCAAGTGCTGAGAAATTTCGAGTCCGGCAGCATACGAATCCATAGCTGAATTGGCAAAGCACTTGGGGCGTATACCCAGGGGGTGCAGGTTTCGAGTCCTGCTGGATTCTTAATTTTTCAAACTTTAATATTTTATAAATTACAAAAAGGCATAGCAAAGCTAAAATTTGCTTTAAAATATTACAAGTATAATAAAAATACCTTTATTTCATTTAATTTTACCACCGTTGTACGTATTTTTAAAATAGATTTTTTGTATTTGTTCCTTATACCCCCCTTTGTCTCTGATTTAATTGACTTGCACTACCTATTGATGGTCAAGATTAGTCCTTTACTACCCATCTGAGTTTATCATTAGCAATGTTTCGTAGCTGTAAAGTACTTCAGTTAAAATTTTCTGGGTCGTAAAGGACTCTCATTTTCGTCATTAATAAAGTTAGGTTTATTTTATTAATTGCAACGGATAGAGCTCAAAAAATTGTTTAGGGTTTCTTTTGACGTGACTAATATAGCACTTAATTTGAGAAAGATATTAGACAAAACCTTTTTTTTTTTTTGTTTTTTGGCTCTGCTGAAAAGTCGTGTTTTGTCCTTTACGACAATTGAAATTTCCGGGGTCGATATTATATTATAATTATGGATAAGTGAGCGAAATAATTGTTATGTTTATGTGTAAAAGTTATATGAATAAATGATTAATAATAATAATAATAATATATTACCACTGTAGGGTAGAGGGTTGCCGTTGGTATAAATCAAAGACGCCGTTGGGTAACTTTCACTATTTATTACCTTTCTTCATACAAATTACAATAAAATTGTAGTGTCTTATACAAACTTATACTTATGCAATCAACCCTATGTGAGGGGTAAAAGGGACTGCGGGGCTATCTCCAGTCACCACCTCTTCCTACGATATTGCAATAAATATATTTTGTATTTGAATTTATAAATCAACCGTTTCCTTTACAGAATGGCACCACCGGACGAACATAATTAATTAATATTATACTAGTTTCTAGTAATAAAATTGTTATTCGAGGCAAAACTTGTTAATTTGTGAGTATTTTTCCACACCAAAACTACTGGCTTCATTATGATTAAATTTTGCTTTATACCCATAGATTAGTAGTTAGTCTTTATACAAGCGCTTCATCTAACTAAAGTGAAGCCAAAAACCAAGCACGCACACACGGAAAATTACCTGGCGTCGCTTGGCTGACACGCACACAAACACACGCTTAGCATAAGAATAAGATTTAATAATTTACTTTTAGCTGGTATATGTATAAAATTATTTGTACAATGAATTTATAAACTACTTATTTCTATTTAAAACGTACGAGTCCTTACTAAGCCAAAACGGTTTAAAAAAACTGACTTTACTTTTAATGTGTGTTCTCGGTGTAATATTTATATGTTTATAGGTAAATTTTATCTAAATTAATTCAGTAGTTATTGCTAAGGTATTATTTGCAAATTCACACTACGGTTTGCAAAAATAAGATCAAGCAATAGTAAGAGACATTCGATGTACTATCAGACTAATAAATTCGAACCACCTTAATACTATGATTGCGAAGACATACCCAAAACATCAAAGTCTAAATGCCTGACAAAGAATTTCAAATTTCAATTTTAATAGTAGTGGAACCTTTCAAAATTAAACAATTTGAATAGTCACCTCATTAATAATATAACAATGTCAAATTAAACTTATGACAAATGGGTAAAAAATCTATTGATATAATTGTACTTGGTTATTATTCTACGTAATAGTTATTATTATCATAAGTAAACAAAAAATTAAAGAAATCGGTATCTTGACAGTGGCGAGTCAATATGTTTATCAAAACCTGATTTATGTACATAATAATATTATTAAGAATTCAGCAAGAAAAGTTATATACATAATTTAAATACAAGGAACAAGCATAAACCAGTTTTAGTTGCCACTAGACTTTAAAAAATAAATAAGGGCATTTAGAGGTCAATGTTTGCGATTATATAATAAAACCCACTAAAAATTCTGCAAATTCAAAGCGTTAATAAATTTTCGATAATAAAACGAAGACTATGTTCAAAGGGATATTATTCCATCAAAGATTATATAATAATAATAATAAAGCCATTTATGCCGAAAATAGGTACACATTTCCTCTTTAACTTACATTTCTACTTAAATTATAAAGATTATATTATGGAAGATAATAAATGCTTGGGATTTTATTTATTTATTTATTTAAAAACTTCATTTACAAAATTTGTATACAAGGCGGACTTAATGCCATGGGCATTCTCTACCAGTCTACCTTTGGGTGATGCAGAGATTAACAAGGCAGGTGAAGTTATAAAATATAGCGTTTGATTTGAAATAAAAGGTCTTAAAAATCAATACAATTAATGAATACATAATATAAAATATGTGCTTCGGGATTCGGTTACCGTTTCTCTCTCGTTACCGAATCTCCGCTTCACGTTTTCATTTAAGTTTTATTTAGACTAACTCAGACATTTTATTTGTATATTTTGATACGACGATTTCAAAAGCTATGTAATAACAGTTTACGATATAAAGGCAAAACAAACAAACAAACAAACATGCATTTTACCTTGTGCATTGCAGACGATCATCACAACAACCAAAAATAAAGCAAATAAAAACTTCATTTTAAGTGATTTTACAATATTTCTTAGCAAAAGTTAAAAAAATACTAAGTTCCCAGCCATCTTCATTTTGCCTTATATACTGTGTCTGTTGCACAAAATATGAAAAGCACAGAAGGTCCAGAATGCAATGTTGTTCTTTTGTTCTTCATCATGTCATTAAATCATTGTTGTGCATAAATTATTACCCAAAACGGTGTGGTAGAGGTGTACAACACCCACACTTTCCCTGTTATATTTAGGTCCCATGGGATAGGTAGTGAGCCTATCGCCATCCACCGGGCACAATTCCAACTCCATGCTGCTATTGAGAATTTCCTGACGGAAAGTTCACAAATAACACTTTGCACGATCTGGGAATCAAACTGAGAGGTAAAAGGCGCAGTCACTACCACTAGACCAACGATGCAAATAATTTCACTGGTGGTAGAGCTCTTGTGAATGAGCTCGAGGGCGGCAGCACCACCGTCTCACCTTTAACCTGCCGCCAAATAGTAGTGCTTCCATTACTGTGTGCCGGTTTGGTGGTGAGATCAGGCCCTGAAATTACTGGCACATGAGGCATAACACCGTAGTCCTCAGCTGCAGCGACGCATCTATAATCTGCTTTTGTGGGTTGTTGATGTCCATGGGCTGTACTCCACTTACCATCAGGTGGACTACACGTTCGTTCGCTGTGGGCGTAGTATAAAAAAAAAATATTCACGTTTAATCTTATTTGCTAGTCGATATGAAATAAGTAACATTACTCAACATCCACCTTTATTACCTAGCAGAGTGTTGCAGAGATGTGTAACACGCACATTCCGCATTCATTTTCTTACATTGACATGTTTTGAAGCTGTTTTTTTCTAATTTAAACTGTTTTTTGTACTCTATTATAAGAAACAGTTGAAAAAAACATGGGGCAGCATTTAAACCTTCGAGCTCTGCATACTGGGCAGCTGCTTTGACCGCTGAACTACGGTCGCTTGCACGGAGCTCTTGCCAGGACTCTAAATTTCTCAACTATATCTATGTAACGTCATTACATGGCTATCTAGTTCGATAGTAAGGGCATACGTTATTAACAATGGTAATAAAAAATTGAGGTTAACAGTCAGTTAGACGACCACATTTCATCGAATTCGTTGTGCAATCGTCTGTTAATTTGTATTTCAAGGTCATTTAAATTTATGACAAATGAATGGTAAACAATGGTACGTCACAAGTAACTCTGTCTGTAGCGCCAATATGGTCAAGAAAGGTCATGACGACCGGATGGCAGAGTGGGTAGTGTACACTGCCTGTGAAGCCGCGGTCGCGAGTTCGATTTCTGCTTTAGACAAATCTTTGTGTGCATGAACATGAGGGTTTGTCTTCGTCTGGGTGTTTCTATGCATAATAAGTATATATTGACAATATTTACTTATTTATTGGAAAGAAGTTCCTTATCGCGCGTTGCGAAAGGGGGTTAGACGGAAAAAATTGGGACGAAAAGTTGTAACGACACATTTCGTAGCAATTCTCGTAGCGGCGTAGTAATTACATGCTACGTTACAGCTACGGTGCTACATCATCAGACACACAGAGTGAGTATTCGGTGAACCACATTAAGATTTTTTTTATAACTTTGAAAAATTAAAATTTCTTTACTAATTAATCGAAAGGAACTTCGTTCCATCCGAGTGTCCCTTGACACCTCAGTAGTTTTTTTATTTATTGAAATCACTTACAATATAATCTTACAAAAATTACAACAACATAGTGTAACATAAACCAGTTTAGGTTTTTCCGTACACCAATTCGTCGACGGTACTGTAAAAAAAATAATCCATCGGATTTACACACAGCGCAGCGCGCGCCTAAATTAAATAAAATTTCTATCCACCTTCAAAGCAAAATAGAAAAGTATATATTATGTATTAGTATCAGTTATTGTAGAATCCATAGAACAAGCTCTGCTTAGTTTGGGACTAGATAGCGTTGTGATATATATATATCTATTTATTTATTTTATTTAAATCCTACTTTTTATACAAGTAAAACAAACTATTAGTATTGAAGTGGCAATATTATTTTATTTTCGCTCGATGACCCTATGAAGACAAACGTGCGTGGTGCACGTGTATCTGAAACGCATTGAATAGGTTTAAAGTGTATAAAACCGTAAGTCATAAAAATTAGAATAAAAATTGATAATCATTTTTTTTTTTTTTTTTATTCTACGCCCACTGCGAACGAACGTGTAGTCCACCTGATGGTAAGTGGAGTACAGCCCATGGACATCAACAATCCACAAAAGCAGATTATAGATGCGTCGCTGCAGCTGAGGACTACGGTGTTATGCCTCATGTGCCAGTAATTTCAGGGCCTGATCTCACCACCATACCGGAACACAGTAATGGAAGCACTACTATTTGGCGGCAGGTTAAAGGTGAGACGGTGGTGCTGCCGCCCTCGAGCTCATTCACAAGAGCTCTACCACCAGTATCATGGAGTTGTGTTAGGTAACTAAAGAATAGAATAGAATAGAATAGAATAACCTTTTATTACTTGTTTTAAGCCTAATTTACAAAATATTAATTATTATTACGACACTGTTTGTATTATTTTCCATGAGAACATTAAAAAAAAGTTGCTTTGCTGAAAATGAGTTTTTCTAGTTGATTTCATCCTATGCCATTTTTATCATCACAATCAGGCATAGGATGTATTGCCTGGAAGAGGCCGCTCGGGCTTTCCCGTTAAACGTGTGGATTAGTAAGAGTATGTAACTTAGTAGCTAGGAGTTAGTGTGTTAAGGAGGGTATTTACAATAGTCGATGTCTGGGAGGCGTTGTACGTATGTTGAGCGGCTTTGCCCTCTCTTTTTTATTTACAAAAGGGATATTATCGCCCGTTCGAATATCGTACATCAATGGGTTGTACTGGCCATGTGTTGTATATTGTGTCTGATTTTCAATGTCCAAGTCTTTTATCTTAAGTTCTTTTAGCTTGTCTATCATGTCGCGTTGCAGATCCAGTGATCGCAAATGCCACGGGTCGATTTGTTTAATTTCCCACAGAGCGTCGGTGTCTAGGCGACGGTCAAGACCCCCCGCCGATTTTAACGCCATGCGATATTGTCTCTCGATTGTTAGTCTGTTTGTTTTGGAGTATCTCGGTAGCAGCGGTATCACTCCGTAATCCAAGATTGGTAGTAGGCAAGCTTGGATATTGTCATGTTTAATAGTTTCGGAGACCTTTGAGTAGTATCCAATAATGCTACTTAGCGCCTCCCGTACACTCTTGGCTTTGTTGACCACGTGGTTTGTATGCTTGGCCATCGTCATAGTCCTGTCGAAGTAGACTCCAAGGTATTTTATTTCTTTTTTTACGGGAATTTTTTCGCCGTGGATTGTGATCTCCTTGGGTAATTTTTTGTTTGAAGCAGCGAACATTGCGCACTCTGTTTTATTCACGTTACACTTCAGGCCCCATTTGTGATAGTAGTTGATGGTTTTTTCAGCTTCTTCTTGAACACATCTCGCCGCATGTATTGGATTGTCTCGAGCATTCAGTACGCACAGATCATCGGCGTATTGTGCTCTTAGTTCTCTAGGATGGTGGCTCGGTGGAATATCAGCCACGCACATGTTAAATATCATCGGACCAAGGATGGAACCTTGAGGCACCCCATGTGGTACGATTTTTTTATTGCCTTTCGTTGTTCTAAATTGTCCCTGCGTTGAACGTCCTCCAAGGTAGTTCTCAATAAGTTTGACAAGGCTGGGATCAATCGCAGCGTCGTTAAGTTTTTTCACCAAAGCGGCGTGGTTAATCGAATCGAACGCCTTTGAGAGATCCGTCGATAGTAAGGCTACGCATTTTCCTTGGTCTAGTGCTTTAGTGATGTAGGCACCTGTTCTCAGTATTTGCGTTGCCGTGCCTCTTTTTTTGACAAAGCCGTGCTGGTAATGTGGGACAATTTTGCTATATGAGTATTCTAGCCGATTTTGTATGATTCTTTCAGCCCACTTGCCCATGATGTTAAGTAGGCTAATGGGTCGAAAGGATTCTGGTTTATTGTAGTCTTTGCCTTGTTTGTGCAAAAATATACAGGTACTTTCTTTCCATCTTCGTGGAAAATATCCTGATGTCAGTAATGTATGTATTTGACTATTCTTTCGAACATCGCAAGTATGACTTCTCCCCCAAGTTTAAGCATATCTGCACTGATTCCATCCGGTCCCGGTGCTTTCTTGTTCTTAAATTTGTACAGCGCTCTTCTGATTTCAGCTCTTGTGACCGGTTCGAGAGGTTCAAACTGTTGTTGTTGCATTGTTGCTTTGTATTCATCATCCACAGGTGAGTCACTCACTATTGCCGTATCGACGAGCTTGTCAATTATTTCTTTTTCTGTTTGGGCATCGTCAAATGCCGGCAGCCGCTGCGGTGGTTTTTTCAATGAACGCTGGATTGCCCACGTACGTGATGTGGGATTACGTACGGATTTTATTATGTCCAGCCATTGTTCTTCGCGATGTTTCATAAGCATATTTTTTACTTCATGTTTAATGGCGTTGTATTCATGCTTTGCAGCTCGCTTTCTGTCAGGATCTCTCCGTAGTCGCCATGCCCGTTGTCTCTTGTGATATCGTTCTGTGATTTTAGATTTTATTTCTGGGGGTAATTCCTCCCTTGAGGCGATTATTCTTTCCGGTGCAAGTTCGTCGAGCGTGTCCTTTATGGCTTTTTCAATCTTGTTGATGAAAAGGTCGCATTGATCGTCGTTGTTGATTTCTTTAACGTAATCAACTCGTCTGGCGATGCTGGCCATGTATTCGTCACGAAGTTCTCTGCTTGCTACAATCTTTCTGAGATTTCTTGATGTTTTTTGTTCGTACTCTCCGTCCATAGCTATTTTTATCAGCCATGGCATGTGGTCGGAGCCAATATCTGTGATTTGAATGCATGATTTTACTTCGTAGTCACGATGATCATGTGTTGTGGTTGCAATATCGAGTATCGCGTTTCCTTGGCTTGTAGGTCTTGACGGTAGTCCTGTGTGTATTAGATTACACTCTTCTTCACTAATTAGTGCGTTCAGTGTAAGTCCGAGATACCTATTATATTTGTGATCGAGCTTTGTCGATTTGATGTTCATGTCTCCGACGCATAATGCACCCTCCCCATGTATTATCGTCTCGAATTCATCTGACATTGTGGCTTGACCTATTATAGGTACGTAAATACCTTTAATTATGATTGAGTCGTTGGTTTGGAAGTTATTAAAGACCTTTATGGCAACGCCTTCAATTTGCCTATCCTCGTCTTCATATCCCCTCGCTAATGGAACCTGTACCCATCTGATCCCTTTTCGTATATACATTACTGTACCGAGGTGATCTGCTTTTTTTTCGAATATTTTATCATATTCGAGGATGTTGTATCTTTGTACGATTAGATTCAATCTGATTTCGTTAAATATTGCTATGTCTGGTTTGTACACATTAACAATGTTTTTTATTTCGGTGAATTTATATCTCATGCTCTGAACATTACAGTGCATTATTTTTATATGTCTTCGCGTTTTAACCTTTGAGGAGGCCATTGTTAATTAGCGCATTCATGATTATATTCAGAGTGCCTGACATTACTTTGATATTTTCCATTAGCAGTGTTATTTCGTTCGTTTGACAGTTCTGTGTTAGTTGTACATTGTTGTTATTATTTGTGAGGGCGTCTCTGTATGATGTCTTGGGGGTTTTGTTGTCTTGTTTCGTTTCCGTATTGTCCGTTCGGATTTCTGGAGTGGATGTTGTGTGGTAAATGTCTTGGTTCTTTGTAATTTGTCGACCCGTTCTTTGTTCCAGCCTCCTCTTCTCCGCGCGTTCTCTTTCCCGTTTAAATACTGGGCAGTTTCTGTTTGTGGCTGTGTGCCCCATTGGATCACTTAGTTTACAGTTTGAGCAGACTGTGTGATTGTTTCCTTTGTCGTCCTTCACAATTATGGTTGGTGATCTGGCAGGTGCTAAGCAGGAGGTTTTCAGGTGTCCAAAACCGTAGCAATTCTTGCATTGTGACACTCTGTCAATACTTGGTTTATACTTTTCCACTGTAACTTTCCTGTTAACGAAGAAAGGTTCCGTTGAGCTGGTAATCCTCTCGGCGATTTCTTCGTATGCGATACTGGCCTCAAATATGCCTAGATGCACATCTCTCGACCATTCGATGATATTTATTGGACGAATGCCGATAAAACTTTCCATTTCATCAAGTCGTTCTGTTTTTGTAGTGTATTCTGGTATGAATGCATTTTTTATCACTATTTTTGTTGAGTGTATTTGTTTGCCTTCTTTGTTCGTACGTATCGCTTGGATCGACGGGTAATATTGTTTCATAACGTTTATACAGGCTTCGCAGTCTTGTTGTGTTTTAAATGCGAAGTGTATTCTTTTGTTTCTTTTTGAGCGGTAAGCTGTTGGTTTATATTGCGTAAATAGTTTTGACAAGTCCGAGAATAATTTGTCTGATTTATTTTTTTTCTCCTTTCCGTCTGGTGTTTTACGGGAATACGTATATTGTCTATCCGTAATGCAGAAGCCGGGAAGCTTTTGCGTTTGCTTTAGAAATTGCTTATGTTCTTCATTTTCGTTGCTTTCATTGCGATGATGTGTTGTGGCGTTGTTTCTTTTTGTAGGAGGGAGTGCATTGGGGCTGGTGGATCCCTCTTCACGTGTTCTTTTTCGCGAGTCGTCTCGTTTCGGGACGCCGGCGTTAGTAGCAAACTGGCTGGCATTTGTAGCTACGCGTGACTTACGTGGCTTATGCGGATCGGTAATGATCTGTTTCGTCTCGTTGCTAGGTAGGTATTTATCAGTAGCCGTGGAAGTGGAGACTTCTGTGAGCGCATTGAACCTGATTGCTGTGGTGGGGATGGCTTCAGCTCGTTGCGTTACTTGTTTGCTACGTTGTTGGCTACGGGCTTTAGTCCCATTTTTTGAGCTTTCTGTGTTCCGTGAAGGGTTCCACTCACCTCGATTTTGGTTCAGCACTCTTGTGTTTTCGGCGATGAGATTCACATTGTGTCCACATTTACAGATGTTTCTCTCAATTGTAATGAAGTTATTTTGGGGTATTATCTGAAATCTGTGAAGGTTTCCACAGGTATCACACGTTTTATCCAGTAATTTGCATTTTGTGATGTTACAAATTACAACATGTATTTTACTGTTTATTTCGAAATTGTATTTTTGTTCCTCATCGGGGTATAGGCTTACTGTGTTCACGAGAAATAACTTTGCACAATATTTCCTCGTACATTCACTACATTTACTTGTTATCAACTTCGATTGATTATTTTCAATGTCCGTTGAGTCTTTGAAGGTTATTTCTGTTTTCTTGCATTTGCACTTTATCGTGATAGGTTTTTTCTCTCCGTTGTTAATGCTCAAGAATATAATTTCTTCATGCGTAACACTCGCGTTATTGCTCGTTGCGGCTTGCCGCGATTCACTTAAGTCCACCTCCATTTCTGGAGATTCGCTTCTAAATTCACTAATAAATTGTCTTAAATTGTTCACATGTTCACAAAGGTTCACATTTTCACGATAAGAAATGTTATTCACTTTTCGTAAACAATGGCACAGTACTTTTTACACAGTGGAATATTCCAATAGTCGCTAGCGGCGCGTGACCTTGGCGCGATCCAACGCAGCAGCGGAGCGCTTGATAAACACGTCCGAGCCGCACGGCGGCCGTCCGTTCCTAAAGAAAAAGATTGTACATTTCGAGGTGAGCTTAATTGCACTATATTTGCTGACGACATTAAGACGATATTTCTTTAAACACTCTTGCCAAGAAATCCTTTTCTCCTCTTTATTCTATATTATTGCCCTTAAAATTAATAATTTTACTGAGCAGTGTTTTAGGTATAATCAATTTGTAACGTTCAAAAATGCTTTAAATCCGCTAATAGGTACTTACGTCATGTAAATGTTGTTATTATAATTATGTAATTTCAAAAGTAAACCTTCTGAGTTTACTGATTTATAAACATAAGGAAAATAGTATTATTAGTAACTCACGATTTTGCGTACTCTGTTAATTATCTTAGTAATCTCATGTATATTTTATTTTGTTATATTTTGCTTTTGCAAAGATATTCTAGATTCTTCTTCTTATTCTTAAGATTCCAGAATAAAGTACTCAGGAATATCGTGAACGCGCCCTGGTATGTAAGAAATTGCGACCTCCACAGGGACCTCAACATTGATGTCGTAGATAAAGTGATGCAAAAATTGGCAGAAGCCGTTCACGTTAACGTCGAGGCCATCCAGCTCCTCGACAATACGTACATAGTGAAAAGACTTAAACGGACAAAACCATTATGAGTTATTTAGTGTTAGTGATTAAGTGAAAAATTACAAACAAAAACAGTGATAGTTCAAAAGACAACATGAACAAAGTGTCTTCGCCTTAATAAAAACTAAGTGAAGTGTTATTGGACGCCTCTTAGATTTATGTTTACATATTAATTTAGGTTAAAATATAATTACTCATTAGCCTTTATGGGCTAGATTGTAATAAAATAAGATATTTGTGATATCTTACAATAAAAAAAAAAAAAAAAAAAAATTTTTGCTGAACTTCTGCTCTTAACGCTTATCTATATTATAATAAAATTGTAGAGGGTACCTACATCGGGCATTTTCTATCGATTCTGAAGCAAAATATATATAAAAAAATTACTGTCCGTACTACACGCAGCAATAGCTGAGTGGGAGACCGTAGGACTGCAAATTCACACACAGTGGCGTAACCATAGGGTGGCAGGCACAGATATAGATCTACATAGATAACGCAAGTATCACGATTTGTATTAAAACCAAGCGTGCCGACTTTTTAATACCTTTTGTGACGTCACAGCCGGAATTTAGTGACGGGAAATTCAAACCGATTCAAAGACACCGATGCCGCCGATGCAGTACGATTCAAACGATTCAACTGGAGCCGTCCGCTATGATTTTCTCTAACAAAAGACGCGCGTGGACTGAAGTTAGCGGCGACCAACCTTGACGCTTGGTCGGGGTTTGGACACGCGAAGTACATGCATTTGCGTTATCTATGTAGATCTATATCTGTGGTGGCAGGGGTGGCAAAATGCCAAGGGCCTCCAGCCTGACGAGGCCTTTGGGCCCAAGATGCCACGACCTCGAAAGTAACTAAACATAATTTATCAAAAATAAAAATTAAAACACATTCATCAAATAAATTTAAATTGTTAACCGGGAAATTGCAAAACTATTGACAAGAAGAATAGACAAGGGCAAGACAGCAGGGTAACATAGTTAATTGTGAAGAACTAATTTTTCTTACTAAAAATCTGGCATTATAAGGTGAAAATTTTACATTCCAGTGATGTAAAATTTTCACCAGTAGGCTTCAACGTAACGGTTTTTACAAGGACCCATCCAATATTTTTGCCACGGGCCCCTGATGGTATAGTTACGCCACTAGTCACACACCTCTGGCACAGTATAAAAATATGTACAAACAGTACGGAAACTGCCTACAAACGTTCGAAACGGCACGCACACATAAACATGCACACCGACGAGACCCCTAAGCGATTGTCGCGGTGCCAGTGATGCCAGATTGGGGGGATTTCCCCCAAATTTGGGGTTTTTTTTAAATGATGGGGGGATAATTGGGGGGCAAATATTTTTGGGGGGACGCTTGGAGGGAAAAATTTGAGTTTGATGGGATTTGGGGATTTTTACTACCAAAATTACAGCTTGGCAAAAAAAGTTTAGAAATTAATTGGATCGCCATACCCTATCTTCTTCGTATGGCTACCCTATGACAATTCAACCAATCAGCTGCACAATCCAATTTAACATCCGACATCTGGTGGCTGAGTTGCCACTAGTTTCCAATGCCAACTAACCACAGATTAAATGTCATTATTCTGAGCAACGAAATACCAACGAAGGCTAGGGATGTGATTAAGTTATTCGCACCACCTTCATCTAAATTACGTTTCATTCGATTTGGAATTTGTGCGTAGCTTAAGATTGAATGTGTATTGGATCAAATAAAGAATGAAGACTGACAGCTGAATAATTTTATAACATCCTTAACATCCTTAAACAGCTTAAAAAAAGCATAAATTGTTTAGTGCTTAGTGTTGTTCAAGAGTGTAAAGAAACGTTTCGTCATTCGTCAATGTCTGTCTTTGAGATTATGCTAGCGTGAGTGTAATTTGCATAGTGTTTTGTATACCTCGAAGTAAGGGATATACGTTTCTAATTGTAATTTTACTGTAACTTCCTTGCACAATCTTATGACGTCACACTGTGCCGTTGCTGAAGTATCATCCCCGTCCTGCAGAGTATACATCGTTAGCTGCTACTTCCAATACTCCCATCCTGTTGGTCCTCACCTACACCACCTTCGACATGTTTTGCGATCTCTTGTAGGCCAAAAAATTATCATTGGCGCTGACGTCAATGCCTCATCTACACTGTGGTATGGCAAATATCGTTCTAACGATAGGGACCGGCGCTGTAGCGTCGAAGACTTCATCGCAGAAATGAACCTTTTAATACACAATACCCCCGATGCACCACCAACTTTTTGCAGCCCAATGGGCGAGTCTTCTATTGACGTCACACTTTCTAGTGGGGACGTT
This sequence comes from Hypena proboscidalis, assembly GCA_905147285.1. Lineage (NCBI taxonomy): Eukaryota > Metazoa > Arthropoda > Insecta > Lepidoptera > Erebidae > Hypena > Hypena proboscidalis. The sequence continues at coordinate 1,434,628 of LR990153.1, forward strand.
CGTATAAGTAGGTGGCGCGTTCTCCCGGACGCGTCGAGTAGTGATCACCGCTTAATTGCTTACGAGTTTATGTCTGGGGCGGCAACAGATTCTCATAGTAAGTTACATAATAACTTTAGGTATAAATGTAAAGGGGCTAACTGGGGCTTTTTCGGTGCATTATTCGCGGCTCATGCCAAAGACTTCACTCGGAAAAATCTATCCGCGGAACAGAGTGCTGAAATTATGACGGATACTTTTACATACTGCGCCGATATTGCTATTGGACGCGGTTCCGTCACTAACACCCGTAGATGTGATTGGTGGAATGACAAGTTGGCTGAACTACGTCGTCGCTTCCGTAGGGCACGCCGAAAGCTCGGTAGTCTTAGGAAACGACGCATCACAGGCGATTTGTACGAAAATGCATTAATTGCTCTTAGGGTAGCCAAATCTCATTACAGAGCTGCCGTTCAAAAATCGAAGGGTGTTTTGCTTCAAAAAATAGTCACAAGACTCGATAGTGAGGGCCCGTGGTCTCCTCTGTATCATGAATTTAAAGCAAATCGATCAGTCGAACTTGCATACATACAGAACATCAAAATCAACAATGTTCATACTTCTGGTATTGAGGAGACGACGGAACAACTTCTGCACTCACTTATCCCTGACGATCGACCGGAAACTGACACCGAATATCATCAACAGATTAGACAATGGGCCACTGAACTGCCACACTCGCCAATGTCAGACCTACCATCTACTGACGAATTTATTTACATTGTCCAATCCTTACCTGTTAATAAAGCTTGCGGTGACGACAAAATTTCAAATCAAATGATTAAAGAAGCTTGTAAACTATCTGGTGACTTAATTTTAGGTATTTTTAACCGTTGTATAGCAGAAGGTGTATTTCCGCGTGTATGGCGCTGTGGTTATATAAGGATCATTCCAAAAAGAGGTGATAAACCACAAGACGATCCAAAGTCGTATCGGCCTATCACGTTGCTACCAGCCCTGGGCAAACTCTTGGAGCGGCTCATTGTTCCTCGGCTTATACCGGGTGGTGCAAAATTCTGTGCCAGTCAATTTGGTTTCACTTTAGGTAAATCCACAGCAGATGCTGTGTTATCAGTTAGAAAAACCGTAGCTCTTTCAAAATTTGAATACGTGCTGGCTATTTTTCTGGATATTTCTGGCGCCTTCGATAATGCATGGTGGCCAATGTTACTCCTCAAGTTAAAAGCTCGCGGTTGCTATAGTAATATTTACGCACTAATTTACTCGTATTTTTCACAAGGAACCACTAAATTAAAACTTGGCCACCATGCTGCCTCGAAGACGCTAACAATGGGTTGCCCTCAGGGTTCGGTCATAGCTCCATACCTATGGAATCTAGGTTTTGATGACTTCCTTACCTTGCCTCTACCATCGGGCTGCTCGCTGACGGGATATGCCGATGACGGCCTTTTACTGTTACAATCTAACACTAGAGTAGGACTTGAACGTTTAGCTAACACTTGTCTAAATTTAATTTTGAAATGGGGGGAAAGAAATCGCTTATGCTTTGCGCCACAGAAAACTTTTCAACTACTTTTAAAAGGTAATCTAAAAACACCTCCTCGTATTAAATTTGATAACGTAACTATTAAAAATAAAGATTCTGTTTGTTACTTAGGCATAGTTCTTGAAAGAAACTTTTCGTTTGTAGAACATATTAGAGCTGTAGGGGAAAAGTCTAAGAATAGTTTTTACGCCTTGACAAGGATATCGACTGCGACATGGGGACTTTCTTTTAAAACCTTAAGAATCATTTACAGTGCTACTTATCTTGGTTCTATGTGTTATGGTGCGCCCGTATGGGCTGACAGGGCCACTGTCGGTGCTGTACGCCGCAAAATGCTTCAAAGTCAACGTCTCGCATTGATATTTTTGTGCAAGGCTTATAGGACAGTTAGCACCGAGGCTTTACCGGTACTGGCAGGTGTACTTCCGGTCGATCTCGAGGTCCAGAGACGCGCGGCAATGTATTATTCTACGCGCGATGATCTCAATAACAGCTTTCTAGGACCTCGTGACCGCACAAAGATCACAAGACTATTTAATAATCCAACGGATGTCTATAACCACCTCATAGACGAATGGCAGCAACGCTGAGACACATCACCTAAGGGCCGTCACCTCTATCATTTCTTTCCATCCATTCGCGACAGACTTGCGAAACCATGGCTAGAGGTTAATCACTGTGTGGCTCAATTCCTGACGGGTCATGGCAATTTTAAGAGCAAACTATTTTCGTTTAAGCTAATCGATTCTCCATTCTGTACATGTTCTACATCTGAGCACGAACAAACCGCCCACCATATCATCTGGGAGTGTAGTCTTTGGCACAACGAACGTAATGTTATGTTAAATAGCTTACAATTGACATCTGGAGTGGTATACTATGAGGATCTTGTATCGAACAGAATAAATTTCCGTGCATTTAGCCGTTTCTGCCATACCTATTACAGCAATCAAATTTAGGCCCCATAATTTTGTCACTATCCGTGGTGTCTACACTCTTTCCATATAGACACTTTGTCTATATTTGGCATTGCTCAGTCTCCCGCTTTGCTCTGGAGGGAAGTAAAGATACATACTTTCCAACTCCAACTATATACTTCTGATTAAATTCGTTGCGGGTTCCAAGACAATTTTAACTCTCCCTGGGATTGCCCGTGTGTCATGCACGGTGCCTTTCAGTTGGTTACCGCTGTAGATCCTGGCGTCACAGGAGTCACAGTGGTGGGCGTGTGGGTGGGATTATATCCCGTAAAAAAAAAAAAAAATACCTCGAAGTAAAAACAAAATATTGTATTTTTTTTGCTTAAAAAAACTTTAACTTTGAGGTTTATTTTCTATAGTTAGCATTAATATGCAATCGAGTTAATATTAAATTAAATTTTGCATTCCTTCAGCTTTCCGAGAGTATTTTTTAATCGTGTGTTGCTACAGTAGTTTCTGATTATTCAATGTTTTTGTCGACAAGGAATGGCGCCTAGACTCGTGGAGGGGGCGCGCGCGCGCGTGTTTGACGCAACAAGTGATAAAATATTATTTTAAAATTTTTGGGGGATTTTTTCTTCAAAACCTGAATTTTGGGGGGATTTCAGCGAAGTTTTGGGGAGAACGCGAGACGACCATCTGGCAACACTGCGCGGTGCTCTCAGTAGCGAGTGCCGCGTGGAAGCGAGTGGAGTGGTCACGTTTAAAATTTTGCCGACCACCAGATGATTTTGTTCAATATATCGAGAAAATGGATGAAATATTTCGTTATTGCTTTAAAAAACAACACATAAACTGCAAAGTAGCTGAATTCATTTACAAAGAATTAGACAAAATCACTTTTATAGTAACCTGTCCTTGTTTATTTAAAAAATTTGTTTATAAGAATGAGAATTTTTTACACAATTAAATTTAATAATAAAGAATTTCGTAACCTAACTTAATTAAGTAAATAGTTTGTAACTTTTACCCTTTAAGCCCTCTCTTTTATTTTAATTAGTAATGTTATGTTACATTACATTTTGGACGCCGCGTGCTGTAATATTTAGATAAATATCTACAAAACAAAAACAAAGATCTACAAGTTGTTATGTGTCAATATTAAACTGTGTATCGTATTTTGGTTGAGATTAACCGATGCTCTGAGATTACTTATTAAAATTTTATTTGTTAACTAGTTATTCCAATACGATTGAATGATCACTAAAAAACACTTTTTTTTTTCATAAAAAGTCAATATCAAAAAGTTTAAAAGTGTCAACCCTATAGCTTCAATAGAGCGTAGGTAATTATTTTATGAAATAGGCTTAGTTTCCATACTGTTACATATTATATTTATACTGTGCCTCTGGTGACCGCTTATAACACCGAAAGTACTCTCTCTCTCTGGAGTTGGACCTCATGTCTGAGGATCGTGGTCAGCATTAGCGTTGCATTTGGAGCGGATCATCTGCCTCCACCGGTTTCTGTCCAGCGCATCTCTTATGACCGTGTGGAATTTGGAGGACGACGAGTCTTCAACTTGTCGGTCCATCTTGTTGGTGAACGACCGCGCGATATTTTGCCTTCGGTGTTTCTTACGATAGTAAGTTTTTTCGAATTAAACGGATTCAAATGAAACTCGGCATGAGTTTAGTCCATACAAGTAACATCTTAAATTTTATCTCGAAAATAATCTTTCGCTAATTTTATGAACTAAAAGTCCGAATAGAATAATTATTAAAAAAAAGAAGCAACATCAAATCCAATGCATTAAACTACCGCAAATATCCATTATATTATGTCCATCCTAAGGTTGCCTGGAAGAGATCGCGTCAAGCGATAAGGCCGCCCTTTGTACGTTATAGTTTTAAGTAGCTATTACTTTGTATGTTTGTTACAAATTTGATGTGCAAATAAAGTTTTCTCTATCTATCTATTTTTTGGTGGATAGCCCATTTATTAAGAAAGGCTATATATATATATAACATTATTCTATAATTATTTGGAGTGGGACAGCTATGCAATATATTGTGAAAACGAGAGAAGAAACGCCACGGGAGCGAAGTAGTAATTTAAGGTGGGTAAAACTATGGATAATTTAATAAATTACACGCTGATGAAGTCGTGGGGAACAGACTATTTATAATATCGTTTTAGATTTAATATCACGGTATTATTTTACATAGAAATAAAATAACCATGAAATGAAAGTCCACGGTTGGTGTAGCGGTTAAAGCGGTCGCCTCGCCGCTTTCAACTACACTGGTGTTGTGGGTTCGATCCCCACATGGGACAAATCTTTGTGTGATTCGCAAAGATTTGTTCTGACTCTGGGTGTGCTTTGTGTGTGTGAAATGTATGTTATTGACACGCCGCGACACAGGAGTTATTCCTAGTGCGGGCGTCGTTTTTTAAAAGAAAGAGAGAAAAAATATCACAGGGTAACTCAGAAACTTATTATTATTAACTTACTTTAACAACCTTATCCCTCCGTCCCCGTTTCACCATCGGACTACCAGACAAACGGCATTCAGGCATCGCTTCACGGTAGATATTTCACCAATACGCACTAAGCGTTTCGCTTTCTACATTTCTTATGCGAACTGCCAAAGAGTGGAACGCCTTGCCCGGGTCTGTGTTTCCGCATGAGTACAACTTGGATCTCTTCAAAGCAAGAGTCAATAGGTATCTCATAGGTAAGCGTGCTCCACCGTAGACCGCATCATCACTTACCATCAGGTGAGATTGTGGTCAAACGCGAGCCTATCCACCACAAAAAAAACAAAAAAAAAAAACTGATAAAATCCTACTAATATTATAAAGGCCAAAAGTTTGTGTGTTTGTATGTCTGTTACTTTTCTACGCTTTATTGGATGGACCGATTTTGTTAAAATTTAGTATACAGGGTGGATGCGACATAGCGACATTTATTGAAACCACAGCTTCTATACATGGCCAGTATGCATTTCCAGCGGATAAAAAATTCTCTGGCGAAAAAAAAAATCCACGTCTTCCGAACAAATTGCACGATCGCAATGTTCAAATTGTTCGGAGAACGTGATTTTTTTTTTTTCGTCAGAGAATTTTTATCCGGTGGAAATTGATACTTACCATGTATAGAAACTGTGGTTTCAATAAATGTCGCTATGTCGCATCCACCCCGTATATGGGCTGAATTAGCATGCAGGGTACTTGTAAAGTGATAAATGATTTGAAATTTCGATCAAAATTTATAATAATGTCTTGTACGGGTTTGATTCCCGATTAAGTAAAGCCTAACGGGCATTAACGCGATCATGCACTATTTACCTTTTAGGCTTGACGTTTCGGCAAACAGATTACACTGGCCGTGGTCGCAAGCAAACGCGTAAGTTTAAAAGTTAATTTTGTTTCCCGAGTCGAGAAAAGTTGTATTTTTTTTCCATCAGGATAATCTCAATAGCTGCAGGGAGTTCGAATTTAGCGCGGTGGATGGCGATAGGCTTCCTTCTTTCACATGGGACCTAAAATAGCTTGAGAAATATGTGTTACATACCTCCGGCACACCCTTTTGGTTAATATAGGAATGACGTGTTGTTATGTAGTAAACTCTAAGTAAATATATGTCCAGTACTCAAGTCTCAATAAATATTGATTTTGTATTCTTTTAAAAGTACTATGTGATATAGTTGAAGAGTTTGTTTGTTTGAACGCGCTAATCTCAGGAACTACTCGTTTAAATTGAATAATTCTTTTTTTGTTAAATAACCTATTTATTAGAAAAGGCTTTAGGTAAGTAAGTAATCTTTAATTTATGAATATGGTACATAATAGGTGACTTAAACTAATTACACAGTATCATCAAATTCTGCCAATCACGGCGTGCAAATATTAGTAGGTATATAAAATTTAAATAATTATGATCAGCTGCTTATAAATGTCAGCCTCTTCCACATGCAGTTTAATTAATTTTATTACAGAATTACAAGTCAATTATTAATATCAATGTCAAAATTTTTAATTATATAATCATAATGTCAATGTCATAATTCAAAATGGGATAATCCTAATAAAGTCAACATAATGGTTTATAATGTGTCATTGAAATAATCAGTTATTCCATCATAATAACATTTAGGCTGTTTAACATTACGCTATGACTAATAGGAACGAAGCAGAAATAATAATAATAATAAATATACTCTATTGTACACCAGATTTACAAAACTTAAAACTAAATGACTAAAACTATACGCTGTACAATCGGCGGTCTTATCGCTATCCGCGATCTCTTCCAGACAACCTGGATGGACAGGAAGTAGATGGAGACCAAAGTTGTGACGGTAGGAGGTGCACGAATGAACAATTAAATTAAGAATACAAAGTACTATTCAAACGATATATTTCACGATAAATGCATAAATATAATAATATAAATAAATATAAATATTATAGTATATAAATATGTGTATTTATATAAATATTTATATATATTATAAATGAAATTTCTCGCGGAAACGAATGAAAACACCACGGGAACATAGCAGTAAGGTATAACTCAGGTAAATCCGTGGTGAATATAAGGAATTTTACGCGGAAAAAGTCGCGAGCAACAGCTTGTCTATGCATATAACCTTGGGACTGCATTGGCTTGCAATAGGATGTTGTATTTTATAACAAATATTATTATGTTGACTTACCGGTCTGCTAAGCGCCCAACAAAAGTGACGAGGCGCGGCGGCGGTTAAAACAACGTACACTTTGTTATATAATATTATAGACACAATTTTTTTATTTTTTTTTTAAACGCCGCCCGCACTAGGAATAACTCCTGTGTCGCGGGGGTGTTCACAAACATACATTTCACTCACACAAGCACACCCAGAGTCAGAACAAATCTTTGCGAATCACAACAAAGATTTGTCCCATGTGGGTATCGAACCCACAACACCAGCGTAGTTGAAAGCGGCAAGGCGACCGCTTTAACCGCCACGCCAACCGTGCACTCAATATTATTTATAATTATTGTTTGGACGAGGCTTTGGGTGTTCACGTCGACCTCCGCGGGTTTAGTTAATTATAAACTCTCCTTTAGGCCAATAGCCTCCATAAATTGGAGCAGTCGGCCGATCGGGAGTGACTTGACATCTTCCGGATCCAAGATTGGAGTGCCAGGATGATGCTTCGTCTATGGATCAGCGGCTCGCCGTCGCAAAAGAGGGGCTGCGGTGTTTCCGGTTCCTTTTTTCGGTAGAAAGAAAACTACAATGAAATAATGTTATAAACAAAAGCATAGATTTTTATTAAATCATTTTGGTGAACAAGCTGTTTCACATTCCTGTTTGGATGAGAACTGGTTGTCGTTTCCTTGGCAGCCTCCATAGACGAAGCCTACGCACTGGCCCTTAGACGAATCGTAGCCAAAACTGTGAAAAAATAATAAAAAATTATTGTACAAACAAACAAAATTAAATATAGTTGGATACAACATAGATACCTTTATTAAATATAATTATAAATAAATATCTCACAACTTACACACAACGCTATCTAGTCCCAAAACTAATCAAATTAATATTTTTTTAACGTGAGATAGAACGCCAGAAGCAATTACACTATCCAATGGTCCCAATGACAAAGCCAAATACACACATTCATTCACACAAGCACATCCAGTCTTACAACAAATATTTGTGGATCACACAAAGATTTGTCCCATGTGGGGATCGAACCTACAACATCAGTGCAGTGGAGAGCGGCGAGGCGATCGCTTAAACAGACAGAGAAGAGAAAAAGAGAAAAAGAAAGAAGCAGAGCTTGTACTATAGGTACTAGAATAACTGATAGTAATACAAAATACCTACTTTTCTTTTTGTAAATACATTCTTATTATACATAGAAACACCAAGACTAAGACAACCTATGTTCACATGTCTCAAGCGGAAAACGAACCCGCGACCTTGGCCTCGCAGCAGGTACACTACCCACTCCGCCATCCAGTCGTCAAAAATGGTATTAATGATCAGCTGTTAAAAAAATAATTATGAAAAAATTCATCACGGTTTCCGAACAACTTGATTGATCTAAATGTTTAATTTGGTTGTAAAATGGTGAAATAACTGCCTCGATTGTCTAGTAGTTAGCGAATGCGCCTCTCACTGCGAGGTATCGAGTTCGATTCCCGGATCAGGCAAAGTGTTATTTGTGAACTTTCCGTCAGGAATTAACAATAGCAGTACGGAGTTGGGACTTTCCGCCAGGTGGATGACAACTGACTCGACGTCTATTCCTTTGAACCTAAACATAACAGGCCTACGGCATTAAGTCCCCGCTGTTGGGCATAAATTAAAAAAAAAACAGGAGAAGGGTGGGTGTTGACACCTCTGCTACACCCTTCTGGGTAATATAGGCGTGACGTTATTAAGTTAATTAAATTAATATACATTACCTAGGAATATAGGCAAGACATGGTCCTGGAGTTATTGGCTGTTGACATTTATTTCCTTGTCCTGAAAAAAAAGTAAAGACTTTAATATAAGAATCTACTCCTCTTAAACGGTTAGACTAATTTTTATGATGTTTTCATAAATTTTTCATAACCAAACCTGTACTAGAAGATAATTTATATAAAATAATTTATTAAGAAAAAAAGTCTTAAACGGTTATAAATAAGAAAAATATATAATAATAAATAAAATATTTATATATATATATATACATAATATTCATGTCCAGAAGGCTGGCAGCATTGCACGTTGTATGGCAGTGCTTATTCTTTGAGCCAAATAAATAACCTTCTGGTCACGAGTCGCATAGATTCATCTCTTTGAGATATCTTTTGACATCTGGAGTGGTATACTATGAGGATCTCGTATCGATATCGTATCCGTGCATTTAGCCGTTTCTGCCATGCCTATTATGGCAATCAAATTTAGGCCCATAGTTTTTGTCACTGTCCGTGGTGTCTACACTCTTTCCATATAGACACTTAGTCTATATTTGACATTACTCAGTCTCCCGCTTTGCTTTGGAGGGAAGTAAAGATACATACTTTCCAACTCCAACTATATACTTCTGATTAAATTCGTTGCGGGTTCCAAGACAATTTTAACTCTCCCTGGTATTATTGCCCGTGTGTTATGCACGGTGCCTTTCAGTTGGTTACCGCTGTAGATCCTGGCGTCACAGGAGTCACAGTGGTGGGCGTGTGGGTGGGATTATATCCCGTAAGCAGCCGGGCGCTCGGACACCATGAAATTTTTATTTTTGCATATTATTAAGGGACAATAAAATAGATACCAAACCCATAATGTTTGATTAATGGCCACAACGCCATAAAAAAAAAATGACGCTAAAATTACCCATTGTCTTATTAAGATAAATCTATTTACCTTGAGCCTCACAAATAGCTACAACCACCACAAAGAATAAAACAACAAATAACTTCATGTTGATTGACTTAGATTGAAACTAGTACTAGAATAAATCATCTTGTAAGTTACTATTTATAGTTTTCCTCATGTAGTAACTAAGACCATATGATTCACTAGCTTTTGTCCGCGAATTCATCTGTGTTAAATTAGGGATTTTGTCAAAATTTTAACCTTTTTTGTCACTCTGCCAAAAGGTCTTACCACCAATACTAATAAATGACTGTATGAAAATTAGGGGCGATCCAAAGAAATTGAAATAACTTCTAATGATTATTTTTTAGCAATTAGTCATGCTTAGCAAATTATACCAAGAAACAGTGACGTCACGAAATGACGTAACATACAGTTGAGAAATTTAGGGTCCTGGCAAGAGGCGACCGTAGCTGGTTGGTTAAAGTGACTGCAGAAGTTCGCAAGCTTAAATCCTGCCGGTCCCATATTTTTCAACTGTCTCTTAGTAAATTTGCTTTTCATCCACATTTCATCTGTTTTGTTTAGGTCCAATGGGATAACTCAATCCAATTATATCAAAATCGTGCACAATGCCAACTTCGTGCTGCTACTTTGAATTTTCTGACAGAAAATAACAAATAATACATTTCCAGACCTGGAAATTGAACCCGAGACTTCGGGGTAAAAGGCACATTTGCTAACGACTAGACCATCGAGGCAAGCAAAGATTAATATTAAATTGCCGATTTCTAATTTCTGATTTCATAGCTTAATGTTACATAGCTTATTAGTTTTCCTCAAAACGGTAAAAACATAATAATTTACTAGTTCCTGAGATTAACGTGTTCAAACAAACAAACTCCTCAGCTTTATATTATTAGTATAGAAGTATAGATTGACGGCTTAAAATGAAAATGTAGTAACAAGTTTGCAAATCATGAAAATCTGAACAATGAGTAATAGGAAATAGGAAGACATTATTATTGAGAATACGGGTTACTCACGTTTAGGAGCTTCCGCGAGCGACAATCAACCCCTATGTCCGGCGCACCCTGGGCGGTCTGCAAATTTCCACCAGCAGACTGGCGAATCCTTTCACCACGATGGCAAGTCAACACCATGAGAATATGACTGCAGCCATCGATACGAAAGAAGAGGAAGACTCACGTTACTTTCTAGTGCGAGACGTCGCGCGGAGGTGACGTCACGTGAATTGATGAACCTACGTACTAGATTCAAAACTAGTCGGCATATCCCGGCTAAAGTTACGTGAGTAACCCGTATTCTCAAATGAGTAATATTTTGGAACGTAAAAATAAGACAGCTGATGGAGAACGGTACTTAAAGCTGGAGCTGTCGCGCTTTATTTAAACAATTTTGATTGTAATTAATGATTTATATTGTGTCTTAATGATTTATTACTATAATTTATTTAATTTTTCTAATCCTATTGTATTCTAGTCTATTTCTTATTTAATGTGATATAATATTTGACAAATTTTAATGCAATAATTTGATGATGTACTTATGTTAGATTATTTTTTTATGATGTTTTAATTGCTATTTTGTTTTTATATGGCTTTATTTTTTTTCTTTCTTTTACTGTATGACTTGCATGTAAGTGTCTTGGTTATTAACTGTAAGCTAATAATGTGTAAATAAATAAAATTGAAATTGAAAATTGAAATTGAAATAAAAGGGACGGTGTATCCTGGCCGGAAGATGGCCTTCTCCCGAGGTTATTGTTGCGTGGAGCAGTGCGTAATTTGTGTTTTCTTTCGAAAACCATATCACGTGGCGAATTCTAGCATGGTGGCCTACCGCGTGTCCCTATGATTAGCAGGGCACAGTGGTAGGGCAAAGGTGGAGTTTGGTGGGCGATCAGTAGCCTTTCACCAGCCAGGTGAGTTCATGCGAGCTTCTCCTCACCACCACTGAGGTGAGGACGCGGAGTAATAGGGGTTTCGTCCGACACGCGGACGAAGTCGCGAGCATTGAAATGTTGAAACATATTTTTTTTGTACATGTATCTATTGTATATAGTATGTATTTATGTATTGTATGTATTTTTATATTGTACTAGCTGACCCGGCGAACTTCGTACCGCCTTAGCGTAAATTTGATGCACTACTTTATTTTGTATAGCTGACCTATCTATTTGAACTGGAATCTATAATATCCTCCATATAAAAATGAATACCTATTTCCCTGATGCAAAATTAAATGTATATTTTACAATCTTTCTGAGAGATTTTCTTAATATTTTTTTTCGCAAGAACCTTGTACAGAGTATTAGAAAATTACAAAAAAAAAATCTGCCGAATCGGTCTAGCCGTTTTCATGCTATGTCGTGACAACGGAAAACGGGCATTATTTTTATATATTTCTTTATATTTTTTTCCGTAAAAACCTTGTACAGAGTATTAGAAAACTAAAAAAAAAAAATCAGCCAAATCTGTCAAGCCGTTTTCATGCTATGTCGTGACAACAGAAAACGGGCTTCATTTTTATATATACAGGGTGTATTTTTGAAACGGGGCAGTAAGGGCAAGTACCTTAACCGTTGCAGTTACAGCAAAACGTTCTTAAAAGACCTTCCCTAACTTTTTGGGACATTTTGAACTGCATTCACAGATTTTGTAAAAAACTTACAGTTAGCAAAAAAAATGCAAAAAGTTCAAATTTTTTTTTTTTATGCCAATCGATTCTATTTCATGTGGGGATCAAAAAACTCTATGGGACCATTTTAGCTTTCAGTACTAGAAAAGACAGAAATCGCCAAAAACGTTTCCCATACATTTCGGCAACAGAAACGAATTTCTACGATGGTCTAACTTTTTGTTATGGCCTGGAAGTGGGTAGAATTGACTGTAAAGTAAATAAAAATAATTTTTACCCTCAAATTTCGAATTTGATTAGAAAATCTGTGTGTTATACTTAGTTTCAGCTGAGAAAATTCGTATGAGTTGAGTTATTAATTAAGGATTTTCGCTAAAATGTCTTCTAATCGTGAAAAAATTGACTTATTAGAAGCGTATTTTGAAAGAACCCTGCAATTCCAGGTTTTTCAAAAGATTTGTAATAACCTTTCTTGTTGGCACATGCCGCAACGGATACTTATTGCGGTACCACACTAATGCAGCTCCCGCATTTCGATTATTGACAAAATACGCTTCTAATAAGTCAATTTTTTCACGATTAGAAGACATTTTAGCGAAAATCCTTAATTAATAACTCATACGAAGTTTCTCAGCTGAAACTAAGTATAACACACAGATTTTCGAATCAAATTCGAAATTTGAGGGTAAAAATTCTTTTTATTTACTTTACAGTCAATTCTACCCACTTCCAGGCCATAACAAAAAGTTAGACCATCGTAGAAATTCGTTTCTGTTGCCGAAATGTATGGGAAACGTTTTTGGCGATTTATGTCTTTTCTAGTACTGAAAGCTAAAATGGTCCCATAGAGTTTTTTGATCCCCACATGAAATAGAATCGATTGGCATAAAAAAAATTTTTTTGAACTTTTTGCATTTTTTTTGCTAACTGTAAGTTTTTTACAAAATTTGTGAATGCAGTTCAAAATGTCCCAAAAAGTTAGGGAAGGTCTTTTAAGAACGTTTTGCTGTAACTGCAACGGTTAAGGTACTTGCCCTTACTGCCCCGTTTCAAAAATACACCCTGTATAGATATAGATAGATATAATATAGATAGATAGTGTGTATTTAAGGGCCCATGCACTCAATATTTTATGTACTATTTAGTATTTTAATTATTATTATTTTTTGTCTTTAATCTTGACAAGAACTACCGCAAATATTCATTCTATTATGTTCATCCAAAGGTCGCCTGGAAGAGATCGCGTCAAGCGATAAGGCCGCGCTTAGTACGCTGTAGTTTTAAGTACCTATTTCTTTGTATGTTTGTTACAAATTTGATGTGCAAATAAAGTTTTCTTTATCTATCTATTTATCTATAATTTGTCACTTAGGAAGTTTTGCCGTTCAGATGACGGCTATAATGTGTTTGCTTTGTAAATAAATAAGTTATTTGCTCTTTGTTGTTTATGTAATTACTTAAGTACAGTCAGCAACATCTCTGTCAGTGTTAAACAATGTTTTTACTCATGAGTTTCTCACCAGCTCTTGAAATGAAATGAAATGAAATGAAATATTTATTTGCTCAAATATGGTATGTACATTACGGTCTTACAGATATAAATAATAGTTCCACATATTCTACCACAAGTGGCGTGCAAATACATTTATAAATTTATTTAATATCAGTTTCTATTATAAATTCTTATCATCTAGGTAATCTTTTACATTGTAATAATTTTTAATTTGTAATAGTAGCATCAACTTCTTCCTAAATAACATTGGTAAATTAATAATATTTTCAGGTAAATGATTATACAATTTTATAGACATATAGTAGGCATTTCTCTTAAGCAACTCTAGTCTAATAGCTGGCAGGCATAGCTTATTTTTATGTCTAGTTCGGCTACTTTCTTTGTCACAAAATCTTTTAAATAGTTCAGGGTGTTTTTTCACAAACATACAACCCTCAAATATATACATGCAGGGTAATGGCAGTATTTTATGTTTTTTAAATAGTAGTTGACAGCTGTCAAGGTAGTCAGCTCCACTTAATGCACGTACACATTTCTTTTGTGCCCTGAAGACTCTAATAACATCCACTGAATTGCCCCAAATTATTAGACCATATCTGATTACCGATGATACATAGGCGTGGTAAGCGGTTTTTGCAGCATCCAAATTAACGGTGAGTTTAATTTTCTTTAAAGCAAAGACAAAGCGATCTAACTTATTTACAATCCGGTCGATGTGAGGCTTCCAGCTACAAAACTGATCGACGGTTATTCCCAAAAAAATACATTCTTTTACATTTGATAGATGAAATTCATTATAATTAATGTCAAGTTTAATAGGATTCGAGTTATATGTCTGAAATTGGATTATATTAGTTTTTGTCATATTCATTTTTAAATTATTATGGTCTAACCAATTCTGTGCATTGTGTAATGTCAAATTAATTTTATCTTCTATGTCAGTTTTGTTATTGCCCTTAACGATTAATGTGGTATCATCAGCGAACAGTATACACTCTGTTTGAATAACATCAGGACGGTCGTTGATATAAATTAAGAAAAGTAGAGGTGCTAATATACTTCCTTGTGGAGTACCACAATGATTTTTTTTGTATTCTGATGTGAAAGCCTTTAGTTCAGATTTACACATTTTTGCTATTTCAACACATTGACGTCTTTGTGTGAGGAAACTTTTAATCCATTCATTGGCATTTCCACGGATCCCGTAACAGGAGAGCTTGTTTATTAGCGTTTCATGACATACAAAATTAAATGCCTTGGTCATATCTAAAAAGACACATGCTATCTTTGACTTTTCGTTCAAAGCTTCTGTTATTTGCTTAATGAGTGAGAAACAAGCTAATGTTGTGGAACTCGCCTTTCTAAATCCAAATTGTTCGGGTTTAAGTATAGCACATGATGTGAGGAATTTTTCTACTTTATTATACATGACCCTTTCAAATACCTTTGACAATATTGGGACTAGAGTTATAGGTCGGTATATGTTGTTTAGATCTGTTTTGGGACCTTTTTTGTATAGTGGCTAGACGAATGAAATTTTTAAACGTTCAGGAAACACCCCTTCCATTAAAGATATATTAATAATATGTGTTAATGGTATTGTTAAACTTTCAGCACAGGTTTTAAGAACTTTTGTGGTGATTTCATCATAACCAGTAGAGTTGGTGTTTTTAAGACCTTTAATTATTTTATAGACCTCAAAAGGGTCTATTGGCGTAAGAAAGATACTTTTTGGGTTCAGCGGTATATTATATTTTGTGTTATGCATGTCTGTCCTCTTGGTATTACTTGTATTGGTTGAGGAAATGTAATGGTTATTAAATAAGTTACATATTTCAATGGTGTCTTTGTAATGTGTATTACCAATTTTAATTTTAATTGAGTCTATTTCAGATTTAGTTGCCACATTGTTAGATTTTTGTTTAATAATCTCCCATGATGCTTTACATACGTTGCCTGAATTGCGGATATATCTCAAACTATTCAATTGTTGAGCTTTGTAAATGCATTTCTTTATTAGTCTGCTATAGTTGTTATATATTGTTTTATTCTGGTTCTTGTTGCCTTTGTTTAGGTGATATTTAAGATATAAGATTTTTTTTTTGGTACTGCATCGTTTAATGCCTCTTCTCATGATGCAATACCCATCGGAGCTGGTACTGCGATTAATTTTACAATAACAATAGTCTTACAATAAGTATTATAATTTAGTTAGGTAAGTTTTATTTTAATTTAATATTTTTTGTATTTTGATGTTTGTTTTGACGTGTTCAAGCGCCCCTTGGGGCCCATGGAAATAAATGATTTGATTTGATTTGATTTGATTATAATGGCAACTGGCTTTTGCCCGCGGCCCCGCCCGTCTAGTACTTCGATAAAAAAAGAAGCATAATTTTATACAGGTTGGCCCAATAAGCCAACAATGCAATTTTAAATATCATGTTACTTAATAAGATTTACTGCTTAATATAAACGACCGGGTGGCGGATTGCATAATGAAACTGCCTGCGACGCCGAGGTCGCGGGTTCGATTCCCGCTTAAGACAAATCTTTGTGTGCATGAACATGGGGGTTTGTCTTAGTCTGGATGTTTCTATGTATAATTAGTATGTATTTACAAAAGAAAAGTATATATGTATTGGTATCAGTTATTCTAGTACCCACAGTACAAGCTCTGCTTAGTTTGGGACTAGATGGCGTTGTGTGTTAGTTGTGAGTTGAGTGAATTTTAATATGTTTGCAACGGTATTATTTTTCGTATATTACCTAAAGCTACTCAGATATTTGCATCTAGCAGTCAGCATTTCATGTTGCTGAGCTGATGCTGGGAGGTACAACTCCTCAACGGTTAGGAGTACGGGGAAGTTCTTTAAATATAGGCACCTAAAGGCCTTTAGGCCTTATTCTTCCAAGTTACACACAGATGAGGCGAGATGTTGAATATTACAAAGTATTTCATACTTTTTAGTGCATTTTTTGTAATTAAAGTCCTTTTTTTTCTTTTAGTATATTTTTTAATAAATAAGGTTTCGTATATTACCTAAAGAGAGAGAGAAATAAGAAGTAAAAAATATGGTGGTAATATGTCTTGTTACCAACTGTACGTGGTTATTCCCATAGAGTTGAGGAAAATAATGTGCAATGGAAACTAAAGTGATAATTATTTAATCGTGATCGTTAAGAGATAACAAATATTATTATAGAATAATATTGTTATACAGGGCGGATGCCACATAGCGACATTTATTGAAAGATTGAACACATAACCAGTGTATTTTTTAGTTAGTTGATTATCTTATACAGGGTGTATTTTTGAAACGGGGCAGTAAGGGCAAGTACCTTAACCGTTGCAGTTACAGCAAAACGTTCTTAAAAGACCTTCCCTAACTTTTTGGGACATTTTGAACTGCATTCACAGATTTTGTAAAAAACTTACAGTTAGCAAATAAAATGCAAAAAATTCAAAATTTTTTTTTATGCCAATCGATTCTATTTCATGTGGGGATCAAAAAACTCTATGGGCCCATTTTAGCTTTCAGTACTAGAAAAGACAGAAATCGCCAAAAACGTTTCCCATACATTTCGGCAACAGAAACGAATTTCTACGATGGTCTAACTTTTTGTTATGGCCTGGAAGTGGGTAGAATTGACTGTAAAGTAAATAAAAAGAATTTTTACCCTCAAATTTCGAATTTGATTCGAAAATCTGTCGGAATTGCGAAAAGTTCATTTTCAACAAGATGGTGCTCCGCCACATAACAGTCACCTTTCACGTTCCAATTTGAGCCGCCTATTCGGTACACAGTGGATAGGTACACATGGTCCAACACAGTGGCCACCTCGTAGCCCCGATCTAACACCACTTGATTTTTTTTTATGGGGCTTCGTGAAAAACGAGGTGTATAAGACGACGTACGCCAGTGTTCAAGAGCTCAAGGATGCATTAATGACCATTTTACGTAATATTCATCCCAGAACATTATTAGCCGCCATTCGTTCAGTGCAAAAAAGGATAGACTTATGTATTCGTGAAAATGGAAATCATTTTGAGCAATTTATTTCATAAACCAATTTCTTAAATGTTTAAATGTTTTTTTTTATTTAAAAAAAGTTCAAAATTTTACCTGACCTATGAGTTTCGAGTTGATTTATCATATTTCCGTACGAAATGTATGGGAAACGTTTTTGGCGATTTCTGTCTTTTCTAGTACTGAAAGCTAAAATGGTCCCATAGAGTTTTTTGTACCCCACATGAAATAGAATCGATTGGCATAAAAAAAAAAAAAATTAACTTTTTGCATTTTTTTTGCTAACTGTAAGTTTTTTACAAAATCTGTGAATGCAGTTCAAAATGTCCCAAAAAGTTAGGGAAGGTCTTTTAAGAACGTTTTGCTGTAACTGCAACGGTTAAGGTACTTGCCCTTACTGCCCCGTTTCAAAAATACACCCTGTATATAAAATTCTCGTGTCACAATGTTAGTTACCTTACTCCTCCGAAACGGCGTTACAGATTTTTACCAAATTTTATATGCATATTCAGTAGGTCTGAGAATCGGCTACTATCTATTTTTCATAGCCCTAAGTAATTAGGGTTGTTCACCCTTAACAATTTTTTTTAAATTTTTGGAAACAATTTTTTGTTTTAATTTTTCTATAATGTGACATTAAAGAATACATACAACGCTATATTGTTACCCTTTTATGACCAACCCCTAATTTTTAATAGCCATTTTAGTAACCTTAGCTCTTTTGACAATATGAACTTTATGGGGTTTTTTTTTTTTTTTTTTTTTTTTTTTTTTTTTTTTTTTTTTTTTTTTCCTTGAACCCATGCCAACAGCGTGGTCCTTGTTCACCTAGTCTTTTAAAATACTTCGTTCATACCAGTTCTCGCATTTATGCCTCTCGCACTTTCATTCTTCATACTTGATCTTTCTCTCATTCATCACTATCTATTCTTATATCTTTATTTCTTAATTCTACTTGTACACAGGGTAAATAAGTTTTTTCAGTTTTTTCAGTTTTTTCTGTTTTTTCTCTTTTTACAATTTTCTTAAAAACATCTTATTCTATTTGTATACTTATATCTAAACATGACATCTGTTTTATTTAGAATCTATTACATCTTATATCTATTACATCTTATGTCTATATAGGGCTATTCTTTTTATTAAAACTATTACATCTTTGTTCTTAATTCTATTCATAAATTTAATTACAATTTCTTTTGTCTACTGCCTTTTCTGCTTATTTTATTCTTATTACATTTATTTTTAAATGCTTAAATCCGTATATTCTTATAATATAGGTTAACCATTTTTTACTTAACTATTCCTTTTATTAACTTTCTTAATGACATTGCTGCAGTATTCTAAGAATACAGTTCTGTCTTTACTGCATATCAACTTGTTGTAGTTTGCGGGGACTATTTCGATGTCTAGCTTTTGCTCCACATCCAGACGCTCCACTGCAGAAACTGGGCAGTGCGAGATCACGTGTACCACCGACTCCTCCACCCCAGGCTCACAGATGCATGATGGGTCCTCCTTACACTTGAATCGGTTCAAGTATGCGGAGAACCCACCATGCCCCGTCAGGAGTTGAGTTGTCAGCGGCGCAATCGCAATCTTCCTAACAGTTCTATAGGCCTCGGTCGCGCTAGGAAAGAACATTTTTGTAATCGATGCAGTTGTTCCAGACCGGTACCTTTTGTCCCATTCGTCAATCGTCCGATTACGAATCTGACGCTTGACGAATGAGACAGGGCACAGGTCGTAGTCCGGCCTCCTCTTCAACCTCAGTGCGGCCTCTTTCGCGAGCTCATCTGCCCGTTCATTACCCTCCAAACCCACATGTGCCTTAATCCAAAATAAGCTTATTATTTTGGACTGTGAATTGCATACTTTAATGTTGTTTCGGAATTCTACCGCTAGTGGGTGAGGAGAGTCCGGGTTCGACTTTATGGGGTTTGACATAACATTGACATAATGCGTGCTCTGCAAATGAGTCTGCAAATATCGTCACAGATAATGTATGCATAGTTAAGACAGGACAACGTCTGTCGTGTCAGCTTGTAATAATATATAATATATACATCACAATAAATCATGCAATATACATCATGTTATCATTTATTTTAAAATTAAAATCATGAAATCAGTTATATATGCTCTTATTCAAAACATCGCTGAACATGGTAAATAAATTAAAAATTTGTCTCACTGTACTACAAATTACGATTTGTACACTTTTATTTTCGAAGGAAAAAGTCGAAAATGTAAATTGGAACTATTTTTCATGTAAATTATTTGACTGTTATTATTTTATTTTAATTTATTACTGTACTAGCTTTTGTCCACGACTTCGTCCGCGTATAAACTGTTTCCGCGCTTTGACCCGTGTTTAAACTAACTGCTTCGCTCTCGTAGAGTTTAGCGTAATGTTAAATATCTTAAGACCTTTATTGAGACTTAGACTATCAAACTCAAAGGTAATTATCAAAATTTGTCTAGCTGTTTTTGAGCTTAGCGCTTTCAAACAAACAAACAATCTGCCGCGATTTCATCTGCGTGGTAGGTACATCAATAAAAAAACTCAATAACAGAAAATAAAATATCTACCTACCTAAATAAACCTATTTCTGAGGATAACTAATCTAAACCACAGATAATATACATTAGCATGTATTTTCACACACACATTTATATATTAGGCCTATAGAGACAACCATACCTTCATAATATATGTGTGTCATTACTTAAATTAATTTGACTAAAATTCAACTTAGAGGTTTGAATTTAAATCAATCTAAGTAACAGCTCTGAGGGTATTGCATCATGCGAAGAGCTGGTGAAAAACTCCTGTGCACCATTTCCAATAATTCATTAACTTTTAGTTTGTTTTTGACAATAATGTGTAAGTTACAGCTATAATCCACCACGTGGTGATTCAATACTTTTTTCCAGGCACTCACTGCATCAAGGAAAATTAAACACTTGAACTTGATCCTCATTTTTAACCGACTTAAAAAAAAATAAAAAAAAAAAAAAAACAAGGTTCTCAATTCGATTGTATTTTTTTTTTTTTCATGTTTGTTTGCCGATTACTCTAAGACGCCTGGACTGATTCGAAAGAGAATACTTGTCATGTGGCTTCATTCTCATCAAGTCGCGATCTGAAGATTTTAACGGCTTCTATATTGTTTTTTCGTATATTACCTAAAGCTACTCGAATATTTGCATCTAGCAGTCAGCATTTCATGTTGCTAAGCTGATGCTGGAAGGTACAACTCCTCAACGGTAAGGAGTACGAGGATATTTTCTTAAATATAGACACCTCAAGTCCGTTTACCGTATTATTTCAAGTTATTCACAGATAATGGCGAGACGTTGAATATCACTTAAGTATTTCTTACTTATTAATGCATTTTTTGTAATTGAAGTATTACTTACGACGTTTCCACCCGATTCGACACGACTTCGTCATTTTATGGTTTTTTTATACTACGCCCACAGCGAACGAACGTGTAGTCCACCTGATGGTAAGTGGAGTACAGCCCATGGACATCAACAATCCACAAAAGCAGATTATAGATGCGTCGCTGCTGAGCTGAGGACTACGGTGTTATGCCTCATGTGCCAGTAATTTAAGAGCCTGATCTCACCACCAAACCGGAACATAGGTAATGGAAGCACTTCTATTTGGCGGCAGGTTAAAGGTGAGACGGTGGTGCTGCCGCCCTCGAGATCATTCACAAGAGCTCTACCAATCAGTAAAGTACTATTTACTACTACACGAAGTAATATATTTACTTTATTGAATAAATAAGAAAATTATAAATAGGAGTAACTATGTGATTGAGATTTAGTATGTAAATTGTGAAAGAATTAGCAACATGAAGTTATTTTTTTGCATTCGTTTTGACAGTGATCACTACATGCAGTGCGCAAGATAGTATTCTTGTTTATTTTATTGTTCACTAGCGACCCGCCCCGGCTTCGCACGGGTACAATGCTGATACTAAATACACTACAGAAAAACTGTGAACGTTGTATATAAAAACACAACGGCCCGCTCTGGATTCGCACGGGTACCTATATAATATATAGCCTATGTCACTCACTGAAAAAAATATTTAAATCGATCCAGTAGTTTTGATTTATTCATTACTGCCCGTGGCCCGCACGCGTTAAATTTGGAGTAAAACAATTCCCCTTTCCCTATACCATGAAGATTTCCTGCTATCTTTGGAATATTCATACACAACATTTTTACTTATTTACTTTTTGCATTTCTCAGCTCTATATCTATCCCGAAGCTGACTGAGTCGAGCCTCACGCTCTACTGACGATTCTCTGTCCCTCTGAACAGGCTCGCTCCCGCCCCGCCCCGACCGGCCGATACCGCCGCCGCGCGCCGCCGCAAACGCTACGTCCCGCATTTTTTAAATCTGTAATATCTTCGAAAATATTCATTTAAATCACATGCTGGAAAGGGCAATTTTGATCTACATGAAATGCACAACGTATCTAATGTATTTAATTGGATAAGGAATGATACTGTATCGTTTAAAATAGCTTGGTAAATAACCCATATTTTTTTTGTAATATGTAAAAGATAAAAATGGTTACTGTGGGTTATCCTTAAGAGATAAACATTATGCTGCCGCGGACTTTTTTATTTATCTTTTTAAGATATACAAATCCGTAGTACATAAATTTGATCTATCTTGTAAGGTTTAGCCAGCGTTTGCAATGTAAGCGCTGAAAAATATGTTTGTTACGACATCACATTACAAATCTTTAAATTTCTCGGCTTTTCTTTACTGCATGTATTATACATAAAAACCATCCTCTTGAATCACTCTATTCATTAAAAATCCACATCAAAATCCGTTGCGTAGTTTTAAAGATCTAAGCGTACATAGGGACATAGGGACAGAGAAAGCGACTTTGTTTTATACTATGTAGTGATGATGATGATGATACAGGGTGGATGCGACTTTTATTCAAACCACAGATAATCCTACGCATTGATTTCCTCCCAGGATAAATATGTTCTTTTGATCACTTTTAGTATTGTGCTTGGTAATTATTTCGCAATTTTTTGGTTTATGAGTTGAGCCTTTTTCAGCGAATGAGTGATAGTAGGCGCTTTAGTGTTGTCCTCTTGTGTGGATTGTGGTGGATTAATTTCTGTTCTGGGTTGAATGTCCTTAATTGTTGAGCGCAAGTTATGTTGTTCCATAGTGTAATAGGACTACAAATTAAAAGTCTCGGTGAGTCGACGCTTAACCAGGGGGGTCTCACTCCGCAGTTTAGGTATGACTCGCCGGCCGATCCGCTTCGGGGTGTTTATTTATTTATTTAAAACTTTATGCACAATTTGTACAGAGGCGGACTTAATGCCAAAGGCATTCTCTACCAGTCAACCAAGGGTGGTGCAGAGCTTTAACATGGTAGGTGCACTTGAAAAGATAGTAAAAAAAACAAAACTAACAAAACTTACAAATAAAATTAAATAATATAAAATTATAATATACTTTCTAAAGTATAAATCAAATACTATATAAACATACTTAACTATTATATATACATATTATATAAATACATATAACATATAGATACATAATATATAATAGAAATATTGGATGATAAATATAAAATCATACACAGCGTGGTAACCTAATGATGTGACGATTCCGACAACTTATCACGGAGGAGATTCCGAACTTTTATTTTGAATGTAAAACGGTTAGTGGACATCCTGATTTCGAGAGGGAGCGCATTCCACAAAAGAACAGATTGAACGAAAAAGGAAGAATTTAGAAACCCAGAAGTGTGAGATGGACATAGAAGTTAGTTAGAAGTGTTTACGGCAGAGCCTGGCAGAGATATCTTTGGGCAGAGAGCTATCGCTCGTCGCACGGATCGCACGCACGCGATATTATGTATTTATGTATTATGTTTCCCTGTTGACTACTATTAAGGCTGTTTGTAAGGCTTCGCATATTTTCGACGCTAAGATTTAATAATCGAAATTTTAAATCAGGCAAACAATCAATCAAACATTATCTAAAAGTAAAACAAATGTAATAATAATAATAGTGAAAATTGTTGAATTTTGTTTTTCAATCAGTTTGGTGAAACTATTTTACGAATAGCTATGAAATAATAAAAGACAAGCTGTTGCTCAATCGTTTGACTATTTATTGATTCGTTGATCGCTACTTTATTATGTTACTTTAAATAAACACATATTAATTTAATTTTTTATTAATTTGTATTTTATTTTGTTTTATAATCCCAGTTAATCGTCTATTTCTTCGGCAACATTAAAAATATTGTGAGCTCCTAGACTACAATAAATGTCTAAGTAAGTTGTTCGCTCGGATTTGTTTTGTTAATTTTAGTTAAATAAAAATCCTCATTTGTTTGTTGCTCAAAACTATTGGGAACAAACTGAAATGTTTTCAATCGAATACATGTTCGCTCGCATACCTACACCCGTTGGAATCGAACACACGACTTCCAGATGAATTATCGTGTGTAAATGGTAATTTAATGCATTTACATATCTTCAAACTACGTAAATTAACTGGGTACAAAAACTTGTTAAGTAACAACCTTATGCACCTCGATCGTAAAATTGCGGTGCGCAAAGAACATTCACCGTTCGCGCCCGGTTTTAAGGTTCAATTTTGTTTGGAGGAGGGTGCTTCTAGCGAGTGTAGGTACATTTTTATGCCTAAATCTGACTTTTGTTAGGAAGTGAATCTTCTGTTGAATTCTTATTCTGTGGCTTAACGCTATTTTTTCTACTCGACGATATTTTTTTTCGAAGAGAAGAAACCGGCCTTTTACATATATTTTTCAGGACGGTTACTTCCTGAGTTAAATGAGACACAGTTTGGGTTTTTAATTCTACGTTTTCTAATATTACTTTATTCAGTTCATGCTGTGTACTTTCTAAGCTACTTTTCAAATTGTTTATTTCTGTTATCATTTCCTCTCTTTGTAAAGACATAAAATTTGTAGATAGGTCCAAACTTATTGCTAATAATTCTGATGAATTCGATGTATTCAAAGAAATGCTCATGTCCATGTTTTCTAGAGACTTAGCTCTAATTGGTTTTCGCAAAGTAATATTTCAAGTTTCTTCCATTTTAACTTTTATTACAGCGCCCTCTGTGAATTTCATAGTGCACAACTAATAGAGATTAGTGTTACTAGTTGATAAAGTTTCACTATTCGTCAATAGAGGTCGCTTTACGTACTGTTGGTGCTTTGTTTTAATGTCCTAAGAAGTTCGACTACGTGACGGCAGATGTCGTTACTTCTATGATGATGATTTACCGTAGTATAGTACTATTATCCACGTGGACTCGTACAGCAAAAGACAGGACTAGATGGAAATCATTAGAGGAGGCCTTTGTCGGAAGACAAGCTGTATAATTACTACAACCGTTTGCCGATAGATACTAATTATATATATATATATAAATTTTTAAACTAGATATTAATTTAGAAGTATTTGTTAATAGTTAATAGGCATACCTAGTTGATAGATCACAGCATATTTGTTTTAATATTGGTATATTTTGTACTACAGCAATACAATTATCTAGTGAGACTTGCTGGCGAAAAAATCATTTAACGGAATAAAAATTCAAAAGTAGTTTGCAAACATTCGACACTTGGAACTCTAGTGTGCAGTAATTATTCTTTTAATTATTGTGAGTTCAATAATCTCCTTTTGATGGATTATAATTAGGTGAAGGCATGAATAACACTATGGTTTTACTGTTAAAATGAAAGTACATACATTCGTTTTTGTACCAGGTCGTGTTTGGTTTTGAATCACTGATAATATCTTGAGTCACAGTTTCAATTGATCGAACTGATCGAAGATTACATTTCCACTTTGAGTTTTGTTCAGTATGGTCACTTTTTTGTGCGAATTAAATCTGACGATTCACAATTTATATTTTAACGAAATTTAATTCGACGGAAGGAGTAGTTTACTAAGCAGCGCCCTCTAGCGGGATCAGTTGGTTGCAGCTTGTTTTTGAATGGTATAAAAATAATATTAAAAGAATGGTGTAATCATTCGAAAAACATATACCTATTGTACTAATACATGAACTTTAATAGGTTAAACCGCTTTCCGGTGCAGAAATCTCGCGTTAGACGTACAAATAAATACACGTGATATCTTACTAAACCCCACTCCCGCCTTCTGTAATAATTAGACAGTTACAATTTACACAGATCATGTATAACTATACCAAGAAACAGTTAAAAATTACTTTCAAAAATTACAACCAGCTACTGCCGCCTCTTGACAGGACCCCAACTTTATTTATTTATTTATTTATTAATAAGCACAACCAACAGTATAATTACAGACACATTACATTACATTAACATTTTAAAGCTTATATTAGGTGTAATTATGCCAATAACAGGTGTGCATAACGTTTAAATTATAGCATTTGATAGAGATTACAAACGAGATTTAAATATAACTAAATTAAAACTAAACCAAAGTAAAATAAGGCTAGATGGAACTTAGATTATTCAATTGAACCAGGAGGTGCCTGTAGGCACAATATGTCGTAGAAAAGATATCTATTTCCAAGGTTTCAGCTTTTTCGTTGTATAGGCGGGCCATGCGCGCCAGAGGGCTGTTATAGCTGGAGTTAATCGTGCAGGTGGGCACTTCGAAAGTACGTGGATATCGCTTTCCGCGATGGTTAATTCGGAAGTTAAAGTGGTCTATTAGTGGTGCGTCTATGGTTCCCGTAACAATTTTATATAATGCCAGTAAGTCAGTGACCTCTCGCCTGTCCTTTAAACTTAACATGTTGTAGTGCACTAATCTGTCTCTATAGTCCGGAATAGATTGACGAATACCATTCTTTATAGTCAAGTGTCTCACAAAACGTTGTTGAATCGATTCTACACGATCGACATGAATACAATAAGAAGGGGACCAGACAGTAGAGCAATACTCCAGCGTACTCCTTACCAACGCATATAGCAACATGAGACTACCACTGCAACGAAACGGTTTGGTCAAACGGAGAATGAAGCCAAGCATTTTATTAGCTTTTAGAGCTATTTTATCTACATGATAGCGAAAAGACAGTGACGTGTCATAATGTACCTACCCCTAGGTCGCGCACAACTGAGACTCTAGTTAAGCATACATCATCTATTTTATATTGGAAGTCTATAAATTTTGATTTATTTGTGAACGTTAAATACTGACATTTTTTATATGAGGCGACATATTGTTATCCAAACACCATTGCTGCAGGGTGTTTAAATCTTTTTGTAGCTTTGTGCAGTCAGCCAGTGTGATTATTCTATTATATATTTTTAAATCATCGGCATAAGCCAGGCAGTCACAACATATCAAATCAAGGAGGTCATTAATAAAGACTAGGAATAACAGCGGCCCCAATTTTGATCCCTGAGGAACGCCGGAACTTGGTGTAAAGGGTTTAGATTCAAAACCTGCCAATGCTACTAGTTGAGATCTGTTTTGTAGATAGCTATCAAACCACCGTAGTAAACTTCCATGAATACCAGCCCGATTTAGTTTCAAAGAGAGTACAGAGTGATCCACGCGGTCAAATGCCTTTGCAAAATCAGTGTACACGGCATCCACCTGCCCTCTAGCTTCAAATGTATCAGTAATAAAGGTGGTATACACTAAAAGATTGGAAACTGTTGATCGATTAGACATAAAACCGTGTTGGCGGGAGCTAAGTAAATGCCTAAGATGTGAATAAGTGATATTATAAATGAGACCCTCAAATATTTTTGCAAACTGGGATATAATACATATAGGTCTATAATTAGTAACATCATTTAAGCTTCCGGTTTTGTGTATCGGGACGGTATAGGAGATTTTCCATAAATCGGGAAATATGCCACTATCTAGTGAACTATTATAGATTAAATGTAGCGGTGTAATAAGCGCGTTCATACATAAACGAATAAAAATTGGTGGTAATCCGTCGGGCCCGGCACCATTGTTTAAATTTATCTTTTTGATGCTTTCTCTAATTTGGTTTTCAAAAATATATATTTTAGAAAGAGAATAGTTGGCGATTGCGTGAGTTACGTTAAGAGTATTTGACATCTGATTATTGCCATAAACCGATGCAAAATATTCCGCGAAGAGATTTACCACACAGCTACCTCCCTCACCCACTCTATCACCATACGTGACTTGACTAGGGACTCCTCTATATGTCCTAATTGATTTTGTGTAACGCCAGAACGAACGTACATTCGTTTTAAGTTCTTGTTCAATATTTTCAATATACAGTTTAAACCAATTTTCCATAGCTGTTCGAGTTTTATTACGCAAATATAAATAATATATATAAATATCAAAGATGTCGTAATCACGAGGATTTTTATATTTTTTAAACCTTAACCTGTATCTGTGTTTCTCTCTCAGCATTTTGATTAGGGATGGCGAAAACCATAAAGGATATGTACCCTTTTTTGGGAAAACCTTAGGAGTATGTTTATCAATTGCTTCCCACAATTTATTGTAAAAAGTTTGCAAAAAATCATTACAATCTAGACCCTTATACAACTGTATGTTACGTCATTTCGTTCCATATGTTTTTCTACTGTTTCTTAGTATAATTTGTAACTGTAACTGTTGCCTCTATAACAAAAAATACTTAAAACCAAATAAATTAAGTATTCGAGGGTTCCATATACATGACATGTTATTTTTTTTGCTAGTATTTGCTCGATATCGATAACGACAAGGGACAAGACAAGACAAGACAACGAGAGGCGTATACGCTAACCACTAAACCAACGAGGAGTTGCGATAAATATAAGATAGAAAGAAAACTACAAGGAAATAATGTTATAAACTACTGCATAGATAATTTATTGAATTACTTGGGTAAATTAGCTTCTTCACATTTCTGTTTAGTAAAGAAGAAATTGCGGTTTGATTCCAATTCTGAAATCGGGTAGAGTACGCACTCGCCTTTGGACGAATCGTAGCCATACCTGTGAAAAAATAACAGAAATAATTATTATACATACAAACAAACATACAGGCTGGATACAACATAGAGACATTTATTAAATATATAAATAAATATCTCACAAATTCAATAAGTTTGTGCATATTTCCTAACAAAATAATCAAAACGTCAGTATCAGAGGCTTTAATTAAAATTTTTGAGCCTGGCTTCGCTTTAGAAGCATAAAAATAATCCTTGTATCTGCCTCTTCGTGATGACATTAATAATTAGTTTCTTCAGTTTTTTTACAGAAGTTTCCTGAACTTGATAAGAGTAGCACTGATGGTCCACGGTTAGTAAGATTTTTATTATCTACATGTCTGCCTCACACGTGTTTAAAACTGCACCTACTATCTACATCTCTGCATCACCCAAAGGTTGTAAGGTAGAGAATACTTTTAGTATTAAGTCCCGCCTTTGTACATTTTAGTACATAAAGTATAAAAAAATTAAAAAAAATATATTCACTCGCAGAAATATTTCACTTTTCAAAATTCGACAACCGTCATTCGGGACTGATTTTTCGCAGGCAACCCTATACCATCGTTTTCATGATGAAATAATCTTTATTGTCATTTAATTTTAATTCAATAATCAGACCGGTGCAAAATGGTAGGTATATCGATTTACCTGTTTATACCTGGCTACCC
The DNA here is from genome assembly GCA_905147285.1 of Hypena proboscidalis. Lineage (NCBI taxonomy): Eukaryota > Metazoa > Arthropoda > Insecta > Lepidoptera > Erebidae > Hypena > Hypena proboscidalis. Next base: position 1,464,349 of record LR990153.1, read on the forward strand.
AGGAGTTGTGACCGGAAAAGAATAGGCAACCCAACGTTTGCTTATTCTATAGGCTTCAGACTTTCGATTGGTATAGAATTTGTCTAATTATCAAACCGGTGAAATGATTAAAAAAAAAATTTTTTTTCAATTATTAATTAATCATATTATGGACTGAAATTTGTTAGGCAACCCATATGCAATATATCTATTGACATATTAAATTAAATATAAAATACGTTTCATCAAATAAACATCTCGGTGAAGGTCGTTGTTTAAGGGATCTTATACTAATACGTCGACTCTTGTCACCGCCGCGCCGCGCCGGCGTGCCAGCCGTTCTTGAACCTAATGGCTTGGCGCGTGACGATGGCAAAAGACCAGACAGTATGTCGTTACTGCCATGGAAGATGGGCAGGCCTTTGGTATAGGACGCTACTTCCGTCGATACCCTTGCGCCATCACATCTTCCAAGCACTGTAGGTTGCGCGGGTGCCGCGGCAGCATCCGCCGAAAACCTCAAACGGCGCAAATATAATAATCTCGTCAGTGGTTGTATATTTGAGCCGTTTGGAGTTGAAACTTTAGGAACATGGAGTCCGAGTGCTCGGGCTTTATTTAAAGATATTTGCAAAGCGCATAATCGACGCTTCTCGCGACCAGAGGGCTGGTTTTTACTTCGACCAGCGAATAAGCATTGCCATTCAACGTGGCAATGCTGCCAGCTGCCAGCCTTCTGGCCACGGTATCCGCTGGTTTTATGACGCATAATGTGTTTTATTATTTTATTTAATTATGATTGTAATGTTTATTTATTGATTGTATGTGTGTGTGTGTGTGATATATAGTTTTATTATTAGTCATTGAATTTTTCTTTTTTATTTAGTTATTAATCTTTAATTTATATTTAGTTAGATAATTTATTGAATTACTTGGGTGCACAAGCTTCTTGACATTGCCGTTTAGTAGGGAAGAAATTGTCGCTTGATCTCAAATCTGAAAACACGAAGCGTACGCACTGGACTTTGGACGAATCGTAGCCATAAAACCTGTGAAAAAATAACAGAAATAATTATACATACAAACAAACATACAGGCTGGATACAACATAGAGACATTTATTAAATATAAAAATAAATATCTCACAACTTACACACAACGCTATCTAGTCCCTAAATAAATAATTTGGTTTTTTTACATGAGAAAAAACGCCAGAAGCAATTTACACTATCCAATGGTCTCAACGACAAGGCCAAATACACACATTCACTCACACAAGCACACCCAGTCTCAGAACAAATATTTGCGAACAAATAGATTGATCTAAATCCGACGGTATCTGTTTCTACATCCGACGGTATCTGTTTCTACATCCGACGGTATCTGTTTCTACAAACTAAGCATAATGATTAGTACACAAAGTTACAAGTTTACTTTACTAATACATTAAATTATCAAACTTAACTATGTTATGTAATGTTAACTTTTAATGTTATTCTAATTTTACTAAATTAAAAAAAATGATTATCATTTTTTACTTATCAATTTATACAATTTTAATAAAATGATGTTATACAAATTTTAATTTTATCGCATTTTTTTTTCTAAATTATCGAATAGACTTTTTTAAATTGTTATTATTTTATTTTGTAATGAATTCAATTTGTAAATAATGTTTTTATAAATTTTTGTTCGTGTAATTTTAATTTATATAAATTTTTATGCATGTGTTTTATTAGTATTAATATTAATATTAGCGTTTATTAATAGGATATTAACTTAACTTTCTTTTTGCAATATTACTTTGTTCTCGAATGTTGCAATTTGTTCAAGTATCAATGTTTTATGTAATTTTCTTTTTTAAATCATGTACCTTTTTCAAATGTAACACACTTTATTATTATTAACTTTCGTTAAATTAAATTGCATGTTATTTAGTAAAAACAGTTAAAATAATTATAATGTTATCGCAGAATAAACTGTAAGTGCTGTGCACACCTATAAGTGACAAGTTCACCTAGCATATGAATGCATAAGATTATCTTCCTGAAATGTACATGTGAATTGTCGTTGGAGTGCCATCAATAAATAAATAAATCTAAATGTTTTATTTGTTAGTAAAACGGTGAAGTGTGGGCTCGATGGTCTAGTGGTTATCGAATGCGTATCTCACCGCGGGGTCTCGTATTCGATTCGGTTGGGCAAGTGTTATTTGTAATCTTTTTGTCAAGAAAATAGCAGCACGGAATTGGAATTGTCCCCGGTTAATGGCGATTAGCTTACTCCCTATCCCATGGGAAGTGTGGGTGTTGTACTCCTCTGCCACACCCTTCTGGGTAATGTAGGCGAGATGTTATCTGTTATGTTAAATAAATTAAATTAATAAAATTACCTTCGAAAGAAGATATTGCCGATGCCTGGCTCTAATGGCTCTAGACATATATCTTCTTGTCCTGAAAAAAAAAGAAAAATCTTTAATATAAGAATCTATTCCTTTAATATGGTTAGACCTATTTTTAACCGACTTCAAAAAAAGGAGGAGGTTCTCAATTCGGTTGTATATATATATATATATATATATATATATATCGACGCCCCCACCGAATAAAATGGTAACCGAAAATCGCTAACTTTACAGGAAAAATAAAAAACGTTATTTTCTCAATACTTCGCGTATTAAAAAAGCAATGGTATTGTGTTATATATCAAATTAAAGGTATATTTTTATATTCTCTAGCCAGTTATTTATACATTTAAATATATTAAACTTTAAAGAGTTATTTACAAAAATGTACATTGCCGATAGTGTCCCTGCGTGCAGTTTACCATAAAACGCTTTTACCATTTTATTCGTGTGATTATTTTTCTTATCTATGATATTGCAATAGAAGTATACACTCATATTCGTTGATATTTTACTAACGGATAGTAATTGCAGCATCATGATACCATTTTGTTCGTGTAACCTTTCACATATTTTAATGTCACATATCGAATGTATAATCTCTTAATGATATTATTCACATTTAAGAAAGTAAGAAACATAAGTTGTTACATCAAAATGTTATCGTATGAACGTAAATATATTGATACTAATTATAAGATGATTAGGAGTAACTATAATTAACGTTTAATGTTCGGAGAGGTAGAGTTTTATTTATAATAAATATATTATAATATATAATAAGATAATATTATATTATAAATAATAAAATAATTTTATACAATAAAAACACATTTTAGTCGTCAACTAGTGTTACTGGGGAACTTTAATGCCCACCACCAGGAGTAACTGTTCCCGTACCAGCACACTAACCATGCTGGGAGAGAGATGCGCAAACTCGCTTTGGCTTTAAATCTCACTCAGCTGGTCTAAGGGTTGCAGATGTTGACGGCCAAATAGCCAATTGTCTGAACCCTCTGCTGACTACCGACCCGGATCACTATGCAGTGTCAGTGTCGGCACCTTTAGGCAGCTCTGACAACTGTCTAGTGAACTCTGTGGCGGTATTTTCTTCACCCAACCTTAGCCCGAAAAGCACAAGGCGGTTATGGCGATATAAGTCAGCAGACTGGGATAGGATGCGCTCATTCTTTGCATCCTATTCGTGGTTGCCCATTTGCTTTTCTTCGGGTGTTCCTTAAGCATGCGAGGACGCTATAACAGATGTTCTATGGAATATTTTAGTCCTTTTTCCGATGCAAGCACATCTAGCAAAGCACAACCTTGGTTTGGAGCTGAGCGTGGACGTGCTGAAGCACGAAAACACGAGGCTTTCCTGATGCTCCAGACCGTAAAGCTAGCGACATACAAGATAAGAAGAAAGCCTATAATATGGCAATCAAATCCAGCAAAAACGCTCTACGAAAGGCTCGATTTGACCATATTCGCCGCAATGGGTACAAACTCGCTACACATCCAACAGGGAGTAAATCGTTTTGGTCCCTAGCAAAATCAGTCGAATGGAACTTCTGCCGCATCTCTCACTACCTCCACTGCTGAATCTTGATGGGTCACTTGCCCACACTGCTGAGGAGAAAGCGAACTTATTCGCTTCTATATTTGCAGAATCTTAGCGGCTAGATATTACTGGCTCGTCCACTAGTTTGCGTGACTTCTATGTCGGACATACGCATACGTTAAACAAACCCTTCTGAGCAAGCTACTGTCCTTCGGTCTACCCACTAGTCTCTGTGATTGGGTATCAGACTTCTTGAGGGACTGATCGATTCGGGTTGTCGTTAATAGCAGCTCGTCCGATCAAATGGCAATCAATGCCGGAGTCCCTCAGGGGTCCGTGCTCTCAGCAATGCTTGTCCTGCTTCACATAAACTACCTACTGATGCCAGTTACATTTGACACAACAGTTGTTGAAAGCTATATACCCAACTCACGAGCTAGTGGTGTACAAAAACAGTCGCTCAGAGAGGCAATGGTCGAACGTATGAACGTGTTTCCAAGGGAGTCTTTAATTGGGGTAAAGCCAACTTAGTAACGTTCAATGCTAGTAAGACTCAGGCGTTCCATTTATCCTGACTCCTACTTTCTGAAATGTATCCCTTCCAATAACCATTCGTCTTGAGCTCCTCGGTATCTCACTAACTTTGAAACTTAATTTCAGCTCCCACATTGAGTTGAAAGCTCGACTAGCCGCCAAAAAGCTGGGCATCCTTAAGAAGGTGAGACAGTATTTTACACCGGGGCAGTTGCTTGACCTCTATCAAGCGTAGGTCCGGTCGTGTGTGGAGTACAGTTCTCATCTCTGAGACGGTTCAGCCAAATACCAGCTTGAGGCGCTCGAGTCAGTCAAGAGGATCAAGAGAATCATTTGCGATATCGATCTGACGGATACTCGATTACAAAGTCTGGGACACCGTCGCTAGGTTGCCAGCCTATCGGTTTTTTATAGAATACATTTCGGAGAGTGTGCCGAGAAACTACACAACCTTAACCCTCCATCCCCGTTTCACCATCGGACTACAAATTAAACGGCACTCAAGCATCGCTCCACGGTGGATATTCCACTAATACGCACAAAGCCTTTCGCCTTTACATTTGTTATGCGAACTGCCAAAGAATGGAATGCCTTGCCCGAGTCTGTGGATGACTGACAACTTGGATCTCCTTAAAGAAAGAGTTAATAGGTATCTCATAGGTAAGCGTGCTCCTCATCATCACTTACCATCAGGTGAGATCGTGGTCGTACAAGTGCCTATTCACCATAAAAAAAATGACAAATATAGCAACAGTAGACTTACTAATATCGAAATTTTATTATTTTGTATTTTTTATTTCACGTACCCTTTCCTTATAATGTATATATTTCTGATAACTTTCTTCTAAAGAACGCTTACGATATTAAAAACTAAAATTTAAATATTGTGTACCGTTTTACAATATATATCAAATTAAAATTACCCACGAATAAAATGGTAAAAAGCTGTTACCGAATTCATTACGTAGTATATTTACTAGAATATTATTGCTATAGCATATTACCGGATAATAGAGGTAGTCGGTAATTGGTAATGAGGTATAATATGTTTATTCGTGTACATAAATTGTGTGTGCCTTCCGCCGAATAAAACATATTTTCTTAATAACTTTGCAATAAACAACGCAAAAATTATGAAAAAAATCTATCAGATGTAACTAAGTCTGTAGTATTCAAATATGCAATAACATTTTTTTACAGTAAAGTGACTTTACCATAGTATTCGGTGGGGGCGTCGATATATATTAATGTTCGTTCGCCGATTACTCGAAGACGCCTGGACAGATTTGAGAAGTTCTTATTTTGTTTGAAAGGATATACTTGTCATTAGTGTTGCCCAAATTCAGTCTTGGTCTTGCAGTCTTGGCCTTGATCTTGCAAAAATGCCAAGACCAAGACTGACCGTGCAAGATTTAAGAACAAGACTCTTGCGTCTTGCAGCTAGGACTGAGCGCCGTTTCACGGAGTAGGTTTTTTTATGTTTCCTCTTGAGGTTAACCACCTCAAGAGGGAGTTTATTTATCTGCTATTTGATACAGAATAATTTATGTTTATCAAAATTTATAAAATTTGTATATACATATAGTTCAAAATTAAAATAATTATCATTTATCATTAAATTAAATTAAATATTAAATAAGGAAATAAATTAAGAGAGAAAAAATTCAATAATTTGACTGTTTATGTGTTATTGAACAGTTTAAGTGTGTTGACTATATGGGTGAGATGTGACATGAAGGTGTCGATGGAGTGGATGTCTGTCGTTAGTTGTGTTAAGTCGTATGGATCGAGTTGGTTAAGTGTGCAGTATTGTTCGTGTCTGTGTCGCGTTTGGGTATAGTTGGTGCACTGTGTTAGTAGGTGTCTAAATGATTGAGCTGTAGTGTTGTCGCAGGGACATGTGTCGTTGTCAGTGATCTGAAATCTATGACAACGACACATGTCCCTGCGACAACACTAGTTGGTAGGTATAACATTTTGGGGTATAGGGTATAGGTACGCATAGGGACTCTATGAGACGCAAAAAAACTGTTTTAAAGAATATGAAAAACTGGACCTATGCGCTTTACGACCAATACCATAAACATACATAGAGAATGAAAATATCCATTAAAAGAAAACAGAGTGCATTCATAGTTTTAACCATCGGCACTTTGATTATGCGCGGCGCCTTGTCGTCGGCATCATCAAAGGTTTTGTACGCGCAAGACCAAGACCAAGACCAGGCGTATTGCTGCAAGACCAAGACCAAGGCTAAGTCTCGTCTTGTTCTTGCATTTGGGCAACACTACTTGTCATGTGTTCCCATTTTTTTTAAGTCACGTTCTGATGATGGGATCCTAGAGAAATTGATGAGGGCAACCCTCAAATTTAAAAGGCTTCTATATTGTTTTTTGTATAATATCTGAAGCTAATCGGATATTTGCATCTACTAGTCAGCATATTATGTTGCTGAGCTGATGCTGGACGGTACAGCTACTTTTGCAACAATTCGCACCCTCAGTAATATAAGGGCATAAATTAAAGAAAGTAGATTTTTGGGAAATCGCATTTACAAATTCTGACTTCTGCCATTTCGAATTAAATTGGGAGTAGTATGCTCATAATTTAAATGTTTTTAATAAAATGTTGCATATTTGTTATTTGATAAATGCACTATACTACTAATAGTATTCAGTGACTTAAATAAGGAAAAGAAAAGAAAGTCTTCAAATTATAAGTATTTAAAAAAACGTCTTCTGGTTAAGCCCTTATAGTACAAAATTACAAAAAATAAATGTTGAACTATTCAAGTTTGATCAGGTCTTTTATTAAAAATCAATAAAAATGTCATATTATTTTCTAATATAAAGTACTATTATAAATAACTTTCAAGTTTCATAGACAATTTTCCCCGGGCCGGGTATAAGCTGTCAATACGCATACGTCAGACGGAGGTTTGTAGGGTATTGCGGAATCTAGATATGAACAAAGCAAGCGGTCAAATGGAGCTAAGCCTCATTTGGCTGTCATTTCAGGGTCTGTCTCCTTATAACGATTGATTTTGATTGCATTGCAATTGAATCAGGTTTAGAATACAAATTAGTAAAAATAGAGATGATCTCACCCAACTAAACAGTAACAGAACACAGTAATGCAAGCAGTTCTATTTGAGGGCAAGGCAAGGGCTTAAGATGAGACCATAAAAAAAAATCTATGGGCCTCTTACCTTCTTCTGCATAGCTGACTGCCATAACAGCGACGAAAAATAAAATAATCAACAACTTCATATTGGCGATATTTGTTAATAACTGATTCACTACCACTGAGTGCCTAAGTCTTCTTCATTTCGCCTTTTATACTATTTGTGTACCTTTCTGGGTAATATTATATGCGAGAAGTTGTGGCCTTGAAGAGGCCTAACTTGTATGAAGGCGCGCTCCCCACTGTAGACCCCTGTGGGCAATATTGAGGAGGTACGCGAGGAACGCGGCCTCTCTTGTCAGCGTCAGTTAAGTGTCAAACCAAACTTCGCTTCGCCAGGACTTCGCCGAACCAGTGTACCACCTACCTACCACGAAAGTGTGTACATAAAACAAACAACTGTGAACGTTGTATTTAAAAACACAGCGGCCCGCTCCGGATTAGCACGGGTATAAAATATAGCCTATGTCACTCACTGAAAAAAATATTCAAATCGATCCAGTAGTTTTGATTTATTCATTACTGCCCGTGGCCCGCACGCGTTAAATTTAGAGTAAAACAATTCCCCTTTCCCTATACTATGAAGATTTCCTGCTATAATACTATTTAAACTAACGTGAGAAGACATCATTACTAGAGAAAACGGGTTACTCACGGATTTTTGTCGATCAAATACTTCCTTAATGAAGTATAGAAACCGGTCGGCAAAATTTCGACAACAATCCGTGAGTAACCCGTTTTTCTCTAGTAATTTCCTGCTATCCTTGGAATATTCATACACAACATTTTTACTTATTTACTTTTTACATTTTTATCTATTGCTAAATTCTAAATTCAAAGTGCTATAGGGAGAACCGCGGCTTCCGACGCGCTATTTATAGGCTCGCTCCCGCGCGCGCGCGCCGCCCCGACCGCGACCGGCCGGTACCGCACCGCCGCAAACGCTACGTCCCGCAGTTTTAAAATCTGTAATATCTTCGAAAATATTCATTTAAATTACATGCTGTAAACAATTTTGATCTACATGAAATGCACAAAGTATCTAATGTATTTAATTGGATAAGGAATGATACTGTATCGTTTTAAATAGCTTAGTAAATAGCCCATACATATTTCTGTTGTAATGTGTAAAAGATAAAAATGGTTACTGTTAATGTAAATGGTTACCTTAGGAGATAAACATATGCTGTCGCGGACTTTTTTATTAATCTTTTCAGATATATATATATATATATATATATAAATATATATACATCTTGAAGGTCATATTGCGTCCTACATGGCGATTTTTACCAATGATACTGCGTCCGACCGACTTAATGCGTCCGGTATACGGACGCAAGATTAACCGACCCCAATTTTTGGTCCAATGGTGTCTTTTTGTTAGTAGAACGTCTGGGTAAAATTTTGGCATGGACGTAATTTTATCACTACAAGGCATTTTAGCGTATTTCGTAGTTCAACCATCGCCCGTGCGAGATTTGGAGGGCGCGACCGTGAAGCGTATAATTTAACACGTATATTGCGCGTTTAATTTTCCGATGTTATTGCATCCCATTGAATATAGTAATAATTTGTAAAGTTTTTATCATTTTTTCGTGACGATAATCTTGCGTCTCTTATATTATCTTTAATTGAGCAAGCGGTACGGTGCCTAAGGGGCCCTTTAGGGTGGTCCATATTGGCTCACCTAGAGTTCTTTACACAAAATTGTTCTTCCTAGCGATGTATTCTTATTCTGTGCTAGCGATTTGTAATCCGAATGATCGCGCTTCCTAACATTTTTCATCCTAAAGTTTTTATTCATACCATTAGTAGTGCTACCGGCGTTGTTCATAACACTCATGTTTCCGAAAATATATATATATATAGATTTGGTATATAAAAACAGGAAGACAATTTTTTTTTTTAAACTGTCAAAATTCTATTTTTTTAAGCAAATATGTATCGTGCAAACAACTATATTTATTTATTTATTTATTTACCACAGCTTAACCTATCTTTACAGGAACTTAAACCTAATGCGATAGATAAGAATATATAAATGAATATCATAAATTTGAATAATTATGTAGTACTTAAGTATCTAATTAACATTTTACATTACAAAAAGCATTAAAAACATTCATACATAAAAAATTTAAATATTATTGAATCTATAGCTTATCATAACAAAGTATACAATAAGCTGCCCTTGTGAAGTCGTCCAATGGACAGTGAAACAAATCAACCTGTGCGCCTGCCGCATTAAGCGTGCGCAGTGCTCGCGATATCGGCGCTTGCTTCAAAAGGTTGGTGCATGCTGTTGGTACCACTAACATCTGCGGTCTCCGCCGCCGCCCCACATAGGGCCTGTCCACATAACCACGGTACGACGTCGTCACCGTAGAACGGTGCGGTGCCGTGGCGCGGCGCGTTGCCGTGACGTGGGAAATTACGTTGCCGTACCGTAAAAATGCCTTGTAAATTTTCGGTACATTCATCACTAAATACAGATAAATAGCAGTCTTTATGTAGATATGGACAAACATCCTTCCAGCCTACCGTTTTTAAGTTTTTGTCCTTGAAATTATCTATTGCCTTGTCCCAAACCGGCTTACGACGCCGCCCGTTCGACGCACCGTTCCACGGCGACGGCAACGCGGCGCGCCTCGACACCACACCGTTCTACGGTGACGACGTCGTACCGTGGTGATGTGGACAGGGCCTTACTCATTTGGTACGCACAACCTCAGTTCACCCAGCATTGCTGGATTATGACCTTTCCCGCGTAGAAGTTTAAATAAATAAGTAGGTAGCAATACTTCACGTCTCGCTTCCAATTTATAATAGCCCACCATACCAAGTAATAAAATAATTTTTAACAAAAAAAAACCGACTTCAAAAAGTAGGTTAACTAAAAAGCAAAAAATAAATTTACTTCGCACAAAATAATACGTTTTTTCATATAATTAAATAGAAATTATTAAATAATTATTTTATAATTCTGAAGTCGGTGCCAAGTAAAAACAACCTTTCTACAATATCAAATTACAGTTCACACAAAAAGGGAGGCGTAGTTGTTCTAGTGCGCGGTCGCCCAGTATTGGTACTTACCACAGAAATATAACTAATATTCAGTTAGAAAAATGTTGTTAGAACGATTGATATTATCTATACAGAGTTATTAATTGTTTACTTGGCACCGACTTCAGAATTATAAAATAATTATTTAATAATTTCTATTTAATTATATGAAAAAACGTATTATTTTGTGCGAAGTAAATTTATTTTTTGCTTTTTAGTTAACCTACTTTTTGAAGTCGGTTTTTTTTTTTGTTAAAAATTATTTTATTTTACGATTTTAAGTGATGGGTACACCGAGCAAGAATGTTTCTCGAATGAGGAGACGATGGTTACTTGAGACGGAAAACTTATTTATAATAAACAAGAATTAAATCCTTTCTCCTGACTATTGAGGGTCACGACCTTCCATCATCAGCTCATTTTACACAATAACTAGCAGCAGGAATATGCGTACAGTAGTGAAAGAATTATCCTTTAACTCCTAACTATTGAGGAGTTGACCTTCCATCATCAGCTCAACCACATAAAATTGTTGCGACCAAGCGTAAATCTTGGCCTCGATTAATAAAATATGAGGGTTGCCCCCGATTTCTCTGGGGTCCCATCATCAGATCATGACATGCTGACAATGGGACCACCTTTGAAATATCTCCGTTCCAACAGCTCACTTGAAATCATAACTAGCAGTCTGAATATGTGTACAGTAGTGAAAGAATTATCCTTTAACTCCTAACCATTGAGGAGTTGACCTTCCATCATCAGCTCATCCACATAAAAATACGTAAATACTAGTGTAGCTTTGAAAAACACACTAAAAACATTACATGTGCCTATAAAATTCGAGGGTTGCCCTCGATTTCTCTGAGATTCCATCATCAGATCACGACATGCTGACTATGGTACCCCTTTGGAATCATCTCCTGTCCAACAAAAAAGAATCATCAAAATCAGTTCATAAACGACGGAGATTTCCGTGAACAAACATAAAAAAAAAAAAAAAAAAGTAACATATATACGAATCGAATTGAGAACCTCCTCCTTTTTTAGAAGTCGGTTAAAAACAATGTACGATGTTACGCCAACGCCAACGCCCTACAGCCCAAACGGCTAGACGGATTTTGACAAATGAGGTGTCGTTGAATTCGTCAAAACAGTGATAGTGGCATAGGCTATATAAATTTTCAAAATGGCGCCGGCAAATGAAAAAAAAAGGGGGGGGGGGTATTGATTTTCTTTTCATCATAGTAATATGGATATCAAATAAAAGGCCATGAAAAGACCATTTCAAAAATATATACTTCTTATCACATTTATATTACTGATTAAACACAATTTACCAATTTATATATCGGCACGCTCGCGCGCCCGAAGTGGGTGGAAGTTAGTTTGTATGTTCGCTAACGCTAATCTTGGAAACTGCCGGTCGAATTTGAATAATATTGTTTTTGCATTTGATAGTTTAACTTACGATTAAGGCTCATTGATCTCAACGAGATTTGATTTCTACAAATTAATAGATATAAAAAAACATGTCGGTTAAAAGAACTAAAAAGAGTGAAATAAAAAATAATTATTAAATAATTAAAAACCCGACTGCTTAAAAAAAGAACTGAAAAGATATAGATAAGCAGTCGGGTTTTTGTTATTCAATAATTATTTTTTACTACACGGACTACTTCTAACAACGGATATCCCGGATACACCTTGTATATAATTTTAAATAAAATATCTAACAAATTTGTTCTGAATTCTTTCCAACATTGTTTTGTACTTGTCTTCATTTGGACTCCAAATAGCCGCATTGCATTCCAGATGACTCTTAACGAATGCTTCATACAAAGCCTTTAAAGCACCTATATTAGTGAAATCAGTAGCCTGGCGAAGAAAGAATCCAAGATTACGGTAAGCTTTCTTACAAACCTCCACAATATGTTTCCTAAAAGTTAGGTCAGCTGTAAAGTGGATACCTAAATCTCTGACCTCCGTAACACGCTGTATAGGTTGCCCCTCCATATGATATGTGTAATGACTAGGGCTGCGAGCACGAGTGAATGACAGTACCGAGCATTTTTTTACGTTATAGTCAAACTTATTCTCCTTGCTCCAATTTATTACATTGTTTAAATCTTGCTGTAATAAGTAGTGATATGTTGTCTCGTCTCTAATCACGATGCTCAGCTAGAGGTCGTCAGCAAAGAGAAGACATGTTGATACCTCAACTATTTTTGGCAAATCATTAATCATGAGGATAAAAAGTAACGGTCCTAAATTACTGCCTTGACTCACCCCTGATCTTGTGTAGTAATGCTCAGAATGAAATCCGCCACAATCGACAAATTGACATCTGTCGCGTAGATAACTTGCAATTTTAATTATACTCCACAGCTCCACAGTATATATTATACTGGCAGTAATAATTGTCACCGCAAGGAGACTCAGTTGCCATTAAATAAAAAAGAAGAAGAAGTATATATGTCACAATAAATCATGCAATATACATCATTATGTGTTATCATTTATTTTAAAATTGAAATCTTGAAATCAGTTATATATTATGCTCTTATTCATAATATCGCTGAACACGGAAAATAAATTAAAAAATTTGTCTCACTTTACAACAAATTATGATTTGTACACTTTTAGTTTCGAAGGAAAAAGTCGAAAATGTTATATTGAAACTGTTTTTGACGTAAATTATTTGATTGTTATTATTTAAATTTATAGGTACATTGCTCGTAGAACAGATGGCCGTTGGGGCCGAAAAGTTCTTGAGTGGCAGCCACGAACCGGCAGGCGCTGCGTGGGTCGCCCCCCAGCCAGATGGACAGATGATCTGGTTAAGACCGCGGGGAGCCCTGCCGTTGGCTGCAGGCGACCAAAAACCGCGCGTTGTGGCGGTAATTAGGTGAGGCCTACGTCCAACAGTGGACGTCTTGGGCTGATATGATGATGATGATGATTTAAATTGATTACTGTATTATGTATTTGATAAGAAGTTATTGTTCATTAAATCAATACAAATAAATTAAATCAAAATAAAAATGTTTTTTAGTTCATAAAGTTAATTGTACGGTACCTATGCCTATACACTTATTAATATTTTTGTCAGTCTGTTTGTATCGGCTAATCTTCTAAATGGCTGGACCGATTTTGATAAAATTTTAGCTGACTACAAGGTGCGTAACATAGGCTACTTTTTAATGATGTACCCGCATAGAAATCTTAATAGCCTTGTTATTAAGATTTCTATGTGTACCCGCCACGCAGACGAAACGACGAGTGAAAGTTAGTTTGTTTGTTTGTTAGTGCTAATCTCAGGCACTACTAATTTGATTTTAATCATTCTTTTTGTGTTTATAATGTTTTAATATTTAAGATTACACTCTACGGGAGCGAAGTAGTAAGGTTAAAAGTGCAGGAGCAGCTATTTATTATAACGAATTCTTTGCGTACAAAATCTCGAGAAAAACTAGTTTCATAATAGTATTCTAATGTTAAGTGCTTAAGTTTTTATGGGTCCTGTGACCTTGGGTGTGTAACGGTTGATATAATAACAAAAAATCTAACGGTCACTTGACATAATATCACTTAATATAATTTTATTTAATATAACGATCAGTTGTCATATTGATCTGTTGATATAATTTCATTTTATCTAATTTCTTTTGATATAATGAACACTTTTTATAATGCACATTTGACATAACATTCGTTTAGTATATTATTTATTTACTATAATATTCATAATCTCTAAGTAACTTTTAATATAATTTAGAATATTCGCTATACATCACCCAACTATTGTTACCAGGAGGATCTGGATGCAATCTGGACTTTAGGGCACCCCGACTCGGATAGGTTAGGTTAGAAGGGGATGGCGGGGTCTACGACCCCGCCATCCCCTTCGTGGTTTTTTTTTTAATCAACCAGAAGTAGGAGCCCCGCGAAGCGGGGCTCCGTCGACCAAGTCCGACCTCGACTAGAAAATTAGGTCAAAAGAACATTAGGTTAAATGAAAGTTATATTAAAAGAATATTATGCATTTTGAAAATTATATCATAACAAAATGTTATTATATCAAAGGAAGATTATATCATATAAAACATTATATCATATGAAATTAGGTTATTTGATATTATAGCATATGAAAATTATAACATATGAACGTTATTTCAAGTAAAATTAGAGCATTTGTTATTATATCAAACATTACACACCCTGTGACCTTAAGCTACTCGGATATTTACAACTAGCAGTCAGTATTTCATGTTGCTGAGCTGATGCTGGAAGGTTCAACTCCTAAAAGGTTAGGAGTACGGGGATAATTCTTTAAATATAGGCACCTTAGGCACTTTACGCCGTTCACTGTATTTTTTCAAATTATACACAGATGAGGCGAGACGTTGAATATAATTTATTCTTACTTTTTAGTGCACTTTTTGTAATTGAAGTATTATTTACGACGTTTTCTCGCTAACTCGAGACGTTTCTAATTTTATGGTCGAATTAAATTTATTTTATTGAATAAATAAGAAAATTATAAATAGAAGTGACTATGCAATTGAGATTTAGTATGCAAATTGTGCAAGAACTATCGACATGAAGTTATTTTTTGTTTTCGTTTTGACAGTGATCACTACATGCAGTGCGCAAGAAAGTAATTTATTCTTTTTATATAAAGTTAAAGTTGAAAAATTAAGAATCTAGCAGGACTCGAACCTACACCCCTTGGGTATACGCCCCAAGTGCTTTGCCAATTCAGCTATGGATTCGTATGCTGCTAGACTCGAAATTTCTCAACTCTTTTGTGCCAGCCTTAGCTAGACGAACCTTACTTGGTTTTAGCGCCATCTATGCGATGTGATAAGTCACTTTACAGTAAGTTTGAATTAAGATTACTGTCGAGAGCTGATGACGCATTTTTATCAAATACTTGTAATTGTTTTTTTTTTTTTTTTTAATTAATTCTTGTATATTATATTATATGTCTGCACGTGTGGTGTAGTGGTTTACGCGGTCGCCTCGCCGCTCTCCACTGCACTGGTGTTGTGGGTTCGATCCCCACATGGGACAAATCTTTGTGTGATTCGCAAAGACTTGTTCTGAGACTGGGTGTGCTTGTGTGAGTGAATGTGTGTATTTGGCCTTGTCATTGGGACCATTGGATAGTGTAATTGCTTCTGGCGTTCTATCTAATGTGAAAAATCCATACAGGATGGATGCAACGTGTATTCACCGACGCGATGATGCGATTGATGACTGGATGGCGGTGGGTAGTGTAACTGCCTGCGACGCCGAGGTCGCGGGTTCGATTCCCGCTTAAGACAAATCTTTGTGTGCATGAATATGGGAGTTTGTCTTAGTCTGGGTGTTTCTATATATAATAAGTATGTATTTACAAAAGAAAAGTATATATGTATTAGTATCAGTTATTTTAGTACCCATAGTACAAGTTCTGCTTAGTTTGGGACTAGGTGGCATTGTGTGTTAGTTGGGAGAAATTTATTTATCCCACTCCGCTATCTGGTCGTCTGTCAATTGCCTGTTTTGTATGAATCGCGTCGCGTAGCGTATCAATTGTTACCTTGCCAAAAATACCGATCGTGATACCTACCTACTTATTTTTCTTCGTCGTCGATGGCTGAGTCAAATTTTATTTTGACTTGCCATCGTGGTGAAAGGATTAGCCAATTCGCTTTGGAGAACTCGCGTTTTCCTAGGCTCGTGGTACTAATTTTGTATATTTTTCAGATACCTGTGACTTGCCTGTCGATAGTGGACATAGTTGTGGAGTAGATCCTGGCCCCAGGTGATGCGTAATGGGGGGTTTTAATTACATCGTGACGAATCCGCTTACCTACCATTGTTTCAGTATAATGGTTTTAAGTAGAGTTGCCGCGAATAGTGTTTATAGCGAATAGTCGAATACCGATTAATCGCCATTCACTTTGGCGAATAGTTGAATAACTCGAAATTACTATTCGACATAAAAAAAAACATTAAACACATTAAAAATATTTCTAATTTATAACAAAAATCACGAGTTCCACATATGCACCTATATCAGATGTGATACCTAGCACTGTTTCATTAATCAGATACCTAATGAAAGATGCGCTGATTCAACAAACTGCACACGTTGATGATTTTAGAAAAGCGTTGATAGAAAATATGGAAGCCCGTTTTAACTTGAATGATCTGTGCTTTACGAAGACATATTACTTGTCGACATTTTTAGAACCCCGCTACAAGAACTTATACTTTGACGCTACCCAAGTTGAACGGATCCGTAGAGCTGCGCTCAGAGAAGGCTTTCTTTAAATGACGAAAATGATGATTCGGATCTAGAAACGGCATACAATACACATATTGTGTATTTTTTTTATTAAGGAAAATAATAAAAAAAATGATTATTTGTATCTCATTAGTTCTTTTGTTCGTTAAAAGTTTATTTTCGACGACTATTCGCCGAATGCCGAATAATACTAGCTATTATTCGGTATTCGACGAATATCAAAAAAATTACGAGTAATGCCGAATACCGAATAATAGCGAGTATTCGCGGCAACTCTTATTTTAAGTCCATGTGTGCCAAAATTTATCATCAAAAAATTTTCGATTATACCGAAGATTATATTCTTATATTTTACCTCTATCAAGCGTAAGTCCGGTCGTGCGTGGAGTACTAAGCTATCCTTATCTGTGGACGGTTCAACCAAATATTTTGTTATGTGTAAACTTTTTCCAAGACCGATTTGCGATGAGTGGTTATTTCTGATAAAAGATTTTTAGAGAACAATGAACGCACAATGGAATAGTTGAAAAATGATAGGCGATGGACGTTTCATTTTGACAGCATCCATTTGACGTTTATCGCTTGTACAGTTTGAATCGCGTCACGTAGCGTAGCGTTTATCGAGTTGAATCGCTCAAGTAGGACAAGATTAAACATACTTTTTGTTCCCAGATACGGATACGATGAAAATAGGCAGAAATGCGTATTTTTTGAATTCCTAGGATGCGGCGGCAATCACAATCAGTACAAGAATAAAAAAGCATGCGACGAAGCTTGTCAAGTTCCGAGGCCAGGCTATTGGTTTATCTATGGTGTCAAACCGACGATTGATGGTGAGTTACAGCTTTCGATATCTCTGCCCTGGCTTATCATTGATACCGTTTTACCCGGGGAAAAGTTTTGGTCTGTACCCGTGGCGCCATCTATTGCGCGTCAATGTTAACTTCCTACTAACTTTAAAACCCTAAATTACACTCTTGGGAATATTGTTTAGTAAAACCTTGTTCTTCTTGTCGTTTCAATGACTATACTTAAAATGTTTTCTTCTATCTACTTATATATGGTTTTAGACCAATAGAATGCGGCTGTGATGCCTTTTTGGTTGGCCTGCATAAGTTCTTTTATGGTACAAAGGGTTTAAAAACAAATGGACCATACTTCGGTTGGGCGATCCACATTCGCAACTAGTGTTGGATGACTTTATTTATTAGAAGTTCATTTATTTTGATTGAAGCTCAAGTATACGAAATTTCGTGCTTCAAACTTCGGAGTTCCATACAACCATGTAACACTTATTTTACCCGCTTAAGAGTGACATTCTCAAAAATCCAAAAATTACTGGTGGTAGAGCTCTTGTGAATGAGCTCGAGGGCGGCAGCACCACCGTCTCACCTTTAACCTGCCGCCAAATAGTAGTGCTTCCATTACTGTGTTCCGGTTTGGTGGTGAGATCAGGCCCTGAAATTACTGGCACATGAGGCATAGCATCGTAGTCCTCAGCTGTAGCGACGCATCTATAATCTGCTTTTGTGGATTGTTGATGTCCATGGACTGTACTCTACTTAACATCAGGTGGACTACACGTTCGTTCGCTGTGGGCGTAGTATAAAAAAAAACCATTTTTAGTGCGTGCTCACGTCATAAGGAACCTTTATGCCAAAATTTCATCTAATGTTTCTAACCCCAGCAGTTAAGGCTTTGCGTTAAGGAATCAGTCAGTCGAGTGATCAATTACTTTTTTTTTTATTCCACTGAGGTGGCAAACAAGCATACGGCCTCTATTCTAAGCCCCGGTTATTCAAATCATTGTAATTAGTATAATTTAGTTTTACTTATAATTTATTTTTATATAATTGGTTTGTAATATTTTGACGTGTTCAAGCGCCTCCTGGGGCCTATAAAAATAAATGATTTGAATTTGAATTTAGAATTTGATGGTAAGCAGTTACCGTAGCCCAATTACTTAGAGAGAGAGATGCATCTAACGTAATATTCAAACCGTAAATTAAGAAGTATAGTAAAATCGGACTAAATGCAGTCGTTCCGAGTAGTCAGAGGCCAACAAGAGTATCATATCATCTCGTTCTGGGTCAAGGTGGTTTAATGGCAGTAATTTCATGTAAAATATTGATATTCAGCAGCCGACCTTTTTTTTTTTTTAAATCTTGGAGATTGATGCCCAGATTATAGGCTACTTCTTGTCAATGTAGTAATCTTGTGTCTAAATGTTTTTTCTTCAGGAATAATTCAAGATGAAGGATGTAATTTGCCAATAGATCAAGGACATGATTGCAACGAAGATAAAGTACCAAGGTAATAAATAATCCTGATATTATCAATTTATTTATTTATTTATTTATTTATTGGTACATCAACAATATACATATGAAAATTTTACTGTACATGCATTATGAAATCAAGTTCTTATATATATATCTATTACAGACGTACACATCGTTGTCTATATTTGAAGGACGGATAATTACTGACTTAAAACTAACACAATATACTTATAATGTAGTATATACAATATAATTACTAAGTTGAGCCAAAATTATAATACTACAATAATACAATTTTACAATAAAAGATTATTTAAATTTACTTAAATCTAACGTAAGCTTAACTATACTATGAAATAAATGTATATATTAATTTATTAATTTACATACTTATTTAAACATATGTTATTAGGGTGTGGAAGGAGCTTTCGTTTAAACTGTAAGTAGGAATCGTGGAAGATGTCCACATTATCGGAACCTTTATGTAGAGTGTTGTACTGGGAGCAAATGCGCACTAAGGGTGACTGTTTGCCTGTGTTGGTTCTGCAAAACGGTACGTTAAAAGTTTTGGTTTTCGGGTGACGTGGAATTCTGTTTGGTACTGAAATATTGATATTTTTTATGAGTTCAGAGCAGTCAATGCCACC
Source organism: Hypena proboscidalis (assembly GCA_905147285.1). NCBI lineage: Eukaryota > Metazoa > Arthropoda > Insecta > Lepidoptera > Erebidae > Hypena > Hypena proboscidalis. Next base: position 1,484,297 of record LR990153.1, read on the forward strand.
GTTTAAGAGTCTGTGCAAGAAAACCAGATCGTGATTTTTGCGCCTAAGATGCAAGGTGTCCGTTTTAAAGAAGTCAAGCCGTAGGTTATAAGGGGCTCTGTGTGATATTCCGGGAGATATGTATGCCAAATGTCGAGTAAAAGCTCTTTGGATGCTTTCAATTCTCTGTGAGTGGATTGCATAACAAGGATTCCAAACAACAGAAGCGTATTCTAAATGACTTCGCACCAAGGCGTTGTAAAGTATTTTTTTGGTTTGAATTCGCCGAAAATCCTTTGTGTTTCTTTTGACGAAGCCAAACATTTGAGCAGCTTTTTTAGTAATAGCTTCAATATGTGAGTTAAAAGTTAATTTTTGATCAAGAATAACTCCTAAGTCTGTGATCTCTTTAACTTCTTGTTACCGTTAATATTATAAGTCGAGGTGATAGGAGTTTTCTTTTTGGTGTATTTGATGTGGTAACACTTTGCTGGGTTCAAAGCCATGCCATTTTGCTGACACCAATCTCGTATTCGGTCAAGATCACGTTGAATGAGATCCACGTCGGATTGAGAATTAATGACCTGGTAGATTTTAATTTTATATAATACTAGCTGACCCGGCGAACTTCGTACCGCCTTAGCGTAAATTTGATGCACTACTTCATTTTGTATAGCTGACCTATCTTGTATGCGTACCTATTTAATTTGAACTGGAATCTATAATATCCTCCATATAAAAATGAATACCTATTTTCCTGGTCTCGTCGTACCTGAGAAGGACTTTACTAATTTGATTAAATAAAAAACAAAATATATATATTTCATAATAGTGTTTATTCCGTAGGGTTCAATAATTTTACTTATATTTTTATAGAAAATTTATTAAGAGGTATATATATATATATATATTTATTTTTTTCCCTAAGAACCTTGTACAGAGTATTAGAACTACAAAAAAAAAATCAGCCAAATCGGTCAAGCCATTTTCATGCTATGTCGTGACAACGGAAAACGGGTTTCATTTTTATATATATGTATAATAATATAGATTCGCTTTTCAGAACTCGCGAATTGCCCAGGGTGCGCCGGACGTAGGGAATTGTTGTATACGTCACACGTGGAGGCTCCTTTCATGCACCCCAATACTATAATAACAATACTTTGACAAATGCATTTATTTATGTTTACAGGTTCGCCTTTGACAGAGCGCAGGGAAAATGCGTATTTTTCGAGTACGATGGCTGTGGGGGCAACGCTAATCGATATAAGACACGAAAGGAGTGCGCTGAAAATTGCACACCGCAGCAAAAATAGTGATTTGTGCAACTAGAGAGCAAATTTCGTCTTTTCTTCGAGTGCTAATTTACTCACTACGCTCAAAATCTTGATCTTGCGCTTATTCAAGACTCTAAAGCACAGATCTAAATAACTTTGATCTCGAGTCGTACATACAACTTTTCAAAAGAAGAGAAAAATAATAAATACTTGTTTTTACATTTGTTTAGTAACTTTTTTCGTGAAACCCGATTTACTTTTTAAATACCCGGCTGACAATTAAACATTTTTATTATTCTTCATAATAATAAAAATGATTTTTTACATTAGATAGAACGCCAGCAGCAATTACACTATCCAATGGTCCCAATGACTAGGTCAAATACATACATTCACTCACACAAGCACACCCAGTCTCAGAACAAATCTTTGCGAATTACACAAAGATTTGTGCCATATGGGGATCGAACCCACAACACCAGTGCAGTGGAGAGCGGCGAGGCGACCGCTTAAACCACTACACCACACGTGCAGACATAATATAATACAGCAGCGAAAAAACAATATCTTGTAATAGCCCCAGCATAGATAACACAGCAGCGAAAAAACAATCCCATTGTCAATTGGGCAGACCCCTTTGATTTGATAAAATTAATGTTTCATTACTGGCGAATGATCGTCAGTCTGGGAGGCAGTTTCTAACGAAATGGTCAAAATCGCATTTGCAACGTCTATGAGCGATCTAGGATCACCTTAATAATAATCAGAGCTCGGAATTAGGTAGAGTTTTTTATGTACTTGCATCGAAATATTGATATTACTGTGGACCTTCCCGGGATTTCTAATGGACAATCTCGAGTGGCCAACAATATTACGAATAAATAACCAGTCATTCTGCTCCGCATTTCCGCTTTTGTATTCTTTTGTTCTCACAAGCTACGAGTATGTTGTGCGAACTACAAATGTGGCAATATCGTGCGTATTGGCATTTTGCAACTTCGGACATCCGATGTCATTGATGTAAGTTGGGCAACGTCGCGCGTGCAGTAGTTTAAATTGTGTAAAAGTAAATAACTTTTTATTAAAAAAATCACGGGATTTTTTTCTGCTCTTTAAATCAAATCGCGGGATTTGATCCACCTTATTCTTTCGCTGTATGAAATCAGTGTAAGTACATGACAAACTCTACCTAATTCCGACCTCTGATAATAATACAGTACCACGTTTAAAAAGCAACAATCCATGCAAAATTGGGTAACAGTAAAAAAAACAATATAGAAAGAATTTTATTACAAAGCGCACACCGAGGCCAATTAATGAACTAAACATTTAGTTATTACTTTCTTGAGGCTAATTTGGAATACAAAGTATAATAGTTATTTATTCTGTTATTTTTTATTTTATTTATTTATTATATATATGACTTGAATTACCGAAGCTTAGATCAATTTTATTTGAACTGTTAAGGCTCAAATTAAAATCAATCTAAGTACCAGTTCTGATGGGTATTGCATCATTGAGAGTAGCTGGTGAAAAAGTCATATGCATCTTTTGAAATAATAAATCATTCAATTTTGTTTGTTTTTGACAATATTTCTGGTAAGTGTAAGTTATTGAAACACCAAATCTTTATAATATAAAAAAATAATATAACATGTTGCGAAGGAATAAACATTCCATGTCAAATGATAATAATATTAAATAACCAAGTTAATACGGGCTGCAAGATTTACACTTCAAGCGTGAGAGAGGGTAAATCGTTTGGTGCAATGGGCCCTAAGACGTGATTAGGTGGGACATATTTCTTCACATTCTTTTTGAGTGTAGTAACAATTGGCGTTCCCTCCACAACCTTGATACACGAACGCTACACATCTGAACTGGTCCATGTCGAAGGCGTTACCTGTTAACATAAATACATTTTGTTAGTAATTTAAATGGAGTGAGGTAGATATGCACTAACTATCACATTTTGTCACTTATGATTAGGCCCCATAGGATAGGGGGTGAGCCTATCGCCATCTATCGAGCATAATTTACTAATTACAGGTGGTAGAGCTCTTGTGAATGAGCTCGAGGGCGGCAGCACCACCGTCTCACCTTTAACCTGCCGCCAAATAGTAGCGCTTCCATTACTGTGTTCCGGTTTGGTGGTGAGATCAGGCCCTGAAATTACTGGCATATGAGGCATAACACCGTAGTCCTCAACTGCAGCGACGCATCTATAATCTGCTTTTGTGGATTGTTGATGTCCATGGGCTGTACTCCACTTACCATCAGATGGACTACACGTTCGTTCACTGTGGGTGTAGTATATAAAAAAATATCTGCTTTTTGAAATTGAAATATCTTTATTTCTTAGACTTCACCTAAAATCGCTATACAAAAATAATTTTACCCTTAATTCGCAGAGCTTAACTCACTTTCATCACAATATCTTGAATGTGAAAGTGAATTTAAGTGCCAGTTCAGTTAAACAGGTTTTGTATAAAAGATATAATACCTGCGTCCCTTGTCTCCTCCGCAATCATGTCCTCGGTCGATTGGGTAGTAGCATTGAAAGGGGTCTTCTATATCTGTAAATATAAAATATTTCAAACAGAATTCCAAGCAGACATTCTGACAGATTACAGGTTCATGAACAACGGACTGCACTCCATAATAAAAACTCAAATTGTTTTCAAAAATTAATATTATGAGTTTAAAACCTTTACCTTATTCAACCTATTAATTAATAAACGTTATTACTCTCTAAATGAATATTCGGCAGATAGAAATATCACTACATAGTATAAAACAAAGTCGCCTTTTCTGTCCCTATGTGCGCTTAAATCTTTAAAACTACGCAACGGATTTTGATGCGGTTTTTTCCAATAGATAGAGTGATTCAAGAGGAAGGTTTTTATGTATAATACATGCATAGAAAGGGGGAATTGTTTTACTCCAAATTTAAATCGATTTTAATAATTTTTTCAGTGAGTGACATAGGCTATATATTATATACCCGTGCGAAGCCGGGGCGGGTCGCTAGTTTATAATAATACTATTCAAACTTACGTGAGATGAAACCGAAAACAATAATAGGTACGTGAGTAACCCGTTTATTCTCTAGTAATATTTATAATAGTTCTTAGTCAGTTATTAATCATTTCAATTTTAAGTATGTGTGTTTAATTTATTTTAGTAATAAGTCAGTATTTGTACGCCAGCAATGGTAAAATGTATGAAACAGAAGCACAATTTGTTAACACCTTATTGGACTACATTTTGACAAAATAAATGATTATCGATAGATACATCTTTCTAAATAAATACATAACATAACATCACGCCCATATTGCGCAGAAGGGTGTGGCAGACGCGTATATCAGCCACACTTCATATTATTATGTTAGTTGGACTTAGAAGACAAGCATTGCCATTACTTTTGTTTATCTGAAGGGTGGAGAAACAAAGCCCCAGTTGAAGGTGTTAGAGCCTTATTGGCAGGATAGGCATATAACGGAGGTGGCGAAGCGGATCAGGGAGGACTCACTCCTGGCTGATCCGCTTCGCCGCGAACCTGATGGCGCCCTGAGTGAGGCAGCGGGCGGAGGAACGGGGACTATTTTCCTCCACCCGCTGATGCTTTACGCGACGCAGCGGCGCCCTGGATGTGTCCGGGGCGCTGCTAGGATAGGACGACCGAGGAGTTGGACAGGGTTGGCAGTCGGACCGGGCACAGTCGCCGCGGGGGGCCCTATGGATGTAAGATCGATCCAGGGCTCGCCGACCTACCATCTTTCGGCGACGCATAGCACACCGCGGGGTTTTAGTGGGTATACCCATGCCGTTTACCATCAGTAGGCACGGGGAGGCCCACTTAACCACCCTGCTCGTTCCCACGGACGGGGTGGTATGCGTAATGCATTGTGACAGCTGTTCTTACTTCTTCTTCTTGCGAGTCAATGGTCAAAGTTTTTATACCACCCCGGCCCAGTAGGTGGCCACATTAATAGCATTCTCCGTGGCGTTATTCAAATCGCTCAAGGAGCAATTGTCAGGGCAATTGGGGCATTCAAGGAGATGTGTCATTGTTTGCTGAGTAGCACCACAATCGCAGTGTATTTCGCCTGGCTGGATTATTCCCCATTTTTCCAGATTATGTCTGCAGTTCTTACTTATATCACTTATGTGTTCTTACTTATATCACTTATGTGTTCTTACTTATATCACTTATGTGTTCTTACTTATATCACTTATGTGTTCTTACTTATATCACGTTTATATTTTATGGGGTGGATAGAATCTATCCAGAGCCTATTAACTAGCCCTAAGTCTAGAAGTAGCAAAATCTCACGGCGGATGGGTCACTAACATAATGAATCTCTCTCCGTGCCTCGGCAAGCATGTTAAGCCGTCGGTCCCGGTTGCCGTTTGAACATCTATGGCAGTCGTTACGGGTAGTCAGAGACAAGAAAGTCTGACAACTAGGCTATATCGTCCCGTATTGGGTTGTAGAAGATAGTCGTTCTATGTAAAATGCTGATATTCAGCCGGATCTGTTAGTAGCTGACTCCATTGTAGTTGGGAAAAGGCGAGGCAGATGGAGACTTACCGCTTTGTCCATTGCTCGAAGTAATTTTCAGCAAAACTAATAATGTAAGAAGTAACTTCATAATAATATTGATATACAATTCACTTCTAGTAAACTTGTTATACAAGCAGGCAAGGCTACAAAAAAGGCAGACTTTATGCTAGTAGAATCCTCGATCAGTCAGTTAGGGTGATGCAGAGATACTTATAAAAAGTAGGTGCATAAATGTGCTTCCAGACCACAAGCATTCGCTTGTAATGTAACATTACAGATTCGAATATAACACCAGTGTGGGAAGAAAGCCGAGCATAATGATACAATTCGAAATTTTATTAATTACAAAAAATGCACAAAATAGTAAGAAATACTGAGTAATATTCAACTTCTCGCCTAACTTCTCGCCTAACCTGTGTATAACTTGAAAGAATACAGTAAACCGCCTTAAGGTGCCTATAATTAAAGAATTATCCCCGTACTCCTAACCGTTGAGGAGTTGTACCATCCAGCACCAGCTCAGCAACAAGAAATACTGACTGCTAGATACAAATATCCAAGTAGCTTTAGTTAATATACGAAAAACAAAATAGAAGCCTTTGAGGATTGCCCTCGATTTCTCTAGGATCCCAGCATCAGATCGTGACTTGATGAAATCAGTTCAGGCGTCTTAGAGTAATCGGCGAATTATCCTCGTACTCCTAACCGTTGAGGAGTTGGACCTTTCAGCATCAGCTTAGCAACATGATGTGTTGACTGCTAGATGCAAATATCTGAGTAGTTTAAGGTAATGTACCTGTGTAATGTAAGATTTGAGGATTGCTCTTGATTTCTCTAGAACCCCATCATGTTCGTGACCTGATAAAAATGGGACCACATGACATGTATACTCTTTCAGACAAACAAAAAATCTCAAAACGTTCGACGTCTTCGAGTAATCAGCAAACATCATAAAAAAAAATACAATCGAATTGAGGACCTCCTCCGTTTTTTAAGTCGGTTACAAAATGGTATATTACAGACAGGTAGGTAGTATATAACGTAATGCTCAAAATACATAACAGGCGAATGTTCGCAGTCTGGAAGTACCATAAATGTCAGGCAATATTATTCTTTAATATTTACGATTTTCTTTATTTATTATAATGATTATGACTGTGACCGGAAAATTGTGGGGACTTGACAGAAAGAAAATGGCGATACTGAAATTTAGGCATTCTGAATTTTGTTTTTGTTTTTAAACTTTTTATTGTACAATGAAACAATTTATAAAACAATTCATGACACAAAATACAATAAAGGCGAGCTTAACTCAAATTTGAGTTCTCTTCCAGCAAACCTTAGAGTAATGAAGGAGAAGAGGATGCGAAAAGAGGGCAAAAACAAGTGCACAACTCAAAGGAAAAACGGAGTTACCATTATTATGGTAAAAAAAATAATAATAAATTAATAAAAAGTAACTAAAGTTACAATACATAAACAAACAAATAGGCATAAATATATTATAATGCTACCTATAAAATACAATACCTAAATAAACTAATTTACCTATATATACCTAAATACATTAAATAAACATACTTAAATATAAATATAATACTTAGAGATGTAATATATATTGATATAAAACTTTACCTAAACAGTCTGAGATAGGAAATATTTTTTTCAAAATGCAAAATTCAAATTCTTTATTTGCAAAAACTAATAATAATGCATGACGAAAATCTCGTGAAAGCCGAGAAAGATAAACAAATAAAATATCTTGATCTGGCACACGAGATTGTCGACATGTGGAATGTGGATTCGGCCAACATTGTTCCAATAGTCATATCAGTCAATGGACTGATAGCAAAAAGCCTATTTGGGCTGAAATGATGATGAGGATGAGGGTAATTGCCCCAATTTTGGATAAAATAGCATGGAAATGTCAAATTCCACGGGCAAAATCTAGTAATATTATAATTATAGTAAGAATTAGTAAGGATGAAAATGAAAATGAAAATGAAAAAATGTTTATTTCTCACCAATTTCACAACATCAGTAGTAGCATAATGTATAATGGCTCAGGGCTCTGTGCATTAGAGCTAATATGCTTTCCCGCAGGTTTGCACGCTGTTCTAAACAAGCCAAAATCACGCTTTTCAAAGCTTATTGTCACTCTTTATACACGTGCGGCCTGTGGATGAATTATACTCAAGGAGCATACAGAGCCCTGCGTACTCAATATAATAATGCCTTCAGGGCGCTGTTGGGGTTGCGGCGACACTGTAGTGCCTCGGGGATGTTGGCCACAGCTGTGGTTGATAGCTTTTCATCCATCATTAGAACCCGAATCGCGTCCCTGATACAGCGGGTCCGTGGCAGTTCCAACAGCCTCCTGAAGACCGTGGCCAACAGGCTTGATGTGGACAGTGCTATTATGCAGCACTGGACACGCGTCCATTTAACCAAGGATACCACAATTACATATAACCAATATGTGAAATAGTGGTATCCTGTTATTTATTTTTTTATGTACTCATTTTAAAATATTTTACTAACATAGTTTTTAAGATTATTGTTACTAACACTATGAATTCCGGTTCGAAATAAATGAATTTTATTTTTATTTTTATTTTATAATACAAATAATTTACTAATAGGTTATTTGTATTATACATTATGCTACTAGGATAAGGTCAAGGAACGATTTATTAGTGTTATAGAATACCCCATTGGCAGTTTACGACGTTTTTCTTTTCCAGTGTATCTAATGCATGACGAATATTATTTACTGTATTATATTCTTCTTTTGTAACATTTTATTTTATTAGCAGCGTTGCAAATTGGTGTCACAGTTACATTGTTAACATGAATATGCCTATGTATTTCTAAAGGGTGTGCAGTGATGGTGGTAGAGCTCTTGTGAACGAACTCGAGGTAGGAAACTCCACTGTCTCACCTTTAAGAGTAGATTCCTGAGCACTAAGTTTTATCTATTTTTAACCGACTTCAAAAAAGGAGGAGGTTATAAATTCATCTGTTTTTTTGTGTTTGTTACCTCTTTTGACTGGGCGAAGCGATTTTAATGATTCTTTTTTTATTTGACAGCTGGTGCTTGTCGTGTAGTCCCATTCCAATTTGGTCCAGTTCTGACAATGGCACCCATGGGAAAACCATATTAATCTATAATTATTTGTAATTGACGTCGGCTTATTGACAAATCGTGAAGATACAGATAAATTTGGATTTTTTACTTCAGTTAGAACGCCAGAAGCAATTACACTCTCCAATGGTCCGATTAACTTATTTGTAGACATTGTAGTGTTATACATTTTCTAGCTATAATTTCTTTGCAATAATATTGTAACACAATTTAATTAAATATTAAATTGTGTTACAATTAATTGTAATTCAATGACGCCTAACTTAATGTAAATATTTGCCTTTTTATTTTTACCTTTGTATATATTTTCAATTTATTTAATGTAACTTAATATTCCTTTAGTGTTTTTTCAATCAATAATATATTATATGATTTATTACAAAGATATATTTATGTAAAAACTAAATGTGTAAGTACCTAGCTTCACATATTTCGAATATACATGTCATTTTAGTTATATTTTCTTTATGTATAACATCAACTTACTTTATAAGATAAAAATGTTTTGTAAAGGCAAAGTTTAGCCTGTAAAGAGCACCTACTATATGTTTGTTTCGCATAATTTTGTATGTTCTTTTAAATATTATGTGTGACTAATTGTTGTAATAATTGAAAATAAAGATATTTTAAAATCAAAAATCAAAATCAATTTTCCCAATGACAAGGCCAAACACACATTCACTCACAGAAGCACACCATTGTTAGAACAAATCTTTGCGAATCACACCAAGATTTGTTCCATGTGGGGATCGAACCCACAACACCTAAGTGGAGAGCGGCGAGGCGACCGCTTAACCCACTACATCACACGTGCAGACAAAATAATGTATTATTTTATTATATTATATTACAATCATATCTAAAAGACTAAAAATGTATGTTCGTGGCCATTGTGTCAAAATTGTTTTAACAATTAATTGAGTTACATACGAGCTATTACGAACTATTAAGAGAAAGGTCCTGATTAAAATTTTTCAGTTCGTATGTAAATAAAAAACCGACTTCCAAAAATACCTACTAAAAAGCTACAAAGAACCACTTAAAAACACTAAAGAGCTCAAAAATAGTTAAATAAATAAAAAAATACTAAATTAGAATATATAAAGCTAAAAACTATTAATTTACTATGTCTATGCACCGCAAAAGTTTAAAAGTGAATTTTCAACTCAAACGATAAAACTTCAGCCGAAATATCAAAAATATACGTAGTTAGATAATTAGTATTTAATTACCAGAAATGGCAGAAATACTAACATTGTAAAAAGAGTGGGCAATGTACGTTTGTAGTTGTTGCTCTTTGTTTTTGAGTAGGCACTCCAGCTTGTGGTACTGCAAATACTAACATGCAGTTAAGTAATAAATAGATACATTTTTATGGGCACCGTTTGGCAACTATTTCGCGTCGAACAAAAAAAGAATCACGCGAATTATTCATTAACCGCGGCGTAATCGATGTACATACATAGAAAAAAAAATTGGCCGGCCGAATTGAGAACCTCCTTTTTGGGAAGTCGGTTAAATACGAACTGAAAAATTTAAATCAGAATCTTGAATATATTGGCGCCAACGAACATGCATTTAACTGTTTATGATATGGTTTTTTTTAAACGACGCCCTCACTAGGAATAACTTCTATGTCGCGAGGGTGTTCACAAACATATATTTCAAACACACAAAGTACTAAATGTATTTTATGTATACAATAAATATAAACTTAAATATATAAAAGTCATACCCATATTACTTTTGTATGGGAAACAGCCAACCAATTGGTCCCTCTTAACCTGCCGCCAAATAGTAGTGCTTGCATTACTGTGTTCCGGTTTGGTGGTGAGATCAGTTATTGTAGATGTCCGTGGGCTGTAGTTTAATAAATAAATAAATATCACACAACACCATCTAGTCCCAAACTAAGCAGAGCTTGTACTGTGGGTACTAGAATAACTGATACTAAGACATATATACTTTTCTTTTGTAAATACATACTTATTATACATAGAAACACCCAGACCAAGAAAAACCTCTATGTTTATGCGCACGTAGATTTGCCTTGAGTGGGAATCGAACCCGCAACCTCAGCGTCGCAGGTACTTTATCCACTTACCATCAGATGGACTATACGCCCGTTTGCTAAATGGGTCGTAAATAATATATTATATTGTATAGTTATTTGTTATTCTTGTGAACAATACCTACTTATAATTATTTTTAGTTTTCAGTAACTAACTAATAATTTTTGCTTTTTATTGGCCAATTCCTAAGATGATTGATGTTTGATTTAAGTTGGTAATTCAAAAAAGATAAACACAACTAGCAGAAGATCTACTATTTATATTAAAACCAATAAGGTAATATTATACTATTTTTATGTGCAACAGTTAAATAAAAAAAGAAAAAAAAAATAATTCAATCATGCCATTTTTTAAATTATTTTTCGAAAAACCACGAAATTATACAAGAAATAAGCCATCGACAATTTGACTCATCAAAGCTTTCTAGGCAAACATTTACACGGAGTTTGTAATAATGGCCGTTGTGAAATATGACGTCACATTATATATCGGATCTCTCTGTCAAATCCGTGCGTAGTTAATAGTTTAAAATGTGTAGGTATATATATGTATATATGCCGCAATTATTGGCCGATTTTAATATCGATTTCACTTTTTGTTATCTCTACTATGGTATTTTTATATTGCGCTCATACTTACATAACAACATAAAACACATAACATAAAATACATAACATAACAAACATAACATATTACCACGCCTATATTACCCAGAAAGGTATGGCAAAGGTGTACAACACCCACACTTCACCTGTTATGTTTAGGTCCAATAAGATAGAGTGAGCCTATCGCCATCCACCGGTTACAATTCCAACTCCGTGCTGCTATTAACAATTTCCTGACGGACGTATCACAAATTACACTTATTTTCAAGTAATCCTATAATATAAATCATTCTGGTCACGCGTTTCTTGTAAACAGAAAATCTATTAAAACTAAATCAATTAGTCGTACCATATGAATTAAACTGATTAAATTTCACAAAATCATAACATTACATAATTATTATATACCCCAGAAGGGTATGGCTGAAATTTCATCACATTTTTGTCATAATTTTGTATGAGGATGACAAAAACGTGACTAAATCAGTCTTGCGCTTATATGCTGCCGCCAGCTGTTATGAATTCCCTTGATCCTACTAATATTGCAGTTGCACGAGGTCAACTACACGGTTAGCTAGTTGTTTAAGCGGTCGCCTCGCCGCGCCCCACTGCGCTGGTGCTGTGGGTTCGATCCCCACATGTGACAATATTTTGGGTGATCCGCAAAGATTTGTTCCGATTCTGGTGGGTTTTGTGTGTGTTATGTATGTTTGTCGATACAGAAATAAGATTATTCCTGATGCTAGCATTATTTTTTAAAATAAAAAAAACAATAAAATAATTTTTAACAAAAAAAAACCGACTTCAAAAAGTAGGTAAACTAAAAAGCAAAAAATAAATTTACTTCGCACAAAATAATAGGTTTTTTCATTTAGTTAAATAGAAATTATTAAATAATTATTTTATAATTCTGAAGTCGGTGCCAAGTAAATCGGATAATTAAGAACTAAGATTCAGTCAGAAAATAGTTGTTAGAAAGATTGATATTATCTATACAGAGTTATTGTTTACTTGACACCGACTTCAGAATTATAAAATAATTATTTAATAATTTCTATTTAACTAAATGAAAAAACCTATTATTTTGTGCGAAGTAAATTTATTTTTTGCTTTTTAGTTTACCTACTTTTTGAAGTCGGTTCTTTTTTTGTTAAAAATTATTTTATTTTACAATTTTAAGTGATGGGTAGACCGAGCAAGAATGTTTCTCGAATGAGGAGACGACGGTTACTTGAGACGGAAAACTTATTAATAATAATCCCCATACTCCTAACCGTTGAGGAGTTGTACCTTCCAGCATCAGCTCAGCAACTTAAAATGCAAATATCCAAGTAGTTTTAGGAAATAACGAAAAACAATATAGAAGCCTTTATGCCAAAATTCAAAAAATTTGAAGCTTACTCATGATTTCTCTAGGATCCCATCATCAAATCTTGACCTCATATTATGAATATACATAAGTAATATTCAACGTCTCGCCTCATCTGTGTCTAACTTGAAAGAATACAGTAAACGGCCCCAAGGAGCCTATATTTAAAGAATTATCCCCGTACTCCTAACCGTTGAGGAGTTGTACCTTCCAGCATCAGCTCAGCAACATAAAATGCTGATTACTAGATGCAAATATCCAAGTAGTTTTAGATAATATACAAAAAACAATAAAGAAGCCTTTTAAATTTGAGGGTTGCCCTCGATTTCTCTAAGATCCCATCATCAGAACGTGACTTGAAAAAAATGGGACCACATGACGAGTATATCCTCTCAAACAAAAAAATAATTTCTCAAATCGGTCCAGGCGTCTTCGAGTAATCGGTGAACAAACATAAAAAAAAAAAAAAAAAATACAACCGAATTGAGAACCTCCTCCTTTTTTTGAAGTCGGTTAAAAACAAAGTGATAAAGTGATACAAAAACCTCCATGCGTTCCTTTTGACTGCTAGTATTTGATCGTCGACACCGGCAGTTTAAGCGATAGCACACTGGTCATTGGTCAATCTGGGTATACAGCGGTGTTCCCGGAAGAAAAACCATATCTAGATTCATTACAGTACAGCATTAACAAAATTAATATAATTTCCATTAATGTATTGATTTCATAATCATAGTAAAGAATAAATTTATGTTATAAATCCTTTTAATATGCCAATTTTAACCATTAATTTTTATTAAATACAAAACGCTCTTCCTCTCTCCTACTTTTGCCGTGCCCATCCGGGTCCATAATTGATGCTGCATTGATGGGGTGCATGAAAGGAGCATCCCCGAGTGACGTACACAACGATTCCCTACGTCCGGCGCACCCTGGGCAATTAGCGAGTTCTCCAAAGCGAATTGGCTAATCCTTTCACCACGATGGCAAGTCAAAATAAAATTTGACTCAGCCATCGACACGACGAAGAAGAAGATTGATGCTGTACCTATATTTAAGATCATATTAGAGACATATACCTAAGAGTGCAATAAAGACGGAATACTGAATAACAGACTAATACAGAGTGAGCCTTCTGCGTGTTTCGTATATCGTGTCACAAACAAAGGTTTATAAGGGAAATGAAAAATACAAATAATTAGTATTATTCAATACGTTGCAAAGAAAAATCTTCAAGATGAAAACATTTATAATTCTTCTAGTGCTCACCGCGATGGTAGCTTGCAACGCACAAGGTAACGTGATCTATATAATAATAATCATATCTATTAGATACTAGCTGACCTGGCGAACTTCGTACCGCCTTAGCGTAAATTTGATGCACTACTTTATTTTGTATAGCTGACCTATCTTATGTATACGTACCTATTCAATTTGAACTGGAATCTATAATATCCTCCATATAAAAATGAATACCTATTTCCCTGGTCTCGTCGTACCTGAGAAGGACTTTACTAATTTTATTAAATAAAAAACAAAATATATATTTTCATAATAGTGTTTATTACGTAGGGTTCAATAATTTCACTTATATTTTTACAGAAAATTTATTAATATATATATTGTTTTATCCGTAAGAACCTTGTACAGAGTATTAGAACACTAAATAAAAAAAAAACCGGCCAAGTGCGAGTCAGACTCGCGCACCGAGGGTTCCGTACAAACCTGTAGGTATATAAGTAAAAGTTATGGTATTTTTATTGCTAAATGAAATCCATAACATAACAATGTGGAAAGCTGACGGCACCTTGTCAATACATATATGAAAACATTATGTATGTTCGGAAAAATCTTCATCTCTTTAAGAAGAGAAGTGATAGACATAATTTTAATACTAGAAATAGGCACAATTTGGATCAATCTCGGTTTAGATTGGCTAAGGTACGAAATTCTTTTGGGGAATTGTGTAAAATTTTATAATAAAATACCACTGCGGATTCTACAACTGAACGAGACAAAATTTAAAACATGCTTAAAACGCACACTATGTAGACAAGCATATTATAAATTAGAGGATTATATATCCTTGATAAAAAAGCTTGGCTTAATGCTGGTCCTGCCACACAGTCACAGCCACTTGGGTCCACTAATTAGTTTTCTTTTATTTTATATTTGGAAGAGATGCTCTCCCTTTTATTTTTATAAACATGGTTTTTTTTTTTTTTTTTTTAAATCGTATTTTTTTTTTTTTGGATTAAATGTTTAATATTTTTATTTTTAACTTTTGAAAAGTTATAGTATTGTATAACTTCGAAGCATTTTTTATTTATTTTGTAAATATGAGTACCACGTGTAATATAATGTAACTGTTTTTGTTTTTTTTTTTTTGACATGAACGAGCATGGCAATTGAGAGTTTGTCATGCTCACTCAAATGTCTCGCTGATGGTGGCACGTGTGTTGGGTCATTCCGCGATAGCATATATCTATCTCTTATGTGGTAGCCACTATATGCAAAATACTGAGCCATGAATACAATTAAATTGGAAACATTTTTTACCATGCACATTTTAGAATATCTGTCAAATTCTTATAAAAATTGATAAAATGGTCGTTTTAAGTATTTAATATAGATAAACTTTGTCTTTTACACTAAGTAATTTTGACTAATCGTTCAAAAGTTATCACGATAACATTGACTTGACGCAACGCAGTAAGCCATTGTGATAACGCGAAGACTCTTGGATGAAATAGCGAGCGATACATCAACGTACCACTCCATCGATACAGTCATGTCATTCGAAGATTGTACGAGCTACCCCGTGGAGTTTCTAAACTCTTTAGAGCTATCATCCCGTATGCTGGAATTAAAAGAGGCTGGCATTAAGTCCGCCTCTGTACTTGTGTGCATGAAGTGTTAAATAAATAAATAAATAAATAAAAGTAGGTCTACCCGTTTTCACCATTGCGGCGGTAGTGCCCCTCTTTGAGGAGTGACCGTGAGTTCCGCCTGACGCAGGTCCTCACCGGGACGGGACACGGGTGTTTCGGGAGGTTCCCGTTCAGGATCAGGCGGGAGGACACGCCAGGGTGTCACCACTGAGCGGATCGCCCAGAGGACACGGTGGAGCATACGGTGGAGGTCTGCCCCGCTTGGGCGGAGCATCGCCGTGTCCTCGTGGAGGCGATCGGCGGCAGCGACCTCTCGTAGGGCCGGGCCCCTGGTTCAGACCATGGTGTGGAGCGAGAGGGAATGGGAAGCAAAATTCTCGTGTCGCGGTGTTTGTTTCCAAACTCCTCCGAAATGGCTGAACCAATTTGCATGAAATTTTGTGTGCATATCGGGTAGGTCTGAGAATCGGCCAAAATCTATTTTTTTATTTTTTTTTGTTAATCGCATAACAACGTTTGCTGGGTCAGCAAGTCTAATATATAAAATTCTCGTGTTGCGGTGTTTGTTTCCAAACTCCTCCGAAACGGCTGAACCGATTTGCATGAAATTTTGTGTGCATATCGGGTAGGTCTGAGAATCGGCCAACATCTGTTTTTTTTTTTAATCGCTGAACAACGTTTGCTGGGTCAGCTAGTAAGTTTATGATTATTAAAAAAAATATACTATGTGATGTAACTAAAAATTTAAGATTTTCGGAATTTTTCCTATATGTGTACTTTATAACGTTGCTTCATGCCAAATTTCAAGATTCCAGGTCGTCTGGAAGTATCCTTTAGGTTTTGATTCCCTTGCGAGTAGTTGCGAGTTTCAAAATATGCGGCTTTAATTGCTGTATCTTTTGATTGCGTTGACGTAGAAGTTTGATTTTGTTACAGCTTAAAGATATTATAGACTTGAGTATTTGTTAAGAATTTCAATATAATACCACTACGCGTTCATGAGTAAAGGGGTAATAAGTTTAAAATTATTAAAAATATTTTTATTATATGATGTAACTAAAAATTTATGCTTTTCGCAATTTTTCCTTTATCTGTGTTATAAGACGTTGCTTCGTACCAAATTTCAAGATTCTGAGTTCACGGGAAGTACCCTGTAGGTTTTGATTCCCTTGCGAGTGTCGAAAATTTGCGGCATAAACGGGAGTATCTTTTGATCGCGTTGACTTAGAAGTTTGATTTTTTCACAGCTCCAAGAGACCATAGACTTGAGTATTTGATATGAATTTCAGCTTGATACCTCCACGCGTTCCTGAGAAAAAAGGTCTTGACAGACAGACAGACAGACAGACAGACAGACAGACAGACGGACAACAAAGTGATCCTATAAGGGTTCCGTTTATACCTTTTGAGGTACGGAACTCTAAAAATCAGCCAAATCGGTCAAGCCGTTTTCATGCTATGTCGTGACAACGGAAAATGGGTTTCATTTTTATATATTTAAATATATTCCCATTACATTGGGGTCAGTTTCTAGTCTAACGGATTCGGGTGGGTGTCAGTATTTTATAAGAAGCGCCAAACATTCCTCCACAGTCATTTCCTTGTCATACAACAACCTTTTTACTTTAACAGAAATATGAATACTGTTTGTTCAGAATTAGTCACCGAATTCATACGTAAAGGGGAGTTTATTTCATTTTTTTTTTTATACTACGCCCACAGCGAACGGACTTGTAGTCCACCTGATGGTAAGTGGAGTACAGCCCATGAACATCAACAATCCACAAGAGCAGATTATAGATGCGTCGCTGCAGCTGAGGACTACGGTGTTATGCCTCATGTGCCAGTAATTTCAGGGCCTGATCTCACCACCAAACCGGAACACAGTAATGGAAGCACTACTATTTGGCGGCAGGTTAAAGGTGAGACGGTGGTGCTGCCGCCCTCGAGCTCATTCACAAGAGCTCTACCACCAGAATTATACACTACAAACATGCTTTTGACCACACTAGGTTTAGCCCGTATCGCGGGAGATCAAAGTCAAAGTCAAAATCAAATCATTAATTTTCATAAACCCCAAGGAGAGCTTGAATATGTCAACAAACATTATAGTTACAGAGCAAATAAAAATAATCTAACGAATTAAATAAATTAATATTTTATTAATCAAAATAATATGATCTGAATGTCTAATTGATTATTTTTATAGCATTTAGCTATGCTTAGCTAATTATACTAAGAAACAGTTGAAAAAGATATGGGACCGGCAGGATTTGAACCTGCGACCTTACTGCACACCGAGCAGCCGCAGCCGCAATACATACTTATTATACATAGAAACACCCAGACTAAGACAAACCCCCATGTTCATGCACACAAAGATTTGTCTTAAGTGGGAATCGAACCCACGACCTCGGCGTCGCAGGCAGGTACACTACCCACTCCGCCATCCGGTCGTCAGGAATGTGTAATGTGGTGGAAGAAAGCAGGAGGGGAGGTAGTCCCAGGTTGAAAATATCTGTATACCTTAGACTTCACAAAGCACTTAGAATCGTCATCTATATATATATAAAAATGAAACCCGTTTTCCGTTGTCACGACATGGCATGAAAACGGCTTGACCGATTTGGCAAATCAAATCAAATCAAATCATTTATTTCCATGGGCCCCAAGGGGCGCTTGAACACGTCAAAACAAACATCAAAACACAAAAAATATAAAATTAAAATAAAACTTAGCTAACTAAATTATAATACTTATTGTAATAAAATGGTTTGACACCGGAGCTTAGATTGACTTTAATTCAACTTAGAGAATTGAATTAAAATCAATCCAAGTACCAGCTCCGATGGCAGATTTTTTTTTTGTAGTTTTCTAATACTCTGTACAAGGTTCTTACGGAAAAAAAATATATAAAAATGAAGCCCGTTTTCCGTTGTCACGACATAGCATGAAAACGGCTTGACCGATTTGGCTGATTTTTTTGTAGTTTTCTTATACTCTGTACAAGGTTCTTACGGAAAAAAATATTAAGAAAATCTCTCAGAAAGATTGAAAAATATACATTTAATTTTGCATATTTTAAAAAAGCGCGTTACGAATGTCAACGTCATTCAATTTAAAACAAAAACTTTGTGGTGATCTATGACCACAGACATAACCACAAGCTGTGAAAATATTTATTTTGTTTTTTATTTAATAAAATTATTAAAGTCCTTCTCAGGTATGACGAGACCAGGGAAATAGGTATTCATTTTTATATGGAGGATATTATAGATTCCAGTTCAAATTGAATAGGTACGCATACATAAGATAGGTCAGCTATACAAAATAAAGTAGTGCATCAAATTTACGCTAAGGCGGTACAAAGTTCGCCGGGTCAGCTAGTACAAAATTATTCTCCTCCAAATTCGCGGAGCTTAAGCTCACTTTCAGTTCCTGTGCCTGTCTGACTGTATGTATGTCTGCCCCAAGCATAGCATCGAAACTCTTATTGCTAAAAAGCTGACAGTTGACATATACTTATATATTATTATATGTGAATTAAGTTAACTTTGCCGACAAAGTGGTGACATAGATAATAAATCAAATCAAGTCCAAAATAAGTCGTAACGACTAACTACGGAATCCTATTGCGCGTGGCACGACAAGCACTTGGCCGATTTTTAACCGACTTCAAAAAAAAGGACGAGGTTCTCAATTGTACGTCTTCTTCTTCTTCGTCGTGTCGATGGCTGAGTCTTATTTTATTTCGACTTGCCATCGTGGTGAAAGGATTAGCCAATTCACTTTGGAGGATTCGCGAATTGCCCAGGGTGCGCCGGACGTAGGGAATCGTTGTGTACGTCACTCGGGGAGGCTCCTTTCATGCACCCCCAATTGTACGTGTACGGGGATAATAATAGTTATAAGATTATGTATTCTTTCAAGTTATACACAGATGAGGCAAGACGTTAAATATTACATAATAATATGTATTTTTGTAATTGAAGTCGGTTTTGGAAAATTATTTACATAGAGCGACTGCCATCAGATTTCTACAAGAACAACAGTCCATTAGTAGAAAAAACGTTTATATGTACTACACCTACGTAGAAAGTACCTCTTTGCAGTATCTAATACGGAGAAAAAAAAGTTAGTCTTTTCAGACGAGTTCTGAAAAGCAACATGTAATGTATGTTAGAGGTCTGAAATATTCCTCCTAAATTCATTACTCCCATGGGAGTAATGAACTTTTTTTAAAATTTCTTTTTTTTTCATTTTGTTTTCTGTACTTTTTGGTAAACCATAAATAAAAAAGAATATTAAAAGAATAAAATAACTACTTTTATAAAAATAAATAAATTAATGTAACTTAATTATATAATAACTCCATAAATAAAACACTAAAATCACTATTATTACCTGTTACAAAATAATTACAAACGTTTTTTCACAAATCAACTTCATAAAGTGTAGCTGCGATGCAGCATGCGATTGTTACGCGTGTCTATATGCGCGTATGAAAGAAGAAATTGTGAAATTTTTTGCATTTCGCTCCAAATTCCTCATCATTTTAAAACTTTTGAATAAACAATTTGTTGCAAGAACTTAATATGTCGAGTGATAGTGATACTGACGATTTATTGACTCCGGAGGAATTGAAAGTAACTGCTCAAGCAGTGATTGAGGACCTCTTACCACAAAAGTCAAGGATCAGATATAATAAAGCGTATGCAGATTTTCTGCAATGGAGAAGTGAGAAAAATGCACAATCTTTTTATTTTCCTTGTAGGTGTAGTATAAAGCACTATGTATAACTCGGGCGAAAGTTTGATTTCTTTCGGGTGTATTAAGGAAACTACTCAAACTACACCCTCAATGAAATCAACTACTTTCATCCCTTGGTGTACAATATACTATTAATTACTTCTAATAAAGTATTACTGACAATACACTTTTGATTGTATAGCCTTAAGTTTTAATTAACATGTGAAATGTGAGTGTCAAAACACTACTTTTTAACAATATTCTTTGCTGTTTTCAGATAAAATTGGGCTTGTTCACTTTTGTAATTTGCCGGCAGACCGAGGAACTTGTAATGGAGGACCCACAATACCCAGGTATTCTTATGATATTTGCCCAAGATTGTTGAAAAGTATCGATATATTGATATTTTTGGGCAATGTATTTTATAACGTCACGAATCGACGTCAGTTGAGAAATTTAGGGTTCCGGTAAGAGGCCTTCTTCTTCTTGGGGTGAAAGGATTAGCCAATTCACTTTGAAGGATTCGCGAATTGCCCAAGGTTTGCCGGACGTATGGAATCGTTGTGTACGTCACTCGGGGAGGCTCCTTTCATACACCCCCAATTTTACGTGTAAGGGGATACTAATAATAAGATTATAGGCACCTTAAGGCGTTTTCTGTATTCTTTCAAGTTATACACAGATGAGGCAATGTATTTTATAACGTCACGAATCGACGTCAGTTGAGAAATTTAGGGTCCCGGTAAGAGGCGACCGTAGCTGGATGGCTAAGAGCGGCTGCCCGGTGTGCAGTAAGGTCGCAGGTTCAATTCCTGCCGGTCCCATATCTTTTTCAACTGTTTCTTATAATGTATTTTGATTCGATATATTGATACATCGAAACAAAATATCGTAGATAATAGCATGGGCTGATAGCATTGACATTCAATGCCGTCAGCCTTCTGAACACGTTCCCTGCAGTCGAGGTCGATGTGGAGAAATTCTATGACACCTTACCTGTAAATTTGTAAATAGTTATTTGATATTTTTTATTTTTATTAGCTTATATATAAATAATCAATTTAATATTAATTAGAAAATTTATATTAATGTAAATAATTGTAAAGTTGTAATAAATTACTTGTGACTAATAAAAAAAAACTAGTCTAGATCGTAAATATCGTAGATTGAAAATCGTGGATAAAAAAATATTTTGATTCGATATATTGATATATTGAAACAAAAAATCGTAGAATGATAATTGTGACAAGAAAGATATTTAGTTGGAACGCGAGTTTTCTTATGATTTTTTCAAGACCGAATGAAACCAAAATATCGACACAGTTATTGATATTTTTATAAACATCGATACATCGATATATCGATACTTTTTTTACTGCCGACATCTTTAATGACCCTCGCTGTTATATTCGCGTTAAATGTGATCACATCGTAGGTCCAGTGACAGATCGAGCAAGTAATTGATATTTGGGATATCTCTTTCAGTGAATATCATTTTTAAATCCAGACTTGTAGGTTAAATTTTCTATTAATTATAAATTTAATATTGTTTAAATTTTCGTATGCCATTCGGTGAATCATAGAAGATTTTTTTGTAACACTGTAACATCCTTGTAACCTTTGTTTTACAAAATAAATGAATTGAATTGAGTTTCTGAGATTAGCGCGTCCAACTATACTGTTTAGCTTTAGCATATTAATAAGTTAAGTAAGTAGATTATAAGTTTTTGCATATAATTTGAACTTTGTTTTTTTTTCAGTTGGGCTTACTATCCGTACGAGAATACATGCGTGCCATTTAATTATTCAGGCTGCGGTGGCAACAAGAATCGATTCAACACCAAAGAATCGTGTTTAACAGCATGTAAACGCCAATTGGATTGATAAAGTAACTAATTTGAGCCAGTTCCACCAGTTGTGGATAGAAGCACCTTTTTTGACAGATGAAATGTCTAATTTGTGTAGTTAACTTTAATATAGATGAAAGAACCAAATTTATCTGTTTCTTTACGATTTCTCAATAAACCGACTTCAATCACAATATATTTAGACTTATAATATTATGGTTTTGTCATGAGTGCCATTGTCAGAACTGGACCAAATTTAAATGGGACCACGAAGAAGCAGCAGATTTCAAATAAAAAAATAATCATTAAAATCGCTTCGCCCAGTCAAAAGATATGAGGTAACAAACTTTTTAACAACAAATTAACTGGCACTTAACTATCCGTTATATCAGCAACTGGTGAAACAGGGCCTTCATTAAAATTCATTATAATGTCAAATAAATGCATAACTGAATTTTATGTTATCTTATTTCCTCACTTGTATCTATCCTTATAGCCTTTTCTATATTATATAATACCGAGTATGGCTAAAGTTTATACTAAAGAATAACAATGGTGTCGGCTTTAAGTCAAACGGATGCGGCTGGATATCAATATTTTATGCAGAGTGAGTACCACGACTACAACTGTCTCGTTGGTCAAGTGGTTAGCGGAGTTATTTGGGATTTTTCCATAAGGAAATTCTCAACAGAGTTAATATAGAAGGGGAAATGTAGCTGTTATTATACCTACTTGATACTTGGGTAATTAAATATGTATATAAATATTATAGGCGTAATATTCACTGAAAGGATCCCTTTTTTCGCATAATTTAGTTTAGTTAAACACGATACGCATATTTTTTTAACACGATTCGTATTATTAAACATATTGGCTTTTCGCCTAATAAAGATCAAAAGAATTTTGAAATGGGTTTTATGTAAAAATACTTTAGGATGCTGAAGGACCATTTCTTTATCTTTCATACGAAAAGTATTTCGTTGAATTAGGATTGTATATTAATAGTATACACATAGGCAATTATTCCAAATAACTATTACGTCAAAAAAACATTATGTCGAACAATGATTATGCGTAAAGTATTTATGCTTAAAAAAATAGAACATTATTTATTTTTTATTTTTTTATACTTCGCCCACAGCGAACGAACGTGTAGTCCACCTGATGGTAAAGGGAGTACAGCCCATGGACATAAACAATCCACAAAAGCAGATTGTAGATGCGTCGCTGCAGCTGAGGACTACGGTGTTATGCCTCATGTGCTAGTATTTTCCGGGCCTGATCTCACCACCAAACCGGAACACAGTAATGGAAGTACTACAATTTGGCGGCAGGTTAAAGGTGAGACGGTGGTGCTGCCGCCCTCGAGCTCATTCACAAGAGCTCTACCACCAGTGAATACCACTCTGAATATTATATCAAAAATGTCAGACGCGTCCAAGCGTCGAGAACTTTAGTCAGAAGTTTTTTAGCGCCACAAAAATACATTATACATAGGGACAGACAGACGATGTGATGAGAGCGATGATATCAAACGTTCGCCGTAAACAAACAGGTGAAGTGTGGGTGCACTTCTGTCAAACTCTTCTAGGTAAAACAGGCGTGATGTTATGTTATTGCGCATTTACCTATGAACAATACCCATGTAGGTACCGACCAAGAATGATTTGATAAATCATTATTGGTTTTTATTGGGTAATTCCTAAGAATACTGATTCAGGTACCTTTACAGGAAAATATAGATTTTTCCTTATTTTTATTAAATACATAAACTTCAGTATTTATTTTATTTATTTATTTATTTATTACAACCTTACGACTATCATTACAGTAGATTAATTTAAAAGTGATCTAGTGGTTAGTGTCTACGGACTCTAACCACGAAGTCTCGGGTTCGATTCCCAGGTCGGGCGAAATGGTTATTTGGGATTTTCCGTCAAGAAGGTCTCAACCACAAATATAGACCTACATAGATAACGCAAGTATCACGATTTGTATTGAAACCAAGCGTGCCGACTTTTTAATACCTATTTCGTCACAGCCGAAATTTTATAACGGGAAATCCAAACCGATTCAAAGACACCGATGCCGCCGATGCCCATCCGCCCAGTACGATTCAAACGGCCGTCCGCTATGATTTTCTCTCACAAAAGACGCGCGTCGACTGAAGTTAGCGGCGACCAACCTTGACGCTTGGTCGGGGTTCGGACACGCGAAGTACATGCATTTGCGTTATCTATGTAGATCTATATCTGTGGTCTCAACTCTAACCAGCAGCACGGAGTTGAAATTGTGAACGGTGAATGGCGATGACTCACACCCTATCCCATGCGACCAAAACATAACAGGTGAAGTGTGGGTGTCTCACACCTCTGTCACATCCTTATGGGTAGTATAGCCGTGAAGTTATGTGACTACTTCATTCCTCATGATTTCTTAGCTCAATAATATAATAATAATATAATATAATAGTTTATTTCTCTCAAAAAGGTATAAGTACATACATTGGTAACATACATCAATAAACCATTATATCAATAAAAAGACATGACTAAAATGCAACACTTGAATTTGAATTGTTTAATTTTATATTGATACAATATTAGCCCAGTGTCGATAATTTTTAAAACAAAAAAAAATAATAGTAGGATGAAACCCATTAGAAAAGGAGGAGAATATTATAAAAATGAAAGGAAAAATAATTTACGGGCGATCTGAGGTCGGGAAGGGGAAGAGGGGGGAATAGTTTTTTTCGATCTTTGTTTTGCATTTTCTGTGAAGATTTACTATAGTAACATAATTATATATTTTTTTTCACCATCAGAAAGTAGAGATTTCAACAAACAGAAAACATACCAACTTTTTGAAAAAAGCTGATATTTTGACGGGTGAATTTTCGATCGAATCGATATTAATTCAAAATAAGGTAAAAATTAAATATTTCTAATCAAATAAATTACAGCGTATTTGGGACATAAAAAGGTAAGTTTTCACCAAATATCGTGAAAAAAAATTGTTTGAAAGAGATAAAAATAAAAACCAAAAACTTGGTTTTTTTTAATTTTCACATAAATTTTGAGGTTATATGAAAAAAGTGTAAATACAAAAGTTTTAGATCTTTTTATTACCAACAACTTTGCTATTCGACTTTTTCCATAGTACTTTTAGTTTTGGCGGAAATCGAGAAAACTATTTTTTACCCTTAAACTTCCCCCCTCCCCCCTCTGCCCGACCTCTGATCACCCGTAAATTATTTTTCCTTTAATTTTTTTAATATTCTCCTTCTTTTCTAATGGGTTTCATCCTACTATTATTTTTTTGACTTTTTATCATTTTTAAAGGGATCTACCCTGGTCTAAATGTAAATGCATGCAATTTGACAACAATGTTATAATCATTAAAACAACTAAATTAAATATTTTATTAAGAAAATACGTTACTAATTAATGTTATAACTAGTTTTTGTATCGCTATCTCGTTTGTATTAAACATTTTACTGAACAATATAACACAAAACATCACGCCTATATTACCCATAAGGGTGTGGCAGAGGTGTGTAACACCCATACTTCACCTGTTAGATTTTGGTCCCATGTGAGAGCCTGTCGCCATCCACCGGACATAATTTCAACTCCATGCTGCTAATTAAACAATTTCTTCCTTCTTCTGAGCCTCCTGTTAAATCACCACACATTTTAGTGGTGGTAGTGCTCTTGTGAATGAGCTTGAGGGCGGCAGCACCACCGTCTCACCTTTAACCTGCCGCCAAACAGTAGTGCTACCATAACTGTGTTCCGGTTTGGTGGTGAGATCAGGCCGTGAAATTACTGGCACATGAGGCATAACACCGTAGTCCTTGCATCTATAATCTGCTTTTGTGGATTGTTGATGTTCATGGGCTGTACTCCACTTACCATCAGGTGGACTACACGTTCGTTCGCTGTGGGAGTAGTATAAAAAAAAACCAGGACTACTATAACGCCCCCAATTTGCCTATCCACCCGCTACCCCCTCCTCTTTCCTCCCTTTAGGATCCTATAGCGTAGCCTATGGACACTTGCAACACCAGGGGCACCCTTTTGAAACCCCTATGCTGTAGAAAAACTGGCATTGTGAAAACCTTCGCACTTACCCTCAATCCTCATTCCACAACTTAATCGTGCATGGCAGGAAATTCCTCTGGAATAACGCTGTGCGATGTTTCCGTTAAGAAGTTCTCAATTACATGAACGTGACGTCACGAAATGACGTTGAGAAATTTTGGGTTCTGGTAAGAGGCGACCGTAGCTGGATGGCTAAAGCGGCTGCCCGGTGTGCAGTAAGGTCGCAGGCTCAAATCCTGCCGGTCCCATATCTTTTTCAACTGTTTCTTAGTATAATTTGCTTAGCCATTGCTAAATGCTATAAAAATAATCAATTAAAAGCATAGATAGGCTCATATGAGACCTACACATAAAGGTTAAGAGTGGGTGACAAACACATCTGTGCCACTCTCCTGGAAGGCGTGATGTTATGTTAATATCGAATACTGAGTAATACTTCTGTGGTTATTGTACACTGCGTCATACACAATTAAACAAGGTTTATAAAGGAAATAAATAGTACAACATAATTAGTGTGCCTCAATACATTGCAAAGAAATATCGTCAAGATGAAAACTGTTGTGATATTACTTGTGCTCACCGTGATGGTAGCTTGCTACGCTCAGGGTAAGTCCATTTTCAAAAGTCTGTACTAACTTAGTTGACTTATAATGTAGTCTACCTGATGGTAAGTGGTAACCACAGTCCATTAAGATCTGTTGCGTCGCTTCATATTAGGACTACGGTGTTGTGTCGCATACGTGTATCCGGTGGCGGCCACTCGCTACCGTAGCACAGTATAAATATGTACAAACAGTACGGAAACTGTCTACAAACGTGCGAAACGGCACGCACACATAAGCATGCACACCGACGAGACCCCTAAGCGATTGTCGCGGTGCTCTCAGTAGCGAGTGCCGCTTAGGGGTCTCGTCGCACAGTGGGCTGAAAATCGACTTCCATAGACTTAGGGATTTCAATTTGCAAGTGTCGGATTTTTTGCCGAATATCGCTTCTATTAGTTATTAATATATTCAAAAATGACACCTGAGTTAATTCTGTACAAAAACGAAGGAATTATAATTTTTTTACGAAAATTTTGTATGAAGTTAGTATGAAAAAGTGAATTATCTCGTAAACAGCAAGGAAAACCGTAATATCCTTACAGATGGTTATAGTACTAATTATTTATGATTTTTTGACATATGTCATATAACGGTTATCGCTGCTAATTTTTTTTTAAAAATCGTCAAAATATTTTTATTTATTTTTACATATTAGTTTCCTTTTAGGGACTAAGTTAAGTACATTGTTAATTATGAAGAATTTTATTGACCCAAATATTAAGAAAACATAAAACAAGAAAAATATTTAAAAGAAAAAGAAAAATTAAATCAAATATTAAACATTTTCCTTATCTCCTTCGTTGTCGGACTCCAATTCTGAGTCAGAATCCAGATTGGATATATCTAAAAACTCGAACTCACTTTCCTGAAACTGAATTAAGTCGAGAGTTTCAGCAAAAAAGCTCTGCTTTCTCTTGGCATCTAACTTAGGCTTTTGCGCACTTAGGAAAGGATCGGAAGAAACAACAAGCATATTTAAGATATCTTGATTAGAATCTTGCCTACTTCTTTTCCGCGAATGATGTTCCCGGAACCTCCTAAAATCTTTGTTTTGAGACTTTGAGGCTTCTTTCGAGAGAGTCCCAATCGGCACAATATCATTTTTCTCGATTATGTCAGCCCCGTGTATTAATAAATTTATGTACGGTTGACGACATGTAGTACCAGTCATACAACTCCACGTACTTTTCTGCTGTTTTGCGGGCAAATTCTTTAAATTTTAATACGTCGATCTTCTCGCCAGATGTTATCGCTTGCAAAATTACAGCAAATCTTTTAATGAGATCTTCGTCCAACCCGGTTATAGCTGCAGTTTTATTGGGAAACTCGAAAAACTTTCTTGCGGTATTCCCATCATTGGTAGTTCCCGATCCTTGTTTCACAATATCAGTCAACAGATTGAGCTGATCTTTGAATTTATTTTGAATTTTTTTTTTTCTGTTTTGCAACATTTCTTTGTCCTCATTACTTCTCGCTGCCCACCGTTTGAAGTCAAGCCTGTACGCAGTATGTAACAGACATTCCATACAATTTATACGTGCGTGTAGGGATGACAAGCCAAATTTGTATATTTCCGCACAAACAATCTTTGACGTTGCAACATCTAAGTGGTTCATTTCCGTAGGTTTTGCTAAGCACAAGTAGCACGATGCATTTGATCTGGCCTCAGAAAGGTACGTGCAGACTTTGGCGTCGATCATTGTCATCATTAGTTGATGAGTTACTATGTTATTATTACTGCACTCTGTGGGGATTAGGGCATGAATTTCATCATCCATCTGTCTCTTGAGACCAATGACAACTGCTTCGCTCTCCTTTACAAAAGTAAACTGAACTGGACGACAATATAAAGTTGAGCATGGTTTTGGGTTCGTCCATACTGTATTATCTCCATCTGTCAGTTTTAGTGGCACCAAGGAGGTCATGAAAATGCTTGCATCATTTTGCTCACCGTCCATTTTCTGCTTGTATCGGCTTTGGTTGGAAGCACCATCAAATCCCCACTTGGATATCAGCTTTAGCTGCTTATTTTGCACATCGGCATAGTCAGAAAGACTTTGGAGGATCCTCGTCACCGTGATGTCAAGTAAAGCTTGAAGTGTAATACTAGCCGAGGAATCCGTAACTGACACTGATTGCTTCGGAGGATAGCAATCAAGCTTAGTTTGCTGCACTTTATAGTAGGATGGATATATATCCTTAGCACCTTCCCGAATGGCAGCCTCTCGCAAAGTAATATATTGCCACTTTGACAGTTTTAGTGAAAGAAGCAATCCAAGCGCTTTCTCTGGTGTAAATTTGACTGTTTTCACTGTTTTTTTAAGCGTTTCTTTAATTTTAGCGGCTGTTTCAGGATTTTTCATCATGTGCTCGATAACAGATGCGATATCCTCATGAACTTCTTCTTTTAAACGCGCTGCAGCTGCACTGGAATCATCGCCTGTATGATCATCAGATCTTCTCTTTTTCTGCTTAGTTCCCAAATCTTCGAATGGTTTTCGGGACCTTTTTGTCATTGTTCCAACGGACGATGATGATGTTGATGGCAAAGACGGTTCTTGAGAGTCTGATTGTGTTCTTGTTATCTTATCAACAATTGGTTTTTCATTAACTAAAGTTTGCACACAACTTGGCCAATCAATATTTGTTTGCAGCCAATTTCCGTACAGTTTTCTGAAGTGATCAAGGAATCGGTTGGATTTCTGCCACCTCTGTAAAGCAGCTCGCGTGAATTTCCGACAAAATTCTTTGAGAGTTACTCGATCTTCGGCAGAAAGGCAATCGCCTATGCGGGACACAACTGCACCAAACAATACTTCATGATTAAATAAAGTACTCTCACTTTTTAGAAGAACAAACAAGTCTAAATTGGTGATTAAACTTTCCATTTTAAGATTTTATAGTCGCAGAGCAAAAACTCAGTGTTAGCAGTTACACAGTTGTGAACAATTTAAGTTATAAGGGAAAATTTTACTTAATCACTTATTTTCAGACTCACTAGGAGACTAAACAATTTGTCATTTGGTATTTTGGTTGTATGTAAAGTTTTAAAACTCATTTTGAAGTGATAAATATCTAGCTTAAACATAGTTTCTAAGTGTGGATGAACTATAAACCTCTGACTACTCCTTCGGGAATATAAGGGTGATGCTATTTTATGTCACACGTTGTTAAAAGTCTGTGTTCCTCAACTTTAACACTAAAAGAAAATGATTAATATGTAAAAATAAATAAAAATATTTTGACGATTTTTAAAAAAAAATTAGCTGCGATAACCGTTATATGACATATGTCAAAAAATCATAAATAATTAGTACTATAACCATCTGTAAGGATATTACGGTTTTCCTTGCTGTTTACGAGATAATTCACTTTTTCATACTAACTTCATACAAAATTTTCGTAAAAAAATTATAATTCCTTCGTTTTTGTGCAGAATTAACTCAGGTGTCATTTTTGAATATATTAATAACTAATAGAAGCGATATCCGGCAAAAAAAACGACACTTGCAAATTGAAATCCCTAAGTCTATGAAAGCCGATTTTCAGCCCACCGTGCGTCGGTGTGCATTGTTTATGTGTGCGTGCCGTTTCGCACGTTTGTAGGCAGTTTCCGTACTGTTTGTACATATTTATACTGTGACCGTAGTGTCCGCGACTCGCCACTAGTGGTCACTACGTGCCACACAAAACGCCGACACCCGCCACTGTCGCATTGCTCCACCACATTGCTGGATATCACTCGCGTGCTCATTTGTTTTTGTGTGCAGTCCACGCTGGTAACGTTCGCGCTATCGCCGGCATGGGGTGGAGTGGAGCCGACGCTTCCAACATCGATGCAGACGGTGCCAAGCGCTCTGATGTGAAACGCAGCCTAGGTAACTCTTTGGGGAACTTAATAACTAATACGATTATTTGGTAGTTTATACCTAGAAAGTAAGCCGGGAGTTTTAAAAAGTGATCTTATAGATTTTGACGTGGTTTTTTCGAAATTCAACTTCACTATCTCGTAACTTGGCCGCTTGTGCCACCATATTGAAAAATGGCGTCAAATTTCCGTTTTTTCAAAAAGTTCTTTCCAATTCACTCTACGATAAAGTCTAAAAAATTCAACCTAAGACAATTTTTTACAAATTATGTCCAACAACATTTTTCTTCAAGTCAATAGTTTCAGCGTATTCCACAAAGTGTTTAAATTTAAAATTAGACACTATTTTTTTAATATGGTGCCGTGACAAAGTTTTTAAGGAGCCCTTCAAAATCTATAAGATGACTAATTTCCAAAACACACTTAACCAAAATTGAATGATTGTACTAAACTTTTTAGTCACACGCAAAATTTGTTCAATAAGGGGTTCTAAATGTAAAAAAATGATGAAAAAGCAATAAAAAAAACAAAAAAAATCTTTTATCATTTGGTGCCTAACCACCGCACGTGGTTAGGTAAATACTTCGATTAATATTAAGTTTTAACCAGATTATTAAAAAAAACACACAAATAATGTTTTTCAAAATTGTTTTAATCATTCTTAGATTAATACATACAAACCAAAAAAGAAAAATAATATTTATGACAAAATGAGTACAAACAAAGACGCATTTCAGAATTTTAGGTATAATATATGTCCATAAATGATTTGTATAAGGCTCTGTAATGTTTTGTTGTAGTACATTCGCAGTTCTTAATTTTTTACTTATTCGTGAGGACCTGTAATTGGCTGAATGTTGCATAATATTTTTATTAATATTAATTGTTACTGCTGTTGGTCTTCCAATAAATAAAAAAAAAAAAAAAAAAATACAAAATTTAGATTTGATTAGATTAGGAATATTTATGAAAATATGGCGGTCAGGAGTGTACATAATTATTAATTATTTTCTTTGTTTTCAGATCCCAAAATTCCTCGTGTATGTACTTATCCACTTGAAACAGGACCTTGCAAAGCCAGACAACCCAGGTAATACATAACAACACAGGGGTACAACTAAAGGGTAGCCTATCGCCATCCACCGGACAGAATTCAAAAATTTGGTTCTTTTATTAAAATAATATGGGTACTTTTAGTTTCTTAGTTAGATAAATTTATTTTTCAATTATTCTTTGAATGAATGGCGATTCCTCGTAACTCGCGCGCGGATAATTAATTTCTAAATAAATACACTATGGGACTATTGAAGTTCAAAACTTATTTATTTATTTATTTACTTATTTATGGCACTCCAACGACAATTCACATGTACATTTTAGGAAGATAATCTTATGCATTCATATGCTAGGTGAACTTGTCACTTAAAGGTGTGCACAGCACTTACAGTTTATTCTGCGATAACATTATAATTATATTAACTGTTTTAACTAAATAACATGCAATTGAATTTAATGAAAGTTAATAATAATAAAATGTGTTACATTTCAAAAAGGTACTATAGATATTAAAGAAAACAAAATTAAATAAAACATTGATACTTGAACAAATTGCAACATTCGACAATGTGTATCTAAATAAAGTAATATTGCAAAGACAAAGTTCTGGTATGGCAATATCATATTAATAAACGCTAATATTAATATTATAGCAGTCCCGTATCCCACTGCTGTGCTCGGGCCTCTTCTCATGATGAGAAAGGTTAGGTCATAGTCCACCACGCTGGCCAAGTGCGGATTGGTAGACTTCACTCATCCTCGAGCACTTTTTAGGCACTCACAGGCATGTAGGTTTCCTCACGATGTTTTCCTTCACCGTTAGCAAGCGATAATTTATATGATAAATACACGCATATCTTCGAAAAGACGAGAGGTGTGTGCCGTGGGTTCGAACCCGAGACCTTTAACTTCGCAGTCCTACGGTCTCCCACTCGGCTATCGCTGCTAATATTAATACTAATAAAAACACATGCATAAAAATTAACATAAATTAAAATTACACGAACATAAATTTATGACAACATGATTTACAAATTGAATTCATGCCAGAACCCTAAATTTTCAACTGTACGTTACGTTATTTCGGGGAACACCCAAATACTCCGAAATATTTAATTCCGAATTTTGATGTTCCGATTTTCAAATGTCCGAATTTCATAACACCTAAGAATCATAATGTCTATTATTAAAAATCACGAATTTTATTTTACCGAAAGTCGATATTGCGATTTGTTAGTTTTCCGATTTTCATACGTTCGAAGAATCAAATTCTCGGAAGGTTCTCGGTCCGAAAAACTACATTCCGATTTTCAATACTTCGAATAAACTAAACCGTCAACATGTTGTGCCAAAAAATTTTGTAACAGAAACGAATCGCTGCAAAACCGACTTCACGCAGTGTTGTCTGCCCTACCCTAGAGTGTAATTTAAGCCCGCGTAGGCGCGGAGGGGTGGGGCGGCCCGCGAGCCGAGGAGCAGGTGGTTTCAAGACCCGCCGCCGCGGCTGAGGCTGGCCGGCGAAGCCGGCCAGTAAGCCGAAGCTAAAAATTAATAGGTAGGTTAGGTTAGAAACATGAAAGACAACGCACGAGCCGAGCGAGCGAAGCGAGCGTGCCGCGGCAGCGGCCGGCGAAGTGCCAGTAAAATCATTGTAAGCCGTAACTATCATATGCCATAACATCATTTCCCACCAAAATTGCTTGTAAGAAAGTTTAAAATAATTATAAAAATTAATAGGTAGGTTAGGTTAGAAACATGAAAGACAACGCACGAGCCGAGCGAGCGAAGCGAGCGTGCCGCGGCAGCGGCCGGCGAAGTGCCTGTCTAATCATTGTAAGCTGTAACTATCAAATGCCATAACATCATTTAGGAACAATTTTGAATGTCCCGTCCATGATCCAATATTCGGCAATTGGTATTCGTATTTTTGATGTTTCGAATTATCATTAAGTCGGACTTTTTATTATTCGATCTATTGAAATTCGGTATTTCACTAATAGTAATTATAAACGTTAGGAATATTAAAATGTAGTATTTATAAAAATAGGAGTAATGATAAGTCGGAGTTCTTATATTCGGAATTTTGAACCATTCGGAATTATGAATATCGGTATATTGAAATTCGTGATGGTGACTTTCGGAATAAAGTTTTTCGTATTTATGTAGTGTACCCGTTATTTCGTGACGTTACGTTCATCCGTTTGTTTCTATCTTAAGTAGGATACTAGAGGCGACCGTAGCTGGATGGCTAAAGCGACTGCCCGGTGTGCAGTAAGGTCGCAGGTTCAAATCCTGCTGGTCCCGTACCTTTTTATCTGATTCTTAGTATTATATGCAGATAATGTTGTCTTAACTCGCGAGAGGGCTGGAAGGAGTGATTTGACAACTTGTTTTGTATGGCGTGCAAGAGCGGCGCTTTTCCACAGTTGGCAGCGGGGTACGTGTGACAATGACGCCTAAATGTGCATGTGTGTTGGGGTGCATGAAAGGAGCCTCCCCGAGTGACGTACGCAACGATTCCCTACGTCCGGCGCACCCTGGGCAATTCACGAGTTCTCCAAAGCGAATTGGCTAATCCTTTCACCACGATGGCAAGTCTAAATCAAATTTGACTCAGCCATCGACACGACGAAGAAGAAGAAGACCTCCGGTTGGTCTATTGCTCTGAGGTGACTATGTTAAAATAATTGTTTAATTGTTTTTTTTTTACAGATACGGCTTTGTTCCATCGAAGAACGAGTGCGTTTTATTCACCTACGGTGGCTGTCGAGGCAATGAAAATCGATTTGAGACCAAAGAGCAATGCGAAAAGAAGTGTAAACGGTCTTCAAAGGGTTAACGAAGGATAAAGAGGCCATTTTGTTAGCTCTAATTAAAACTAAATAAAAAAATGTTCAATATTTTGATTATATTAAATTTATGCATGAAAGGAGCCTCTCCGAGTGACGTACACAACGATTCCCTACGTCCGGCGCACCCTGGGCAATTCGCAAGTTCTCCAAAGCGAATTGGCTAATCCTTTCACCACGATGGCAAGTCAAAATCAAATTTGACTCAACCATCGACACGACGAAGAAGAAGAATGCCAAAAATAATAAGCTTGTGAAGAGTTAGGTTTGACACTATATTGGCTATGCGGTCATTGAGCTAATACGTGTTTATAGAGGTACAGTTCTTTAAGCGTTCTAAAGACCATATTTTCTGAAGAATTTTGCATAATGAGAGCAAGAGAGACGAAATAATGTTCCCACTTGTACAAAATACATAATATCCGTACTTCTTAATTATGTCGTTTTAAAATGTTTGTATTCAACATGGCCTAGAGAATTGTGCCTTTTTTTTATACTACGCCCACAGCGAACGAACGTGTAGTCCACCTGATGGTAAGTGGAGTACAGCCCATGGACATCAACAATCCACAAAAGCAGATTATAGATGCTTCGCTGCAGCTGAGGACTAAGGTGTTATGCCTCATGTGCCAGTAATTTCAGGGCCTGATCTCACCACCATACTAGAACACAGTAATGCAAGCACTACTATTTGGCGGCAGGTTAAAGGTGAGACGGTGGTGCTGCCGCCCTCGAGCTCGTTTACAAGAGTTCTACCACCAGTAAAAAATGCCTCTATAAGTGCCTCTATAAAAACGTTTAAACTTAATGGTTGGGATAATTCAATGTCTGTAAACTAACTTTGACACACGTTATTATACTGTGACGCCACCTGGAGAGCCAAAAACGATAACACTCATTGCTTCAGTCGATTAGGACTCCCTTTCTATATTGTTGTGTTTTGTATGAATGCTTAGTTGTAGACCTGTAGATGTTGAACAAATAAAAATTTTATCTATCTATGTATAAATAAAAAAACAATACAAATGTTAATAAAAAAAATTGCCTTGAAATATTTGTATTATTTACTCAAATCATATACCTTGAGCTTTTTCCCCACAGTACTGGTGACTTCTTGGTCAACGGTTGCGGCTGAATATCAGTATTTCACATTACAGTTAGTGAATTGGCAAAGCACTTGGGGCGTATACCCAGGTGGTGCAGGTTCGAGTCCTGCTGGATTCTTAATTTTTCAACTTTAATATTATATAAAATAAATGCATAGCAAAGCTAAAATTTGCTTTAAATATTACAAATATTTGATAGAAATGCTTCATCTCTCGACAGTATTGTGTTGATCTTAATTCAAACGTACTGTATGTGTAGTGACTTATCATCACTCATCGCATAGGTGGCGCTTAAACCAAGTAATGGTTCGTCTAGCTAAGGTATACGGGGTGGATGCGACATAGCGACATTTATTGAAACCACAGCTTCTATACATGGTAAGTATCAATTTTCACCGGATAAAAATTCTCTGGCGAAAAAAAAAAAATCACGTTCTCCGAACAATTTGAACATTGCGATCGTGCAACACCATCCACCGGGCAAAATTTCAACTTGTGCTGCTTTTGTGAATTGTCTGACGGAAAGTTTACAAATAACACTTAGCCCAACCGGGCTATCGAACCCAAGACCTCGCGGTGAGAGGCACTATACGCAAACCACTAGACCATCAAGGCAGTTATACAGGGTGGATGCGACATAGCGACATTTCTTTAAACCAGATAATCTGTACATGCCCAGTATTAATTTCCAGTGGTCCAAAATTAGCTGAAACAAAAATGACGAAAAAATTTTTTTCGAACAAACTAAATGGATTATTTTATGTAAACACATCTTTACTCACCGGCAAAGCGGAACGGCAACGTCGCACACAGCTCACAGCTTATGTCAAAATCATGTGATTGCTCCCAATTACAGGCCGTATTCAAAAATCACAAATCACATAATTTAGCACAAAATCACTTCAATCAATTCACGATGTATAATTTCAATTAATAATTTTCAATTAAATGTTTAAATTTTCGATGTGTGCACCGTTTTGTTCAATACATAAATTGTAGCGACGCACAATATTGTTTTTTAATTTCGTCATAAATAAATAAATAAATAAATAATTTGAATTTTTTACATTAGACAGAACGCCAGAAGCAATTATACTATCCAATGACAAGGCCCAAATACACACATTCACTTACTCAAGCACACCCAGTCTCAGAACAAATCTTTGCGAATCACTCAAAGATTTGTCCCATGTGGGGATCGAACCCACAACACCAGCGCAGTGGAGAGCGGCGAGGCGACCGCTTAAACCACTACACCACACGTGCAGACATAAGATCACTATTCGCGGCCAATCTTTTTACTTTATCAAAGGCCGAAATAATACGTATTCGCAATTCTTCTATTGTGTTAACGTCTGTATTCGCTACAGACATTAACACAATAAAATAATTCTTCACTTCGTTTTTCACAAATCCCCACAAAAAAAAGTCCAGAGGAGTTAAGTCCGGGGATCGTGGTGGCCACCCGACGGGCCCGAATCGACCATTTTCAAAAACACTCACAAAACAAATATCCAATAAAAATCTGTGTCCTGTCACAATAATAAACTTAGCACTAATTACAAATTAAGTTTGAGTCCGTTCACATCACAAAATTGAATACAAAAACAAACAAAAAGATGGCGCCGCCGGCGTCTTTGAGATTAAAATATTTCCGAGAATGCACAATCTATTTCCCGTAAGATTGCCGATTTTGCACTAAACAAATTTAATGATCTTTCGTTGGTGACGCGGTTTGAATGCATTTGAATTTACGTAAACTATTTGCGTCTCTTTTACTCATATTGAATTGGAGACATTATTAAAGTGAGATGAACTACTTTTATTTACTTCTCTAGTAATAATTAGTCAAGTAAGTAACTAACTCAATACTTAAAATAAAGTTATTTAAACTGCCCGGAAGTTACGTACTTGAGTGTTACCAGTTTAGGCTGTTGGTAGGTTGGTAGGATTGAATTTTCATAGAATTTTTACAAACAAAGCGTACATTCGAACCGCAAAGTTACATCGATTTAAGATAGCATGAAAATTAAGCTCTGCAAAAAAAAAACTTTTTGTAAATACCACAGAATGCTGTAATAAAGATAGAAAGTATTAAGTGGTAGAGCCATTGTGAACGAACATGAAAAAAAGCTTTTCCGTTTCACATAAAGGGCCATCAAATAGTAGTAATCCCGTTATCTGGTTGATGATAAGATTATAACTACCAAATTACTACACAGGTAGGTGCCATCTTGTTTCTTATTTTGTGACATAGTGACAAAGCCGTGAAATAATTCTTTCATAAATGTCAGTGGCGAGACCTACCTACAGCATACAGCCCCAATCGTCCGGCTAACGTTACTAACATGTAGACTCAGCGCCGTTACTCATTGCTTGTGGCCACAGTTGGAACTAAACATAAATCAGAGGGATTTTTTTGTCTATTAGTATCATGTTGGTCCCATCACTTAAAAGAAGATTATTATTCAGCAGTTTTGTCAATGCATAGTTGCGTACCCTTTTACCTCAGAGCTGGCTTTTGTGTCTGAAACTTCAGGGTTTAAATTTACCATCAACGAGATAACAGTAATCCAAGCACTAAAATTAATTGATAACATTCGACCTGAGACAGTGAAACTACCTTTATTTTCTATCCTTATTATAGCGTTCTGTACACACCAATGAGTAAGGTTTACTCACTGCTGCCAAGTCCATAATTTGCATGTCGTTAGATTCGATATCTTTAGTCGCTAAACACCTTATCCTCGCCGGCGACAATGAGCTTTTCTTATTTTGCTTAGTTTTAATTGGCCTTTTTTTATAATAATTAAGTAAATGTAATAAAATAATAAATAAATGACTGAATAGAATAAACCTAGAAAAAGTCGCTAAAACTTTTTTTGTAGGCAAGGTAAAAGTTCCACACAACGCAGGTGACAAAGATGCTAAATTGGCAACACTGGCTGTTCTCCCATCCTTGTCCGTAAATGAAAGCGCAAGCGCCACTGTTGTTTATTTTCTATTTTAAGTGTTTTATTTGTGATGTGACACGACGCAAAGAGAAAAAATTGAGATGTAGTATTATAATAGTGTTCTGTGTGTTCGTGGCGTTCGAATAAATTAAAACGTTTGACCGCAAATAGAGACCTCATGACCAAAGTAAGTAGTTCGCGCCGATGGGCACTCTGTGAATTTAGGGATGCAATTGAATTTTATTCAAAGTGATGTTTGTGATAATAACGTGTGACTTTCCGTGGTTGTGTATGTGAAATTCAAATGTGAATACGCGATTCGATATGAGTGCGTCGGCGCTCTCAGTGATGCCGGTGCGACGTTGCCATCCATGGCCTATTTTGGTAAGTAAGGGGTCTTTACACTGTACGAGCCATGTAACTTGTTTAACGTTGTATTTCTCGTATTTTTCTCGTCATGTGATTTTGGAACACTGGAAATCAATATTGAGTGTGCACAGAATATGTGGTTTAAAGAAATGTCGCTATGTCGCATCCACCCTGTATATTAATATATCGATAAAAATAGTTCATAAAGACTTAGCCCTAATTTCACTAAACTTCTAAATCCACAGTTAAATAAAATAATAAATAAATATCTCACAATTTACACACAACGCCATCTAGTCCCAAACTAAGCAGAGCTTGTAATATGGGTACTAGAATAACTGATACTAATACATATATATACTTTTCTTTTGTAAACACATACTTATGATACATAGAAACACCCAGACTAAGACAAACCCACATGTTCATGCACACAAAGATTTGTCTTAAGCAGGAATCGAACCCGCGACCTCGGGGTCGCAGGCAGGTACACTTCCCACTCCACCTGGCCGTCTAAATTAATTAATTGATCTTCTGCAGTATGTGTTTTTAATAAAACATAAGGACAAAATATAACAGGTAAACTATATTTTCTTGTAAAGTTGCCTAAATCATTTTTCTTAGTAATTACCCAATAAAAACCAAGAATGATTTCATTAGTCGGTACCTAGGTACCTATTGTTCATAAGTAAAGTTATCATAAATTAGTGTCGTTGCTGTGCTGTGATTGGCGAATGTATAGTGACGTGTGCGTGAGAGTGGTATGTATTTGAGCATGCGTGTGAAGTGTCGGTGAATGCGTTTTGTAACTGCTGTGGAGTGTATTAGAAGCGGCGCGAACATGTGCAATATCAAAACATCACGCCTGTTACCTAGAAGAGTATGATAGAGGTGTACCCACACTTCACCTGTTTGTTTACGGCGAACGTTCGCCATCATCGCTCTCATCACATCGTCTGTCTGTCTGTCTGTCCCTACGTTTAATGTATGTAAAGAAAAAGGTAATTTTCTTTAATTTTTTACCGACGTCAAAAACGGAGGCGGTTGTCAAGTCATCATTTAGCCGCTCGTAGTCCACTGCTGGACATAGGCCTCTCCTAATTTGCGCCACAACACCCGGTCCTGCGCCTTCCGCATCCAGTCCCCTCCAGCGACCTTCTTCAGGTCGTCAGTCCACCTGGCAGGGGGCGTCCCACCTTACGGTTGCCGAGTTGCGGTCGCCATTCTAGGACTCGTTTGCTCCAACGGTTGTCGGTCCTTCGGCATACGTGACCAGCTCACTGCCATTTCAGCGAGCTTATTTTGCGAGCTATGTCGGTTACTTTGGTTCTTTGTCGGATGGCCTCATTACGAATTTTATCTTTTAAAGAAACTCCGAGCATAGCTCTATAGCCCGCTGCGCGACTTTAAATTTGTGGACTAGTGCAACCGTTTATGTCCATGTCTCGGCATAACAGGTAGGACGCACTGGTTGTAGACTTTCGTCTTCAGGCATTGCGGTAAAGGCGAAGAGAAGACTTGTCAAGTCAACATGTATTTTATTCTCTATTTATTTTTTATGTTCGACCACTCATAACTGTTTATTCATTAGTCCGATTCTAATAAAAAAAAAATATGGAAATAATATTATATATCTTGAGGGTGATCCCATGTCAAGGATGTCAGGATCTGATGATGGAATCCTAAAAAACCCAATATTAAAAATGAATAATTAACAGAATTTTATGATTATACAGTTGTTTTTATTATTTATCATACAATTTAATAATAATAATGAAATTTGTTGATAATGCACATAATGAAAATTGGTTAGTATAATAAAAAGTGGTAAGTGTAATTTTTAAATCTAGAATAATTTTATGCATGAAAGATTTTGAATTAATATAATTTGTTCAAGCAATTTCAATGTCAATATGAAATGATAACCTGCAAAGTAAATGAATAGATTTAATTATTATCTGCATGATTTATTAAAAAGAATTTATCAATGTATATTCTCTGTACTTTTTGGGAAATAAAAATTACATGAAAGAACACAGCGCCCCTAGCGATATCACTCGGCACTACAATGAAGCTGCCTGGCTTTTGCAACGTCACCTCAGCTCAGCTTCTAATCAGTTCGTAAAATGTGACATAGATGGCGTTATTGTCACGACCGATAAAAAAATAACACAAAAAAGAACATTAAAAGAAAATAAATAATATTTAACAGTAAAATCTTTACTGTTATTTCTTTTTAAACACAATCGTTTTCTTTTTTTAAATATAACTCAACGCACGAAAAGTAAATCATTATGAACGTTTATCTAGAAGTTTTATGTACCTCTGATGACTACAATAATTATAATTATGATACTTCACCCAAGTACTAATAGTTTTAAGACCGTATTTCACCACCACCGAAAAGTGCAAACATTTTTTGGCGGCAGTAAGTGATACGGTGGTACGTCCTTTTTTGCCGAATACTTGCTTTTGTAAGCAAGTTCACAACTTGCAAGTATATAAAGTCAATGTATTGTTATATTTATTCTATTTCTTTTTGTTTCTAAATTAAATTTTTATTTTGTCTTTAAATTTTTATAATCATTTGTTTTTTTTTTTTTCGGTGAAAGTGCCGAGGCGCGACCGCTTAAACCACTACACCACGTGCAAACATGACATTTATAAAAGCTGCACAGAGTTGGAATTGGTTGGTGCATGACGATAGGCTCTCCCGCTATCCCATGAGTCCTAAGCATAACGTGTGAAGTAAGGGTGTTGTACACCTCTGCCCCACCCTTCTAATATCTCAATGACACATTATAACAATTATGCTAACTGTATCATGATTATCGAATTATTATTTTTAATTTTGATATTGACATTATGATCAAACCTACAATTCTATTTTTTTTTTTACATTAATATTTTTTTTTATACTACCCCCACAGCGAACGAACGTGTAGTCCACCTGATGGTAAGTGGAGTGCAGCCCATGGACATCAACAATCCACAAAAGCAGATTATAGATGCTTCGCTGCAGCTGAGGACTACGGTGTTATGCCTAATGTGTCAGTAATTTCAGGGCCTGATGTCACCACCAAACCGGAACACAGTAATGGAAGCACTACTATTTGGCGGCAGGTTAAAGGTGAGACGGTGGTGCGGAAAAACTGCATGTGGAATTTTAATTATTTATTACGTTAGGAAAAACTGCATGTTGAAGAGGCTGACATTGTTTTGTGTAGCTTATTAATAATAATAATAATTTCAATTTTATGTATTAATATTTGCACGCCTTGTTTGGCAGAATATGATGATACGTTGTAATTAGTTTAAGTCACCTATTATGTACCATATTCATACAAAAAAACCGGCCAATTGCGTGTCGGGCCACGCGCAGTAGGCTTCCGTAGCTAGTCGTAACAACATATTTCGACTTAAAAGGGATTTACTATCTGTATTAAACAAGTAACATCTTCATACAAGTCATTACTTTCAAAGGTTTTTGTAATTTGCACGAATTATTCTAAGTAACTGCATTTTACACTTTGGACCCCAATTACTCTAGAACTAATTAAGTTAAAGTAACCAGATAAATAGCGTCCTTCAGATAGGAAATGTTTGTAGTACACGAAACCAGCTAGCACGTATGACGAGATGTATGAATGTTAAGGAAGCGAAAGAAGTATGTAAGGAGCGAAGCACATGGCGTTCCATCGTCTCTGCCTACCCCCGTGGGATAAAGGCGTGATTTTATATGTATTTATGTTTATTTATGTTTCAAGAATTTTGAACGAAATATTCTGAGTAACTGCATCTGACATTTCGGACCCCTATTCCTCTTGAACTAATGAAGTGAACTTATCCGCTATAGTTTTCCTTTAAAGTTCATTACATGTACTACCGACACTATTTTTTCAGATTTTGGGATCCAGTAGTTTAGCTTTTAGAGGGGGGGGGACGCCCTACTCGAACAAAAATTTACTCTTTAAAGTTAATTATCTCGCAAACGGATCCCTAAATCAAAAAACTGTCTTAGCAACCCCTAAACGTTTTTAAAAGTCCTATCTAACAATACCCCACACTATGGGGTAAGCGACAAAAAAAAAAAACATCCCTACTTTACATGTAGGGCAGCTACCTGAAAAAAAATATTTTTCCAAATTTTACTCTACGACTTTATGTCTTTTTATGTCTTTTTACTCTACGACTTTACAACGGTTTCGTCGCTATGCCGTGGACAGACGGACGGACATGGCGAAACTATAAGGGTTCCTTGTAGGTACTACGGAACCCTAAAAATGACGCGGAGTGGGTAGTGTACCTGCTTGCGACGCCGAGGTCGTGGTTTCGATTCCCACTTAAGACAAATCTTTGCGTGCATGAACATGGTGGTTTGTCTTAGTCTGGGTGTTTCTATGTATAATAAGTATGTATTTACTAAAGAAAAGTATAATGTATTAGTATCAGTTATTCTAGTACCCATAGTACAAGCTCTGCTTAGTTTGGGACTAGATGGCGTTGTGTGTGAGTTGTGAAATATTTATTTATTTAAATAAAGATTTACTCTACTTTACTTGAGTAATACCTATAGTCGTTAAAATCTAGTATTTGTATATAGGCGGTCTAATCTAGTCTAGGTGTTATATATAAAACTATATACTTGTACCACATAGGGGTGACTAGAGATGGTATATACCTTGTTTTAATTACTTACTGACGCATTTTATGACGTATCACAACTTTAGAGATTCGCACACTGACGATTGGTCGTGCGACTAAAAATCGCAATCGTATTTCGTTTATTTATTTTTATTTATTTATTTATTCATTTGCGAATATGGGTACATAAAGATGGTACAGAGGTTGTTTGATTCATCCACATTCAGCCATGTAGCATGCAAATAGTTTTAATTTTATAATAATAATATAATTCATGAAATAATTAAGCTTATTAAATAAAAAAAATCGATTTTTGAAATTGAAATAATAGTAATAATGTCAAATTTAAATTAATGTGATGAATTCAAAATTAAATTAATGAGAATCATAATAAAGTGTCAAAAAATACAAAATGATGTCAAATTAACATTATTTCAATTAAACAATAAATATTTTTAGAATGTCATAAAATGAAATAATGATACAAATTCAAATATAAATCTCCTTAATTATTACAAATGTATTATCCTTATTG
Organism: Hypena proboscidalis; assembly: GCA_905147285.1. Lineage (NCBI taxonomy): Eukaryota > Metazoa > Arthropoda > Insecta > Lepidoptera > Erebidae > Hypena > Hypena proboscidalis. Next base: position 1,528,890 of record LR990153.1, read on the forward strand.
CTGTGTATGTACCTATACTTTTATCTTCTAAAAAGAGGTGACCGTAGCTGGATGGCTTAAGCGGCTGCCCGGTGTGCAGTAAGGTCGCAGGTTCAAATCCTGCCGGTCCCATATCTTTTTCAACTGTTTCTTAGTATACAGGTAAACGAGCTGAAACATGTATAATGAATGTCATTTATATTTTGCATTTTCTGTTTCAAAATAATTATAAATAGGAAATAGCTTCAGCCGCCAGTGTGCGAAGCCCGTTAACACACACACACATCACACACGCAATCAATGGTTCGCGTGAAAATTCACGCCGCGCTCGCGTTACGCGTTTTTTTTAATTACAACCCTACGGTTCTATTGTTGCGCTACCCTAGTGGGGGATCTAGGTGTAGGGGTGCCACTCATATAAAAAAATTTTTTTTTTAAATAAATCTATACCATCTTATACTAAGCAACAGTTGAGATAATTATGGGCAGGATTTGAACCTGCGACCTTCTGCACTCCGGCCGTCGCTTTGACCAACCAGCTTCGGTCGCCTCTTTCCAGGAGCCTAAATGTTTCAACTGTATGTTACATCATATTTTCAGTAAACTGTTTTATTTTATCTAAATGTAAGAAAATGTATGGTGTATAAATGGTTTAAATAGGTTATAAAACAATTAACCTTAAATAAATAATAAATAAATTTATTTGGATTTTTAACATTAGACAGAACGCTAGAAGCAATTACACTATTCAATGGTCCCAATGACAATGCCAAATACACACATTCACTCACTCAAGCACACCCAGTCTGAGAACAAAACTTTGCGAATCACACAAAGATTTGTCCCATGTAGGGATCGAACCCACAACACCAGTGCAGTAGACAGTTAAACCACTACACCACACGTGCAGACAAAATTATGTATTAATAATAGTATATTTTCTTGTGAGCGTTGATCTACTGTGTTGTTCTTTCTGGCAGGGACTAGCTGACAATCAGTGCTGTGCATTGCGCGCAGCAAATACTGAGCTAGATCCCTTGCTGCATTTTTTGTGTCCTATTCATATTTTCTGTGAACTGTTCTATTATCTCTTGTAAGAAAATGTGTCGTGTATAAATGGTTTAAATAGGTCATACAACAAAATTAATAATATCTATCTTATAACGACAGTCGCATACCTACACTAGCCACTAGGCTGGACCTATATGACAGTCTTACTGGGTTTTTTTTTTTTATAGGTTTAAAACTCTAACTTTTGTCCCTTGAGTAACAAGAGGAATAGTGCGGCAGTATTTTATTTTTATGTATTATGTATATTTATTTTATCTATATTTATTATATTTTTGGTTTTAGTTTAAAATTTTATTTGTGATAGAGAGGAACAGACAACAGACTATTTGTTCCTCTCTATCACAATTGTACATATCTTTTCAGCGTATTCTATAAATAATTTCCGTGTCTTTTTATTTTCCAGGAGGCTGGGTGCTGCAGATGCCTCGAGTTTGATCTCCAGGTGTTGTTGGAGGTCGTGGCGTTGGGAGCAGAACACAGGGCACTCGAACAGGATGTGTTCCACTCCCTCTTCCTTGGCGGGGTAGTCTAACTGGGTTAGGTCTGAGTCTATCAGGTTATCTTTGACTGGATGTCCTCACAAAGCTGGGTATTAGCTCTGTCCCCAAGGAGCGACTGTCTAATGCAGAATAAGGCGTTGTCCTACATGAGCGACAAGTGTGACGCGACGGGATGCTACTCCATAATAATTTAAACGCCTTTGCTACCATAGCAATCTTCCTGTGCCATCGCGTGCTATTTATGGATAATAATTAATAAAAATAAATAATAGCAGCCCTGTATCTAATACATGTCCCACTGCTGGGCTCGGGCCTCTTCTCATGATGAGAAGGTTTAAGCCATAGTCCACCACGCTGGCCAATTGCGGTTTGGTAGACTTCATACACTCTCGAGTACTTTTTAGGCACTCTCAGGCATGCAGGTTTCCTCACGATGATTTCCTTCACCGTTAGCGAGCGATAATTTATACGATAAATACACATATATTATATATTCAGCGAGACGAATTTTAACGATTTATTGACAGAGGTGTGTGCCGTGGGTTCGAACCCGACACCTTTGACTTTTCAGTCCTACGGTCTCTCACTCGGCTATCGCTGCTTAGATTTATGGATAATGTCACGTCTTAATTGTCACTCAGACGCTGTCCTACGTAAGCGTCGTAAGGCGACAAGTGCTTCGCGATGGGATTCATACAAACAGGTGAAGGACGCTTTGTTTTGACGACGTTCATTGCTTGTTTTATATGAATCGCATCGCGTCGCTTTACGTCACTCACGTAGGACAGTGGGTTTAGCAGGGACTACAGGTAACTAAGAATGGAGACAAACAGATATGTTCAAATAGACTGAAATGTATGACAAGTAAAATATCTCTCTGTGTTACTTTTCATAATAAGTATTTAATTTCTGATGAACTCAGTATAATTTGCTAAGCATAGCTAAATGCTACAAAAATATGCAATAAATTCAAATTCAAATTCAAATCATTTATTTGCATAGGCCCCAGGAGGCGTTTGAACACGTCAAAATATTACAAACAAATGGTATAAAAATAAATTATAAGTAAAACTAAATTATACTAATTATAATGATTTGAATAACTGGGGCTTAGATTAATTTTAATCCAACTGTTTAGAATCAGATTAAAATCAAACTAAGTACCAGAGCCAATTAGAAGTTGAAATAACACACAAGTTGTACACAACATCACAGTTTCACCTTCTTCCATTGTCCGAAAGAAGAAATATTGCTGATCTGTCCTTCTTATTTAAAACAATGACCGGATCGACCGATTTACCCGAGCTGGTGGGCAAAGTTGGTCTTCGTGTGCCATCTGCGTTTGTGCGTAGATTCCACCTGCTTTACACCCCAATGGCAAAAACCACCTATCGACAAAATTCGTACCTGATTAGAGCAACGAGTTCGTACAATGCAGCGTGCCGGAGTGTCGACATCGATATTTTCCAGAATTCTACAAATATACTTAAAAAAATTATGTGCAATGCATTTTTTGGCGAGACGTAAGTTATGATTATGTTTGCATAAATTGTAATATTTGTCTTTTTCTGTGTATCTCATTGTTTTCATTCAGTTTTTCATTTAATTTTTAATTTTTGTTTTTTTTTTCATTTTATTCATCTTTTATTGTGCTGTTTGTTTGTTTTTTTTTTAATTTGCTATAAGATATGTTTATTTGCGGAAACTTGTAAATGGCCTTCGTAATGTTATTAATGTTTTTCTAGTCTTAAGTTAGCTGTAAGTTTCCCTATTAAATAAAAAATAAAATAAAATAAAATAAAATAAACATTTGTTCTGAATGTAACTTCGCCATGTTGGTTTGTATCCTACTTAAGATAGGAGCAAATGGATGAACGTGACGTCACGTAATGACGTAACATACAGTTGAGAAATTTAGGGTAAAGCGACTGCCCGGTGTGCAGAAGGTCACAGGTTCAAATCCTGTCGTAGAACTTTGTATAATTTTCACATCTTTCCAAGATTATTTTGCCTTGTAGGTTTAGTGGGTAACGTATACGGTATATCATTGATTTAAATTCCCGCGTCGGACAAAAGTGATATTTAGGATTTTCCATCATGAAATTCTCAATATCAGCACGGAGTTGGCTCTGTGCCCGGTGTGTGGCGATAGGCTCACCACCATCATGTTATGTAATTTAAAAAAACTTTTTTTTGCCAGCCCTAGGTAACATTTTATCGAACTGTGGGTTCGTCAAAGAGCGAACTGCAGTACCACGGTAATATAGAAATACATGATGTCGTGCGTATTCATAGTTTAGTCTTTTATACGCATATTTAAAAGTATTTTTTACGCATAATAATAACAATGTTCGCTAGTAAATAGTAGAACTGCAGTTGCACGGCAAAAATAGAAATACATGTTGCCGTGCGTAGTCAGTCTTTTCTTTTATATGCGTAGTATTTTTTACGCATAATGAAAACAAAGTACCAGGGTTATATAGAAATACATAATTTGTGCGTGTGACTTGTTAATTTGACGGATAGTAAACTTGGTGAAATTTTGAGCATTATGTCTGCTTATGTCCGCAACTGCCAACATAAATGACGAGCGTCGACGAGCATAATAAATTGACAGCCGTCTCGCTAGAACTCACTCCCTCCTCCTTTATATCTCTTTTCCGGGGTCAATCCACCTTTTCTTCGATCTGCCCCTTCCTCTCCATCTTCTACTCCTGATCTTCCTCTAAATTTAAACAGATCACTCTTTTAACAGCTTCGATCCCAACTCATCACATGCTTATACCAAAGTTTCCTTCCAGCAATTGTACTACTAGTGAAACTTTCAGGCTTCCTCTAACAAACTCATTAATTATTGATCCCTTATTGTCACCAGTCAGTAGTACAAGCATACTTGAATTTTTTGGCAGGTTAAAACTGAGATAATTGTGTAACCTGCAAATATTTCAGAGTTCATTTTTTGTCATACATATTAAAAAAATTAATTACTAGACTATGAATAAATCTCCGTCCGTCACTCATCCCATACCGTCATTATAATGACAACAATGACAAGTGGACGCACAGCTCATTTCGTGACGTCATCGCCACGTCATTAGTTCATAGCCATAGACAAACTCCATTAGGACTGCACTTCAAACGTCAAACGCGCATTGGCGGATGATGCGTTCCAGATTCAAAATGATTCGTCGACTTTTTATCTGACTACGGCGAATCCGAAAGGAAGGGATATGATACCCGTATACATAGATTGGCGATATAAGGCATTGTTATTTACACAGGTTAAAAATCATTATTTTAAATAAGATATTTTTTGGTAATGAATATGATTTTAATAGATGCTATATAAGGCATTGTTCATTTTTACAGGTTATAAATAAATCACAATATTTTCATGTTTTTTCGGACAAATTAAACGTTAAAATCATTTTTTTTTTTGGGCAACTTTTTTCTTATCAGTACACTTACCACACGTCTAGAATCTGTGATTTCGATATATACCCATAATGTTGTATTTACCCCATATACGAATACTTTAACAATCCTAGGAGTCATTTGTTAGCGTTTTAAAATCAAAAAACGGAAAACTAGTAGTGGTTTTAAATGTAAGACTTTTTTGTATTCTAAAATTGAAAATTCCTTTTCTTCTTTTATTCACTAGACGAACGAGTCTGCAATGATTGCATACGGTATTCCAAATTTAAAAAATACTCTGACTGACAATTTGACTTTCTGTATTGTCATAGAAATACCCGCGGCATTGTAAAATGTTTGGAAAAATAACTTTGCATCTAACGAAAAAGGTTTTTACATTTCTCTAACATTTTAGACTCAATTTTTTAAGTCGTGGATAACACTGAACATGGTTTTCGATCTCTTTTTCTCATTCAGTGTTTAAACGAGACAGAGATATCGAAACCGTTTAGCGTGAGTTAAGAGTTTGTAGATGGCTTATCATTTATCACATGGGACTTAAAATAGCAGGTGAAGTATGAGTGAAATACAACTCTGCTACAACCATAACATCACGTCTACATTAACTAGAAAGGGTGGCAGAGGTGCACAACACCCTCATTTCACCTGTTATGTTTAAGTCCCATGGGATAGGAGGTGAACCTATCGCCATCCAGCGGTCACAACTGCAACTCCGTGCTGCTATTGAGTATTTTATGTCGGAAAGTTCACAAAATAATACTTTGTTCGACCCGGGCATCGAACAACTAGACCATCAAGGCAGATAAATAAATAATAAACAAATATCACACAACTTACACGGAACGCCATCTAGTCTCAAACTAAGCAGAGCTTATATTATAAGTACTAGAATAACATATTATTATATAATTATCTTTAGTAAATACATACTTATTATACATAGAAACACCCAGACTAAGACAAAACTGTTCATACATTATTATCAGGTGTGATGTTAAATACATTTAGATAACATAAAAACTTCATGTACTAAAGTCTTCTATCTAAAAACACTTAGTCATCCCAAACCACTTAAGTAAAAAAAAAACATCCATTTCGTACTAAAAAGTCCTTGAAAATACGAATACATTTTTAGCTAAAAACATCGTATCAGAATGACCAGTGTACACGGCTACGGATCAAGTTGTACATTACCAGTATAAACTGGTCTTGCATTGAATATAAGCTATTTTTTCTTTACTATAAAGCTGATATTGACAGAGAAAGAAAGACAGAAAACATATTTATTCTGACAAAACATGAATCACTAAATTTAACAATAAAACTTACAATACTAAACAAATCCCTGCAGCGCTGATTTTCAGATGGCGCCAGAGAGAGGACGGACGATATCACATAAAAATAATAATTAATTAAAAAACTTGAGTGAGGTAAAAAGAGAGGTGTGTGCAAACCCAAGACCTTTAACTTCGCAGTCCTACGGTCTCCCACTCGGCTATCGCTGCTTTTAAATTCGTCTTTTCGAAGATATGTGTGTATTTATCATATAAATTATCGCTCGCTAACGGTGAAGGAAAACATTGTGAGGTAACCTGCATGCCTGAGAGTGCCTAAAAAGTGCTCAAGGTTGTGTGAAGTTTACCAATCCGCACTTGGCCAGCGTGGTGGACTATGGCCTAACCCTTCTCATCATGAGAAAAACGACGAAAAAAACTTACTACTTAGTTGCTTTAAAAACTAGTGCTATTCAAAATTAGTTATTTGAATAAATGGTTTTTAGTATAGTAAAAAAAAAAAAAACCGACTTCAAAAAGTAGGTAAACTAAAAAGCAAAAAATAAATTTACTTCGCACAAAATAATACGTTTTTTCATTTAGTTAAATAGAAATGATTAAATAATTATTTTATGATTCTGAAGTCGGTGCCAAGTAAAAACAACCTTTCTACAATATCAAATTACAGTTCACACAAAAAGGGAAGCGTAGTTGTGCTAGTGCGCGGTCGCCCAGTATTGGTACTTACCACAGAAATATAACTAATATTCAGTCAGAAAAAAGTTGTTAGAACGATTGATATTATCTATACATAGTTATTAATTGTTTACTTGGCACCGACTTCAGAATTATAAAATAATTATTTAATAATTTCTATTTAACTAAATGAAAAAACGTATTATTTTGTGCGAAGTAAATTTATTTTTTGCTTTTTAGTTTACCTACTTTTTGAAATCGGTTTTTTTTTTTTTGTTAAAAATTATTTTATTTTACGATTTTAAGTGATGGGTAGACCGAGCGAGAATGTTTCTCGAATGAGGAGAAGACGGTTACTTAAAACGGAAAACTTATTAATAATAAACAAGAATTAAATCCTTTCTCCTGACTATTGAGGGTCACGACCTTCCATCATCAGCTCATTTGACACAATAACTAGCAGTAGGAATTAATATGCGTACAGAAGTGAAAGAATTATCCTTTAACTCCTAACTATTGAGGAGTTGACCTTCCATCATCAGTTCAACCACATAAAATTATTGCGACTAAGCGTAAATCCTGGCCTCGATTAATAAAATATGAGGGTTGCCCCCGATTTCTCTGGGATCCCATCATCAGATCATGACATGCTGACAATGGGACCACCTTTGAAATATCTCCGTTCCAACAGCTCACTTAACATCATAACTAGCAGTCTGAATATGTGTACAGTAGTGAAAGAATTATCCTTTAACTCCTAACCATTGAGGAGTTGACCTTCCATCATCAGCTCATCCACATAAAAATACGTAAATACTGGTGTAGCTTTGAAAACCACACTTAAAACATTACATGTGCCTATAAAATTCGAGGGTTGCCCTCGATTTCTCTGAGATCCCATCATCAGATCACGACATGCTGACAATGGGACCCCTTTGGAATCATCTCCTGTCCAACAAAAAAAGAATCATTAAAATCAGTGCATAAACGACGGAGATATCCGTGAACAAACATAAAAAAAAAAAAAAAGTAGCATATATACGAATCGAATTGAGAACCTCCTCCTTTTTAAGAAGTCGGTTAAAAACTAACAAATAAGGTTGTAGACTGCTCGTGCAATCCGAGACCAGTTAATACTGGAATGTATAGCTTGATAATGTAGCTATGGGTACCCACTCAAACGGGCAACATAAAGTATTAATTTAACTTGGCAACATTTTTTAAGAGGCAACACTTCTGCGGTATTGCCTCATTGAAAGAAAGATGGCGGGCGATATGGCGGGAACGACTTTATTTTAGGAATATGCAATAATACCTACATTATATTTGAAGCTGTAGAGTTTTTGAGGATGGATGTACGAAAATTTAAAGGTGACATAATTATCAAAATTATTACTTTAATACAAGATAACTTATATTACTGCAAGAATTAAATTCTTTCAAAGTCCGATTACACACTTTATCTTACTTGCGCAGTTTGTGCAGAAAATTTGGTTCAATGTTACTTGCGCAAATTACGCAAATTTTGCGCTAATTTCGCAATCTTACTTGCACTAAGCTATTTTTAGCTGAAATTATTTATTGATTAAAAACAAATTATTAGTCATTAGCATTATGGCATTGATTGGTAATGAATAAGTGATAGTTTTTACCAGAGATAATACTCTTCTTTCTTTGTCCAGTCTGTCCTTTTATGGAATGCGCTACCTCTTGAAATCAGGATGTCCACAAACCGTTATGCGTTCAAGGTTAGGGTACGTTCTCTACTATTTGCCGAATTTGCGGAATCATCTCATCATTGTTAGTATTATATGTAATATGTATAAGTATATTGTATATGTATATCAGGTATTTAAATTATGTATAATATTGGATATGTGTATGTTTATGTATCATTTATATTTTCATATATTATATATTTGTTATTTTTGTAATTATATGTATGTGTTAAGTACTCATAATTATTTTATTATTTTATTCATATCTTAATTAAAACTGCCTCATTGCACCTACTACCCCACTCTCAGCATCATCCAAAGGTTGACTGGTAGAGAATGCCTATGGCATTAAGTCCGCCCATGTGCGATATTGTACAAGAAGTTTTAAAATAAATAAATAATAGATGTCAAGATGTAATATGAAGAAAACGCATACTTTTGCAACAATTGGACTGTCAAATTTTATATAAACTAATCCCCAGGTCGGTGCAAAGCTGTCAAAACCCATACATGCAAACAAATACAAAAGGTTTCCTGTAAGAAATAGCTCTTTAGCGATAAGGCCGTCCATTGTGCATTTGAAAATAATTTAAGTTGTATTTATTGTCAAACTGTTAATTTGGTGTACAATAAAAAATATTCTACCCTACTTTACATTTTTAAGATAATGTCATTTAAAACTTATAAGTTCTCACTAGTTACATGCATGCTCTCTGGTTTAGACTATAAGTAGTGCGAAAGCGCCTTTTCAAATAAAACAATATGCCCGTTCTAACTTTGAATTCAGAAAAAGAATAAAAAGTACCACATCCACTCTAAAATAAATCCAACCTCCTTACAGGAAAATCTTCAACTTTTTCAAGAGAACTCTTTATATTTTTTTTAATGTCTCTGAAGGGCCTCAGTAGGGTCGAGACAGAATCTCAGAGACGCATTTGAGGGCATTAGAAAAAAATACGTTACTTAATGAAACCTTATTTCAAGTTTGAAGGCAATTCGTTTATTTTATTTACGTTTTGACGTAAAAAAAGGCGGGAATTGAAATGTCACCTCGTAAAATGACAAAAGGAAATGAGGTGTTCTTTTTTTAATTTAAAGGGCATTTGTTTTAATGTTGTCATTTTTTTTTTAAATTAGTAGCTACTCCCGCGTTTTGACTCTGCGTTCAGCCTTACTGCTCCGCTTCCGTGGAGTTAAGCTTAATGTTATATATTAAAAGACATTTATTGAAAGTTAGAAAATCAAACATAAAAATAATTATCAAAATTCAAGCAGTAGTTCTTAAGATTAGCGCTATCAAACAGACGAACCAACTTTCTGCCGCGGTTTCGTCTGCGTGGTAGGTACATCAATAAAAAGTAGCCTATGTTACGCGCCTTGTAGTCAGTTACGTGCATATATAATTTTATTAAATTCGGTCCGGCCGTTTAGAAGATTAACCGATACAAACATACAGACAGACAAAAATATTAAAAACTGTATTTTAGACAAAGGTATCGAACAAACTTCTATACCAACTTCAAAAAAACATTGTTATTTTGACATTAAAAACAGACGGTTCAATTTTATTTATATGTATTGATGTATTGTATGATGAGGTCAAAGTAATTTTAATGAACTTATGGAATCAGAAAAAGATCTAAGAACCAGTTCTGATGGTGGAAGACCTTCCGCTATCGAGCATGAGGGTGGAAGCACCACTTACCTTTAACCTGCCACGAAGGTCCTGAAACTACTGATACATGAGACATAACACACATTGAGTTTGCGTCGCAAATGTGCGATTATGATGCATTATTATTTATTGCTAAATAATAAAATTGATGATCCGATTACGTTATCACATTGTTCGTTATCGGCACCAAATCAGTACACGCGGCTGCGCTCGCGTCGCCTTCTAGCAACGCCGGCTGTACGAACGTGCACTGCCCAATTTGCTCCAACAAATCAGGCTTTGACTCTGATAAACGCCCTTATTGCTCAGTATCCAGATCCTTACTAATATTATAAAGGCGAAAGTTTGTAAGTATGGAATAGTATGGATGTATGGATGTTTGTTACTCTTTCACGCCAAAACTACCGGGTCGATTTCGATGAAATTTTGCACACATGTAGCTTATAGTCTGGATTAACATATAGGCTACTTTTAATTGACATACCACGCGGGCGGAGCCGCGGGCGGAAGCTAGTATTGATATATTTTACTCCAAATATGAACAATTACTAAAATCATGTATCTCTTTCTTAAGTACTTGTAAGTAGTATTAAGTCTTCTATTTGAATTAGTTTATTGCACGTGTTGGGAAACTGTGAGTGCATTAAACAGTTGTATAAATAAATAAATAATAAATAAATAAATAAAATAAATAACACCGCAGTCATAATGAATTAATAATAAATCTTTATGTCTTTCAAACAATAGTTATATACACATTATATCAATTATTACATTTACTTAGGTACTAAAAGTAATGTAGTTAATAAAAACCTCCTGCAAGACAGGCTAAGCCTAGTGCAAGAGATTATTGATGAAAAAAAAAAAAACAGTTTATCTCTGGTCCCTACATTAGGATTCCCTGTATCGTGGGGCCCAGTCCTCAGATGAAGCCATGCACCTACAATCTGCATTGGATGTCCATGGACTGTAGTATGTTATTGATTATTTTTATAGCATTTAGCTATGCTTAGCAAATAATACTTATTATATACTATAGGATATGAACCTGCGACCTTCTGCACACCATGCAGTCGCTTTAACCAACCAGCTACGGTCGCCTCTTGCTAAGGCCCTACATTTCCTAACTGTATGTTACGTCATTTTGTCACGTCACGTTCATCCATTTGTTCTTATCTTAAGAAGGATGCAACGCGCATATACGTAATAAATTTTAAAAAATACAAACGTTCGTATAAAGAAAAAAAATCGAAAGGACATAAAATATCTTTTTATTTTTATTTGCGAAAAAAATAAATTGTTCCATAGACCCTCCGTACAATCGTCAATTATTTTTTAATGGCTTCGAAACCAAGTTTAAACTACAAATTTCACACCTATTTCAATTTTAATTGTACAAAATATTCGCCAGAGTGATTTTCAACAACCAGTATTATTATCCCTATTCTCACATTACGGGTAAGTAGAACAATACCAGTTATTAATAGTGAGTCATAGACAAAAGACTTTCTCTATGGCTCAACGCCTCTATGACATGGGGGCTAAATAATGGCGTCTATTATGTTTTTGAAAATAGAATGGCGAAATTCGCAATAGAAAGTATGTTCTTACACTTCCTATGTACTTTATGCGGGATCTCTTCGCCTATACTAAAGCCAACGAGACAAGATAAATTTATGTTATTAGTGTTATTACAAATCACACGAATATAAATTCTATTGCTTTGTTATTTAAGTTGATTTTCGTATAATAAAAACTGTTAAAAATGTCCTAAACAATCTCGATTGCAATAGAAATTGAACTTTAATACCTGTGAATTGGGTTTATAATTGTAAATCATGAAAATTATCTATAGACTTATATTGTTGATCTGTGTAAAAACTGTACTGCTCCACTCCCGTGTAATTAAGCAATATTTAATAGTAAATCTTTATCTATTTTAATAGACATTATTATATCTAAAACTGCGATGGTCTAGTGGTTAGCTTATACGCCTCTCATCGTGAGGTCACGGGCAAAGTGTTACTTGTGAACTTTCCGTCAGGAAATTAACAGCAGCACGGAGTTGGAATTGTGCCTGGTGGATGGCAATAGGCCTGTATCCCATAGGACCTAAAAATAACAGGTAAGTGTGGGTGTTGTACACTGTTATGTTAAAATAATAAAATGCCTGTTTGTTCTGTTTTTCTTTATAATATTAGTAAAGACGGCCAAAACAAGTCACTATGTAATTATTTTTTTCTGAAACGAAAACGGTAACATAATTATTCATTTCCTTACATTTATTAATCTTAAGCATTTTTATGACCGAAATAAACGGCGAGAGTGCGTCTTAATTTCTCTTTAAGTTCCCTATTAAATCTTATAAAAATATGACCTTTCGGTGAAAATAATATCACCTTACCTTGACCTTGCGTCATAACTAACGGTGACTAGATGTCCCGATCTTAACAGACCGTCCCGTTTTTCAGTAATTGTCCCGATTGTTCAGTTACCGTCCCGTTTTTTAGTGTGTCCCGAGACCCCTCGTCGGGACGCTAAAATGCTCCGTTTTTGGCAAGCGTGAAGAATGATGCTCCTTTCTGGAAAATCGCAAAGATTGTCATTGTCTATGTATACCTAGGTACATAAATGCGTGAAGAAGTCGGTGCCTTCGGCGCTTTCTGTTTGTTGGCAATAAAGATATGTCAGTGACATTTCTTTTGTACTTTAAAGAAAATGCGAGTGATAGAGTCTCCTGCATGCCTCCCATTGGATCTTTCCCTGTGCCTCTAAAGTCCTGTTTTTAGTCCAAAAATAAATGATCGCGTTAGATATAACATCACGCCTATATTACCTAACAGATTCAGCTGAAATTAGTATTTGACGTGGAGCGACTGCCATCAGACCTACACAATTATTTATTACTAGCTTTTGCCCGCGACTTCGTTCGCGTGGACTTCAGGTTCGTCCCGTCTAGTCTAGTAATCTTTCCCACCGCACCTACCCCGCTCCCCCCACGCCCCGTTCGCCTGGCACCGCTGCCGGTATTTATCACCGAAACGGTATTTATCGCCGAAATTGCTATGACTCTGCATTTTAAATCTGTGATATCTTCGAAAATATTTATTTAATTGACATGCTGTAAAAAGCCATATTGATCTTTATTAAATGCACAATGTATTTAAGATACTTAATTGGATAAGGATTAATACTGTATTGCTTAAAATCGCTTCGTAAATAAGCCATTATTTCTCGTACAAAGTAAAGGATAAAAAATGGTTATTGTGGGTTATTCCTAAGAGATAAACATATACCATCACGGACTTTTTTGTAGACCTTTTTAAGTTGTACAATACTGTAGTAAATTGTTTTGATCTATCTTGTAGGATTCAGTCAGCGTTTGCAATGTAAGCGCAAAAAATGTGTTTTTTTTACGACCTCACATTAGAAACCTCAAAAATTGTAGCCTATGTGTTATTCTGATGTATAAGCTATATTGTGGTAAAGTTTCATTCAAATCCATTCAGTAGTTTTTACGTGAAAGAGTAACAAACATCCATACATCCATACTTACAAACTTTCGCCTTTATAATAGTAGTAGGATTAGACTTATTTGTTATACTGTTCGTCATACTTTCTGGCCTCTGACTACCCGTAACGACTGCCATAGATCTTTATATGGCACCGAGATCAACAGCGTTCACAAAAAATCTACCACTAGTTAAAAACAAAACTTTTTAAAAGACAATAGGAAGGGTCATAACGCTGTGTTGTCAGGTTTCGTTTTTTTTGGGAATTGTACCGATTCCTGGGCGATATGATAGTACTGATATCTGAGCCATTAGATGTCACTTAGATAATGAGTCGAAATGGTGGACTCTGATAGGTCAAGAATTAAGCTTAGCCATTGGATGTTGCTCAGATGATGAGTTAAAAAGTAGATAAAGCATGATAAATGGTCTGTATATCTGTATATTTATATTATTAGTTAAGATAAATTAAGTCACTGTTTTTTTTAGAATTAAGATTTTTTCCTTTTTTTGTAACCTTGAACAATGTTTACAGAGAGTGATGTGCACATCTATTATAGATATACATTAAGAACATTTTTAGCAATAAGAAATTTTTACAAACGTGTAATATGTGTATATTGTTGAAGTGCCAAATAAATAAAATAAATAAAAAGTATTTATTAATTTATTTATTCATTTGCGAATATGGGTACATAAAGATGGTACAGAGGTTGTTTGATTCGTCCATATTCAGCCATGTAGCATGCATGTAGTATGGAAATGAGTCTAATAATATTGTCTTTGGAACCAGTTGACAGTAGACTTCTCAACTGGACTACAATATTGGTGCAGTATTAAGTATATTATAAATGTTGCAAAAGTTACTCATATATAAATATTTATTTAATAATGTATTAATTCTAATATGTTTGTAGAGGAACAGGGTGTGATGTTCCTCCACCACAAAGGGAGGATCCTCCAACCAGGCTCAGTGGTATTGCCTGGCGGACAGCTGTCCGACGGTATCGTATTGGAAGTGGTATATATAGCCACTTGCTGTGAACATTTCGATATCGCGATTCAGCACTCGCGATCACGTGACATTTATTATGTGCGGATACCGCCACATCACTCCCCTCCAAGACCGGAGGTCGATGAGAGTTCCAGTGAGTCGGAACTGAATTCCGCTGAGTCTACAGTGAGTCGAGACTGTGTGCCGCTAATTCCTCAGTGAGTCGAGGTGCGCGGTGGAGCGGTGAGATTCTCCAGTGAGTGGGGGGTGATGCTGCGTGTTTTGATCACGTCGGGGTCACCAATGTAGAGGAACAGGGTGTGATGTTCCTCCACCACAAAGGGAGGATCCTCCAACCAGGCTCAGTGGTATTGCCTGGCGGACAGCTGTCCGACGGTATCGTATTGGAAGTGGTATATATAGCCACTTGCTGTGAACATTTCGATATCGCGATTCAGCACTCGCGATCACGTGACATTTATTATGTGCGGATACCGCCACATGTTTTTTTAATAAGATATCGATCCCCACACGGGACAAATCTTTGTGTGATCCGCAAAAATTTGCTGAATCTAATCTAATGAAAATCTACTGAAGAGATTGTAAAATTTTACAATACCGAAATATTAAGATGAAAACTTATTTTTCTTTTCTATCTCTGTTATTTTTTCTTTGTACGGCCTATGTATGTAGGTACCTCACTAGCAAACCGTATATTATTTAGTAGCAATTTAGGTTAACATAATATTACTTATTAGTCTTGATAGGCTAGCTTATAATGTTAATCTATATATATAAAAATGAAACCCGTTTTCCGTTGTCACGACTTGGCATGAAAACGGCTTGACCGAATTGGCTGATATTTTTTTTGTAGTTTTCTAATACTCTGTACAAGGTTCTTACGGAAAAAAAAAATATATTAATAAATTTTCTGTAAAAATATAAGTGAAATTATTGAACCCTACGGAATAAACACTATTATGAAAATATATATTTTGTTTTTTATTTAATAAAATTAGTAAAGTCCTTCTCAGGTACGACGAGACCAGGAAAATAGGTATTCATTTTTATATGGAGGATATTATAGATTCCAGTTCAAATTGAATAGGTACGTATACATAAGATAGGTCAGCTATACAAAATAAAGTAGTGTATCAAATTTACGCTAAGGCGGTACGAAGTTCGCCGGGTCAGCTAGTAAGATATATTATCATCGTTGATTTCTAATATTATAAAAACTACCGAACTGGATACAGTTATTCAAACACCACTATTAGGCGGCAGTTTAAAGGTGAAACGCTGGTTCTTCCGCTCTCAAGCTCCTTCTCAAAAGCTCTACCAGCAGTCAACTCGTAAGTTTATGCGCCTTTTCGGTAAAAACAAAAAATAAATTAAAATTAGTATAAAAGATTTTTTTTACACTGGCAACCAATCTGACCCCTGGTCTATGAATGAATGAGGCAGCTGGACTACTCGCCTCCCCTACATGTTAAATGCTTAAAGTGTATATTGCACGATTGTTTACCGTCCGGCAGACCATAGAGTAGAAAATTTAAGATTTTTTCTGATAATAAAAAAATAACTTTTTTTTAACTGCGCGAATTTGTGAAGCTAATAGGTTGAAAAAAAAACTGCGTGGGCTGATCGATATTGCAGTTTAAGCATTACTAACCGTGGTCAACTGTAGATGGTTGATTATTAACATTTTACTGCTGGTAGAGCTCTCGTGAATGAGCTCGAGGGCGGCAGCACCACCGTCTCACCTTTAACCTGCCGCCAAATAGTAGTGCTTCCATTACTGTGTTCCGGTTTGGTGGTGAGATCAGGTCCTGAAATTACTGGCACATGAGGCATAACACCGTAGTCCACAACTGCAGCGACGCATCTATAATCTGCTTTTGTGGATTGTTGATGTCCATGGGCTGTACTCCACTTACCATCAGGTGGACTACACGTTCGTTCGCTGTGGCCGTAGAATAAAAAAAAAAATTTTTTTTCGCCTTGCGTCCTAGTTGCAATTTGAACATCTATGGCAGTCGTTACGGTAGTCAGAAGCTAGAAAGTCGGACAACTAGACTAACAATGATTATCGTATGAATGACCTCTGACTGGGGTGTTGAAATCTGATGGCTGTCGTTCCATGTAAAATACTGATATTCCTCTAAAGCCGTTAGAGTTGTAGCTGACCCCAATATAATTGAAAAAATGTTCGGACAATGACAAATACGGGCACAACTATTTAAATTTGTCGGCAGGTAAAAGGTGAGACGGAGGTGCAAACGCCTTCACCAATCATTATAAAAAATATGAATATTTTATTGTTACTTACCGTCACTAATTGTTAATTTTTAATTCCAGAGACAAACATGCTCATATCCATACATTTTGGCTCATCGTTTAAGCGATATAAGTATGATATTTATGTATTTAAAGCCAAAAAAAATATTAAAATAATATAAAATTGTATAACTTTTAATAAGGTACAATTTTAAAATATAAATATTTTTATTACAAACACAAAGAGCATTTTCTCTCTCTCAACTCGAATTAAGTAGATATTGTATATCTTAATATGTATGTATTTATATTATGTTGAGTATATATTATATAATTTAGTTGTATCGTAAGTATGATTTAAGTATGTTGTGTAAATAATTTAGGTTACATTAGGTATATTATTGGTATGTGGGATATGTAAGTATGTAGATATACATAGCCTAGTTCAGTTATTTAAGTATCTTATTTATTTCTTCATCTCTCTCTTTTTCTTTTTTGTACACTTCACTCTCACGTTTTACAAGTCTCTTTTTCCTCTGGCCCTCAAAGCTTTGCTGGCAGAAAACTCATTTTTGAGTTAAGTTCACCTTATGTAATCACCACTTTTTTGTAATTCTTTTAATGTAATTTATGTATACAATAAAGTATTAAACTAAACTAAAAACTAAAGAGCTCTTTCTTCCTTTCTCCTACTTTAGCCGTGTCCGTCAGGGTCCATAATTGACTATTTATAAGACCATAGTAACATTGTGGAGTACAATAAAGACTTGAATACTTGAATACATCTAAGTGAAATTCTCCATTGATGCAAAAATCTAGATCATTGGAAGCAGTCTTTAAAAACATAACTTTTATTAACTGACAGCTTTTTTTCCTAAAATCTAACTCGTATAGAAAAAATAAAAAGGTATTTCTAATAAAAAGTTACTCATCCGATAAATTCAATTCCCGTAAAAATCGATTCCAATTTTAAATATTTAGTCTTTGCCCGGCTATTAACTTTGACCTAACTAGTGGCCAGTGTTTTAAAAAAGTAAATTGTTTGTAGTCTATGGAAAATGGGGTTGCGTTCGTTTGCAAAGCCAGTATGCGGTTCAAAAAATGTATTGTTCCTATTTTGAATGAAGAATCAGTTTGTTTATTATTGAGATTCATTTTGCCAACTGAATTCTTAAGTTTGTCATTTTTTATTGAAATCGTTTGAAGCTTGACCCATAAGTGCTTGGAAGAATCAAATGATGTGGTGTAGAATGATGTCTAAAATATAAAGTTAGTTTTGAGTATTAATTAAACCGTTAAATTCTTATATATAAATAAATGCGACAGTTTCTGAGAATGTTAGTCAATCGTTTTTTTCAGAGATTACTAATCCGATTAAATCATTCTATTTCAACAACAACAAGTAGCATGTTTAAAATTGCGCTGTGACTAATAGGAGCAAAGCTGAGCAGCAATGAAATATGTATCTTGGTATATATTGATACATACTCGTATCTTGTATAATATTATGTACTTCTTCTATTTACATATCAATCATTATTTCTCTTTCTGAACTGCACCTACAGTTAGCGCGCGAGTTGAATGCAGTCGGGGTCTGAGGTGAAGAGCGGGAGCATCTCCCCCCGCTATCCGCACGCCCCACCTCACGCGCCTGCAGTGTAGTGATGTGCCATCCTTGTCAACTATCGAACGTTTGCCGTGTTATTGTGTTAATACTGAAGTTCCCGTGTTATTTTTTTATTTTAATAATGACTGATCCGAGCCCATCAAGTTCGTTACAAAAAAACGTAAAAAGGTTAAAAGAAGTTACGGAGCTGGCGATTTCTCAGGTTACAGAGGAAGATTGGCGTGGCTTCGATGATCACGTCATAATTTTAGAAGAAAATAATTGGCAAAGAGGATGGATTAATTGAAGATATTGTTTTTTTTTTCATCATGTTAACCTAGTGTAAAAAATAAAATTAAACTTATAACATTGTTTAAATTTATCGACATTCATTACTCATTGTGGTCATCAATAATTATAATTAGGTCACAGCACTACCGCATTCCTAAGCTCTGCATTCAACTCGCGCGCTATCAGTACCTATGCTTATCTCTGCACCAGCCTAGGTTGACTGTAAGAGCCATCAGGCACTTAGTCCACCTTTGTACTATTTGTGTGTGCAAAAAGTTAAATAAATTAAAACATTAAAATAATATAATTATTTTAAAAAATAAGGGGCAACTGATACACTTTAACGCGAGTATAAAATTGTGGTTAGTAAAAGGAATTCTACGCGGACGAAGTCGCAGGCAACAGCTAGCAACCAAAACAGAATAAAACATTTTATAACCAATAAAGTTGGAAAAAATGATACACCTATTTCCTGCCAATCTACAACCAGAAAATACCAGACAAATCTAGTATATTCACACAAAGTAAATAATAAACGACTAAAATGTATTCAAAGGCACCGTTCCTTTTCACGCAACTCTTTCACGCATTTCTGTAAAAAGCATTTTTTCTTCAGTATTCAATGAGTTTATACACCAAGTGCGCTCACTACGCCGGCTTTTTAGGGCTCCGTAAGTAAAATGTTAAAACGGAACACGTAAGTTTAAATACGTCTGTATTGAATTTATAAAAAAAAAACAGTTTAAAATTAATAGTCTCCCTATTCATTTGACACATCTTTGTGTGCATGAACATTGAGGTCTGTATTGGTCTGGGTGTTTCTATGTATAATAAATATGTATTTACAAAAAAAAGTACATAATGTATTAGTATCAGTTATTCTAGTACTTATAGTACAAGCTCTGCTTAGTTTGGGACTAGATGATGTTGTGTGAAAGTTGTGTGATATCCATTTATTTATTTATTCTCAAAAACGAGCTCAAACATAATATTTATATAATAGCTAGATAATTGTTTTTAAAAAATGGTCCCTATTAATTTATGTGACACGCAAACATTTTTTTTATACGACAAAATTATGTAACATGACTCACAAACATCAACAATCCACAAAAGCAAATTGTAGAAACGTCGCTTCATTTGAGGACTACGGTGTGTAACTTATGCATGTGCTAATAATTTCCCAGCCATCTAATGTCATACTTTACATGCCCGTAATTTTAGGCCTATACGGAACCCAAGATGCGAGGTCCGACACGCACCTGGCCAGTTTTTTCATATTATTTTTACACGGTTTATGATGAGTGGCTGTATATGTACGCCTTTGCCTCACAATAAGAAAATGTTGCAGCCTTTTCTTGTCTATTCTCTCTGTTTTATCTGTGAATTGCTGTTGGTGCGTTCTTTTTTTGAATGCGTTGTGGCTTGAAATAATTTTCAGCGCGCTTTCTTTTTTTAGTAAGCAGTAGATTAACTTTTTATTTTATTACATGCATACGTAATATTTAATTCACTATGCACTTAAACTGTATACTTTCGGGTGCTAATTAAATGACTTTATATTGCTTTCTAAATTACTATGTTAGTAACCAGACCCGTGGCTGACTTAGTAATTTTGATGATGATGTATAAATTTGGCAGGTTTGGTACTAAACGGAGCACCACTGAAAAGAGCTCATAAATTCAAATATTTAGGTCATATACTGACTCCAAATCTCAAAGATGATTTTGATCTCGAACGTGAACGGAGAGCGTTATCGGTAAGAGCGAACATGATAGCTCGCAGGTTTGCACGCAGCTCACTTCGTGTGAAAATAACACTCTTCCGTGCCTTCTGTACCACATTTTATACATGCAGCCTGTAGGCTAGATATACTCAACGGGCCTATAACGCTCTCAGAGTTCAATTTAATAATGCTTTCAGGGTGCTGGTGGGCTGCCTCGCTTCTGTAGCGCATCAGGGATGTTTGCAGACGCTCATGTCGATTGTTTTTATAGTACAATGCTGAAAAGATGCGCATCCCTGGTGCGTAGGGTGCGGGGTAGCTCTAACAGCATCCTGAAAATGATATCAAGCAGAGAAGACTGTCCGTACGTGGGTCGCTGCGACGCCATTTCTCATGGGATGGCGCCGAGGCGATGAACTGTGTGCTCAACTCGCTTTTTTATAATAAGTTTCCAATTGTATCGTTTACTAACATAGTATATAAGCTCTACTAACATTATGAGTCATTAGTCACTTGATTAAATATATTTTATTATTATATTATTATTATTATTTCTCCATAACTTATGGGATTAGTTAAGAATTGGAACACAAAAAACACAAATATGCGTTAGTTGTGAAAACGGCTAAAATAATTAAAAAGTTCTAACACATAAATTAACATCACGCTGATATTACGCAAAAGGGTATGGCAGAAGTGTACAACACCCACATTTCAGTTGTTATCTTTAGGTGTAATGGGAAGAGGGTGATCCTATGGCCTCCGTGCTGCTATTGTAAATTTCCTTTTTTTTTTTATATACTACTTCCACAGCGAACGTGAAGTCCACCTGATGGTAAGTAGAGTACAGCCCATGGACATCAACAATCCACAAAAGCAGATTATAGATGCGTCGCTGCAGCTGAGGACTACGGTGTTATGCCTCATGTGCCAGTAATTTCAGGGCCTGATCTCACCACCAAACCGGAACACAGTAATGGAAGCACTACTGTTTGGCGGCAGGTTAAAGGTGAGACGGTGGTGCTACCGCCCTCGAGCTCATTCACAAGAGCTCTACCACCAGTAAAAAGTTCAAAAAGAACACTTTACCCGACCCGGGATTCAAACCCGCGACCTCGCTGGCAGAAGTGCGGACGCTAACCAACTGGAGCATCGAGGCAGTTATCAGTTCTCCATAACTGGTAAGTAAAGTATAAAAAATCAAAGAAAAATTTATGTGTGCTGTGAAAAAAAATATTTAAGTGATTCCCAAGCCTACATACGAGGTTTTTGAATAAGAATAAATCAAAAAAGTTGTGAAAAACAAACATGAGATGGTATTTAAAGTGAAATTTTACCCCATATACGTTTTATCCGCCATTCTGACCAGCATTTAGCAGTAACTGGGCCACGATCACATAGGTATCGCATTATGCGAGCGCGCGCTCCGCTAAACACCTATTACAGGCGCACGCAGCACTACATGGGGCGTAGACCCTAAACACCTTAGCCTACGTGACTACTAGAGAAGGCAAATAGAAAAGTTATGCATATTATTGCCGTGATACTTACGTGGCATTTGCGTGGCACTTGCGGTAAACTTGCAAAGGAATAGCGTGGGACTAGCATAGTGGTTAAGTGGTGTTTGCATCTCACTTACGAGGCGCTTGTAACTCACTAGCGTGGCTCCACCGTGTCTGAAGTGTGTGACAAACGTGACTTAAGCATTATACTAGTTCTTTACGGCGTCGCTGTAGTGCCCTACACACCATAGACTACATGAGAAGGTGGTGGAAAAATGAGAGTGTGATTCTCGAGTGCGTGACTCTATCGTTATTCTGCTGAGACTTTGGCTTGCCCGTGCGTGGGCGTGGCAGTTACGTGGCAGTCTCGTGAAACTTGCGTTTAACTTGCGTGGTATTTTCATGGCTAATGCGCTCACTCCGCTAAACACCTGTGTATTACTGGCACACGTAGTACTACATCGGGCGAATGAGTGGAGACCTTATAGGCATAGACTAAATTAAGAGAATGCTAGAGGAAGCGGTGATGCTCGCTTTGGCGTCACTGTAGCGTTGTTCTTGAGTGAATTTATCATGGCTCTATCGTAGATCTACCGAGCTATGTCATGGCTCTATCTCTCATGCCACGGTAGAGAATGGCTCTTTCTAGCCGAGATCCAACACATACTACGTAAAATACAGTATTTTCTAACGCCCGTCTAGTCTAAACGTACTCAGCTCTACAAAGTCCTTTGATCGCACTAGGGTTGGGGAAAGCATACACTTTTATAGTTAAATTAGACACAACGCTGCATTAATGTGATTTTACATCGTTACCGCACTTTAATGCAGAAAATGAGAAAAGAAAAAAGCAAAATGGCAACCCTAATTTTTAAAAGTCCCTGTTTATGGTCCATATTCACGTGTTTGACCACGATCTCATCTCATGGTAAGTGATGATGCGGTCTACGGTGGAGCACGCTTACCTATGAAATACCTATTAACTCTTGCTTTGAAGAGATCCAAGTTGCACTCATGCGGAAACAGACTCGGGCAAGGCGTTCCACTCTTTAGCAGTTTGCATACGAATATTGGAGCGAAACGCTTTGTACGTATTTGTGGGATATCTACCATGAAGCGATGCTGGAGTGCCGTTTGTCTGGCAGTCAGATGGTGAAATGGGGACGGAGAAAACCCTGAAACTACTGGCATAGGAGTAGAGCTCAGAAAATCCATTGTATATAACGACGCCCCCACCGAATACTATGGCAAAGTCACTTTACTGTAAAAAAATGTTATTGCATATTTGAATACTACAGACTTAGTTACATCTGATAGATTTTTTTCATAATTTTTGCGTTGTTTATAGCAAAGTTATTAAGAAAATATGTTTTATTCGGCAGAAGGCACACACAATTTATGTACACGAATAAACATATTATACCTCATTACCAACTACCGACTACCTCTATTATCCGGTAATATGCGATAACAATAATATTCTAGTAAATATACTACGTAATGAATTCGGCAATTTTAATTTTATATATTTTGTAAAACGCCACACAATATTTAAATTTCAGTTTTTAATATCGTAAGCATTCTTTAGAAGAAAGTTATCAGAAATATATACATTATAAGGTGAGGGTACGTGAATTAAAAAAATACAAAATAATAAAATTTCGATATTAGTAAGTCTACTGTTGCTATAATTGTCATTTTTTTTATGGTGAATAGGCACTTGTATGACCACGATCTCACCTGATGGTAAGTGATGATGAGGAGCACGCTAACCTATGAGATACCTATTAACTCTTTCTTTAAAGAGATCCAAGTTGTCAGTCATCCACAGACGGATCAGGCAAGGCATTCCATTCTTTGGCAGTTCGCATAAGAAATGTAAAGGCGAAAGGCTTTGTGCGTATTAGTGGAATATCCACCGTGGAGCGATGCTTGAGTGCCGTGTTTAATTTGTAGTCCAATGGTGAAACGGGGATGGAGGGATAAGGTTGTGTAGTTTCTCGGCACACTCTCCGAAATGTATCCTATAAAAAACCGATAGGCTGGCAACCTAGCCACGGTGTCCCAGACTTTGTAATCGAGTATCCGTCAGATCGATATCGCAAATGATTCTCTTGATCTTCTTGACTGACTCGAGCGCCTCAAGCTGGTATTTGGCTGAACCGTCTCAGAGATGAGAACTGTACTCCACACACGACCGGACCTACGCTTGATAGAGGTCAAGCAACTGCCCCGGTGTAAAATACTGTCTCACCTTCTTAAGGATGCCCAGCTTTTTGGCGGCTAGTCGAGCTTTCAACTCAATGTGGGAGCTGAAATTAAGTTTCAAAGTTAGCGAGATACCGAGGAGCTCAAGACGATTGGTTATTGGATGGGATACATTTCAAAAAGTAGGAGTCAGGATGAATGGAACGCCTGAGTCTTACTAGCATTGAACGTTACTAAGTTGGCTTTACCCCAATTAAAGACTCCCTTAGAGACACGTTCATACGTTCGACCATTGCCTCTCTGAGCGACTGTTTTTGTACACCACTAGCTCGTGAGTTGGGTATATAGCTTTCAACAACTGTTGTGTCAAACGTAACTGGCATCAGTAGGTAGTTTATGTGAAGCAGGACAAGCATTGCTGAGAGCACGGACCCCTGAGGGACTCCGGCATTGATTGCCATTTGATCGGATGAGCTGCTATTAACGACAACCCAAATCGATCAGTCCCTCAAGAAGTCTGATACCCAATCACAGAGACTAGTGGGTAGACCGAAGGACAGTAGCTTGCTCAGAAGGGCTTGTTTAACGTATGCGTATGTCCGACATAAAAGTCACGCAAACTAGTGGACGAGCCAGTAATATCTAGCCGCTAAGATTCTGCGAATATAGAAGCGAATAAGTTCGCTTTCTCCTCAGCAGTGTGGGCAAGTGACCCATCAAGATTCAGCAGTGGAGGTAGTGAGGTGCGGCAGAAGTTCCATTCGACTGATTTTGCTAGGGACCAAAACGATTTACTCCCTGTTGGGTGTGTAGCGAGTTTGTACCCAATGCGGCGAATATGGTCAAATCGAGCCTTTCGTAGAGCGTTTTTGCTGGATTTGGTTGCCCTGATATAGGCTTTCTTCTTATCCGGTATGCCGCTAGCTTTACGGTCTCGAGCATCAGGTAAGCCTCGTGTTTTCGTGCTTCAGCACGTCCACGCTCAGCTCCAAACCAAGGCTGTGCTTTGCTAGATGTGCTTGCATCGGAAAAAGGACTAAAATATTTCATAGCACATCTGTTATAGCGTCCGCGCATGCTTAAGGATCACCCAAAGAAAAGCAAATGGGCAACCACGAATAGGATTCAAAGAATGAGCGCATCCTATCCCAGTCTGCTGACTTATATCGCCATAACCACCTTGGTTATGGCGATATAAGTCAGCAGGTAAGGTAAGCAGCTAAGGTTGGGTGAAGAATATACCGCCACAGACTTCACTAGACAGTTGTCAGAGCTGCCTAAAGGTACCGACACTGACACTGCATAGTGATCCGGGTCGGTAGTCAGCAGAAAGTTCAGGCAATTGGCTATTTGGCCGTCAAAATCTGGAACCCTTAGACCAGCTGAGTGAGATTTAAAGCCAAAGCGAGTTTGCGCATCTCTCTCCCAGCATGGTTAGTGTGCTGGTACGGGAACAGTTACTCCTGGTGGTGGGCATTAAAGTTATCCAGTAACACTAGTTGACGACTAAAATGTGTTTTTATTGTATAATATTATTTTATTATATAATATAATATTATCTTATTATATATTATAATATATTTATTATAAATAAAACTCTACCTCTCCGAACATTAAACGTTAATTATAGCTACTCTTAATCATCTTATAATTAGTATCAATATATTTACGTTCATACGATAACATTTTAATGTAACTATTTATGTTTCTTACTTTCTTAAATGTGAATAATATCATTAAGAGATTATACATTCGATATGTGACATTAAAATATGTGAAAGGTTAAACGAACAAAATGGTATCATGATGGTGCGATTACTATCCGTTAGTAAAATATCAACGAATATTAGTGTATACTTCTATTGCAATATCATAGATAAGAAAAATAATCACACGAATAAAATGGTAAAAGCGTTTTATGGTAAACTGCACGCAGGGACACTATCGGCAATGTACATTTTTGTAAATAACTCTTTAAAGTTTAATATATTTAAATGTATATATAACTGGCTAGAGAATATAAAAATATACCTTTCATTTGATATATAACACAATACCATTGCTTTTTTAATACGCGAAGTATTGAGAAAATTACGTTTTTTATTTTTCCTGTAAAGTTAGCGATTTTCGGTTACCATTTTATTCTGTGGGGGCGTCGATAAGTATTTTACTTAAACTTCGAGTTGGTATTGAATTTTATTTATTTATGTATTAGGCATAAACAAACAGTTACACATTAAAAAGCAATTACAGTGAATTGATAGATTATCAGTGATTAAACTCACAACGTTATCCACAAAATACTTTTTAAATATTGATGACATTTTTGCAACTTAATTTAAAAAAAAAACACATGCAACAAAGGCAAAGTATGCGAACATCTCCAGTTATTTCTTAATAACGTAGATACATAACATAACACCACGTCTATATTACACAGAAGGGTATGGCAGAGCAGTACAACACCCACACACACCCCCAGGGGGTGAGCCTATCGCCATGCACTGGGCACAATTCCAATTCCGTGCTGCTATTGTGAATTTTCTAACGGAATCAAAAAACACTTTGCCCGACTTGGAAATCGAAGCCTTATTTCTCTATTTGCTTGATATTTTGTATTAATGTAGTTCTGAAAACTGTAGCGCGCATGTCTTATACGCGGTATGTACTACAGAGTGAACCTCTAAAGTACCGGTACCCGCATCTCTTCTCACGTGGTACGCCCAAAAAATAAAGTCTATTATAATATTATTATGGTAATCCAGGCTTTAAGCTACAAAGGTGCAATAATATCCAAATAAAAAAAAAATTCTCGATGTTGCGTAATTTCTTGTTGGCGGATAAAAAGCCCGGGATTTTTTCATTTTTAAGTGCCATTTGAAATTAATATTATTAAAACCGACGTGAGGTGAAGACATTATTATTGAAAATACGGGTTACTCACGTTACTTTAGCCGGGATATGCCGACTAGTTTCGAATCTAATACGTAGATTCATCAACTGGGCTGTTATTCGCGTGTCGTCACCTCCGCGCGACGTCTAGCACTGCGCGCCTCTGCGCGCGTCGCACGGCTTGATGTCGCAGCGGGGGTGGGGATAGTGGGGAGTGGAAGATGCTCTGTTGTTGATGTTGTACAGTGCGGCTCGTCGTCATCACTGTTTGTGTGGTGGGTTGACCGTGTCGTGGTGTGAAAAGAGCTCACTGTATCGGCCCTGATTGTCACCTCCTCACTCGTACGTCCTTCTCTATGCAGTACCGGTTTCCAGGTATTGGAGAGAGCCCACCCAGTGTCACGGTTGAAGTTCGGGTGTCTGCTTATTTCTATAGTTTCACGAATTTTGCGTGGTAAGAAGAACCTCTCCTTAGCCAGCACTTTCACCTGATCAAAATGAATGTAGTGAGACGCACCCGAATCCAGCGCGTGTTCGGCGATGGCTGAACCGTTCCTGTCCAGTTTCCTTACGCATCTGACATGTTCCGTGAGTCTGGTCGCCACGTTACGTCCCGTTTCACCCACGTACACTTTACCGCAACTGCAAGGAACAGTGTAGACGCCTGGGACGTTTAAAGGCTCAAAATCTTTCGGGGATCGTACCAATTGCCTCAGTTGTGTAAGAGGTCGGAATATCGTCTTGATGCTATATCTCCGGCGTAACAAGTGTCCGATTTTGTCCGTAACCCCCTTAACAAACGGTAGAAATAGTGGCGCTCTATCTACTGAGGGAGATGGTGTGTTGTAATTGTAACAAAGACGGCAGCTTTGCCTCCAACTGTAACCGTTGTTTTGCAACACTTTTCTAACATGCGTCAATTCCCTGTTGAGGTATTTACGATCACACAATCGCAGGGCTCTGTTTATTAGTGTCCGTGGTACTGAGGCCAAATGCGCTGGGTGGTGGTGTGAGTCAGCTCTTAAGTACCGATCCGTATGTGTTGGTTTTCGATACACAGTATGTGACAAAAACCCATTAGGCTCGCGTATGACCAGTACATCCAGGAAAGAGAGAGTCCTATCTTTTTCTTTTTCGATCGTAAATGATATTCGCGTGTGTATGGAATTTAGATGATCAAGGAGTGGTAACACATGATCCCTGTGTAGAATCGCGAAAACATCATCTACATAACGCCACCAGTGTTTAGGTTTATTTGTTACACTATTTAGCGCAACATCTTCGAACCACTCCATAAAAATATTCGCTGCCACAGGAGCCAACGGGGAACCCATCGCTACACCATCAACTTGTAGGTAGTATTCTCCTTGCCAGACGAAGTAACCGCTTTGCAGACAAAACACAATGATGTCCATGTATTCAGTGGGTATGCCAACGATTTCTAATAAATCTGCTATAATATTGATTGTGTCCGCCACTGGTACATTAGTAAACAAAGATGTTACGTCAAAGCTCACCATTATTTCTTCGTCGCGCAACCTCACATCCTCCAGAAGCTGGATAAAGTGCGTGGAGTCCTTTACATAGCTCGACGTTTTACCAGTTAGTGGTTGTAGCATGTCAGACAAAAATCGGGACGTATTATATGTAGGTGCGTCGATTTGGCTCACTATAGGTCTCAGAGGGCAGTTATATTTGTGGATTTTCGGTAGGCCATACATTTTAGGTGTTGTTGGATTCGACGGGCGCAAATACTTCCTCAACGCATCATCCGACAGACAGCGTAAGAGTTTGTCTAGGTTGGTAGTAACACGAGTAGTTGGGTTGTAATTTACTTTTTTATAAGTGCAACTGTCACTTAACAACTCTAGCATTTTGTTTTGATAGTCCAACGTGTCCATGACCACTGTCGCATTACCTTTATCTGCTGGCAATACAAGAATGTCCTGGTTATCCCGCAGATCATTAAGCGCTTTAATTTCCTGTTTCGTGATGTTAGGATTTGGCAGTTTAGACCTTCGTAACACAGTTGATACATCTTGTCTTAGGCATTCTGCATCACGATGTGGTAGTCTGTTCCGTAATAAGTTATTTTCAATGCCCGTGATGATAGCCTCAATTGGTAGTCTTTGTGGTGTAGGTGCAAAATTTAAGCCCTTTGATAAAGCTATTTTTAAATTGGTGGATATTGTCTGTGAAGACAAATTAACTACCGTCCGTTCAATTCTTTTGTGACAATCTATGTTCTTGAGAGTTTTTTCTGACTTTTCCACCAGGCGCTTTAATTTATTGTCTTGTCTTTTCCTTGATTCACCAAGTATGCCCTGTGATCTGATGTAAGTCATTGCATCAAGTGTATCCCATAAATCAGGACGTAAATACTGCGACAATTGTAAGTGTAAACTGTGTAACTGTTTGTTTACGTTCGCTAAATGCCGATGTTTTTCACGGATTACCCTCTTTGTTAACTTATTATTGACCGCCTCAAAGAAGCTAATATAATCACGTATGCACTTCACAGGTTTAACATAAACGAAATTAGGCACTACACTATTTTCACAGCAGTCTTCCACATATTGCAGATCACTCGCGAGTTTGTTGCGTTTTGTTCTTAAACGTGCGAACATTTTTACGCGTTCTTGCCATACCTTCCCGTAAAGGTTTACAATAATATTATTAAAACCGACGTGAGGTGAAGACATTATTATTGAAAATACGGGTTACTCACGTTACTTTAGCCGGGATATGCCGACTAGTTTCGAATCTAATACGTAGATTCATCAACTGGGCTGTTATTCGCGTGTCGTCACCTCCGCGCGACGTCTAGCACTGCGCGCCTCTGCGCGCGTCGCACGGCTTGATGTCGCAGCGGGGGTGGGGATAGTGGGGAGTGGAAGATGCTCTGTTGTTGATGTTGTACAGTGCGGCTCGTCGTCATCACTGTTTGTGTGGTGGGTTGACCGTGTCGTGGTGTGAAAAGAGCTCACTGTATCGGCCCTGATTGTCACCTCCTCACTCGTACGTCCTTCTCTATGCAGTACCGGTTTCCAGGTATTGGAGAGAGCCCAACCAGTGTCACGGTTGAAGTTCGGGTGTCTGCTTATTTCTATAGTTTCACGAATTTTGCGTGGTAAGAAGAACCTCTCCTTAGCCAGCACTTTCACCTGATCAAAATGAATGTAGTGAGACGCACCCGAATCCAGCGCGTGTTCGGCGATGGCTGAACCGTTCCTGTCCAGTTTCCTTACGCATCTGACATGTTCCGTGAGTCTGGTCGCCACGTTACGTCCCGTTTCACCCACGTACACTTTACCGCAACTGCAAGGAACAGTGTAGACGCCTGGGACGTTTAAAGGCTCTAAATCTTTCGGGGATCGTACCAATTGCCTCAGTTGTGTAAGAGGTCGGAATATCGTCTTGATGCTATATCTCCGGCGTAACAAGTGTCCGATTTTGTCCGTAACCCCCTTAACAAACGGTAGAAATAGTGGCGCTCTATCTACTGAGGGAGATGGTGTGTTGTAATTGTAACAAAGACGGCAGCTTTGCCTCCAACTGTAACCGTTGTTTTGCAACACTTTTCTAACATGCGTCAATTCCCTGTTGAGGTATTTACGATCACACAATCGCAGGGCTCTGTTTATTAGTGTCCGTGGTACTGAGGCCAAACAAGCAGACACCCGAACTTCAACCGTGACACTGGTTGGGCTCTCTCCAATACCTGGAAACCGGTACTGCATAGAGAAGGACGTACGAGTGAGGAGGTGACAATCAGGGCCGATACAGTGAGCTCTTTTCACACCACGACACGGTCAACCCACCACACAAACAGTGATGACGACGAGCCGCACTGTACAACATCAACAACAGAGCATCTTCCACTCCCCACTATCCCCACCCCCGCTGCGACATCAAGCCGTGCGACGCGCGCAGAGGCGCGCAGTGCTAGACGTCGCGCGGAGGTGACGACACGCGAATAACAGCCCAGTTGATGAATCTACGTATTAGATTCGAAACTAGTCGGCATATCCCGGCTAAAGTAACGTGAGTAACCCGTATTTTCAATAATAATGTCTTCACCTCACGTCGGTTTTAATAATATTATTGTAAACCTTTACGGGAAGGTATGGCAAGAACGCGTAAAAATGTTCGCACGTTTAAGAACAAAACGCAACAAACTCGCGAGTGATCTGCAATATGTGGAAGACTGCTGTGAAAATAGTGTAGTGCCTAATTTCGTTTATGTTAAACCTGTGAAGTGCATACGTGATTATATTAGCTTCTTTGAGGCGGTCAATAATAAGTTAACAAAGAGGGTAATCCGTGAAAAACATCGGCATTTAGCGAACGTAAACAAACAGTTACACAGTTTACACTTACAATTGTCGCAGTATTTACGTCCTGATTTATGGGATACACTTGATGCAATGACTTACATCAGATCACAGGGCATACTTGGTGAATCAAGGAAAAGACAAGACAATAAATTAAAGCGCCTGGTGGAAAAGTCAGAAAAAACTCTCAAGAACATAGATTGTCACAAAAGAATTGAACGGACGGTAGTTAATTTGTCTTCACAGACAATATCCACCAATTTAAAAATAGCTTTATCAAAGGGCTTAAATTTTGCACCTACACCACAAAGACTACCAATTGAGGCTATCATCACGGGCATTGAAAATAACTTATTACGGAACAGACTACCACATCGTGATGCAGAATGCCTAAGACAAGATGTATCAACTGTGTTACGAAGGTCTAAACTGCCAAATCCTAACATCACGAAACAGGAAATTAAAGCGCTTAATGATCTGCGGGATAACCAGGACATTCTTGTATTGCCAGCAGATAAAGGTAATGCGACAGTGGTCATGGACACGTTGGACTATCAAAACAAAATGCTAGAGTTGTTAAGTGACAGTTGCACTTATAAAAAAGTAAATTACAACCCAACTACTCGTGTTACTACCAACCTAGACAAACTCTTACGCTGTCTGTCGGATGATGCGTTGAGGAAGTATTTGCGCCCGTCGAATCCAACAACACCTAAAATGTATGGCCTACCGAAAATCCACAAATATAACTGCCCTCTGAGACCTATAGTGAGCCAAATCGACGCACCTACATATAATACGTCCCGATTTTTGTCTGACATGCTACAACCACTAACTGGTAAAACGTCGAGCTATGTAAAGGACTCCACGCACTTTATCCAGCTTCTGGAGGATGTGAGGTTGCGCGACGAAGAAATAATGGTGAGCTTTGACGTAACATCTTTGTTTACTAATGTACCAGTGGCGGACACAATCAATATTATAGCAGATTTATTAGAAATCGTTGGCATACCCACTGAATACATGGACATCATTGTGTTTTGTCTGCAAAGCGGTTACTTCGTCTGGCAAGGAGAATACTACCTACAAGTTGATGGTGTAGCGATGGGTTCCCCGTTGGCTCCTGTGGCAGCGAATATTTTTATGGAGTGGTTCGAAGATGTTGCGCTAAATAGTGTAACAAATAAACCTAAACACTGGTGGCGTTATGTAGATGATGTTTTCGCGATTCTACACAGGGATCATGTGTTACCACTCCTTGATCATCTAAATTCCATACACACGCGAATATCATTTACGATCGAAAAAGAAAAAGATAGGACTCTCTCTTTCCTGGATGTACTGGTCATACGCGAGCCTAATGGGTTTTTGTCACATACTGTGTATCGAAAACCAACACATACGGATCGGTACTTAAGAGCTGACTCACACCACCACCCAGCGCATTTGGCCTCAGTACCACGGACACTAATAAACAGAGCCCTGCGATTGTGTGATCGTAAATACCTCAACAGGGAATTGACGCATGTTAGAAAAGTGTTGCAAAACAACGGTTACAGTTGGAGGCAAAGCTGCCGTCTTTGTTACAATTACAACACACCATCTCCCTCAGTAGATAGACCGCCACTATTTCTACCGTTTGTTAAGGGGGTTACGGACAAAATCGGACACTTGTTACGCCGGAGATATAGCATCAAGACGATATTCCGACCTCTTACACAACTGAGGCAATTGGTACGATCCCCGAAAGATTTTGAGCCTTTAAACGTCCCAGGCGTCTACACTGTTCCTTGCAGTTGCGGTAAAGTGTACGTGGGTGAAACGGGACGTAACGTGGCGACCAGACTCACGGAACATGTCAGATGCGTAAGGAAACTGGACAGGAACGGTTCAGCCATCGCCGAACACGCGCTGGATTCGGGTGCGTCTCACTACATTCATTTTGATCAGGTGAAAGTGCTGGCTAAGGAGAGGTTCTTCTTACCACGCAAAATTCGTGAAACTATAGAAATAAGCAGACACCCGAACTTCAACCGTGACACTGGTTGGGCTCTCTCCAATACCTGGAAACCGGTACTGCATAGAGAAGGACGTACGAGTGAGGAGGTGACAATCAGGGCCGATACAGTGAGCTCTTTTCACACCACGACACGATCAACCCACCACACAAACAGTGATGACGACGAGCCGCACTGTACAACATCAACAACAGAGCATCTTCCACTCCCCACTATCCCCACCCCCGCTGCGACATCAAGCCGTGCGACGCGCGCAGAGGCGCGCAGTGCTAGACGTCGCGCGGAGGTGACGACACGCGAATAACAGCCCAGTTGATGAATCTACGTATTAGATTCGAAACTAGTCGGCATATCCCGGCTAAAGTAACGTGAGTAACCCGTATTTTCAATAATAATGCCATTTGAAATTGTTCACCGTTGCTTATGGTTCGATGAGCACCAATAAACTGACAATTAATACCTTTATTGCCATAGAGAATCAATTTTTATTTTTTTCGTTAGGTCGGCTTTCGCGCTTTTATTTTCAAGTGACGGGATCGTTATAATTGTAACACATGAATCTAGAATTTGTAACATGTATTGCGTGATTTAAATTTAAAATTACAGTTATACCTTCTTCTTCTTCTTTTATTTAATGGCAACTGGGTCTCCTTGCGGTGACCATTTCTGCCAGTGTCAAGTGTGAAATATTATTAAAATTATTGTAAGCGTCCAAAATGGCGTGCGATATACTTGGACTCTGACGATGGCGGCGCAGGCGAACACGCGCTGTCAACGTGCACTCACCCACGCCGCCACGCCACCGCCAAAGTCCCCAGTTATACCTTGACGTTCGTTTATTTTCGTTTTGACAGCTCACGCCTATGAATATGAACTGTCGGTTTTTTTAGTAATGAACGTGTGTCATAACAAAAAAACCACAGACTATGAATCAGGACTTGAAGTTTAAGATAAATCGATAATTTTATTTTGAAAAATAATAGTTTGACTTTATTTATGTGTTGTGTTTGTAATTTTATTAAAAGAAGAAACTAATAATAGTGTCATGACTCCATAATTATTCTTTTGCGAGAAAATAAGTAAAAATCTTGGAATTGCAAATGCAACAAAAAATATTATGTCAAATATTATTGACTACATTGTTTCATCAGACTCTTTTTAAAAGAAACCTAATTTTTAATATTAATATTAAACTGTATTAAGGGGATTGCATCGATCGAACCCGAAAAATACGCTCGGTAAAATGAATTTTGTAGACGAATTCTTTCATGCTATTACTATAAAAAAAAATATACAAATAAACTAGAGTATATGAAAAAAACTTCGTATTCTTTACTTTTTCTAGAAACTTGTCCAAATGTTGGCAAAAAAATTGAGAACATGGGTCTTTTTAGGGTTCCGTAGTACCTACAAGGAACCCTTATAGTTTCGCCATGTCTGTCTGTCTGTCCACGGCATAGCGACGAAACCGTTGGTGCTAGAAAACTGAAATTTTGCATAAACATGTATGTTAACTAAACAAAGAAAGTCGTAGAGTAAAATTTGGAAAAATATTTTTTTTTCAGGTAGCTGCCCTACATGTAAAGTAGGGATGTTTTTTTTTTTGTTGCCTACCCCATAGTGTAGGGTATTGTTAGATAGGACTTTAAAAAACGTTTAGGGGTTGCTAAGACAGTTTTTTTATTTAGGGATCCGTTTGCGAAATAATTAACTTTAAAGAGCAAATTTTTGTTCGAGTAGGGCGTCCCCCCCCCCTCTAAAAGCTAAACTACTGGATCCTAAAATCTGAAAAAAATTGTGTCGGTAGTACATGTAATAAACTTTAAAGGAAAACTATAGCGGATAAGTTCACTTCATTAGTTCAAGAGGAATAGGGGTCCGAAATGTCAGATGCAGTTACTCAGAATATTTCGTTCAAAATTCTTGAAACATAAATAAACATACATAATACATATATAAAATCACGCCTTTATCCCACGGGGGTAGGCAGAGACGATGGAACGCCATGTGCTTCGCTCCTTACATACTTCTTTCGCTTCCTTAACATTCATACATCTCGTCATGTCATACGTGCTAGCTGGTTTCGTGTACTACAAACATTTCCTATCTGAAGGACGCTATTTATCTGGTTACTTTAACTTAATTAGTTCTAGAGTAATTGGGGTCCAAAGTGTAAAATGCAGTTACTTAGAATAATTCGTGCAAATTACAAAAACCTTTGAAAGTAATGACTTGTATGAAGATGTTACTTGTTTAATACAGATAGTAAATCCCTTTTAAGTCGAAATATGTTGTTA
This sequence comes from Hypena proboscidalis, assembly GCA_905147285.1. NCBI lineage: Eukaryota > Metazoa > Arthropoda > Insecta > Lepidoptera > Erebidae > Hypena > Hypena proboscidalis. The sequence continues at coordinate 1,564,896 of LR990153.1, forward strand.
CGACTAGCTACGGAAGCCTACTGCGCGTGGCCCGACACGCACTTGGCCGGTTTTTTAAACTAAATATCAAATTGTCTACATAACGGCTGGGTCATTTTGTATCATATTTATACTAAAAGAAAGAAAAAACCCTGTTCAACAATTTGTATTCTCTATTTTCACGTTTTTATTTTTATATTTTGTAATAATCAAATATAACCCGAATCTTTGCAAAGCTCCCCACCAAGCACCCCCGCTATGCCCGTGGCGCTTACTCGGGATTTGTCTTGTCAGTGTCTTGACGACACCTACGACGAGAGGATGTACGTGCGTTTTTTCTTTCAAATAATATTTTGAATTCATTATTCTTGAATGAATTCATAGTCTTAATGTAAGGCAAATATTCTTTTTATTTAGTATAAATTGTAAATAAGTTTGTAAGCGTAATAAAACCCAGTTTTATTTAAGTTTTATTTTTTAAATAATCATAGACTATATTATTATATGGTTGAAATATTATATTGGTTAAACGTTAACAGTCAGAATAAAATATTGATATTTTTTACGGTTGAAAATATTAGTTAATATTTTTTGTCAGGTACGAGATTCGGTTTATTGTTGATGATAATGACGTTTAATATTTTGTTCTATGGTTGCATTAGTTTGATGCTAGGTTAAATTCAATGAACTTTCCATCATACTTTAACAGGCTTAGGACTTTTTAGTATAGTATAATATAGAAAAGGAGAATAGCTAGGCCTAGGCGTATTTAAAAGTTCATCGATTTTATGTACATTCTAATTTACATTTTTCGTGATTTGCATTTAAATTTCGTAATCGTCAATACAAATAAATAAAATTGAAGTGTCTGTTTTTAATGTCAAAATATCAATGTTTTTTTAGCAGTTATTTGCACGATACCGATGCCTAAAATATAGATTTTAAATTTTTGTCTGTCTGTCTGTCTGTCTGTTTGTATCCGCTAATCTTCTAAACGGCTGAACCGAACTGATAAAATTTTAGATGCAGGTACCTGACTACAAGGCGCGTAACATAGGCTACTTTTTATCGATGTACCTACCACGCCTCAACAAAATAAACAAACAATTAACATCATCAAAGTCTAATTAAACTCGTCACCAAAAATGAACATAATTCACAACAAACAAGTAGCACTACAAATTACGAATAGTAACAGATCATAATTCATATTACTTTCTTTTGGTTGAAAATATCACTTACAGCAATTTAATCTTTATATTAATAATGATAGAGCACATAATCGCATAAAATCAAAACTAATCTAGCCGATGAGTAGCCGGCCGCGCGCATGCGCGTGGCCGTGCAGCTCGGCAGTTTGTTCGGCGTTCGGTCGGGCTCGCCGCTCCACGTACGAAAATGATCTTTATAATTTAGGTCTTAAAGTTTAAAATTCAATTGAGATAGAGTAGAGTATTCTTTATTGTACACCAAAAATATACAGTTTGACAATAAAAATACAACTTTAAAATATTTTCAAATGCACAATGGGCGATAAGATAACTTGCGAATTTGGCGGCAAGAGGTCATCAAAGTTCAAATCACGTTGAATTTGATTTCAAATATATTTTAGATTATTAATTTGGTTTATTGAATATTTTTGGTTGATGGTTATATTCATCATCTCTACTAATAGCCCAGTGCCGATAATTTTTAAAACAAAAAAAATAATAGTATGATGAAACCCATTAGAAAAGGAGGAGAATATTATAAAAATTAAAGGAAAAATAATTTACGGGCGATCTGAGGTTGGAAATCAAATAAATTACAGCGTAGGTACGTACGGGACGTAAAAAGGTAAGTTTTCACCAAATTTCGTGAAAAAAAAAATTGTTTGTAAAAGATAAAAATAAAAAACCAAAAACTTGGTTTTTTGAATTTTTCACATTAAATTTTGAGGTTATATGAAAAAAGTGTAAATACAAAAGTTTTAGATCTTTTTATTACCAACAACTTTGTCATTCGTTTTTTCCATGGGACTTTTAGTTTTGCCGGAAATCGAGAATAACCGTTTTTTACCCTTAAAACTCCCCCCCTCCCCCTCTGCCCGACCTCAGATCGCCGACGATAAGTCGCAACAGTTTATACATTTTTCAACGATGTTTTGTATTCATCCTATGTTAAAAAATGTCTTGAGCACAGTGATGATGGAAACTTCAATCATCACATGATACACGTAAACCAACATGTTTGTACTCATTTGAAAGAACTCACTTAGACCTAGGTGACTGTGAGGAACTGACTGACCTGATGGTGGACTCCGAAGGTATGCAGACTTCAATCAAGACACACGTAAATCAACATGATTCAGCATGTATTCTGTAGTAGCAACCGTGATCAATTAGACAGATTTAAAAAACTGGTCTCTTGACTAACTCTATTATTGAGAGCCGTTGGGCGCTGACCTGGTCATCATCAGACCTTCAGCATGCATTCTGTAGTAGCAACCGCGATCAAATAGGCAGATTTTGAAAACTGTTTTCTCCTCACTAATTCCATTATTGAGAACCGTTGGGCGCTAACCTGGTCATCATCAGACCTTCAGCATGTATTCTGTAGTAGCAACCGTGATCAATTAGGCAGATTTTGAAAACTGGTCTCTCCTGACTAATTCCAATATTGAGAACCGTTGGGCACTGATCTGGTCATCATAGACCTTCAGCAGGAATAGCTAGCAGGCAAAGCGAAGTCAACGTATTCATATCAAACAAAAAAAATACGTAATGTAAGTTTGGGCACAAATAAATTACTTTTTATATCTGAAAAAGTACTTACTGCCTCCCAGAGACCGAATGAATTAGGCAAAAATACTATACAGTATTGCGTCGCATCTGTAATCTTGTACAATCGTCAGTAAATTTTGTTATAGTATGATTCTCTGTAACTAGAGGGCGCTTAATTTTTAAACACTGTTACAACAGCCAGATCTTCAAGGTCATCGAGCAATGTGATGCCCTTAAACGAAAAATATGCTTGGACATTTTAATTAATATAAAGTTCTGTTTAAATGAAATCGATGATTATTTCCAATCGAATCGTCTATATATTATGTTAAAATGTCAAAAAGAAAATAAACTGTTGGACAAAGTATAAATATGAAATATTTTAAATTAAATACTTAAGTTAGTTCGTTTGCTCCTTATTTGCGTGTGCTTTTTGTACCTAGATACAATGCCTACAATCTAGGCTGTATCATGATCATTTGGTGCCATAGCGTTGAGGAAAAATAGACTTTTGGTATTTGTTTTAGTTCCATCTACCGTTGCCGTGTCGCACCGAGTAATCAAAAAATAGCAATATAATGTGGAACAGGCTTGTAGTCGAATGGCAAGAGCTCATCCATTATCTATACATCTATAAGTACAAAACTATGTGTTTAACATTAATTTTGTTCGCCCAAATGACTGATTCATCAACGCAGAGCCTAAACCGCCTAAATCCAGAATCGAGAAATGTTAAAAAAGGTTCCTTACATGACGTCAACGAGTGACTCCTACGCAAACGAAGTCGCGGGCAGCAGCTATTCCGAAATAGATAGATATTGCCCACCTGCTATCATGCCCGTTGTCTCCAGCCACGTGTACTCATCAAGATCTAATGCAGGCAACTAAAAAAGGAGTGGACGTTGCTGCTTTTCGGGTAAAAACTGTATAAAATAAAAAGCCAGTGACACGAAAAACGAAGAAGACAAGCACTATAATTTATTTGACACACTAATTCACAAGAGTTCTACCAATAATCTAGGCTCAGGCATTACTGGCACAACGGGCATGAAACTCCACAGCAACGCTGAAAACTGGGCCACGCTTAGATAGGGTTCTCATTATGCGAGCGAGCGAAGCGCCTTTTACTGGTCCGTCATAACACTATGGGACTTTAATGGTGTTGGTGCTGTTGACAACAAGGCAAGTTTGACCTTGAAACTGCTAGTGACTCAAGCTTGCAGTTGGAAGCAAGCGTCAGCGTTCGCCGTATGTTTTACATATTTTCAAACAAAAACTATTTGTGCGCAGACGTGACGACACAAAACGTTTGCTAAATATGTAAATACTACTAATAAAATACGATGTCGAGCATTAAATGTATTATTACAAAAAGTTTAAGCGTATCTTCAGTGCGTTTTTAACGTGCTTTTGCGCCGTGCCGCCTGACTGTTATGATCGTACCGGAGTGGCTCTAGCATGGAATCCGCGTAGCTCTAGCCTGGTACCGGCATCGCTCTAGCGTTGCACTGGCGTGGCTTTAAAGTGGCTTCTGTGTTGCACTGGTGTCTCTTTAGCATAGTACTGACGTAGCTGTAGCGTAGCAATTGCGTGACTCTAGTGGTTCCTGCGTGGCACTGGCTTCTTTCTAGAGTGGCAATGCCAGCGTTTCCCCAGCGTGGTACCGTCGCTCTAGCGTTGCACTGGCGTGGCTCTAAAGTGACTCCTGTGTGCTTAAGAGCCACCAGTACATGGCGTCTCTTTGGCGTACTACCAGCGTAGCTGTAGCGTAGCAATAGCGTGACTCTAGCGTGGTTCTTGCGTGGCACTGGCTTCTTTCTAGCGTGGCACTGCCAGCGTTTCCCCAGCGTGGTACCGTCGCTCTAGCGTAGCATAGGCGTGATTCTATCGTGACACGGGCATCTCTCTAGCGTGGTTTTGGCGTGGCACTGGCGTCAAGCTAGCTTGGCTCTGGACTGGATCTAGCGTGAGTCCTGCGTGGCACTGACGTCTCTCTAGCGTTGATTCGGCGATTATCTAGCGTGGCTCTAACGTAGCACAGGCATAACTCTAGCTTTTGAAATCTGTGCCTCATTTAGAAAGAGTACGCATTATGCGAGCGAGCGCTTCTAAACGCCTTTTACGGGTACTTTATAACACTATGGGAGTTTAAAGGTGGTGGTTTTTATTGTGCCCGGTGGATGGCTATAGGCTCACTCCTTTGACTACATAAAACAAATATAACAGGTGAAGTGTAGGTGCTACATTTCACAAGTAATTTTTAAGTTCCACACCTCTGCTACACCATTCTGGGTAATATTGGCGTGATTTTATGTTGAAAATAAATGAAATGCTTCTTTCAAAATATCCGGTGATTCTACGGTTCTCACTGCTCAGTACCCAACCTCTACAAGAATATTTGTTTAAAATCGAAATCTATTGTAACACGTTTCGGCTAAGACAATAAAACCAAAAGGACTGGTCATTGTCAAGCGTCCGTCGATGCCAAATATGGTATAACGCCGCCCTTGCCCGTCATATTATAAAGCTAGTTGTTAAATTATAGATGCGGGGAACATTCTACTCACCGCTCGCCTGCGACTTATTTGCTTTCATTTCCTCCCCATAAATAAGTGCTCTAAATCAAAACTGCGTCGTGATAAAAACATCTACCTAGCCTACCAGCAATTTATAACTGTACCTAGCAGTACATTTTAAAAACGCCTGGACACTCTTACCATCCCTTATTTACACTATTTCCCTTCGAGTAGTTTTCCCCTTGCTTAATAATCTAGAAAGTCCGTAATATCTGAAGCCAGAGGTGCCAAACCTTTATAGTTTCTAAGTTATAAAATACAAATATGTACCTATGTTAGTTATAAGGTATTTATGTATGGGCCCTGATGCCTGAAATATAAATATATATAATTTGATTTGATTTGATTTATGTAATGTATGTTTATTTTTATTAAAACTGACGTGAGTTTGTAACATTATTAAAATTATGAAATACGGGTGTTACTCACGTAATGTTGGTCTATTTAGTCGACCGCGGTTTCGCCTATATGTCTAGGCATTATCAAGAGAGTGCGATACGTCGCGCCTGAGTCGCATCCAGTCTTGCAAACCGCGGTCGACTAAATAGACCAACATTACGTGAGTAACACCCGTATTTCATAATTTTAATAATGTATGTTTAGTTGGCGAAAATAATAGTCTGTTTTTTTTATATTAGATACAACGCCAGCAGCAATTACCCTATCCAATGGTCCCAACGACAAGGCCAAATACACACATTCACTCACACAAGCACACCCAGTCTCAGAACAAATCTTTACGAATTACACAAAGATTTGTCCTGTTGAAAAATGCACCAAAAAGTAAGAAATACTTACGTAATATTCAACGTCACTTCATACAGTAAATGGCCTTAAGGTGCCTATATAAGTATTTAAAGAATTATCCCCGTACTCCTAACCGTTGACGAGTTGTACCTTCCAGCCTGCTCAGTGACATGAAATGCTGAGTTCTAGTTGCAAATATCTGAATAACTTTAAGTAATATACAAAAACAATATAGAATTTGAGGGTTTCCCTCGATTTTTCTTGGATCCCATTAGATCGTGACCAGACGAAAATGGCAACACATGACAAGAATACTCTTTCAGAAAAATATTCTCCAATCAGTCCAAGCGTCTTTGAGTAATCGAGGAACAAAAAAAAATACAAACGAATTAAGAAAATTCTTCTTTTTTCTTTGAAGTTGCTTTAAAATAGAGTGTTCTAAACTCATATCAGGTTCACGACATTCAAATACAGTAAGTAAACAGCCCATTCGTGTATCACGCTACAGTCTTTTGTTATTTTGGTGCACATGAGTTTCTCACCAGCTCTTCTTATGATGCAATACCCATCAGAGCTGGTACTTGGATTAATATTAATTAAAATTTCTAAGTTGTATTAAAGTCAATCTAAGCTCCGGTGTAAAATTATTGTATTATAATTTAATTAGTTTAATTTTATTTTATATTTTTTGTATTTTAATGTTTGTTTTGACGTGTTCAAGCGCCGCTTGGGGCCCATGGAAATAAATGATTTGATTTGCTTTAGAGAAAAGAGCTCAGTTAAAATACTCCGTAGAAATCTTTACCCTGCCTGAAGTGGGTACAAAGTTTGAGAGCCTCTATCCTAGGTTATGTATCTAGGGGAGAACCCTAGCTCCTTTGATCTAAATGAATAGAAATATGTCAAGAGGCATGCGTAGCCATCTTTTTTTTGCAAGGTGTAGTACATACGTATGTACGGAGGAGGGATTCTAGACTAGTTTCTGGTTTCTTAGGTTTTAAAGGCTTTAAATGGTAAAACAAAGACTAATTTAGATCAACATAACATCACGCCTATATTACCCAGAAGGGTGTGGCAGAGGTGTATAACACCCACATTTCACCTGTTCAGTTTAGGTACCAGGTTAAGGAAGTGAGCCTATCGCTATCCACCGTGCACAATTTCAACTCCGTGCTGCTATTAAGAATATCCAGTCGTAAAGTTCACAAATAACGCTTTGTTTGATCTACATTTGCCTCGATGGTCTAGTGGTTAGCGTATGCTTCTCTCACCGCGAGATCTCGGGTTCGATGATCGATTCAGGCAAAGTGTTATTTGTAAATCCGTCAGGATATTCGCAATAGCAGCACGGAGTTGCAATTGTGCTAGGTGTATGGCTATAGGCTAAGTGCCTTAACCTGGTACCTAAACTTAAATGGTGAAATTTGTCTTCTTCTTCTTCTTCTTTTTCTTCTTCGTCGTGTCGATGACTGAGTCAAATTTGATTTTGACTTGCCATCGTGGTGAAAGGATTAGCCAATTCGCTTTGGAGAACTCGTGAATTGCCCAGGGTGCGCCGGAAGTAGGGAATCGTTGTGTACGTCACTCGGGGAGGCTCCTTTCATGGGTGTTGTACACCTCTGGCACACTCTTTTGGATTATAAAGGCGTGATGTAATTTTCGATCAATGCATTCATTTATCGTGAATTAATATTAATATCTACCATCTAAACGTAACTCCCATCTCGCAACTCAGCAACTATCAAATAATAAATTTCAAGCCCACTCGAGTTCCCGCCAATCCGTCGGCCATCTTAAATCGATTCACACTTGCACAGATAACGAAAAAACAGTCACGCATTCATTAAACATTTCCCGCCTTTCGAGCCCCTGCTCTTGAAACAAAAAGAGGTTCTAACTTTGAAAATAATAACGTGCATGATATAGAATATCTTGGCCAACACACGTTGAGCTCCCACCCCCCTTGATTGGTTGTTGTTTTTGTTTGATAGAGGGGTTGATGAATGGGATTGCAGGGATCTTGTTAGGCTGGCTGGTGGGGCAGTCGTGACAGATCGGTACAATGCCTATTATGAGTTGACAAAGAGTGTGAACCCTCTTTCACACCTCTTCGGCTTTTGAATCCAATGCGGTATTTGCAATATAGAGTTAAAAAGCATAGACAACACATTTTTTTTTTACGAAACTTATGTGATCTATAGCCTATAGCAGCCCTGTATCTAATACATGTCCCACTGCTGGGCACGGGCCTCTTCTCATGATGAGAAGAGTTAGGCCATAGTCCACCACGCTGGCCGAGTGCGGATTGGTAGACTTCACACACCCTCGAGTACTTTTAGGCACTCTCAGGCATGCAGGTTTCCTCACAATGTTTTCCTTCACCGTTAGCGAGCGATAATTTATATAATAAATACACACATATCTTCGAAAAGTAAAATCTTAACGATTTATTGACAGAGGTGTGTGCCGTGGGATCGAACCCGAGACCTTTGACTTAGCAGTCCTACGGTCTCCCACTAGGCTATCGCTGCTTGATGATGAATGTGATATCAACTTTTTATTGATTATTTTTAAAGCAGCGATAGCTGAGTGGGACTGCGAAGTAAAAGGTGTCGAGTTCGAACCCAAACCCAATTTCGTCGATGCAAATAAGTATAACTTCTAATTGATTATTTTATAGCATTTAGCTATGCTTACCAAATTATACTAAGAAACAGTTGAAAGAGATATGGGACCGGCAGGATTTGAACCTGCGACCTTACTGCACACCTGTGATGTCACGAAATGACGTATCATTCAGTTGAGAAATTTAGCGTTCTGGTAAGAGGCGACCTTAGCTGGATGGCTAAAGCGGCTGCCCGGTGTGCAGTTAGGTCGCAGGTTCAAATCCTGCCGGCCCCATATTTTTTTCAACTGTTTTTTAGTACAAATAAGTATAGTTTTAAACCTCAAGGAGAATCCAGTTATTGTATAAAACAACATTTTTAGATTGGTGTGAACAATTTTTCAAATCAAACTATCATTTAATTCCTTTGCTTAGAATACTGATATCTACCCACAACTGTTCAAATAGCGAGCTTATACCAATGTAGACAGGCAACAGCTCGAAAAATGATGACTTGCTTCTTAGTCCTCACAGCAGGTTCACACCTCCGATATGGTGACAAAAATGCCACTCGAGATCTGTGAGACGCATAATTTGTATAATTAACCTTCGTTAATGGTAGCCTAAGAACTATACAAGAAGGATGCATTTATATGTTTAATATAATGTTTGCATGCCTGTATGGTGGAATCTGGAGAAACATTTAAATATTTGTAACATCTACTATTGTATTGTACCCACTTTCGCAAATAAAAGATTGATTGATTGATTGATTGATATGCATATATTGTACGGTGAAATGAGGACATAGCTTAATTCCGTGATAATTTGTAAGGAAACCTAATTTTAGGTCAGTGACTCCGCAAAAGATACTGATTACTAGCCGCAACCTAGTTGAAAGCTTTAATTGATTTGTGAATATAATCATGTTAAGGACTGTAAAATACTGATATTCAGCCGCAACCGCTCAGTCGACTTGTATAGCTAAAAAATTCCGCAAAAAATGCCGATGTTTAGCTGCAACCTAGATAGTTATGACAATGATTCAGATTGAAAGCAAATAACTACGTGATTTTTTGAGATCAAATTAAGTTAGTAAACCGCAAAAGATGCTAATATTTAGCAGCAAACAATTAGTCTACTTGTAAAGCAAAAATCGTAGACTCCACAAAAGATGGTAATATTTAGAAAGTTATAACAATGCTCGAGAAATTAGCCGATATCGAAAAGGAGATAAAGTATTTGGAGCGTTGTTTTTCATTTTTGAAATATGTGCCTCCTCTAACCGTTGCTATCCCTCACAGCAGGTTCACACCTCCGATATGGTGACAAGAACGCCACTCGAGATCTGTGAGACGCATAATTTGTATAATGAACTTTCGTTAATGGTAACCCAAGAACTATACAATAAGAATGCATTGGGATGCATGTATTGTACGGTAAAGTATGGATAAATAACCACGAATATAGCTTTATTACGTGATAATTTGTAGGGCGATCAAATTTTAGGTCAGTGACTCCCCAAAAGATACTGATATTTAGCCGCAACTTGTCAGTTGAAAGCTTGGATTGATTTGTGAACATCATTATGTTAGGGATTCCGTGAAAAATACTGATATGCAGAAAATGTGATTTTTTGGGATAAAAAAATGTTAGTGACTCCGCAAAAGATGCTGATATTCAACCGCAACCACTCAGCCGACTTGTAGAGCTTTAAATGCTGATATTTAGCTACAACGCAGATAGTTATGACAATGATTCAGAATTAAAGCGAATAATTATGTCTCCGCAAAAAATGCTGATATTCAGCCGCAACCACTCAGTTGACTTGTAGAGCTAAAATTTAATTTGTTATGATCTGTGAGACTCATAATTTGTATAATGAACCTTCGTTAATGGTAACCTAAAAACTATACAATAAGAATGCATTGGGATGCATGTATTGTACGGTACTTAATTCCGTGATAATTTGTAAGGAAATCAAATTTTAGGTTAGTGACTCTACAAAAGATACTGATAACTATCCGCAACTTGTCAGTTGAACTCTTAATTTATTGTGTTAGGGACTCCGTTAGTCCGTCTAGTGGTTAGTGTATGCGCCTCTCACAGCGAAGTCTCGGGTTTGATTACCGGGTCGGGCAGTGTTTTTTATTTTATTATTTATTTGGAATAACAAACAATTACACAATAAGTAATACAAGTTTTTGAAGCAAACTAAACTTAAATAATAAAAACAAAATACAATAGGCATGGTGACTGATCTATAGATAGTAAAATATAGGATACCTTATCAAACTATAGGTAAACATAAACCAATTGAAATAATTTTTTGTTACATACTATAAATCTAACTTATTTTATGATCATTCAAAGTTTCATGGACGAGTTCATTTTTAAAATACGAAATTATTCGATTTTTTTTTATCATTAAATTACATACACAATTTATAGCAATATTTGTAATAAAACCATTTTTATAAACGCAATATTTCGTATAGCTATCAAACAAAATTCATAACTTCACATACAAAATACTCAAGTGCGACGTCACGCTTGAGTAGCCTTTTGTTTGGAGCGTTTGGGCGAGTCTATTATTAATGTGAATTTGAAATTGTATTATCTCAGGCAGTTTATGTTAGGTCAAAGTAATTCTTGTAATGATGTTTCTTATATCAAGAGGTGTTCCAATTACATACAAAAATAAAAATTAGTCATCATGCCTATTGCGTAATCGACGACGTTATCCACAAAATACATATTTAAACATAATTTTAAAGCCGTACATAAGCTATTAATTTTTTTCATAAATCTATGTAATTAACTATATCTACTATAAATATATAATATATGTCTAAAGAAAAAAAAGCAATAAAGTAGTAAAACCAAAAACACAAAGAATTAACGAATGTTATTTATGAACTTTCCTACAGGAAATCCACAATAGCAGCACGGAGTTGAAATTGTGCCCGGTGGATGGCGATAAGCTCACCTCCTATTGTTTTCACAATACCGTTGCCTAAAATACATTTTAAATTTGTTGTCTGTCTATTTTTATCGACTAACCTTCTAAACGGTTGGGCCGATTTTAATAAAATTTAGATGCAGGACAGTGCAAGGCGTGAAACATAGACTTCTTTTATCGATGTCCCTACCGCGGAGAGTTAGTTTGTTTGTCATGGGCTGAAGTTTGTACTGGTGGTAGAGCTCTTGTGAATGAGCTCGAGGGCGGCAGCACCACCGTCTCACCTTTAACCTGCCGCCAAATAGTAGTGCTTCCATTACTATGTTCCGTTTTGGTGGTGATATCAGGCCCTGATATTACTGGCACATGAGGCTTAACACCGTAGTCCTCCGCTGCAGCGACGCATCTATAATCTGCTTTTGTGGATTGTTGATGTCCATGGGCTGTACTACACTTACCATCAGGTGGACTACACGTTCGTTCGCTGTGGGCGACGTATAAAAAAAAAGACATTGAGTTTGCCACAAGTACCATCTCACGACAGTCTGTTCGTTACATACATTAATTATCGTATTATTTAGATACTAGCTTCCGCCCGCGGCTCCGCCCGCGTGGTATGTCAATTAAAAGTAGCCTATATGTTAATCCAGACTATAAGCTACATGTGTGCAAAATTTCATCGAAATTGACCCGGTAGTTTTGGCGTGAAAGAGTAACAAACATCCATACATCCATACATCCATACTTACAAACTTTCGCATTTATAATATTAGTAAGGATTATGTATGTTTACAACAAACAAATACCATTAGCTAACACAATAGAAGAGGTTGTTGGAAGGTATTCGACAAAGGCTTTTGTAAACACATTCCTTATCGATCTATGATTATCTACAACTAGGTGATTCCCGAGGTTTTACTCGCATTATCGTTGCTAAAAAGTAGAAGTGTCGTTCTAGCATAGTAAAATAAATTTACTACGGTTCTAGGGGTATTAATCTATCTCCATACCAATTTTTATCAAAATCGGTGCGGTAGATTCGGAGCTTTTTGGATACAAACAAACAAAAAAAATCATTCCTCTCTATAATTTTCGTTTTAGGATACTGTGCTTATCGCAGTTCCGCTCACGGTGTAAGTTGATAAGAATAATTGGTTCAGCATAATATTATGTCAAACTAAAGCTTGGCGCTGGTTTTTAACCAGTCGTCCTCCAGCTACTACACGGATGACAATCTGGTACCTATTTTATAAATAAAGTAAACAAACAAAATGAAAGACAAAAAAAGAAAACAAAGATAAAACATAAATATTTGTACCCGTCCCTATTCGTGTCGGGGATGGTGGGCATAGACACATTGAGTTTGCGTCGCAAATGTGCGATTATGATGCATTATTATTTATTGCTAAATAATAAAATTGATGATCCGATTACGTTATCACATTGTTCGTTATCGGCACCAAATCAGTACACGCGGCTGCGCTCGCGTCGCCTTCTAGCAACGCCAGCTGGTACGAACGTGCACTGCCCAATTTGCTCCAACAAATCAGGTTTTGACTCTGATCAACGCCCTTATTGCTCAGTATCCAGATATTGATATATTTTACTCCAAATATGAACAATTACTAAAATCATGTATCTCTTTCTTAACTACTTGTAAGTAGTATTGAGTCTTCTATTTGAATTAGTTTATTGCACGTGTTGGGAAACTGTGAGTGCATTAAACAGTTGTATAAATAAATAAATAAATAAATAAATGTCATGTACCTATGTGCAACGTTAATAAAATCATAGTCAACACTTTGGCTCAACCGGCAATCAAACCCGAGATCTCGCATATGCCAACCATTAGACTAACAAGACAGATTTAACCAAAGTAATAGTTAATCAAGACGGTGGACTAAAATATCCCTTTACGAAGAAATTCCTGTTAAATTACTAATCACTTAAAGTTGCGGTAATGGCGGGTTCATACAACGACACTAATCCAGTCTCACAGTTCCTAGTTAAGTTTCAGATAGTTATCTGTCAGCGAACTCTACACATATATTATTTGTATTTTTTTATCTACTGCCCTTTAACAATTGATATAATAATAATAAAATAATAAAAATGATTATTTCAGAATTAATATTACAAGTTATATATACAATTATTCTTAAACTAAACAACTTTTAATTTAATTCACAATAGCAGCACGGAGTTGGAAAGGTGCCCGGTGGATGGCGATAAGCTCACCTCCTCCCATTGGACGTAAAACAAAACAGGTGAAGTGTAGGTGTTGCACACCTCTGCCACACCCTTCTAGGTAATATAGGCGTAATGTTATGTTATGTTACCTACCACGCAGGTGGAGTCGCGTGCACATTATAGTATTTTAATATAGGCAGTCTAATCTAGCTCTGCTTAGTTTGGGACTAGATGGCGTTGTGTGTGAGTTGTAAAATATTTATTTATTGTTGTAAAATATTTATATTTATTAATTTAATCTAGTCTAGGTGACATATAGTTTTAATATTAAATTCAGTCCCCGTAGGTCCAATGACACTAATCTCTTTGCGTTACAAATATATAAAAATAATATTTCGTATTATAATCCCCTTACAAGAATGGCTCGGCAGTATAATGATTTGGTAAAAATTGACAAAAGCCTTGATATTTTCGAACAACACTTTAGTAAGTTTATACATAACTAGCTGTTACCCGCGACTTCGTCCGCGTGGATGTCGTTTTATGAACAAAAAATGCTAAAGGTCAATATAACTATAGTAGGTACAACTCATGCACTTACTTACCTATCTATTACCAAACCGACCAAAACAAATATACGACAAAAACTCAAGGAAAATAATATTCAAACAAATCAAAACAGACAAATAGGAACAACTCATTTACAATTATGGGCAAACTTCTTGAGCATTAGGTGACGTGGTAGGGGAAAGTTTGCGCATCGTACACTTACGAGCAAAATATTGCTATAAATATGATTAGTTACGTCGAGTTTTTAGAATTACCTATTTTATTTATTACAATTACTGTTTATTTCGGGATATTGTATTATGTATAGACAATTGTATTTGTGTGAGTGCAGTGGCAGGCAATAGCCAAAATATAAACAATAGCCGACATGTGCAACATTTTGTATGTCGTCATTATGTCGTGCATTGTTTTGTCAAATTTCTCATAACTAAAACAATAGTTAAATCGAAAACAATGCTTGTGGGCATGTTTTGTTGAACTTCTTACGATTTAAAACAATAGTTAACTCGGTTTTTAATATTGGCAAAATCGCCGACAATATTCAGTGATAAAATCCGCTTTTAACTCAACAAATAACAACAACAACTAACGATTTATAACAGAGCACAAAAGTGAGTACTTCACTGCACGCACGTGTATTCGGGAGAGAGCGGAACGAAGACGCGGTGCGCGGGGCAAGGGTCGACTGATCAACCAATCACGCGCAGGTACGCCCCCTGCGCCTCAGCCTCGTAACCAAAGAGACCCAAAATTCGTTTCTGCGCATTCAAGGTCGTTTGCTCAAGATGTTTGCCCCGATTTATACCTACTAAGAAACTACTTCAAATTTCGAAATAATAGAAATTGCGACACGTGCGTCCGAGACAGCCCGTAGAGTTTAGCGTAATGTTAAATATCAAAATTCACCCAGTTGTTTTTAAACTTAGCGCTTTCAAACAAACAAACTATCTCCAGCGATTTCATCTGTGTGGTAGGTACCTACATCAATAAAAAAACTCAGTAACAGAAAATAAAATTCCTACCTTAGGTAAACTTATTTCTGATAATAACTAATCTAAACTCAATAAATAAGCAAAATCCCTATAAACTAATATCTATACGAATGTCTTATCCTACCTAACAGTATTATAAAATAACCTACGGTCACTACGTACAATATCAAATATACTACCTATACCAATACTTTAAAATTAAAATCTATACAGTACGACTTATATAAAAATAAACCTTTCGGTTTATCTTTATAAGTCGAACCGCAAATATAAGTTTGTCATAGGTCATTTATAACCTACGACAAACTTAACTTTGCGGTTCGGGAAGGTACAAACCGCAAAGTTAAGTTTGTATTTTATTGTATATTATTATCTACTACGACCTATTAGATTAATTAAAAAAAGGAAATAAAAGCAAATCGATTTTTTTAAAGTAAAGGAAACTATCTAACCTACTTACTATAAACTAAAAGAAATATCAAGTATGAACAAAATGAATTTACAGCACCTAATTAATAAAAAACACTTAAAAAGTTATACGAAAAAATAAAATAATTTTACTGGATCGAAAAATGTAATTCTCTATAGCGCAAATTTGTCTAATCGCATGCGTCCGACAACGATGCCTGCCGCAGATGCCGCCACACTTCGGCGAATGTACGCCACTACGACCGACGGCAGCGGTGGCGATGCAGAGCATTCGTTAAAAGGAATTTAAACTTCAAAAGCGAATGATTTCTTATTTCATGGTTTTATCTTTAAAAATTAAGAAATCCCATACAAACTTTCATGGTTTTATCTTTTAAAATTAAGAAATCCCATACAAACTTTTAACCTCTATTTCAACCCCTTCATCCCTTTTTTTTTTTTTTAAAAGTAGCCTATGTTCTGTCTCAGGGTCTAAAGATTGTCTGTACCAAATTTCATCAAAATCGGTTGCGAGGTTTAAGCGGGAAAGCGTAACAGACAGACAGACAGACAGACAGACAGACAGACAGACAGAGTTACTTTCGCATTTATAATATTAGTTGGGATAGTTGGGATTTAAAAGACATCCTCCATGTAAATATTGGTTTGGGTGCGTCAGTCCCTCCTGTAGAAGCATCTGAGGCATCCAAACAAAATAACTAATCATATCTAATTGTTAATTTATCTATTGTTACTGTTTTCTTATTATTTTTAGTAGTTAGAGCTTTTTGAGTTTTAAATACTGATTTTGCTGTGTGCACATAAGTATTATGTTACGATCCAGATCTGAACTGTACATTGTCTATTTTTAAGTTTTTCATGATTGTAATGTGTTTTGTGCGCCTAATAAATAAATAAATAAAAAATAAATATAATTCTTTATACATGTACCACATAGGGGTGACTAGAGACGGTATATACTTAGCCAGTGTTTAAATATCTCACAACTTGCACACTACGCCATCTATACCCAAACTAAGCAGAGATTGTACTATGGGTACTAAAATAACTGACACTAAATTCATATATAATTTTCTTTTGTAAATACATACTTATTATACATAGAAACAACCAGACTAAGACAAACTCCTATATTCATGCACTCAAAGATTTGTCGTAAGCGGGCATCGAACCCGCGAATTCGGCGTCGCAAGCAGGTACACTACTTACTCCACCATCCGGTCGTCTCGATTTCTATTTATATATAATGTTTCTATTCAAGTAAGCCTATATAAGTAAGACTAGTTGACTCTTCACGCGACCTGAAGGCTGGTGTCTACTTTGGACAAAGGATCAGCATTGCCATACAACGTGGCAATGCCGCCAGCCTTCTGGGCACGTTACCCGCGATCCACATCGCAGCGGACGTATTTTTTGACACCTGAACTTTTTATTAGATCTATTTTATTTAATAAGTTTGTATTATATTTTTTTATTTTATGTTATATAGTTAGGTATATATTTACTTTTCACTTTCTTAATAATATAGTGTAATTTTAAATGTTTAATTGTATAATAAGTAAGCCTTGAGAAATATTAATATTTTTAATAGTCGCTCAGCCTGTCCAAGTCTTTAGTCACTTTAGGCACTCTCTCAGGATTAGAGCGAAGGCTTAAGTAATTGACTAAAATTGGGATTTTAATCACTTTACTTCCACCTAGACTAGGATTACCAGATATCCGGGCTTTCTAGGACAATCCTGTGAAACTCTTTTTGAACAATGACTGATTAATATTATTATTTTAAGTATTTAATATTATTAATGTATAGATTTAGATGAATGTTATGTTTTATCAGCCTGTTTTAGAGTGTTAGTATGTATTATTATAATTATTAGTTTTACTTTTAACCAAGATTTTGTACATTTGACTTTAAAAAAATGACACGAAAATTTTGCATGCCTTTAATAGGCAAGATATGGATAGAAACCAAGTAATATTTACCTATATATCACCTTTGTTACAAATAAATAATTTTGATTTTGAAATCCCGTAACAGATAACTTTTTTCATTGTTCCACCTGCTGATAGTAACTGGTAACTATTGTCCATTTTTTTTGGCCGTGGCGCAATGGATGATGGACTTGCGATCGAGAGGTCGTAGTGTCAGATCCTGGCCATAACACCTGGCCGAATTATGCTTAGCTGGAGGGGGTTAACAAGAAATTGTATTTTCGAATTATTGGTAACCTTAAAAAAAATGACTTCTACAATCCTTTTTGGTCACATACAGGAGAGTTTCACTTGTTTACCATGCCTTATATGTGCTTATTCTTAATTTTATTGTTCTATTTTGTTTAAGTTTACTTTTGCATGCCTTTTTTACCATTGTACTCCTTTTATGAGTCTAATTAAATGCGTTTTCTTTCTTTCTTCTTTCTTTCTTTCAATCCACAAAATCAAATCATGCCGTTGAATGACATCGTATGGCGTTTGGCTGTACGAAATAAAAGCTTTATCTCATTTTCAATACTGTATAAATTAAATTAAATTACCGGATTGCGGAGTGGGTAGTGTACCTGCCTGCGACGCAGAGGTCGTGGGTTCGATTCCCACTTAAGACAAATCTTTGTGTGCATGAACATGGGGGTTTGTCTTAGTTTGGGTGTCTCTATGTATAATAAGTATGTATTTACAAAAGAAAAAAGTATATATGTATTAGTATCAGTTATTCTAGTACCCATAGTACAAGTTCTGCTTAGTTTGGGACTAGATGGCGTTGTGTGTGAGTTGTGAAATATTTATTTATTTATTTATTTATTATTTAATAAATAACGAACAGCAAGTGCGTGAATGCTTACAGCGAGTGAAAGAGAGGGAATTGGGCTACTTCGCTCGGACCCAGTGATGCGTTATCAATTCTTGCTAAACGCCTCACTCCTGCTGCCACTTATCTAGGGAGGCTGGTCAGTCTGTCACGTGACTGCTCGTCAATCCACCTTCAGTGCACCACAACCCCCATAGGATTGGTCCCAGAATTGGTGCCAGCAAATCTGGCTACCCTACTCAACGTTGCTACATTATAAATGGTATAGACTTGAATTTTGTATTAGTTTTAGGAAAGTTTGTCTTTGCATCACGCTTGTTTTACCTAGCAGGGTATGACAGAGGTGTACAGCACCCACATTTCACCGCCTTTCGGGCGTGATTCTAGACTTCGTGTAATTTTTGCCTCCATTTCAACAAGCTTCCTTATCTATGGTCTCTAAAACCCTTATTTGTATCTCTTTTTAATTCAATATTGTTCGGGTCCGTAGACAATTAAACCAAAAGGACTAGTCATTGTCAGACGCTCCCGCTGCTAAATGTGGGAGAGCGCCGCTCTTGCATGTCATATAAAACCAGTTGTCAAATCGTAGACAGGGCGGAACACTCTACCCCCGCCCGTAGATATGAGTATTTATTTATAATTTTATTTCAGATTTACATCCAGAGCTTGTTTTTGCTTTCATTTCCTCTCCATATTGATTAAGTGCTGTTTGTACAGGTCAGAGAGCTCCTGAGTTTATCACGTCACTGGTGAAATTGACATTAGTCTTGTGAAACAACTCTGAATAACATTTTTTCCCAACCGGGACTCGAACGGAAAGCTGACAAGATCAAACGATACCGCAATAACACGCAGCAAACCATAGCATAACCATAAGCAGAATAATTGCAAAACTCTTTTCTATAATCTTCTTAGAGTATTTTCACCTGTCAAAGTATGGAAAGAAGAAAACAGTCCTGTCAAAATTAACATCTAAAAATGTAGTCGTACAAAACATATTTTTTAATAATATTTACAATGGAAAAACAAACAAAAACCATGAGTATGCAACACAAAATGAGCATTTCACAACATTTCCCAAGATCATACTTTTAATAAATATAAAACCACTGGATTTCACTACAATATTGAAAAGGATAATTAAAAAAAAACAACATGTTCAAGGACGATGATGACGGTTAGTATATTTATAATAATAATATATTAAGTACATAGGAGGTATAGGTCGCGTCATGTAAAAAGAACGCTGGCGGTCAAGCTGCGCATTAGGCGTTTTTTCGGACTGTTTCGTGGTATGAGGTGCGGCGCGGGGCAGGCGGGTCACGCGGCGCATGCTTGCCGGTGCGCTATTGTTTCATCAGTCAACTTTTGGCTTCCGTGCTGTGTCCACGTCATATTCGTTCTCAAAATACCATCGCACACAAAAGTTTTTATTTACGAAATGGTTTTACACAGAGAAGTGAGAAAAAATATTTATGACGTATAGTGTTTTATGAAGAGAGAGGTTGATAATAATGCAGTTGATAATTTAAAACAATGTATGAAACGGACCGCAGTGGCAACAAAATGTTCTGAGTCTACAGTGAGACGAATTGTAAAAGGTTCAAAAGATTCAGAATTCCTTACTGTCTTCGGAACTCCCGGCAAAAATAAAAGAATCAAACAAAAACCAAAAACAGATATTGACAACTTTGACCAGGGTGTTATAAAAAGAATCATCCACAATTTCCACGTCACTGAAAATGAATTGCCTACCATAGACAAGTTGCGAAGGAAGTTACAGGATGACCTTAATTTTCAAGGATCTGCAGCAAGTCAAGCAAGAATGGAAGGAGTATCAATAATATTACTTTAAATTTTTGTAATTAGATTAAACATTTTAAACTGAATTAAACATGTTTTAAATTCTATTTAATGATATTTTACCTAATAAATTTTGCAATGTACTTCCCGAAAACCAATATACGAAGCCGCGAGCGACAAGCTAGTTCAAAAATGAAACAATAGGTAGCTAGTACTTTCGTGCGCGAGTGTACCAATGCGCAAACACCCCCCCCCCACCACTTTCTTCCAGCGTTCTTTTTACGTGACGCGACCTATATACTCGCGTTATACTAGTATTGTAAAATATTTCACAACCTTGTAAAATCGAATCCAAACCGATTTATGCGTCTATCTGACGTAATACCAAGAAACAGGCGAGACAGCAGTAAAATTTGCCTTCAAACTGCTAATACAACACTAATGCGCAGGAAAATGAATTGCTTATTGAATCAAAGCTGGTACTATGGATTAACTATGTCGCCTGCCCTAATATAGCACATGTAAAAAGGATTATTTTATAGGCCTACGCAAGGGCGAAGCCGTAGGGAGAAGCTAGAGCGTAATGCACAAATAGCCATGCTGGCATACCGGCTAGCTTACCTGTAGGGCCTGTTTCAGAATTGTCTAGTAAACCTTTTTTTTTAGTGTTTTCTGCATGGCCAACATTTACAACAAATTACCGGTCTTGGAAAGAACTTAATATATTTAATGAACTTTATTTATTAAAAAAAAACTTTGAAACTTTCTGGCTGATAAAGCTTGTTACAGCATATAAATGAATTTGTGGATGCAAAAGATAGTGCATTTTTGTAATTTGTAATAGTTTTAGTTAATCATTTTATTTTATTGTCTAAATTTATTTGTATTTGTTCTTAAAAGTTTTGTAACATTTTATGCTACTCATGCGCTTTGACATTAAACCTCACTGCTTCGCTCCCGTGGAGTTTAGCGTAATGTTAAATATCAATTAGTCCTAATTGATAGACTATAAAACACAAAAAATATTATTAAAATCAACTCAGTTGTGCCTGAGATTAGTGCAAAAAAAATAACAAACAAACTAACTTTCCTACTTGGTTTCGTCTGTGTCGTAGAAACACAAACGTCAATAAAAATAGCCTATATTACCAGCCTTGTAGTCAGTTAGTTGCTCCTGAAATTTTATTAAAAACCATCAAGCCATTTTGAAGATTAGCCGATACAAACAGACATGCAGACAAAAAATATTATGTATCTATAGGAATCGTGCAAATAACTATAACAGCTTAAAAAAACATGGTTGTTGTGACGTCACGTAACGTTTTCAGACAACGATGATGGAAGCACAGGGCAGACCAGGTATCCCGTCATGCCCTCGCTGGTGGCGCTGCAGCAGATGAAGAACCGCCTCGCACTGGGCTACCTCGGGAAGAAACTCATGAAGTGGACGGCCATGGCCACCAACAAGGAGCTAAGGAAACTGGCGCAGGTCGTGGTGGAGTGAGTAAATTAGTATTTTAATTAACATAATAATACATGCATCTTTTTTCATCATTCATTTATCATTCATTCATCATTCATACATCATTTATATATCATTCATTCATCATTCATATATCATTCATTCATCATTTGACTTCAATTATATAAAATGTACTAAACAGTAAAATATACTTAAGTAATATTCAACATCTCGCATCATCTGTGTATAACTTGAAAGAATACCGTAAACGGCCTTAAGATGCCTATATTAAAAGAATAGGCATGGTGACTGATCTGTAGATAGTAAAATATAGGATACCTTATCAAACTATAGGTAAACATAAACCAATTAAAATATTTTTTTGTTACATACTACAAATCTAACTTATTTTATGATCATTCAAAGTTTCATGGACGAGTTCATTTTTAAAATACGAAATTATTCATTTTTTTATTTAACACGCTTATATTAGCTTCACCTGTATGTTTGTTTGTTTGTTTGTTTGTTTGTTTGTATGTAACCGACTCCTTTGGACTCGATTTTGACCCACTTTAAACGGACAGATTTAATTCAAACTTTTTACACTTGTAAAGAATCAGCGACAATATAATAATTTCATAAATTTATCTCATTATCCTGATTAGGATCGCCAGGATTAAAAAAAAACTAAACTAAAAAGTGAAAAATAAATATAGTTTAAAAAAACTAAAAAAAACACGCTTTTAAAGCACATCAAACTAAAAAGTGAAAAATAATTCTTATTATAACCTGAAAATAATAATAAACGAAAAATACTAGTACTATTGTGAAAAAAAGCGTGGGGCGCTCTGTGCCATATTTTTCGTCTATCGAGCGACCCACGCTTTTTTTCACAATAGTACTAGTATTTTTCGTTTATTATTATTTTCAGGTTATAATAAGAATTATTTTTCACTTTTTAGTTTGATGTGCTTTAAAAGCGTGTTTTTTTAGTTTTTTTTTTATCATTAAATTACATACACAATTTATAGCAATATTTGTAATAAAACCATTTTTATAAACGCAATATTTCGTATAGCTATCAAACAAAATTCATAACTTCACATACAAAATACTCAAGCGTGTCGTCACGCTTGAGTACCTAGCCTTTTGTTTGGAGCGTTTGGGCGAGTCTATTATTAATGTGAATTTGAAATTGTATTATCTCAGGAAGTTTATGTTAGGTCAAAGTAATTCTTGTAATGATGTTTCTTATATCAAGAGGTGTTTCAATTACATACAAAAATAAAAATTAGTCATAATGCCTATTATCCACGTGCTCCCAACCCGTTGAGAAGTTGTACCTTCTAGCATCAGCACAGCAACATGAAATGCTGACTGCTAGATGCAAATATTCGAGTAGCTTTAGGTAATATACGAAAAACAATACAGAAGCCTTAAAATATAATTTGAGAGTTACCCTCGAGTTCTCTAGTATCCCATCATCAGATCGTGATCCGATGAAAATGGGACCACATGACAAGTATGCTCTTTCAGACAAAAAGAAATCTCAAATCAATCCGGGCGTAGTCATACAAAAATCGAATTGAGAAACTGCTACTTTTCTTCCTTCCTTTCAGTTAAAAAGGCAAAAATTATGATCTTTAGACAACAACGTAATGCTTATACTTTTCATTTACAGTACCTATAAGGCTTACAAGACTGACATGATGGAAGCGTTCATGTTACTAGCGAGGGCGAGGTACTTCTATCCGAATATGAACAGTATGGTGCTGGAAAATGTCTCTAAGGTTAGCACTACTAATATTTAGTAGTAGATGTTTAGTATTTGAATTAAAAGTAGTAAAGGTCCTTTCTGGGGACTTTAGCTATCTTTGTTCCAATTTTCATTAATATCGGTGCAGTAGTTTAGCCGTGAAGGAGTAACAAACATACATAATAATTATATAATAATAAAGCATTTTTATTATTTCCAAATCCGAGTTGAACAAAATATTATACAGTTCATTAACTTAGTGATAACATTTGATTATTAATTATTATAAATTTTCTTATTACATAAATAAAAACGTGCTAGTATATCATGCTAGGTATAAACATGCATTAAATTAATTATTAAGTGTATATTATCTATTTTTAATAACAAAACAAAATAAAAATAAATAAAAACAAACATTCATATGAACGTAAAAATTTTCACCTTTATAATACTAGTTACTGCACCCGGCTGCGCCTGCGTATTGCGTGAATAAAAAGTACTTGATTTACTTTTAGGGGTACTGAAATATCTTCATACAAAATTTCATTAATAATGGAAAAGTGGTTTAGCCATGTAGGCGTAACAAACATACACTCACTAACCTTCACCATTGTAATTATAATAGCTTCCACCTGTGCGGTTTAAACCACGTGGTACGTCAGTGACAAAAAGAAATACGTTAATCTGGAGTATACGCTATCTGTGTATCAAATTTCATCAATTTGGGCCCATCTGTTCGAGCGTGAAACACATTTCGTATTTGTAATATTAAAGTTATAATACTAATCATCAATTAGAGCAGCGATCGGCAACCATTTAGCAGGCTACAGCCACAAGTATCATACCCGTGAGCCGCAGGTTGACGACCGTTAAATTAGAGCATCAAAAAGCAACATCTACCAAAGAAATCGCCCCCGGGTGGGCTTGAACCACCAACCTTTCGGTTAACAGCCGAACGCGCTAACCAATTGCGCCACGGAGGCTATTGATACTTGTGTCCAAATTATGGGTCACATAACCTGACTTACTTTTGAACAGCGAGGCAGGGTAAGGATCACCAAATACTTATTGCCCCAACCTACCAATAAGAAGGGATCAGAGGCATCTGACTAAAAGAGCGATTAGTTTAAATGTCGATGGAATGACAGGTTAAAGAAAAGATGGATGGAGAGCGTAAAAGATATATAAATTAATAAATTTGACTTACATTGGATAGAACGCCAGAAGCAATGACAATATCCAATGGTCCCAATGACAAGGCCAAATACACACATTCACTCACACAAGCACACCCAGTCGCAGAATTAATCTTTGCGAATCACACAAAGATTTGTCACATGTGGAGATCGAACCCACAACACCAAGAAGATATGAAAGAGAAGGGAGTGAGTGAAAGCGAGACAGTTGACAGAGGAGAATGGAGGAAAAAGACGTTTTGCGCCGACCCATAAGGATTAAAACAGGCAGAAGAAGGTTACCTGACCCATTTCTCTTACTGGTAGGCGAGGTATGGTCCACCAAGTACACTACTAATACAATGAATTCCATGCGGACGAATGGAAATTCCATGGGGTGCATGAAAGGAGCCTCCCGAGTGACGTACACAACGATTCCCTACGTCCGGCGCACCCTGGGCAATTCGCGAGTTCTCCAAAGCGAATTGGCTAATCCTTTCACCACGATGGCAAGTCAAAATAAAATTAGACTCTGCCATTGACACGACGAAGAAGAATGCGGACGAAGTCGCGAAAAAAGCTAGTATATTTATATTTATCTATCCTGAAAGACCTTCTTGCTATTATTGTATACCTTTTCCAGAATTTCAATTATTTCATGTTTGTTGAAACAGTTGGTGAATTGAAGGTCCATTAACACGATGATAAGCATAATATTGCCATCTCTGTCTTTTTAATAGCTTTAAACAGAGCAAGCATTACAATTGTCTTGGCCTTTATAAATGGGTTTTTAGTTTGTGATTACACAACGATAGTCCAATAATATTTGTTTTAACTATACATGAATATGCCTAAAATAATATTTTTAACCGTCTTTATAAAAAAGGAGAAGTTCCTCAATTCAATTGTATTCATTTGTTTTTTCCCTAATTACTCGAAGACGCCTTAACAGTATTTGAGAAATTATTTTTTGTCCAGAACAGTATACTTGTCATGTGGTCCCATTTTCATCAGGTTACGATCTGATGATGGGATCCTAAAGAAATCGAGGGTAACCCTCTTATATTAATGGCAGTATTACTTTTCGTATATTACCTAAAGCTACTCGGATATTTGCATCTAGCAGTCAGCTTTTAATGTTGCTGAGCTAATGCTGGAAGGTACAACTTCTCATAACGGTTAGTAGTACAGGGATGATTCTTCAAATATAGGCTTCAAATATACCTTAAGGCCATTTACTGTATTCTTTCAAGTTATACACAGATAAAGCGAGACGTTGAATATATTATTACTTAAGTATTACTTACTTTTTAGAGCATTTTTGGTAATTAAAATCGGTTTTTTTATTGTAAAATTATGTTTAGTCATATTAGTTTTAAACCTAGGGATTATTTATTTATATCTAATCTTTAAGACTTGAGATGCCAATGCATTTCACAAATTTTTACGATCAATCATTTACGGTTGAAGCCGTTCGGTTGTGGAATGCATTACCTATCAATATTAGACGAGCACAATCCTTGAATATTTTCAAAAAATTGTTAAATGAGCATTATCTATCATTATAATAATTTATTTTGTAGTGTATATTAAGTATGTATAATATATGATTTTATGTATATGTATTTATTGTATATAGTATGTATTTATGTACTGTATGTATTTTTATATTGTATAGTGTGTATTTAAGTGCCTATGCACCCAATATTTCATGTACTATTTATTTATTTATTTATTTAAACTTCATATACAGAATTTGTATACAAGGCGGACTATTTAGTACTTTAATTATTTATTTATTTTTATTCTAGTCTTTAATCTTGACAAGCCTTGAGCGAAATAAAAAAGAAAAAAGTAACAACAAATCCAATGCATTAAACTGCCGCAAATATCCATTCTATTATGTCCATCCTAAGGTTGCCTGGAAGAGATCGCGTCAAGCGATAAGGCCGTCCTTTGTACATTATAGTTTCAAGTACCTATTTTTTTGTATGTTTTGTACAAATTTGATGTGCGAATAAAGTTTTCTCTATCTATCTATCTATCTATCTATATTGTAACGCAAGATTTGTGGTGATACAGATTATGGTCATACCCTAAAGTATTAGAAGTAAACACATAACATCACGCCTACATTACCCAGAAGGGTGTGACAGAGGTGTACCACACCCACATTTCATCTGTTATGTTTAGGTCTAGGGATAGGGGGTGAGCCTATCGCCATCCACCGGGCACAATTCCATCTCCGTGCTGCTATTGAGAATTTCAAGACGGAAACTTCACAAATATTTAGCCCGACCCGGTTATCGAACCCGAGACCTGGCGGTTAGAGGCGCATACGTTAACCACTAGAAAATCGAGGCAGTCTAATTTTTTTTTGTTACAGAATTTTTCATGGATCGAAACGTATATTGACTGTGTATGGAAACTGTGGTATTTATAAAAGTCACTACGTCACTTCCACCCTATATGTATAGCTAAAAATATTAAAATTAAAAAAAATGTTAGTGTTTTTGCTCTAATTTATGACGTCACAGTATTTAAACAGTTGCTCAAATAAACATCACGGATATACAATAATTATTGTTCAAAATCGATCATTGCAATCATTAAATCACATTCATTAATCATGTTTAATCACCAGCAATACAAAAGAAATACCCACTATTAGTGACGTCATACAAATAATTATTATTACATTCGATTACAAACTTATTGATAAAAATTATCCTCAAAACGTGCGGTTTTTTTTAAATAGATATTGGTCAACTATTTCGGCCAAGGTACCAATGCCTTCGTGGCGCAATTGGTTAGCGCGTTCGGCTGTTAACCGAAAGGTTGGTGGTTCGAGTCCACCCGGGGGCGTTTCTTTTTGTACCAAAATTCTAAACACAATTTTTGTTCCATTTTTAAATTTATATTTTTAGCAAAATATGTGAGATTGACCAGCAAATAAATAATAAATATACATAATAATAATATATAAACTGATAAAAAAAAAAATAATAATCTTCTTATATATAAAATTCTCGTGTCACAATGTTAGTTACCTTACTCCTCCGAAAAGGCTTTACTGATTTTACTAAATTTTATATGTATATTCATTAGGTCTGAGAATCGGCTACCATCTATTTTTCATACCCCTAAGTGATAAGGGTTGTTCACCCTTAACATTTTTTTTTTATTTTTGTACAACATTTTTCGTTTTTGTTTTTCTATAATGTGCCATTAAAAACACATACAACCCAAAAATTGTACCCTTCTAATAACCCCTATTTTAATAGCCATTTTATTAACCTTAGCGCTTTTGACAATATGAACTTTTTGAATGTACCTTTATGGGGTTTGACATAACATTGACATAATGCGTGCTGCAAATATCGTCACAGAGAATGTATGCATACATGCATAGGCTTGTAATAATATATTGATAAAAACAAATTAATTAAGAATAATAGGTAGGTAATAATAATGATGTCGGTGGGACACTGTTTTTTATATTTTTAAATGTTTTTTTGTATTATTTATAAATCATATTTAAAAATATATAAAATAAGTTAAAAAATTAATGAAGAGGAATAATAATTATATACCTACAAAATAAACGGTATTGATCGATTTGACGATTACAGAGCTATGAGTCGATCGATGTAGAATCATTTAATTTATTCTTATATAAATTTGTTATGTGTCGATGTGTTCAAACGCCTCTCCTGGGGCCTATGAAAGTAATTAATTTGAATTTTTGAATCTCTCAAATGAAGTCTTTTATGATGGATTATTCTAGCTATTATTTAGCTTTAGATTTTTTTACCGGTGGATATGAATAATGACCGAATATGGAAGTATTATGTAATGTAGCCTAACCACTGCACAAAATTACTAAACCATTTCTAATAGATTTTTGTTGTTGTTTAATAAAATTATGAAGAATTTTAATGGTTTTTTTTTAGCTATTACAAAATTGATTATTAGTTGTAAAGAAATTAAAGAGATAAAGTGACAGAGCTTTTTAGAACGAGATTGAGCTAGGAAACTAACGGCCATTTTCGACCTTTCAAAAAAAATCTTCTGTCATAGTTGTATTGAGTTGGCAGTAGAGTCTACGACGTTCAATAGAAAGTTTTTCAATCGAATGTCGTCGACTCTACACGTTACGCAAATCGATCGATTCCATAGATCGACGTCAATCGATTTAGTGTTTTATGGCCCTAGTGTTTATTGTGATATGAATATCATCGATTTCAATGACTCGAGGGTGAGAGACTAATATTATTAGTAAAAATAAAATAATATTTCTTATTATAATCCCCTTACAAGAATGGCTCGGCAGTATAATGATTTAGTAAAAATTAACAAAAGCCTTGATATTTACAACACTTTAATAAGTTTATAAATAATTTAAAAGACATCCTCCATGTAGGTATTGGTTTGGGTGCGTCAGTCCCTCCTGTAGAGGCATCTGAGACATCCAAACAAAATAATAATCATGTCTAATTGTTGATTTATCTATTGTAACTGTTTCCTTATTATTTTTAGTAGTTAGAGCTTTTTGAGTTTTAATACTGATTTTGCTGTGTGCACATACATTATGTATTATTTTACGATCCAGATCTGAACTGTACATTATCTATTTTTAAAGTTACCATGATTGTAATGTGTTTTGTGCGCCTAATAAATAAATAAATAAATAAAAAAAATATTATTTATAAGTAATAAGTTATTCCTTGGTGCCTAAAATAAGCAGCCATATTTTACAAAAGCTTAACAACAAAATTATTTATC
Organism: Hypena proboscidalis; assembly: GCA_905147285.1. Lineage (NCBI taxonomy): Eukaryota > Metazoa > Arthropoda > Insecta > Lepidoptera > Erebidae > Hypena > Hypena proboscidalis. The sequence goes on from LR990153.1 coordinate 1,594,501, forward strand.
AAAATCTTAATGTTAAATAATACCATTTTCTTTTATCTAAATAAGTATAGTTTGTAAGCAAAACGCGTTGCCAAATTCTTATTAATGATCCCATTAAAAAACCTCAGAGTTAATTACCTACATTTCGCTTTGAATTTCTCTTTGAATAAAAAATCATAATTTAGTTATATTCTTTAGAATTTATTCACAATTCTGTATTAAATAAATCAAAACTAATTATTTTTTACATTTAATTAGATTGCCAGATTTAATGACAGGTATATCACATATCATAACATCACGCCTATATTACACAGAAGGGTATGGCAGAGGTGTACAACACCCACACTTCACCTGTTATGCTTAGGTGTCTTGTGATAGGGGGTGAGCAGATGGACTTTTACTCTATTGTGAATTTCCTGACGGAAACTTCACAAATAACACTTTGCCGGCAATGGAAATCGAATCCGAGACCTACTGATAAAAAACGCATATGCTAACCACCAGACCAGCGAGTTTGTATATTATTAGAAAAGTACATTATAGTCGTTTATAACACGCTTATATTAGCTTCACCTGTATGTACGTATGTATGTAACTGACTCCTTTGGACTCGATTGTGTGACCCACTTTAAACGGACAGATTTCATTCAAATTTTGCACACCTGTCAAAGATTGATTGATAAAAAAAACTACCTACTGAGGTGTCAAGGGACACCCGGATGGAACGAAGTTTATTTCGATTAATTAGTAAAGAAATTTTTATTTTTCTAAGTTATAAAAAAAATCTTAATGTGGTTCACCGAATACTCTCTCCAAAAAAAAATATAAAGCTCAAGTGGCTACCTATCCGTCAGCGTAGGAACACTCGTATATTGTGTGTGCTGTTCAACATTCTTCATAACCCCTCCTATCCCTCTTACCTTAAGGAACGCTTTTCCTTTTCCCGCTCTCCCGATTCTGCCTGCCGGTCACATCTCCGTACTATCCTCAAATTTCCTGACCACAAAACTGACTTCTATTCCTATTCCTTTTCCGTTCATGCAGTGAGACTGTGGAACTTCCTGCTGAAATAAGAGGCTGTCCCACTTTGAATTCATTCAAAAAGAGAGTTAAAAAACATTATCTGTCCTCTGCCTGTTAATTCCATAAGACATGATTTAATATCATAATTATATTTTTTATGTATATATTTATGTATATATATTATTTATTGTTATGTATGTATGATTTATTTAGTATAATATAATATAGTATGTATGCGTGTATAACCTATCCTTTTGTTTATTTCTATCACACATTGTTTTATTTCTTTTTTTTTCATAGTTATTACAATCTCCTCTCGCGGGTCTGCTGGAAGAAATTTCTTTAAGAAATAAGCAGTGCCTTTGTACTTGCTGTTGTTTGTATTGTGTTTGTCCTTCTAACCTTTCTTGTGTGTGTACATTTTTGTTAGAAAAAAAACGCTCTTATAAATAAACCAATCTATAAAGTAGAAAATAAATAATTGTGGTAGTCTGAAGAATGTTAATGTAAATGATATGGTGACAAGGCTTTCTTAGGGTGCTAATACACCTAAATCGATCGACATTAATCGATTTATTTGACGTTAAAAGAGCCAACAAAAGCGCTCCACTGCGCTGTTTAGGTTTGATAATAATCCTATGTGATTCAGTTTATTTATTAATTTACATTGAAAAATTCTAGAATTTTTGTCTTTTTTTTTATTCTGACTGATTCCGGCATAGTTACGTTACAATCAACTTTTTCAAAGTTCATTCATTTTCAAAGTACAAAAAAATAATATTTATTTTTAATCAAAACATTGAAAAGAGTTTTCGCAAGCATGACGCAAGATGTGTTTGATTGATGTAAAATTTTTCAAAGACTGATTTTTCAATGTCTGGAAATTTCCCTAGAAAAAATATGCATTCAGTTTCTCGGAATTACGTGCTGAATCACTGGGAAGTGGTTTTGTTCACGATGTCATCTATCACCTGTAGATATTTATAGCGTTTACATTCAGCGAACGCAGACCACCAACGATGTGGTCGGTGCCTCAAATTCTTATTTTATTGTACGTCACGGCTACCAATTATTTTATAATTTTCCAACATAAATTGGTCTCGCATTGCTCGGGACTCCTATACAACACGATATCAGCTTATACCGGCTTCTTAAAGCTTGATGTATATAATAGCCATCAAAGGGAAATATTTTGATTTGGAAATCTCACAGCTGTTTTGGGCAGTAGTGTATAGCCTCCGTGGCGCAATTGGTTAGCGCGTTCGGCTGTTAACCGAAAGGTTGGTGGTTCAAGCCCACCCGGGGGCGATTAACTTTTTTTAATATTAAATTTACTACCGTGCAATTATATAAATTCTTTAAAATCCGATAAAGGAAATAATAAGTTAAAATATATAAGTGCATTGTGGATTGCTTGGAGGGTTTCACAAGTAACACTTTTCCCGACCGAATCGAACCCGCGACCTCGCGGTGAAAGGCACATACGCTAACCTCTAGACCGTCAAGACAGATCCAAGTCGGATGACACAGTAGTTGCTAAAAATATTTGTGATTTCGAAATAGTTTCATTCTACAAACTACAAAACTCGCAATAGTAGAGATTCTCTTAAAATAGATTAGTTCTGAAAGACGGCGCGACGTTTTGTCTAGCGAAATATTAACGGAACTACTATTTATAAGCGTTTTAAATATTAATATTTTATTTATATTATCCTTTTCAACACTTTTTTTATATTTTTTTATTTGGAAAACAAACAGAACTCATGAAAACCATAATACACAAAAATATAGCTTCATCGGAATCCAAAAAAGTTTCCACAGTTAATTATGTCATAAGCAAGCAATTAAATTACTAAATGATTAAAAATCCTTGCAAGTGTTTTTTTTAACCTTAAAAAATATAATAAGTGGTATTATAAAGAAATCTTGTTAGCTTTCGCGTGTAATTCGTTGAATTAACTAAAAGCTGCTTCCGCGCTTGGGCCGCCATAAACTTTTCTGCTCTGCTCCCGAGGCGTTTGAAATAATATTCAATGTCTAAATACCCTAATTGAGAGTTAGAATATCAAACAAAAAAAAAACCAACCAGTAATTCTTGAGATTCGTGCTATCAAACAAACTACGTGGTAGGTACAGTCGGCTCCTTATATAGGTATAGTTACAGACAAAATAACCAGATATATAGTACCGCCAAAACTGATCCAAAGTCTTCTTATTAAATAAATCACCCATCTTGCACAAATATATCCGAACGTAGATCTTCAAATATATGAGTGCATTCAAAGTCTAGGGGTGTGTAATGTTTGATATAATAACAAATGCTCTAATTTTACTTGAAATAACGTTCATATGTTATAATTTTCATATGCTATAATATCAAATAACCTAATTTCATATGATATAATGTTTTATATGATATAATCTTCCTTTGATATAATAACATTTTGTATAAAGTTCATATGATATAATTTTCAAAATGCATAATATTCTTTTAATATAACTTTCATTTAACCTAATGTTCTTTTGACCTAATTTTCTGGTCGAGGTCGGACTTGGTCGACGGAGCCCCGCTTCGCGGGGCTCCTACTTCTGGTTGGTCAAAAAAAAAAACCACGAAGGGGATGGCGGGGTCGTAGACCCCGCCATCCCCTTCTAACCTAACCTATCCGAGTCGGGGTGCCCTAAAGTCCAGATTGCATCCAGATCCTCCTGGTAACAATAGTTGGGTGATGTATAGGGTATAAAGGGAAGAACAAAAACTTAATACAATAGCTATATTAGTTATTTAATCTTAACACATCAATTATAAATATAACATCTTATTTCAGTTTTAAGTTAGAGGCCAAAGCCCGAAGGAATTCGATTTCAGTGTATTCCCTTTTTCTTTTTAAAATATTATCGATTCGTTCTTTTTTCTTTAAACAATGCTTCGTATCGAATATTCTAAATTATATTAAAAGTTACTTAGAGATTATGAATATTATAGTAAATAAATAATATACTAAACGAATGTTATGTCAAATGTGCATTATAAAAAGTGTTCATTATATCAAAAGAAATTAGATAAAATGAAATTATATCAACAGATCAATATGACAACTGATCGTTATATTAAATAAAATTATATTAAGTGATATTATGTCAAGTGACCGTTAGATTTTTTGTTATTATATCAACCGTTACACACCCAAAGTCTAGAGACTTATAAATTATAGTAACAAACACAGCGCCAATGGTTTCGAAGCACAAAAAGTATTCAAAAATATGAAGCAATAAATGAAAATGAACATAATCGCTGTATAAAAAATATTGGTTACTTTTGATAGAGGCATAGTCTGATAATTTCTACCGTAAATATACTCTTAATTGTCAAATCAAATTTCAAAATGATGTCAAATTATTTTGGCTTGCCTATTTTTAAACATTTCAAAAAGCCCTTTAAATACATAAGTAAAGAGTTTGTTTTTATTTATTGCTTTATATTTTTGAATACTTTGAAAGCTTTGAATCCATTGGCACTGTGTTTGTTACTATGATTTCGACACTTTGAATACACTCATGTATTTGGCAGTGTCCATGTTCCGATATATATTTGTGCAAGATGGGTGATTTATTTAATTAGAAGACTTTGGTTGTACTGATATCATTGATCAGTTTTGGCGTTCCTATATATCTGGATATTTTGTCTGTGACTATATATAAGGAGCCGACTGTACATCGATAAAAAGTAGCCTATGTGACGCGCCTTATTGTTGCCTGTATCTATTTTTTTATACAAATTTAGTCCAGTCGTTTGAAAGATTAGCCGATACAAACAGTCAGACAGACAGACAAATATATTAAATACTGTACCTTACGCATTGGTTTTGTGCAAACAACTATACCAGCTTAAAAACACATTTTTATCCTGACATTAAAAACAGACACGTCAATTATTATTATATTTATTAGTAATAATTATTTGATGTACGAGTAGCTTATCTAATCTTAATTGAATTCTTATGTTAATTCAATAATGTTTATTACGTACGTTACTTAAATTTATAAATCTTTGATTAATTTGGGTTCTGTCATAAAATTAGTAATGTAAATAACTTTAGTTTATTTAATGGTTGAGCTTATGTTAATGTAAACTTTGCAACCTATTGCCAAATACAACTATTATTATTATTGTTGGGACGAGGCTTTGGGTATTCACGTCAAAAATAATCTTAGCTAGCCACTTGAAGTAGCATCTTTGTTTTGTGCAGATTTTTGTGGGTTATAAACAACACAAGTTAGATAAATACACAAGTCAAAACAAAACAGAGTCGTGACATTATTTTAATATGCAGATCAGTGGCGTAGCGTGCCTAGGCGGGGCCCCGTATTAAAAAAAATATTTGGGGGTCCTTATGAAAGGTAAAGATTTCTCGCAAAAGAAAAAAATGTTTGCATAAAATTAAAGTAAATATTTATTTAGTATTAGATATCTATCTGTCACTTTTACCATAATTTTTACAAACTATTCAAATTAAATATTAGCAAGCTGATTTATTAAATCATTTATAGCTGATGATGACTTAAGTTGTCTAAAGTTTCTACCTAATGGACAATATTTAGAGGTCTGACAGGTGTTTATGCCCCATCGAAGTTCTTAGGTATTTTTTTACTTTCTTACTTACGCACTTTGGGGACCCTCGTTTGCCAGGGGCCCCGAATAATTGATACGGCAGATACGGCGCTAGCTCCGCCCCAGATGCAAATTATCATTATTGCGTACCCAATAAGTAGGTATAAATAACTTCTCTGTAAAGAGATAAGGAACGTGAATTTTGCCAGTCATAATCGCAGGCGCCGTGGCTTAGTTGGTTAAAGCGCCTGTCTAGTAAACAGGAGATCGTGAGTTCGAATCTCGCCGGGGCCTAGTGGATACTTTTTATATTTATAATTAGTTTTCCAAACTATGCGACGCCGCGCTGTAAAAGATTATGTTATGTTAAACCTAGAAGTTCTAATACATTTTTGTACTTAAGTGCGGCGCTGTGACAAGATATTGCAACGAAAATGCGTCAAAAAAATGTTTGGAAGTACCAAAATGTATTTACATAGCCTCTACTCTTCATTTTTACCCTCTCTATCTTGCTTAAAGTGTAAGATCTTGCAGCCCGTACTAATTTGGTTATTTAATATTATTTTCATTTCACAAATATTTTTTTTTTTTACAACGCACACACGAACGTGTAGTCCACCTGATGGTAAGTGGAGTACAGCCCATGGACATCAACAATCCACAAAAGCAGATTATAGATGCGTCGCTGCAGCTGAGGACTACGGTGCTATACCTCATGTGCCAGTAATTTCAGGGCCTGATCTCACCACCAAACCGAAACACAGTAATGGAAGCACTACTATTTGGCGCCAGGATAAAGGTGAGACGGTGGTGCTGCCGCCCTCAAGCTCATTCACAAGAGCTCTACCACCAGTAAATGTTTATTCCTTAACAACATGTAATAATATTTGAATTATTATTTTCCTAAATTCAAATATTTGGTGTTGCAAAAACTTACACTTTACTGAAATTTTGTCAAAAACAAACAAAATTGTATGATTTATTATTTGAAAAGATGGTGCACGTGAGTTTCTCATCAGCTCTTCTCATGATGCAATACCATAGAAATCTTAATAACTAGTCAATAGAAATGCTATCGACTATCTTTTAACACTGGGACGCATGTCGCCGGTTTTCAAATACCACTTTTTGTATTCCTGCAAACAAAATTATTCTTTTTGGCGATGACATTAAGACGACAATTCCTCAACTCGCACTTGTGTTCGATTAGACAAATGCGCTTGTATTCCTGCAAACAAAATTATTCTTTTTGCGATGACATTAAGACGACAATTCCTCAACTCGCACTTGTGTTTGACTTGACAGATGCGCGGCGACAAGGTCACGCGTCTTTGACATTTCTATTGCCTTATTATTAAGATTTCTATGTGCAATACCCATCAGAGCTGGTACTTAGATTTATTTTAATTTGAACCTAAACAGTTCGATTAAAATTGATCTAAGCCTCGGTAATTCAAAGCATATTAATTATTATGATTAGCAAAACTTTTAATTTCATTAGATTATTTTTATTTGCTCTGTAACTATAATGTTTGTTGACGTGTTTTACCGCCTCTTGGGGTTTATGAAAATAAATGTTTTGACATTGAAAGTGTAATAAAGAAATTAAATGCATTAAGTATTGTTTGATCACCGTAACCAAAGATAAAACTAAGTGCTTTTTAAAGTCATTTGTAGATAGAGATATTGAGGTTAATTTTCAGCCGATAACCTTTTTATAACAATGTTTTTATGCAAGTTAATTCACTATTATCCATAATGACATCGTAGGCGCCGTGGCTTAGTTGGTTAAAGCGCCTGTCTAGTAAACAGGAGATCGTGAGTTCGAATCTCGCCGGGGCCTTGTGGATTTCTTTTTATATTCATAATTAGCTATTAGGGATTTTCAAACGCTACGTTTTTTTGCCTATAAATCTAGATTTTCCCATTCATTTCTGTACTTACCTAGGTGACAATAAACATTATTATACCTAGGCGGACCGCGACAAAACTACTAAAATGTACAAAATACAAAATACAACCAACAAGAAAAGGTAAAACTGTCCGTGGTGTCTATACTCTTTCCATATAGACACTTTGTCTATATTTGGCATTATTCAGTCTCCCGCTTTGCTTTGGAGGGAAGTAAAGATACATACTTTCCAACTCCAACTATATACTTCTGATTAAATTCGTTGCGGGTTCCAAGACAATTTTAACTCTCCCTGGGATTGCCCGTGTGTCATGCACGGTGCCTTTCAGTTGGTTACCGCTGTAGATCCTGGCGTCACAGGAGTCACAGTGGTGGGCGTGTGGGTGGGATTATATCCCGTAAACCCGACTACGTAATAATATAGTACTTAATGTTAGTTTGGTACACAAAGAGGACCGCGAAAACTGTACGACCGCATTTGAACTATAGATTTTAACTTAAACAATATATAATAAGTACCTATATTTATTTGTAATGTCCTCGCCGAGACCTTTCATTAGATACCAAACACGTCATGATTATACTAAGAAACAGTTGAAAAGATATGGGATCGGTAGTATAATTTGCTAAGCATAGCTAAATGCTATAAAAATAATCAATTAGAAACGTCATGACTATGTCACTTTTTTTTTTTGATGGTAGAATTTGACGTTATTCCGTTACCTATATAAAATTTTAATAAAATTTAATAACCTATGTCAACCGGTCCTTTGTTACAATTCACACCTTATTCATTAAAATCTTTTTAGTTGTTTAGGTTTAGGCCTTCCACTGTGGAGTACAGCCTGCAAAAGCAACATTATGTGTTTGCAACGGATGCAAAATAATATCTTCAGAACAATCGCGAATGCTCCTTGGTTCTCAAAAACTGATGAAATTCACAGCCACCTAAATGTGCCAACAATATCTGCTGAAATTGATAAGTACAAAAAGCAATATGCTGACAGGCTATCACTCACAAGAGTGGCACTGGTCGCTCTCCCTCCAATTTAATAACCAAGATTTGCAAAAAACCAGCTTATAGTCTTGCGACTGATTGCTGATAACTAAAGAGGAAGAAAAAAAAACAAAAAAAGTTGTTTAGGCGCAACCGTGCAACATACAAACATACAAACAATCATGCATAGCTTCCAAAATCATTACCCTTCCTTTTCGCTTCGTAGTCGGGTAAAAACAACCATATTTTACCAAAAAAACATATTAAACAACATAAATCATGAAATGAGAGAAAAGACTTTTTCGTAGTAGAGGAAGTTTTTGCTACTTTGCCTCCCTCAGCGCTCTGCAGCGGGCGGAAAAGTAGGTAAAGTCCCGTCGTTCAGAACTCACCTGAAAACGAATGCATTATTTACCAAACATACTGTTTAGTTTGCTTGCGACCACGGCCAGTGTAATTTGTCAGCCGAAACGTCAAGCCTAAAAGGTAAATAATGCATGATCGCGTTAATTTCCGTTAAATTTTACTCTATCAAAGAAAGTTTGTGTTTTCAGGCATGTTCTGGACAGCGAGACTTTTCCTACTTTTCCGCCCGCTGCAGAGCGCTGCTGGAGGCAAAGTAGCAAAAACTTTTTCTCTCATTTTTTGATGTATTATGTTTGTTGTTTTTTGAATTGTTTGGTATAATATGGTTGTTTTTACCCGATTATGGCGAAGCGAAAAGGAAGGGTAATGATGTTGGCAGTCTATGCTTGTACCTATGTTTGTTTGTATGCTCCACGGTAGCGCCTAAACTACTGAACTGATTTTAATTGAATGAGGATGTCGTTAGATTTGTAAGAATAGGCCGGATGTCATAGGCTATATAAATTTTATTAAAATATTACATTACGGCATTCCCATCTCATGACCTGTCCAAATTTTTTAATTTAAAAGTTAATCTTTGATTGATAGAATCAGATATTCTTTTCTTCTGAGATACTGCAATGAGGTACTTTCTACGTAGGTGTAGTATTAACTATTTTTGTTACAAGCTTTTTCAATATTATCCATAATGACATCATAGGCGCCGTGGCTTAGTTGGTTAAAGCGCCTGTCTAGTAAACAGGAGATCGTGAGTTCGAATCTCGCCGGGGCCTTGTGGATTTGTTTTGAAATATTTAAGTATACTATATTTTAGTCTCATTCGACTAATCTCTGTGATTGGTTGGTTAGCGTATGCGACTGCGGTAGCGAGATCGGATTTGAATCACAGGTCGGGCAAAAGCGAATTTTCGAATATTTCCGTTAGGAAAATTTCAAAATTTTGCGCCTATCACATGGGACCATAACAAGAGTTAAGTATGGGTGTTATACAACTCTGCAACACCCCTGTAGTTAACATAGGCGTAATGTTATGTTTTTCTTTTTTTACAGGCAGCCTGCATGGTGCGCTTAGAAAATCGAACCATAACGGGTGTAAAAGTGGCGGACATGATTCTGGTAGAAGTAAGTGGTTGTAAGATATACAGGGTGGATGCAATGAAACCATAGATTTTAAAAGTTTTAAATTGGATTGGTTCGGTAGTTTTATTTTTCGTAATCAATGTAAGAAATCAATAAATGTCGCTATGAAGCATCCACCTCGTACCTATACATTAGATGGCACTTAATAATATAAAATATATATTTCATTTTGTATTTTTGTTAATATGAATGAATTAATTATAAATTGTATGTTATTTTTTCATTTGAGCTTTACATATTTGACGAACTGTTAAATCAATTAAGTAATATATGATTTTTTTTTCAAATTAAAAGTAAAGTTGATTAATTTAGTTTCTTCTTAGATATTTATTTCTTTCTTATTTTTTATTATAAAATGCTTCTCAAATCTGGTAAAAAAACCCTGAAATAAACTTCTCACAATCACAATACATATGGCAAGTATTTTGACATAGTTGATTTATTTTATTTTTCAATATTTTTATTTCATTTATAAATTTTAAGCATTTATTGAATTATCTAATTTTTTATATTTTTAAATGTTTTTACAGAAAGAATTCGATCCAAACGCCCACCTAGGCATAGGGGCCGGCGGCGAAGCGATCACAAAAGCCAAAAAAGCATGGCGGAACCTCCTCAAAACCATGGTCCTAATGGCGGAGCTCAGGTCCACATTCAAGTGCCTTGATGAGGCTAATAGAAACGCTACCAAGTGAGTTATATAATCGATTATTTTTATCACTTCTATCATACTTACGATAGAAACAAATGGATGAACGTGACGTCATGTAACTATGTGACATACTGTTGAAAAAAATTGGGTAGGTACTGGCAAGAGGCGACCGTACCTTTTTTTTTTTTTAATAGCTGAGTGGTTAAAGCGGCTGCCTGGTGTATAGAGGTCGCAGGTTCAAATCCTGACAGTCCCATTGATTTTTTGTGTCGATTTTACCTACGTTATATGCTTGACTACGGCTTTATATATCGCACACCCGGTGCAACAACGTCATAAGTAACAAATTACGTTTTTTTCAGGAGATCGATTTAAAAGTTGTTGTTTTGATAAAATGAAATGCATTTACAATACTTTTATATATCGATTACCAAAATATTGTTTGTTCTCCATATTTTAAAATTAAGGTTGTTTCAGAAAAAAAAATGTATATAAGTGGTACATCTTTAATATTTTTTAAAACTATACCTACATTTATGACATTATTGTGCAGAAAATTAAATTAAACGTAAAATTTTCTGTGCAATAACGTCATAAAGGCAGAACTAAACAAAAAATCTAAACTCTAAATGTCTTATAAAGGGACTTTCAAATAGAGCGGGTCGATGTTAATAATCTGCGGCGGCCATTTTGTTTTGGCGGCATCTGCCCAATATGTTTTTTCTTATTCAGTCGTAGTCAGTGCGTATTAGAGGAATGTCTACCGTGAAGCGGTGCCTCAGTGCCGTTTGTCTGGTAGTCCGATGGTGAAACTGGGACGGAGGGATAAGGTTGTGTAGATCCTCGGCACATTCGCCGAAATGTATCCTATAAAAACCGATAGGCTGGCAACCTTGCGACGGTGCTCCAGACTTTGTTGTCGAGTATCCGTCAGATCGATATCGCAGATGATTCTCTTGGCCCTTCTCTCGACTGACTTAAGCGCCTCAAGCTGCTATTTGGCTGAACCGTCCCACAGATGAGAACAGTACTCCACACCTGGACCGGACTTGCGCTTGATAGAGGTCAAGTAACTGCCCCGGTGTAAAATACTGTCTCACCTTGTTGAGGATGCCCAGCTTTTTGGTGGCTAGTTGAGCTTTCGACTCAATGTGAAAGCCGAAATTAAATTTCGAAGTCAGCGAGATACTAGTAGCTCAAGACGATCGGTTATTGGAAGGGATACATCTCGGAAGGTAGGAGTCAGGATAAATAGACTCCGTTTTGTGGAGATAAGACACGCCGTCTTACTAGTATTGAAGTGACTAGTGACTAAGTTGTCTTCACCCCAATTGGAGACTGCCTTCAGAGACACGTTCATACGTTCGACCATTGCCTCTCTGAGCGATTGTATTTGTACACGACTAGCTCGTGAGTTGAGTATATAGCTTTCAACAACCGTTGTGTTGTCTGCGTATCCAAACGTACCTGTTATCAGTAGGTCGTTTATGTGAAGCAGGAAAAGCGTTGCTGCGAGCACGGATCCCTGAGGGACTCCGGCATTGATTGCCATTTGATCGGACGAGCTGCCATTAACGACAACCCGAATCGATCGGTCCCTCAAGAAGTCTTATACCCAATCACAGAGACTATAGTGGGTAGACCGAAGGACGGTAGCCTGCTAATAAGGACCTCGTGCCAAACCCTGTCAAAAGCCTTCGAGATATCGAGCGAGACTGCCAAAGCCTCTCCATTCTTCTCGATGGCTTCACTTCAGATGTGCGTGGCATACGTTAGAAGGTCTCCAGTAGAGCGGCCTCGGCGTAACCCGTATTGCTGGTCACTGAGGAGGTCGTTCGCTTCTAGGTATGCCAGGAGTCTGTACACGTTCCATACTCTGTAAGAGTACTTAAAAGTGACCGAAATCGGTCTATAGTTGGCAGGGTCGGCACGGCTACCCTTTTTCGGCACTGGTTGCACATTAGCAAGCTGCCAGGATTTTGGGACTTGTCCAGAAGCCATGGAGAGGCAAAAGAGGCGCGTCAATATGGAAGACAGTTCAGGTGCGCAGGTTTTTAGAACCATGGCTGGAATACCGTCGGGACCACTTGCTTTGTTCACGTCTCGATTCCGCAATATCCTACGAACCTCTGTCTGACGTATGCGTATGTCTGACATAGAAGTCACGCAAACTAGTGGACGAGGGGGGGTATAGTGCCAGTCGTATCTAGCCGCGAAGATTCTGCGAAGATAGAAGCGAATAAGTTCGCTTTCTCCTCGGCAGTGTGGGCAAGTGACCCATCAGGTTTTAGCAGTGAAGGTAGTAAGGGGCGGCAGAAGTTCGATTCGACTGATTTCGCGAGTTTGTTCCCAATGCGGCGAATATGGTCAAATCGAGCCTTCCGTAGAGCGTTTTAATTGTAATTAAATTAAATTGTTAATTGTAATAAATGACAGAACTACTTACTGCTTTTAAAATAAATAGGACTACAAAGTCAGAAGTGTGAACTTATGACATTCATACCCCAAAATTGTATGAAAATTTGTCATAATTCCCTTTATGACGTTGTTGCTCCTACTCACAAACATTTTCTGCGAGAGGCCGCGCGCAATCGTCCAATTAGGACGTTCTCGCACTAGAGTTCTCAAAAATCCGCCAAAACCACAACGACAGTTAGGCCCTCAGAGGGTCATTTTTGGAGTTACATTTATGATATTTTTGCACCGGATGTAGACGCATGTTTAACAGCATTTGTGATCAAAATCTCATTTTTGCAATTTTAGCACTTATGACGTTATTGCACCCGGTGTGCGATATATCTGTCTCGTTTAGATATTGAGATGGAAATACGACGTTAATAAAACCGTAGATTAAGAAGTACGGTGAAATCGGGACTTGGTTAAAAACACAAAAGTGTTTTTTATACCAAACGACAAACTTCTTGGTGGCTCGCGAGAGCACGAGTGAGTGAATGAGCACGTAAAGCGTGAACCCTACACGAGTGATTGAGACAGTGAATTTTGCGACCTGCCAACCCATAAATTACTATTATTAACTTTGCACTGTGTTTTAGAAATAATACCCATTAGATAGTATTATTCTTTATTGGTTGCAGTGAAGTAGTTGCTAATAAATAATAATTAAGTTATTTAATTTGACAAAATAACAATATTTTTTGCTAAGTACTGCTTAACTAAGTATTGATAAAATATTTTAATTTCCGGTTAGGAGCTATTCGACATAGGTATCTTAAAGAAAATAAACAAAAGAAAAATAATTTAGAAATGAATCAAGGGTAAGGCCATAGTCTACCACGCTGGCCAAGTGCGGGTTGGTAGACCACACACCCTCGAGTAATTTTCATCATGAGAACCTTTCTCATCATGAGAAGAGGCCTGAGCCCAGCAGTGGAACATGTATTAAATACAAGGCTGCTATTATAAATGAATTAAGCGTTACCCACAGTTGATTTTTTTTTTAATTACATTATCTCAATAATATATATTACAAACTCCGGGAACTCAAATCAGACTTGTCGCTTAGAATTTGTTGGTTCGGAGATTAACTAAAAAGTACTAAGCGACAATTACAATATTGAGGAACATTAAAAGCGAACAAATTTTATCAAAATAAAAAAAATATAATATTCTTACTTTTAATATCTAAAAAAAATCCAATAACAGACAAAATAACTGTGACCATACACACCACAAACCACAAATATTGACTTTGATTAAATTATTGTAAATAAAATTGCACATTATGTGAATTTCTTATCAGTTGAGAATAAAAGCCACAATGAAACGTTTAGTAAATTAAATAGGTCAAAAAATCAATACTGCCCAAAACAGAAAAAAAATGTAAATGCATCAAATTTTGTATTTTTTCAAGTGTGGCAATTAATGTTTTCTAACAGTCGAGTATACATAATATTACATATTTAGTGTCTTGGTCAATCAATCAACAAAAAGAAATCGCCCCCGGGTGGACTCGAACCACCAACCTTTCGGTTAACAGCCGAACGCGCTAACCAATTGCGCCACGAAGGCGTTGACAATTAATGGCAATAGACCAACCATTTTTTTTTATCTAATTAAATTTATTTATTGATTTTTGTTACCGTCGCGTCGTATACATCAAATGCACCTAAGAATCCCTTGAATACACCAATAGTTTTTTAATATGTAAATTAAATAAAATTTAAATCCTTTTTTGGCATGTAAAACTGAATATTGACAAAAGAAAATAATTAATAAAATGTATCACACGATTGATATTTAAACATTATGATATAATAATAATAATTAATAATATATCTTTATTTCAGACCAGGTCCATAGAGTGTTAGTAATACAATGAATGCTTAGAAATTATGTTAGTGTAATAAAAACAAAAACAAAAGTTAAATTAATTTGGGTCGATATGAAGACTTATCCAATGCCACCAGATAGGACTTTCAATATGCATTACAATAGTCCTCAGGTAGCTGTTGGGACTGTCCCTCACCCTGCGCATCAACGATGCAGCTCTTTTTCTGATGATGGCGTGATAAACATCTCCGCGTGCATCCGCAAACATCGCTGACGCACTGCAGTAGCGAGGCAGTCCCATCAACACCCGGAATGCATTGTTGTGGTGCATTTGTTTGTTTGCTATTATTTAAAATAATGTTTAGCATATATTTTTTTTTATATTTGATAATATTGCCAAACTTTATTGCAATATAACTACATAAAATTTATATTAATGCATTTTATACATTCATTTATTCAATTTATCGAAATTTTAAGATTTTATTTGTTTAATAAGCATTTTAGCTTAATTCTTCTTGTAAAAGTTGAAGGAAAGTAGCTTTGCTATGTGTTTTTCCAAAGGCGTTTGGTTAAAATCAAACGAAGTATAATATTAATTTTTTCTCAACAATTGCATTGATTTAGTTGATTGCATTGATTGATATACGCTCAGTTTTTACATAGTATTATAGCAGAAATAGCAAAAAATATTGTTATTTTCTCAAATTAAATCATTTTAGATGCTTTCTTATTATAGTTTGATATTATAATATGTTTATAAACTTTCGCGATCTGAGAACATTTTTCAAAAATTAGACAACGTGTCTAAATCGCGTTATGGTTAGCTCGACGTTTGTTTACCTTTATAATTATTACGCGATATCGACCCGTTGTCAAATTATTGTACAATGTTGTCAAAAGGTTGATATTAGACTTAATAGCCATTGTTTTGAAGCTCAGCTGCCGATGAACTCACCCTTCTAACTATACAAGGAAATAAATCGTGGTAGAATGGTAAATAAAAAAAAAATTATAATATATAGGTATACTTAAAACATAATAATTTCCTTATTGTCTGTTTTAAAGTGCTAAAGATGTACGAATTTATGAAAGATCACATTTTATTAATCAATAAAATGAGATGTTGTGTTTTTTTTTCTTGAAGCAATTTTAACGTTCCTTTTTTTTATTTTTATTCGAATTTAGTTTACAACACCTATAATGTTATTACTTTACTTTTTAAAACTTTTAATTATAATCACGTTAATTTACAGTGAAAGTGTAGTGTCAAATATTATTAGAACATGTCAAATAATATCATCTATGAAGAAAATAAACATACAAAATAGAGTTCATCGTCAGATTGGCTTACAAAGACCGCTGTAAGAGTGAAAGAATTATATTGAGATCTAAACAACAGGAGAAATATGGGTTATACCACTACCACACCCTTCAGGATAATATAGACGTGGTTAAAAAACTTTAGTCCTTACATAGCAGGAATGATGAGAAGTCGGCAGCTGATTGGCAATAAAATATCTCAAATAAGTAAATTTCTACAGGCGACAGAACGTACTGGGCAAGATCGTTGTCCCAAGAATTGTTTTGACGGTGGCTTACATTCAACAAGAGTTAGAAGAGAAAGAGAGAGAAGAGTTCTTTAGACTGAAAAAGATATTAGACGTTAAAATGAAGCACAGGAAGAAAAATGAAAAAGGAGAGGTGTGTACAGGCCCCTGTGCAATGCAACCCGAAGCTAAAGCCCCTTGTACTGGTGTGTGTATGACGAAGGAAGGTGTCTGCACGGAGGAGGAACCTTTTTCTATGGGGCTACCTACTGAAGGAGAGGGTGAGGGAACAAAACTGCCTTGCACTGGACCTTGCGGAAAATCACTCAACCTTGAACCCAAACCTGAAACAAAACCTGCCTCTCCACCTCCATCTTGCCTTGCGAAACCTCCCTGCACTGTACCTAGCGGCAAAATTGAAGCCAAGCTTAAACCAAAACCCACTCCACCTTCCGCGGCAAAATCTCCTTCTGCTGGAAAACTTGCACCCGTACTTGTAAAACAACCCGGCCATCTACCTAGTGCTAAACCTGTACCAAAACCCTGCACTGGACCTTGCTCGAAGCCAAAACCCGAAGAACCAGAAACTTTTATGGCACATCCAGATTCCATGCCTACCACATGCAAATATTGCGATGCTGGTCTAGTACGTTTTAAAGAAATAACAAAAAAACGAGAAGCTAGGGATGCCAAACTAAAAGATTTAAGACAACAGATAGAAAATGCTATGAAAATTACGGAAAAAGCTCAACTAAAAGATTTGAGGAATGAAGATATCGATACGTTTTTAAGAGTATCACAGGAATTGCAACACAGATTAGACGATCTTATGATGAAGGTTGATGATGACGATGCTCCAGGGAAGCTGGTATGCACGTATTGTAGAGACAAAATTGAAGAATTAGAAGTGAAACGAAAGGATTCTAAAGTTTCATTTTCTGAATCTGAGCAATGTTGTGGCTTAATTGATTTGGATGCTGATGCGGATATGGTTGAAATCAATACAACAACAACAATCGTAAGGTATATGAACAAAGACGGGACAGTCGATGAAGAGAAAGAGACTACTACAGTCAAAACGATTACTTGTCGCCCATCTGGCAACTCAATTCCTTCCTTTAGTTCTTGCAGTAATAAAAGTTGTACAAGCAATGGAAAATCCAGTTGCTGCAATAAACGTAGTACTTGTTGTGAGTTAGTGAGATTAAATTGTACAGTTCCATCTTTCTTAAGGAGTTGTGTTCGGCAATCGCGTTCTGAATGTACGTACCAGTTTCCAAGAGTAGTAGACCCAATCATAAGATTTTGTTTGTCAGCTACAACTCTATTGACCAATCATAATGAATCAAGACGTGACTTTCAGAATACTATAGCTATTATGTAGAAAATCATGCATCCAATCTCAGATGTAAATATGAATGCAAATACTAACCAACTGACAGGTTCTGAAGCTGAATTGGTGTCAAGAGCAACACATACGCAGACGACATTGTCAATATCAGTCGAACGGATTAAGAAGTCATCCAAAAAACCTCACAGTCATGTGTAACAAGTGGTTCTTACAATGAAGAAGAAGAAGTGGTTCTTACAATGCGATAAATGCAAAAAAAGCTGATCTTAATGGCACTACTAGGTTTAATTAATCATAAAAGTATTAATTAATGTTTTTTTTCAAGTAATACTTTTTATTTAACACCTGTTGTAATTAAAATACTTTGTCATTAGTAATTTTATTAATAAATTGGTACCTACTTTATAATTTTATTATTTATTTCGATTAAAACGCAGGCATTATTATATTTAAAGTATTTACTCTTTGCATGAAAAATATTATTTTTATTAAAAGGGTAAATTCAACGGCTGCTGCTTTTAATTACAATTAAATTAATATCTACACAAAAATAATATTCGTAAAGGCTTATTTGTCAGTTATTAGGTGAAAGTTATTCGTTTGTTAATATAAGCCGACACAATTGTATTTTTTATTCAGACAATTTATTTGTTAAAAAAATCAGCTCTAAGTAGTTTACATTTACAGGAAACAAAACGTATTGGGTAAATTGATAATACCGAAAATAGTTCTTGCCATTGAATACATTAAATCAGAATTGGAGGAACAAGAAAGAGAAGAAACTTTCAGACTGAAACGATTTAAACAATCCAAAGAAAAGAAACTGCGAAAAATAGTGGGTGACAAAAAAATTGAAATAAATGTGGAAATTGAAAAAGTACCACTAGAACCTGAATTACAAAAGGAAACAGTACCACTAGAACCTGAAGTACTTAAAGAAATATTACCACTAGAACCAAACATTATAGAGAAATCACAGTCTGACATCATTGATGCCACCGATATTGAGAAATTTAAAGAAATGTTCAGAAAACTAAGACTGGAATTATTGGATAAAGATAATAAGGACAAGAGAAAAAATCTAGTCGATCTTTGTTCTTGTATACTTTCTAAACCAGTTTACGACAGCATAACAGGTAAATTAATATGTCCTATTTGTGAATTGCCAACTGGAAATCAACATTCATGTGAGGATATAAAAATGGACATTGTACCTTGCACTAATTTTTTGCCAGAAGATGTCGGTAACGACCAATTTTTCAATAACCTTATGTCAAGAGTAGAAGATGTTATTAATAAAACTACACAAAATATAGACGACTGTCAATGCGAAACAGAATTGCCACCTAAAATTAAAGATGAGTGCCTTTGTCCGGAAGACGCGGGCAGAGAAAAAAAAGACAAAAATAGTGTTGTCGAATCGATAATTGCTGATTCTGATTGTGTTTGTTTAAATATAGAGAAAACTGATGATTTATGCGCTAAGTCTGAAGAGAAAGTGGAACCTTATAATACTCTCATGGAAAATATAATCACTGAAATGAATTCAAGAATCGCTAGATTATCTGAACCTTATGTTAAGCAAGTAAAATGTGATTACCCTGGTTTTCGAAGCGATACGGTTTTGCGAATAGCAAAAGCTTCTGAACCTTACATGAAAAAAATTCAAACAAAGAAGCTTTTAAGCGATCCTTTCCGCGCTTGTGAGCTTGAAACGGCTTTAAAAATTGCCAAAGCATCTGCACCTTATTTGATGAAATATAGAAGGCACTCTTTTCCAAAAGATAATTCAGCTAATTCTCCAGTAAAGTCATCATCTCCTTTCAAGCAAGAAGAATCCCGTAAACTCTGCATATCATCATTGACCAATTTGTCTAATATCTCTTACGTTGAAACCTACATCACTGTAGTTGCACATCATACGACATCTGCTCCAAATTCTTTGATAGAAAACACTGAGTCCTGTATTTGTCAATCGACGACCACTAGTAAATTAAAATCAGCTGCTCAAAAAGATTCTTCTACCTTTGTCACTGTGGTTCAGCGAAACAAATCTAAGCAACCAGGCCAAGGCATTTCTGGTCCATTTATTTCTAAAAATGGAAATACTTGTTGCGCATGTGATACTTCTGGTAATGCTAAGACTTCTCAAGTAGTACGAATATGTAGTAGCGCATTGGCTCCTACACACTCAGAAGGTTGCGTAATGATACCACAAGGAGATGCTTCATTTGTACCATATTCACAACAAGTTTCAAGACCAGATGGTAATATCAACAACTGTCCATCTAGTACAAATGGTTATGTATTAGATTGTCTAAAAGAAGATACATCTAATGCTCCACACAATTTGACAAATTCTGCCTATTTAATGTTTATCTGCTCTGGCGGAAACTGTTGCAAGCCAGACAAACAAAAAGCAGCATCTGATTTTTGTGGTATTTCTAATAATATTGTAACCACTTGTCCTTCATATAAAATTGTTTCGAATTCGAATGAAAAGGATGGTCCATCTCATATGTCTGATGCAGAAACCAATACAGCATTTCATGAAATAATAAATAACTCAAACGGTTGTGTAATTGGTTTTTCCAAATCTCACACAACAGGCGGTCAGCGTAGTCAAGAAAATAACCCTGAAAGCTATATTGCTATTATTACTGAATCAACAAGTAATACAAATCAGTTCGAAGAAATAATCGCCAATTCCCATGGTCACGTTATAACTTTTCCTCAGACCTACACAACTGGAGTAGTTAATACTCAAGACAATATACCAAATTTTATAAATATAGTTAATCAAACAACAAGCAATATAAAAAATACCGGCGAAATCAACCCCACTACTTCAATTAAGATAAGTTTTCTACCTAAAGAATCAACAAGCTGTGGTAATTTTGGAAAAGAAGGCCGAATTGGCATATCGGCTTCACTCAAAATTGAGGCGGTTTTTTCAACAAAAAATCTTGGTTTCAATAATATTAATAAAGAATGTTCTCAAGTGTCTTATGAGCTATCTAATCGACAGGGAATAGCTGGCATCTGTGGTGTTAATGAAAAATCCTTTACATTATTATGTTCTGAACCTTGTAGTTGTGAGGCGAAACCTGGGCCGGGTGGAATTGAACCTTCTAGCAGATCATGTCCTCAATCAGATCCAGGAGGAAACCCTGGGTCATATGGTATTCAGCCTGTTTTACCAGCTCCAGAACCATATACCCGAGAAGGAAAACCTGGTTCTTGTAGTGTTACTGTACAATCTGCTCAAACAATAACTCCTGGAAGACCTATATCCTGTGGTGTTCAGTCTTCTGCATCATTTCCAGAAGCATTTACTAGGGAAGGAAAACCTGGGCCATTTGGGGTTAAAACTACGAAATCAGCTCCGGAACCGTATACAAGGGAAGGCAAACCAGGTCAGTGTGATGTTAATGAACAATCTGCTAAAACCACATCTTCCAGAAGACCTATACCTGACACTTGGCCCTGTGATATTCAGTCTTCTAAAACACCATTGCTTGAACCATATACTAGGGAGGGGAAACCTGGGCCTTTTAATGTTCCTAAGCAATCAACTCGAAAAATGTCATCTACATCTGTTCAGATTTCTGAAAGATCTACTCCAGTACCATATACTCGAGAAGGGAGTCCTGGGCCTTGTAGCGTCGGTGAGCAATCGTCTAAGCCATGTGGAGGTCAGTCTTCTAAAGGGCCAGCTCCTGAGCCTTATACCAGAGAAGGGAGACCTGGCCCTTGTTTTGGTAGTAATCAATCTTCTCCAATAATATCTTCTGGACATGACACTAAGCCTTCTGGCGGTCAATCGTCTAAAAGATCGGCTCCAGAACCATATACTCGAGAAGGAAGACCTGGTCCTTGTAGCGTCGGTGAACAATATTCCAAAAATGAATTTTCTGCACCTGACAATGAAGAAATCATTGCACCGTATACTCGGGAAGGAAAACCTGGCCCTTGCAAGGTTAACAAGCAAACGTCAACAAAAATGTCTCCTAAATCATCTTATCAAGAATCAAAACCTGTAACTGAACAACTTACAAATTCTGAAGATACTGGAACCTTTATCCCTGCTGCTCCAAAACCAAATATAGTTCCAACTCCGACTAATCGTCAAGGTATACCAGGTGTCCCTTGTGGTGTAGAAAGCATGACAACTGAAAAAGCAAACACCGCTATTGATGCTCATAAATCAATGTCTCCGCATTATATCATCTTTCAATCAGCCAGTTCTAATCAGGGTAGTTTTACCCCTTTAATGCCTAAAATACAAGTAAATATAACTAAGTCTTCAAAAGCTTTACAAAATATACACCCCAATAATTCATCTCAAAATGTAAACGTATATATTTGTGGTAAAAATCCACCAGAGTTAAACAATACTTCATGTTCAACAAGCACTGATAATGCAGATTTAATTGAAACTAATATAGAAGAAAATGTAAAAATCACTACGAGTATGTATAAGAACCCAGACGGAACTGTAATAAAAGAAAAAGAAATCATAACAACTAGAACAGAAAAACAAGTTCTGAAAATATATCTAACGAATGCAGACGATGTGTGTCGATCTGCTCAATATTGTAACCCAGATTTGTGCCCTGTGCTCGACATTGAAGATAGCAACGCTAAGACCTGTGAAACTAATAAACCATGTCCTGAAGAGAAATTTCCCTATTTTACTACAAGCCCGGTGTGCGATGATAAAACAAGCGGTATGGATAGCGGCCCTGTATGCGCAAACCGTTTAGATAGTACAGATAGTGGATCTAAATGTCATTGTGGAGACAAACCATCAAGTGAAATATCTAGGCTAGTATGCGCAAATCGACTAAGTGACACGAATAGTGGACCTAAATGCTCCTGTGGAGATAAGTCATCAGGTAAAACTCCTGGGCCTGTTTGCGCAAACCGGCTTCAAGATACTGATAGCGGGCCTAAATGTACTTGTGGAGAAAAAGCTTCTAGTATAACTACAGACCCAGTATGCGCAAACCGACTTGAAGATACTGGTAGTGGGTCTAAATGCAATTGTGAAGGGAAAACACCGTGTAAATTTTCCAATCTAGCGTGCGCAAACAGACAAAGCGATACGGATAGTGGCCCCAAATGTGAATGTGGAGAAACAACAACGGCTAAATCTTCTGGGCCAGTTTGTGCGAACCGATTAGCAGACTCGGATAGTGGACCTAAATGTGATTGTGGAGATAAAACACCAAATAAAACTCCAGACCCGGTATGTGCAAACCGCCTTGAAGATACAGACAGTGGACCTAAATGTACGTGTGGCGAAAAATCATTTGCTAAATCTTTTGAACCTGTATGCGCTAACCGGCTTGAAGATACAGACAGTGGACTTAAATGTGATTGTGGAGAAAAAGAACTGGCTAAAACTGCCAGCCTTGTGTGCGCAAATAGAACAAGTGATACGGATAGTGGACCTAAATGTAAATGCGGGGATAAATCAGTGACTGCTGCAAAAACTCGTCCTAGACTTTCCAATCCAATCCCTTCAGATTTACCACAAAAAAGTACTTGTTATGATCAGTCAGATACGTCGAAGAAAAGTTCTGAATCTACACGTAAATTTGACATAAAATGTAACATTTGTAATCACTCCAAATGCTCATGTACATCACAATCACAATGTAGCAATGATCCTGAATATTTACCGATTGTAATAAGATCCGTTTCTAAATCTAAAAAAAGAAAAGAATCGGAACATTACACTATAAGAATAATAACCAAAAAATCACCGAAAGCTCACGACAAAGACGCAAGCGACTCTAGTTTGATAAACAATGTAATAAGTGCTTTAAGAAAAGTCATTTTAAGAAAATCTCGCGAATTGAAAGGAACAAAAATTACCAATAAAAATATTTGTCAAACATGTTATTCTACGACAACATCAGAATCAGATTCTAAATCAGCTTGTAAATCTGACATTGGAAGCGAAAAATACTACCGTTGTACTAACTATGGAACCGAATCTGAATCTAACAAGACTTTAGACACGTGTCAGAGACGGAATATCTCTAAAAAGGAACCAGGAACAAGCTGTACTGAAGACCCCAGATCTGTTCTATCTAAAATATGTAACGAAAGAAGCAAGGAGTTTTGGACTGCTTACAGAGAGCTAAATAAAGCACTTAAGTCTTATAAAGATGCTGCAACTTCTACTAAACTGTCGGATAGAAATGATACCAGACAAGTAAGAAGGGGAACTATCAGACGCACTTGTTCAGAACAATCAAGAGATAGCTTTTCTGATGCTGGGTCTCGAAAATGTTTCAAAAGAGCCAGATCACGCTAAATTCAGAAACTAAAGACTTTGACTTTTGATCAAACTGATTATTTTGATGCAATATAACGTGCTAAGTAAAGTTTCAATATTGTAAAATTGAAATAAAATGTCAAAGTTTTAGAGTGTCAGTTTGTTTTATTGCCTTTTAATTTATCTATTTAAAAACTTAATTTACAAAACTTGTATACAAGGCGGACTTAATGCCATAGGCATTCTCTACCAGTCTACCTTTGGGTGATGCAGAGATTAACAAGGCAGGTGAAGTTATAAAATATAGCGTTTTGATTTGAAATAAAAGGTTATAAACATCAATACAATTAATGGGTGGGTCATAGCGCGTTAGCAGCTACAACTTAATATAACAAATTATTATATAACAAACTTAATATAACAAAAGACAGTTATTCATTTAATTAATTAAATTTATCACATTTATCGAAATACCTTACTTCATTTAGCTACAACCTGACAACAAGATCCATGTGATCTAATTCGACCACATAGTAACAATACTGTTTTATTGTACATGTATATGTATACTATTGTATATATATATACGTTTACAATACGTCGGAATGCTTGTGACGTCACAACGGCGTACTACGATGGACGCGAGCCAAACGCGCGATTCAGGGTTGGCAAATATAGGTGTATGCTTGGTTGGTCTAGTGTTTGGATTATGCGGTCTCACCACGAGGTTTCAGGTTCAATTCTATTTTAGCTTGATTCAATATTGTAGGGGTAAGGTGGTATTACAGATTTCTTCGGCAAGAAATTATCAATAGCAGCATAAAGTTGGAATAGCGATAGGGTCACCTTCTAACACATGGGACCTAAATATAACAGGTAAAATCTGGGTATTATATACCGCTGCCAGACCCTTTTCGGTAATATATGTTAGGCGTGTTGTTATGTTAACTATGTTGATATAAATATAGGTTTGGAAAATCAAAATATTAAAGAAAATGTAGCAAAATGTAAATTGTATGCAAAAATGCACATCCACCGACTAAGACTGTAAAGTCGTTTAACATTTTCATTCCATATCTCGAAAAATACTGAGATTGTAAAGAAAGAACGATTTGGCTAGATGACTGATTGATGTAATTGAAATACCTCTCGATATTAGAAACATCATTAAAAGAATAACTTAGATATAACATATTATAAGCTGCCTGAGATAATACAATTTTAAATTCACATTCTTCTTCTTCGTCGTGTCGATGGCTGAGTCAAATTTGATTGGTCCAATAAGGGGTCACTGTTATAGCGCTCTCGTCGGCGTTCATGAGCGCCTCTCTTGTGCAGGTGGTAGGGCATTTTGGACAGTCAGTAAGGTAGTCAAGGTTTTGACTTGCCATCGTGGTGAAAGGATTAGCCAATTCACTTTTAAGATCTCGCGAATTGCCCAGGGTGCGCCGGACGTAGGGAATTGTTGTGTACGTCACTCGGGGAGGCTCCTTTCATGCACCCCTAATAATCAAACACGTCAAACAAACGGCTACAAAGTGACGTCACTGCCTTGTAGCTTGTATGCGAAGTTATGAATTTCGTTTGTATGAAATATTGCGTTCAGGAAAATGGATTTATTACGAATTTTGCTCATAATTGTGTGGGTTATTCAATGTTAAATCATATTTTTTTTTAAATTTCGTACTTGTCCATGAAATGTTGAATGATCATAACATTGACTTTAAGTATGGAACTAAAAATTCTTGCATTTGGTTTATGTTTACCTATATTTTGATATGGTACTCATATTTATTACTATTGCAGTATCAGTCATCATCAGGTCGCAAGTTCTAATCCTGCCGGTCCCATAATTGTTTCGACTGTTTCACACCTAAGAAAACCACATTTAAACAAATAAAAGACTTTGGGCATACTAGCGGATTGCGAGCGGATTCAAAGCGGAGCGGGCGCGCAACGGATTCGTTGCGGGCGCGCAACGAACACGCCGCGCATTCGCAGCGAATTCGCTGCGGACGCGCGGCGTGGACGCCATTTTGTACTGTCTCGAACAAACGCCAGCCAACCAACTTAATACAATTTTTTTTTCAAATGTTAAATTATTTTGCATCATAACGGATTCTTGCGGGATTTTATCTTGCTTAAATATTTTATGTTTGTTTTATGGTAGGTAGGAACGAAATTATTTAGGATTATTTTTTAATCGTTTGCAAAACAACACAAATTAGTCGCTCTCTTCCATTCGATTAATTGATAATGGATCTTCCCAAATTCGTCGATGCTTTCGTTTTCGTCGCCGGCGTTTCCGAAGTAACAAAGCCAACAGCAGTGTTTCCTCGTCGGAATCAATTTTGTTACTGAGTGTATTGTACGTCGTAAATTCGCTACCAACACGCGACGAAAACGTAGCGTATTCGCCACGCGTCCGCGACGTCTCCGCTGCGCAGCCGCTGCGTGTTCGCGACGCATTCGCTGCGCGACCGCTCCGCTTTGAATCCGCTCGCAATCCGCTAGTATGATAAGGCACTTTGATTTGATTTGATTCTTAGTATAATTTGCTAAGCATAGCTCTAAATGCTATAAAAATACCAAGATAGCTCAAGATATCCGGACATCCCTAACACAAATTTGTAAGCTGCGCAGACGCGCCACAGACGAAACTAGAGCAAATAAACACAACTCCTCGTTTTGCATACACTTCTCGTTTTCTACACGACTAATTATCTGCTCCCAATGCGAAGCATGCAATCAATCTGAAACATTTTTATTTATACTCTATTTTGTCTTACATAAAGTCTAGACGCAACGGTCTGGATACAGGGCTATTTTTGCCTTTGGATTCTGCACTAAATATAGAAGGAGTTTTAAATGTGTTTGGCAGTTATTACCTCTGCAAATTGGTAATGGAACTTCTCGTGGACCGATTGATATTACAGGTTCAGGAATGCTAACCGCGGTGGGCCGTGGATGGCTCTACATAACCAGATGAGAACATTTTAACGTGTTTAAAAACCGTCGGTCTCGGAATTATTTTTTTTAAAACGATGTTCGCAATTCGCAATAACCTGTGTTGCGGGGGTGTTCACAAAACCAGGGTGAAAAGCCCAAAAAAAACACTTTCACCTGATCCGGGACTTGAAGTTAAGACTTCATTACCAACAGTCGCATACGTTAACCACTAGACCAACGGGGCAATTATGATATTAATTATTAAGTACTTTGAACTTTGAACAACCATATTTTGTTAAACAAAAAAAAACACAAATTTAAATTCAAATCATTTATTTTCATAGGCCCCAGGAGGCGCTTGAACACTTCAAAACATTACAAAAAATGATATAAAAATAAAAATAGTTGGCACAGCTTGACTCACTCTATAATTACCGAAAACGGCTGGACCGAAATCGATTGCGAAACGAATAATAATAGGTGACAAATACGCGGAGCGTGACTCGACTCGCAATGCGGTCAATGTTGTAATGTAACAGACAGACAGACAGAAATTGTATTGTTGTGACAATTCTATTATTAGTGACCACATGCTATGTGGAGTTCAGCTAACTTTTTATTCCATAAAAGCTAAAAAAAGCCTCTATCTGATTTGATGTTTTTTTTTGACATAAATAAAATTTTAACTGAATTATTAAGCGAAAAAAATAATGCGTAATGTGTTTTGCCAAATTAAACTACGCGAAAGAAAATTATGCGCAAAAAATGGATCCCAATCTTATCTTCCAGTCCGATTTTAAATATGGTATTGATGTTTAAAAGAGCCTCCTCAAGTGACGTACACAACGATTCCCTACGTCCAGCGCACCCTGGGCAATTCGTGAGTTCTCCAAAGCGAATTGGCTAATCCTTCACCACGATGGCTAGTCAAAATAAAATTTGACTCAGCCATCGACACGACGAAGAAAAAGAATTATAACCAAAAGTTCACCAGTTTGTAATGAAGTCCCTATTCTGATAGATATATTGTCAAATTTGTAAGGAGCTAACCGACCTAATCCTAAAAATAAACTGGCCCTAATGTATTATTATTACTCTCGGTATTTACATTGCCGTTCTAAAGATAAATAATTCAAAGATTTAGCCCATTTTAACCGACTTCAAAAAGAGGAGGAGGTTCTCAATCCAATTGCATTTTTTTTAAAATTTCATGTTCGTTCGCCGATTAATCGAAAACGTCTGGACCGATTTGAGTAACTTTTTGTGTCTGAAAAAGTACCTATACTTTTCATGTGGTCCTATTTTCATCTGGTCACGATTTAATGATAAGATCCTAGAAACATCGAGGGCAACCCTCAAATTGTAAAGGCTTGTATATTGTTGTTTATATATTACTTAAAGCTACATAGATATTTGCATCTAGCAGTCAGCATTTCTTGCTGAGCTGATCCTGGAAGGTACAACTCCTTAACGGTTAGGAGTTCGGGGATAATTATTTGTATATAGGCACCTGTATTCTTTCAAGTTATACCCAGATGAGGCGAGACGTTGAATATTACTTAAATATTTCTTACTTTTTAGTCCATAATTTTATGTTATTGAAGTATTTTTTTTTAAATTATAATATGTCCCTAGTTCAAACTTTTCATGTACAATAACTAGTTATCTGACCAATACTTATCTTTGAGAGGACAATAGAGTTGCAGACTTGATTATTGCACTCGATTACTTGTTAAGGCGATAGCAGAAGCGTATGTAATGTTTTAGTTATTCATATAATTTTAATATTTTCTTTTTGGGAGAAGTTAAAACCAAGCATAGCAAAACTCGTGAGGATTTGATTTTTCATTATCGTTCTTTATTTTAATCACTTGCTTTGCTCAGTAGTCTACAATTGAATCATTCGCTACGCTCATGATTCAAATCCTTCGCAAGATAATTATTAAAAACCACACTCAAACGAAGTATCTACCTTTTCTTAATAATCCATTTCATAATCCTTTCCATAAATAACAATAAATTTTAAGAAGAAATAAATAAATAAATGACTACCTATCACACAACTTTCACACGACAGTATCTAGTCCCAAACTAAGCAAAGGTAAATAGTCGTACTAGAATAACTGATACTAATACATACATACTTTTTTTTTGTAAATACTTATTATACATAGAAACACCCAGACCATGCCAAACCTTCATGTTCATTCACACAAAGATTTGTCTTGAAGATTTAAGTTTAAGTTTATATCATAGCCAATCCAATAGGAATGTAGGGCCGTTGCTTCTCAACGGGAACAAATCCTCGGAACAATGAGGTCACTCCGCGAAGCCTGTGAAGTCCCCAGGAAACTTCTGTGCTTCTGGGCGGAGTTAGGCTGGCTACGTTAGCCAGGACTCTCCACGCACAATGGACCAAATGAGAGTCTAAGTGCGGAAAAATGAGTCCACTTTCCATTCCATTCCATTCCATCATAGCCATTCGCCTTAAGCACAGCTCGACATCACAGAGCACGAGGTGACCCACCTTCAAGCTAGTTATGGTATTGCGACAGACAGCCTGGTACTACTCATTATTACTACCCATTGGTTTTGAGTTATGAGTTCATGGTGAAGTGTGCGTGATTACAAATTACATCGTAACATCACGACCATATTGATTAAGATTATACAACATAATACACAAAGCCATGTACCTAGTCCCAAACTAAGCAGAGCTTGTACTATGGGTACTAGAATAACTGATGCTAATACATTATATACTTTTTTTTTGTAAATACATACTTATTATACATAGAAACACACAGACCAAGACAAACCTCCATGTTTATGTACACAAAGATTTGTCTTAAGCGGGAATCGAACCCGCGACCTCAGCGTCGCAGGCAGGTAATATTGGCCTTTAATGAAGTGTATTACACTCACACTTCACCTGTTATGTTTAGGTTCCATGTGATAAGGAGTGAGCCTATCGGTATTCACCGGGCACAATTCCAAATCCGTGTTGCTATTGAGATATTTCTGACCTGATGGTAAGTGATAACTACAGACTATAAACATCATCAATCCACAAAAGCGGATTGAAGATACATTTATCGCGTTTAAATTCTCCGCTAGGGGTGTTTGTTTTTGTCTCCACTGCACTGGTGTTGTGGGTTCGATCCTCACATGGGACAAATCCTTGTGCGATTCGCAAAGATTTGTTCTAAGACTGGGTGTGCTTGTGTGAGCGAATGTGTGTATATGGCTTTGTCATTGGGACCATTGGATAGTGTAACCGCTTCTGGCGTTCTATCTAATGTAAAAAAAATCCAATTTTTTTTAGCTCAATCGGACACCGAGAAGTGGTCAAATTTAACTTGCAAGTTAAATAAAAGCTTTTAAAAATAGGTTACGTTGTAGTGAATATTAAACCTTTTTCACCAAACTGGAATATAGCATGCTCAATAATTAGGCGGCAGGTTAAAGGTGAGACGGTGGTGCGTTCGTCCTCGAGCTCGTTTACAAGAGCTCTACCTCCATCAGCAAAACATAACATAAACTTAACATTGATTTTTAGTATAACAAGTTTAACATATCACACGCTCGGTTTGCTCCGTCATATTCAATTAGCTACATCTCTGCTGATGCCTTCATTACGCATAATTGTAAAGACACTTTCTTTCATCCAAGGCTTCGCCTATATGTAGGCATTATACAAGATGCATACGACATAGCGACATTAATTTGAAACTACAACTTTTCTTTTTTTTTATACTGCGCCCACAGCGAACGAAAGTGTAGTCCACCTGATGGTAAGTGGAGTACAGCCTATGGACATCAACAATCCACAAAAGCAGATTATAGATGCGTCGCTGCAGCTGAGGACTACGGTGTTATGCCTCATGTGCCAGTAATTTCAGGGCCTGATCTCACCACCAAACCGGAACACAGTTATGGAAGCACTACTATTTGGCGGCAGATTAAAGGTAAAACGGTGGTGCTGCCGCCCTCGAGCTCATTCACAAGAGCTCTACCACCAGTAAAGTAAGTTTCCTATAATATAGTCAGTATTTATTTCCACCGGTACAATTTTACACAAATAAAATATTTGTCTATAACCGTACCAATTGAACTTTGCGATCATCGAATTGTTCCAGTGTTCGCTCGTGGTCCACCTGCATAGTTCACCTGGTTGTACCACGGGTAATATTTTTCTCCCGTGGTCCACCGCAGTTTAACTGGGTGTACCATGGGAATTTATTTTTTTACCGCAGTCCACCTTAGTTCACCTGGTTGTACCACGGGTAATTTTTTTCTCCCGTGGTCCACCTGTATAATATAATTATACAGGGAATAGAAACTTCATACAAAATAATAATTGTTTACCTCATTTTTTTTATGTCAGAAGGTTAATTATTGTTTATTTTATGTTAGCTTTAATATATATTGAATTATATTGTAATATTTATGACAATTTCTTTTAATGAAAAAAAAACTATTTTAGACTATTTAAAAAAAAAAATAGTATAAATAAATATTTTACGACGGTTTTTTGTTTTCCTTATATAGGTGGACCACGGGCAATATATATTAAAAACATATAGTCTATAACAGCATAGGTGGACTGCGGTAAAACAATAAATTCCCATGGTACACCCAGTTAAACTGCGGTGGACCACGGGAGAAAAATATTACCCGTGGTACAACCAGGTGAACTATGCAGGTGGACCACGAGCGAACACTGAATTGTTCGTCAAAGATGAATTTTTCAATAAAGAAAAATAACCGGGTTAAAGAAAAATAAAAACTGATTTATTATACTATGAAAGGTATGACAACTGTTGCAACCTCATGTATGTATAAAAGTAGCCTACATAATATAAATCCAAACTACAGTAACTAAGGTACAGTGTGTGCAAAATTTTATCAAAATCACACATCAAACTTTTGCACTTAATAGGACACAACACATAGGACATTTTAACACAAAACACTCCTTTCAAAGTCGGATAAATCCAACGTTATTTTAATTTTTTACTTTGTTAAGTAACCAAATCGAATTTTTCTTTTAATTTTGACGACCGCATGATACTTATATCGGAACGAATCTCTGCGGATCACATAAAGATTTGTCCCGTGTAGGGGGAGATAGAACCCACAACGCCAGCGTGGTTGAGAACGGCGAAGTGACCCGCTTAAACCACTGAGTCATCCGTGCTATGGAATATATATTTTAATTTCTAATTAGAAGTTGAAATAACGTACGCGTTCATTCTTTACAACATTTGTGCTGAATGTAACTTCGCCATGTTGGTTTGTATCCTACTTAAGATAGGAACAAATGGATGAACGTGACGTCACGAAATGACGACATACAGTTGAGAAATTTAGGGTTCTGGTAAGAGGCGACCGTAGCTGGATGGCTAAAGAGGGTTCAAATCCTGCCGGATTATCCGTCCTCCTGCCCTAATATCTTTTTCAACTGTTTCTTAGTAATATTTAATTTGTATGAAAAACGCGAACTTTTTTCATGTTTTATAAGATTTTATTTAGCTTATCTGCCTCGTTAGTCTAGTAATTAGCGTACCACGAGGTCTCGGGTTCGATTCTCGGATCAGGCAAAGTGTTATTTGTGAACTGAAAACGACACTTCAATTTAATTTATTAACACGCTTATATTAATAGCTTCACCTGTATGTATGTACCTATATATTATGTATGTATGTATGTAACCGACTCCTTTGGACTCGATTTTAACCCACTTTAAACGGACAGATTTCATTCAAATTTTGCACACCTGTCAAAGATCGATGACAATGCAATAAGTCGATAAAAAAAAACGCTTTTATAAATAAACCAAACTAAAAAGTAGAAAATAAATAATAGTTTAAAAAAAACTAAAAAACACGCTTTTAAAGTAGGTAAAGCAACCCACGCTTTTTTCAGCTTATATTAGGAATTATTTTTCACTTTTTAGTTAGAAGTAAATAAAAGCGTGTTTTTTAGTTTTTAAAACTATTATTTTTTTTATTGATTGTTTACCCTGGATAAAAACAATTTCAAGCTAGCGCGAAGATAATACAATACCACCTAGAACGTACGTACAGACACGCACATCTTAAATGTCGGTAATTCGATATTAATATACAATCACGCGTAAAGATGAAGGCATCAGCAGAGACGTAGCTAATTGCATATGACGGAGGCAACCGAGTGTACGATGTATACGAGTAGATATACAAAGTATGTGTGGATATACAAGATTATTTTTACTACTAAACAGTCTTTGGTTCTAACTCACCGATTCCCAGGCTATGCCGGCTGACGAATGATTGTAGCGACCTAGTCGATATTTACGCTGACTCACCTGGCAGGTTTCGTTCAGTGTTACTTAAATATTATTAAGACAAACATTCAAAGTAGCAGTAATAACAATATGCCTGTTTTTAACCGACTTCTAAAAAAGGAGGAGGTTCTCAATTCTATATGTTGCTTTTTTTTTAATATTTTTTACACCTTTTTTGAATTTGTTCCACTACAATTGTTTATTTTATTAAATATGTTTAGCTAAGTACTAACACTTGCAATTAATATTTTCAAGTTAAATTTTGTTAAAACTATGCAGGCAATGACACATGCTGTATTTGCCAATAACTGTTTGCTACACTAACGCTATTAGATATAAGATGTATACTTCAAAATATGTAACATGTAATCAAATGTTGGTGAATCTTAATAAATAAATAAATAAATACTAAAACTTCTTCTTCTTCTTCGTCGTGTCGATGGCTGAGTCAAATTTTATTTTGACTTGCCATCGTGGTGAAAGGATTAGCCAATTCGCTTTGGAGAACTCGCGAATTGCCCAGGGTGCGCCGGTACGTCACTCGGGGCGGGGAGGCTCCTTTCATGCACCCTACTACTAACACTGAAGAAGTTTCTACGAGAACCAGCTAAATAAACATAACATAACATCACGCCTATATTACCCAGAAGGGTGTGGCAGAGATGTACAACACCCACATTTCACCTGTCATGGTATAGCGGGTGAGCCTATAGCCATCCACCGGGCACAATTCCAATTCCGTGCTGCTGCTATTGTGAATTTCCTGACGGAAAGTTCGACCCGGGAATCGAACCTGAGACTTCGCGGCGAGAGTCGCATACGTTAACCACTAGACCATCGATGCGATGCTTGATATTATCTCAAATTAAATGCACCAAATAGTAACCTTTCTAAAATGTAAACCGCCGGGCATCAAACCCGCTCCACCGTTTATAAAACATTGTATAACATCACACTCGACCGCGCACGTTCGCGTGTTTGTCACAACCCATCTCCGAAACTCACCTGTCAATATGCATCGCGTCATACTGGATAGACTCGATGGAGTAAGTATCAGAATTCCAATTTTATATTTTTTTCTTTGGCTTATGAAGAGGCAGAACGATGTAAAGATGGATTACGTGCAAGAAGATATATTCATATTATTATATGTATTCGATTAATTATAAGTATGATATTTATGTATTTAAAGCCAAAAAAATAAATCCAATCAAATCATTTATTTCCATGGGCATCAAGGGGCGCTTGAACACGTCAAAACAAACATCAAAATACAAAAAATATAAAATTAAAATAAAACTTAACTAATTAAATTATAATACTTATTGCAATAAAATGATTTGACATCGGAGCTTAGATTGACTTTAATTCAACTTAGAAGTTTTAATTAAAATCAATCCAAGTACCAGCTCCGATGGGTATTGCATCATGAGAAACTCATGTGCACCATCTTTTCAAATAATTCATACAATATTTGTTTTTTTTTTACCATAATTCTATGTGTAAGTTATAGCAACCAAAACAACATTAGGGCCATATGGAGAAAAAATAAACTTAAATATTGCAATGGAATTGAATTGATACTTATAAATAAATTAGTCCATAGTATATAAGGTTGCACTTCAAGCAGAAAATAAAGGAGTAAAAGCAATGTGTGTGTACCTACGAAATAAAATAAGATTACATTTTTAGTTTTAATATTTGTGTTATAATCACAAAGAGCTCTTTCTTCTTCTCTCCTATTTTCGCCGTGCCCGTCAGGGTCCATAATTGACACTGTACCTATTTATAAGACCATTGTAACATTGTGGAGAGCAATAAAGAATTGAATACTTGAATACTTGAAGATTTGAAAGAAAGAGGAGTAAGTGAAAGCGAGACAGCTGACAGAGGCGAATGGAGAAAAGAGATGTTTGGCGCCGACCCTAAATAAAATGGGATGAAGGCAAGAAAAATAATATAAATTTTTGTTTATTTATTTATTTAACATAACATAACATGATGCCTATAGTACACAGAAGATAACAAACAAACTCTTCTGTTTTATATTATTATAGATTTTAAATGATATTGTCACAGAATTTGCCTAAATAATAATAATATATTACAATCATTAAATTTTATGATCAAAGAGATCGAGCTAAAGATTTGCGAATCATAATTAACGTCTTTTAACAGCAGTCTGGTCTGAAGTCCACTTGATGGTAAGTGATACTTGCAAATAAAAATAAATGATAACATAACATTACGCCTGTATTACTCAGAAGGGTGTGGCAGAGATGTACAACACCCACTCTTCACCTGTTATGTTTAGGTCCTATGGGATACGGGGATGAGCCTATCGCCATCCACCAGGCACAATTCTAACTTCGTGCCGCTATTGTGAATTTCCTGACCGAAAGTTCTCAAATAACACTTTGTCCGACCCGGAATACGAACCCGTGACCTCGCGGTGATAGTTACATAGGTAAACTCACAGATATAGATCTACATAGATAACGCAAGTATCACGATTTGTATTGAAACCAAGCGTGATCTATATCTGTGGGTAAACCCCTAAACCTTCGGGGCGCTCGTTTATTTAACCATTTATAATATCATCACTCACTATCAGATAGATGTTTGATAATTTACAAAATAAACTGACTTAAAAATGCACTAAAAAGTAAGAAATACACAAGTAACGATTCGCCTCTTCTGTGTATTACTTGAAAGAATACAGTAAACGGCTTCAAGGTGCCTATATTTAAAGAATTATCCCTGTACTCCTAACCGTTGAGGAGTTGTACCTTCCAGCATCAGCTCAGCAACATTAAAAGCTGACTGCTAGATGCAAATATCAAAATACCTTTAGCTAATATACGAAAAACAATATAGAAGCCTTTAAAATATAATCGAATATTTTTTTGGAAGTCGATTAAAAATTACTTTATAATTATCAAAAATTAATAGAAGTTTTATAACCGAATACCTTTAGGTAATGTACTAAAAACAATATAGAAGCCTTTAAAATACCTATAATCGAAGAATTTTTTGGAAGTCGGTTAAAAATTACTTTTTATCAAAAATTAATAGAAATTTTTAAAAAATTAACTCATAAACTTACGCGTTGCATGGTTAAATAAAATATAACGGGAATTAACGCGATCATGCAATTATTTACCTTTTAGGCTTTACGTTTCGGCTAACAGATTACACTGGCCATTTTCGTGAGTCTGCTTTCGAAAATGGCCAGTGTAATCTGTTAGCCGAAACTTAAAGCCTAAAAGGTAAATAATTGCATGATCGCGTTAATTTCCGTTATATTTTATAGAAATTTTTAATTTCTGGATTCTGTCACTTACCCCACATGTTATATTCCGTGTAACACAACACCTCTGCTCATATTGCAAGCTGTAGCGTGATGCTATACCTTTATTTTCTAACACAGCACCTGTTGTACACGAACATTGATTGACAACTTCCCTGGAAGCAAAGACAAATAAAAAAAAAACACGTTGCGTGATCTATCTATAGAGTATATTTTTTAGAATTCGCTATCTAGGTGGGAATTACAGGTTGAAAAATATGGTAAAAAGAACCGCTTCTTAGGATATTATTAATACAAATAAATACTGAAGTGTCTGCTTTTAATGTCAAAATAATATTTTTTTTCAGTTGATATAGTTATTTCTATGTAAAATAATTAAGTATGTATTTACAAAAGAAAAGTATACAATAATATGTATAGTATCAGTTAGACTCAGCCATCAACACGACAAAGAAGAAGAAGAAGATTTAAGGACTACGGTGTTATGCCTCATATGCCAGTATCAGGGCCTGATCTCACCACCAAACCGGAACACAGTAGTATAAACACTATTAAGGTGTCAGATTATTATCGAGTATTTTTTTTTAGATTTAGTTATTTAAAATAAACCTGTGTATTGTTTGGTTCTATAACTGATATTGTTTTTTCTGTTAAAAAATGCCTAATTATTGTGACAGTGGATTTATCATCATTATGATGAATGTAACACTATCTTACCCACAATCAGGGCGCACAAGAATACCAGCGCCGTAGTGCTAATGTGCTGCAGTATTATGCTGAGGTACCTTTTCTGGCACATCAATGTAATTATTATTATAAGTAGTTTTAAAAATGTATAACTATGCTTAAGATTTGCCAGAATAAAAGCTTCTTTCTTTCTTTCAGATTAAAGGTGAAACTGCGACTTTCTTTCTCCTGTTAGTTTACAAAATGTTTTAAATTTCTACATCCAGAAAACTAGGCGTAGGTACTTAAAACTATAAAATAATTTTATTTCTTTCGAATTTCGTCGACTATTCTTTTATGACACCTCAGAGTGTCTATCATAAAAGCTCGCCTGTGTGACCTGGTTTAAAGTTAGCTAGAATTGCAGAATATAGCTTTCTTTTTAAAGAACCGTAATCTTGATTTGTATATATGTAGTTGGTACTAGCCAGCAGATCTTTATATAACCTATTCGTTCTCCAAATAAATGATATCAAGATAAAAAAAGGAATAAACAGGGTTATTGGTAATTCGACGTATTTATTCTTTATTATATGAGCCAATATATATATTACCGATATGTGTGGGTAACTTAACTATTAAATTCATTAATTTATAATTTCCTACTATATAAATGGACTCGCCCATAATACTAACTGTAACTAAAAATTATTTTCATGGAACCTAAACATAACAGGTGAAGTGTGGGTATTGTACACCTCTGCCACACTCTTCGGGGTAATGTATGTAATGTACCTACCTTCTACCTTCTGGTAGATCACGACCATAGAAATCTTAATAACTAGTCAATAGAAATGCTATCGACTATCTTTTAACACTGGGACGCATGTCGCTGGTTTTCAAATACCACTTTTTGTATTCCTGCAAACAAAATTATTCTTTTTGGCGATGACATTAAGACGACAATTCCTCAACTCGCACTTGTGTTCGATTAGACAAATGCGCTTGTATTCCTGCAAACAAAATTATTCTTTCTGCGATGACATTAAGACGACAATTCCTCAACTCGCACTTGTGTTTGACTTGACAGATGCGCGGCGACAAGGTCACGCGTCTTTGACATTTCTATTGCCTTATAAATTAATGTATTTGTATTTGTATTTGATTTCTATGATCACGACAGTTGAAGGGACGGTGCACCCTGGGCCGGGAAAGGGTGATCTTCTGAGGTTATTGCTGCGTGGTGCGGCGCGGCGAACACCATGGCCAGAGGCTAATTCTGGCAGGGCGGCCCACCACTTGTCTCTCTGATCAGCAGAGGGCACAGTGGTGGGGCAAGGGTGCGCACATAACCACACCGTACCCCCTAGCTATGTGGACAGGTAATTTCACCGCCTAACAAAAAGAAAGAAAACTGCCCATTTCGTCATCCGGTTGTCATCAGTAGTAAATAATTTGGGTTTCTTAAATTTATTTACCCTGAAAGTAACTTAGACTTTCATCAACACCTACATTTCACCAAACGCAGCCGTAAATTCTGGCGAAACTGCAAATTCCCCTCCATTGACGCAGTATTTATTATTATCACTTGTAAAATTCCACACTTAACCTATATTGTGCCTAGTAAATTCCCTCAAGTGTGCCGCCTTTTAATCTGCGAATTGAGCGTGAAGATATATATCTTTTTGGAGATATAGGTACAGGGTATTTTTTAAAATAATTGTTACCTTAACAAATGTAATGGTACACATATGTACATATGGCTGAGATGGAGTCCATTTTGGTTAAAATAATCTTACTTTAAGTTTTTGTATAAAACTAAAATTAGATATACTTACTTTTTATTGTTATATATATAATTTATTCTTTGATTGTTACCTTGTACACCGCTGTATTAAGTAAGTTTTATTTTTACTCGAATAAATTCGATTATTTCTTTCTTTCTTTTTTTTTCTCATATACAGCTTATATTTACATACTATTTAAAACAATCTTTACTCTGTGACTTTTTATACTATAATTTTTTGCAATTATATTTCTTTTGAAAAGCTAAATTGAGCAAATCATGGTATTGTCGGCTTTTTAATGTTTGCAAAAATATGAAAAGGCGAGAATTTGATAAGTCAGTTACAAAAACACCACGAAAGTCGTTGATTATCAAAGATATGAGACAAAATGAAAGTATTAAAATAAATATTCTCGTTAATTTGTTGGGTTAATATAATAAAGTCGTAATTATAACAAAGTTAGTATTCAAGTATACAAGTATTCAAATCTTTATTGCACTCCACAATGTTAAAATGGTCTTATAAATAGGTACAGTGTCAATAATGGACACGGCCAAAGTAGGAGAGAGGAAGAAAGAGCTCTTTGTGTTTATAACAAAAATATTTAAATTGAAAAAAGTATCTTATCAGAAGTTATAAGAAGAACAAACTCTATGGTTTGTTCAGAATAGAGTGTTAAAGTTCCCATTAAGACTTCACGTATTTTACATAGACTATTAGTATTTTTAAAATTACCCGTTTAAAGTAAAGGGGCTTTTAAGTGCCAAATTGAGGCGTTATGCGGTTTGGCCTCGATAAACAGAGCATTGAAAAAAACGCTGTTGTTGAAGCGCATACACTAACCACTAGACCAACAAGGCAGTATAAAATTGAGAATACAGCAAACTATTCAGACAGCAAAATCTTGCTTGCAAACGGTACTTCTTGAAAAACAGCGTAGAACAAAGATATGTGACGAATCAACAATGAATGTATCGTCGTTGTCAAACCAAAATCTGCTATGTGCAGAAATCATAGTTTTGAGAAATTGACAAAAAAAGGTCTCCTGCATTCAAGGGATTGTAGGTAAGAGGTCGTCAATAAGAGGTCGTAGATCGTCATATAATGGTCATAAGCACATGACAGTTTTTTATATGGTAGGATATAGCAGCGAACTATATGCAGAGGTTTAAAGTAGAAATCTTACAAAAGTGCACATAGCAGATTTTGGTTTGACAACGACGGTATGTCATTTCAAAAGTGTGACGAATCGACAATGTGGCAAATCTACAATAACTCTATGATATAACTTCTTTAAAATGATGATGAGCTTTTCTAAATGAGCCCGTGGGCTTATGTAGTGAACGGGCCTAATTATCATCATGTTCCAGACTAAGGATATATAATTATTTATGTTATTATTAAATACTTTATGTTGCTTGTTTTAAATCATATTATAGTAATAGAAAATGATTGCTGGTGAAAATGTATATTATACAATGAGTGTGTTTCTACATATATATTATTTGCATGCCATTCTACATGGCAAACATAATCTTGAACTTCATGTATCTTTATAACTTGCATGCGATTTTATTATTGTATGTACACATGTGTTTGAGCAAATAAATAAAATTATCTTAGCTTATCTTATCTAACGATGCTGACATACATTTGCAATAAATGACGTCACTACTGCCCAAAATAGACTGCAAGGCACTCCCAGTCAAATTTCAGATATTTGACTACAACCTCCGTACTTCGGCTACTGGTTCATGCAAGAACGCACATCTTGCTGATTAACCTGACGTGGAGGTGTAGTGTGGTACAAGATAAAAGAGATAAACGATTTGTGTCTATGCCTATATAACTGTCTCGATGGTCTAGTGGTTAGCGTATGCGCCCCTAACCGCGAGGTCTCGGGTTTGATGCCCGGGTCGGGCAAAGTATTATTTGTGAATTTTCCGTTAAGAAATTAGGGTTGGAATTGTGCCCGGTCGATGGCGATAGGCTCACCCCATATCCAATGTGACTTAAACATATCAGGTGAAATGTGGGTGTTGTACACCTCTGCCACACCCTTCTGGGTAATATAGGCGTGATGTTATATTATGTAATAAAATTGTAAATTTAAGTAAAATCATATTTTATAGAATGTTTGTCTGTCTGTCTGTATGTTTGTACACGCCCAAAAATACTGCATGCAATTGTATAAGGTTTTCACAGTTGTGTAACTGGACGGCTAAATTAAAAACTGGTAAATGTTTTATCTTTGTGTTTTGTTAACTTAATGAAGATAGAATAATCTTTATTGCACACTAAAATAAATACATTAAGAACATTATTGAGCATTAAGACATGTACAATGAGATCGCTTATTTTTTATTTTTTTACATTAGATAGAACGCCAGGAGCAATTACACTATCCAATGGTCCCAATGACAAGGCCAAATACACACATTCACTCACACAAGCACACCCAGTCTCAAAACAAATCTTTGCGAATCACACAAAGATTTATGCCATGTGGGGATCTAAAGTACAACATCAGTACAGTGGAGAGCGGCGAGGCGACCGCTTAAACCACTACACCACACGTGCAGACAAATGGACTGCTGTTATGGTGCTCTCATCGGCGTTCATGAGCACCTTTCTTGTGCAAGTGATTGTATTATACCCTTATGTCTTACAGGCAACTATTGGATGGGTAAAAAGAAAGACTGATATGTGGTTGTTGGCGACCAACCAACCTTTTTATACAGTCATATTGTTGGAACGAAGTTCCTTATCGCGCGTTGCGAAAGGGGGCTAGACGGAAAAAATTGGGACGAAAAGTTGTAACGACACATTTCGTAGCAATTCTCGTAGCGGCCTAGTAATTACATGCTACGAAGAATTTGATTTCAGCAGAATCAACAACGAAATATAATACTACCATTGATGCAGTTTTTTCAAGACATTTAAATAAAATAGAATCCCAAACATTTGTTTCCTACTTCAGTTACCACAAGACAATTATTACTAAAATTGAGCCTACTGATTAAATTTATATTACATTATAATAGTTAATAAAAAAAATAAAAATATTATAACTTAAAAAAATATTTTTATTATAACTTAGAAAAATAAAAATTTCTTTACTATTTAATCGAAAGGAACTTCGTTCCATCCGGGTTTCCCTTGACACCTCAGTAGTTTTTTTTATACATAATATTGTTTTTGGTATTCTTTTGGACAAATATATATTGTATAGAGAATTAAACAGTTGAACCACAGCAGCGTTTCAATCAACAGTGGTAGTTTAAGATATAATCAGGGCTTAGTTAATTTTACACAACTCGCTCTCCTCTTTTCCCTTATACCACGAATAGACATGTTACGTGTCACGAAGAGGCGATTCTCTAATATCCTTAAAGTCAAATACTCAAGCTGTGTCGCGTCAATAAATTTAGATACGTAATTTATCTATATTCTTTCTTACATAATAAAATTGTTTATTTGCCTAAAAACTGACTCGATGTTCTAGTGGTTAGTGTATGCGCCTCTCACTGAGGTTTCGGGTTCGATTCCCAGGTCGGGTAAAGTGTTATTTGTGAACTTTCCGTTAGGAAATTCAGAATAGCAGCACGGAGTTGGAATTGTGCCCGGTGAATGGCGTTACTCATCATCTATTCCATGGGCCCTAAACATAACAGGTGAAGTGTGGGTATTGTACACCTTAGCCAAACCCTACTGGTTAATAAACGTGATGTTTTACAATAAAATTGTTATTTTTTTATCGGTATTATTAATTTCATTTGAAAAGATGGTGCACATGAGTTTCTCACCAGCTCTTCTCATAATGCAATACCCATCGGAGCTGGTACTTAGTTTGATTTTAATCTGATTCTAAACCGTTGGATTAAAATTAATCTAAGCCCCGGTTATTCAAATCATTGTAATTAGTATAATTTAGTTTTACTTATAATTTATTTTTATATTATTTATTTGTAATATTTTGACGTGTTCAAGCGCCTCCTGAGGCCTATGAAAATAAATGATTTGAATTTGAATTTGGTCTATCTGTATATTTGAACGCGCATCACGGAAAAAAAATTGCTTGGAATTGTATGCATATTTCACAATTGTGCAGTTGGAGGGCTACCTTAAAAACTAGTATATAATTTATCTTTGTATTTAATCCCAAAAGAGGTTTATTAGACCGTGGAAGTTTATAAGAGAGATTTGTCAATTTAAAGGAAAAGAAATTATACACACAGTAGGTTCCTTGCATGACGTAAATGCAATGTAACTGACCCGACAATCAAACGTTGGACCGACACATGTTCTTCTTCGTCGTGTCGATGGCTGAGTCAAATTTTATTCTGACTTGCCATCGTGGTGAAAGGATTAGCCAATTCGCTTTGG
Source organism: Hypena proboscidalis (assembly GCA_905147285.1). Classification (NCBI taxonomy): domain Eukaryota; kingdom Metazoa; phylum Arthropoda; class Insecta; order Lepidoptera; family Erebidae; genus Hypena; species Hypena proboscidalis. Next base: position 1,638,091 of record LR990153.1, read on the forward strand.
AGAACTCGCGAATTGCCCAGGGTGCGCCGGACGTAGGGAATAGTTGCGTACGTTATTATCGTTGGGTTATGTGTTTTATTTGTTTAATTCAAGTTTACATTATTATAACGGCTAGGTTATCAGAATTGTATTTTGTAAATAATACAGATAAAATAAAAATAAAAAATTAAGAGAGGCTCCCTTTTAACAGACATGTTTTCTTTTGCTTTTTTATAGTTAATGGTATGAAACCTTTCGTACGCGAGTCCAACTCACACTTGGCCGTTTTGTTCTGTTTTTTTGCCCAGGTTGCGCCGGACGTAGGGAATCGTTGTGTACGTCACTCGGGGAGGCTTAAACCTTACCGACACAGGTATATAATCGGATACATTTCGGAGTGTTCCGAGGAATTGCACAACCTTCGCTTCATGGTAGATATTCGCTTCAACACTCCTTATGCAAACTGCCAAAGTCTATCTAACACCTGTAAAATTAGGGCTAACATTTGGACGTCTATTTAAATTCGTCAAACAAGCTTGAATATTATAATTAAAATTATGAATACTCCCAATTAGGTCCAGTCCTAATTGGCCCTTTAGCCATCCTTTAAAATTTTTAGGGTTTCGTACCCAAAGGGTAAAAACGGAACGTTTTACTAAGACTTTAATAAATATATTTATCTTATCTTTAAGACTACGCTGTCCGTCCGTCTGTCACAAGGTTTTCTCGTGAGCCGTGAATGTATTAATGTTGCCGCTATAAATAAATAATTAATAAATATTTCACAACTTACAAACTAAGCAGAGCTTGTACTATGGGTACTAAAACAACTGATACTTATATTATACATACATACTTTTCTTTTGTAAATACATACTTATTATACATAGAAACACCAAGACTAAGACAAACCCCCATGTTCATGTGTGCATGAACATGGGGTTTGTCTTAAGAGAGAAAGATTTGTCTTTAGCGGGAATCAAACCCACGACCTGGGATTCGAAGGCAGGTACACTATCTACTCTGCCATCCGGTCGTCAATAAAATATAACAACCAATACTAAAACCGAATAAAATATATATTTTAAATTTTAGGGGGTCTTCCATACAACAAACGTGATGTTTTGCTTATTTAAGCACAATATTGACAACGGCGTAAGGTAGACGCTTGAAATATTTACAGAATATTTTATAATATATTTAATTTAAAAATAAATAATTTTATCAGATAAAATAAAAAAAGAATTAAGTTAAAACTTTAACCCTACTACGTAATAATATTGTACTAAATCTTAGTTTGCTTCACTGAGAGGACTGTGAGAACTGTACCACCGCATAAAGATTTTAACTTAAACAATATGATAAGTATATATATTTGTAATGTGCAGGACAAGACCTTTCATTTGATACCAAACACTTCATTATTATGTTACTTTTTTATTTCTTGATGGTAGAATCTGACGTTTAAATGCAGTTATATAAAATTTTAATAACATTTATATAACCAATGTCACCCAGACTATTCTTACAAATTTAGGCGCTACGGTGGAACATACAAACATACAGACTGCCAAATCATTACTCTCCATTTTGCCTTCGACGTAGTCGGATAAAAAGGCTCTCATTCAAAAGACATTTAGGCATCGCTTCACGATAGATATTCTACCAATACGCACTAAGCGTTTCGTCTCTACATTTCTTATGCGAACTGCCAAAGAATAGAACGCCTTGCCCGAGTCTGTTTCCGCATAGTACAACTTGGATCTCTTCAAAGCAAGAGTTAATAGTTATCTCATAGGTAAGCGTGCTCCACCGTAGACCGCATCATCACTTGCCATAAGGTGAGATCGTGGTCTAACGCGTGCCTCATGCAACATAAAAATATAAAAAAAAATGTAGTACGGAACCATTCGTGCGCGAGTCCAACTTTACCGGTTTTTCAACAAAGTAGCCACTATTAAAATGTTTCACTTGGCTAAACGGCAAAAATATCATTTGGACCATAAACTTAAAGATCCTGTGATTTTATAAAGGTAACTAGAAAATATTATGATAATGTAAAGAAAAAATTGTTAGACATTTTGAAAACTGACTTAACTTTAGTCATGAAAACCTTTTAAAAACTTGCCAGTGACCTGTATAATTAAGCTTAGTACATTTGCTTTGAAAATTCTTTGAAATATTTAGTTTTCTATTACAATGTGAATTACAACTACCCAACTATTTTGCTTGCTTGGATTCGTTTCAAATTGCTATATTTTTTTAAGTATTTTTATTATAAATTCATAAAGAATATCTTTGTGATCTTTTTACAGTTCGTCTCAAATTTCAAAGTAGTGAGAAAATATTCATTTTTGTTTTTTTGTCAATGTAGACAATGTGTTTTGAGACGTTCACTTATAACTTAATATTTTCAATAATTAGGATATTAATGTTTAAGTACAAAAAAGCGTAAATAAAGGAAAATAGTATCAGATTAGTTTAAAATTCATGCGTATTTGCATCATTTTTTATCAAAGATTCAAATATTCAAATCATTTATTTTCATAGGTCCCAAGGAGCGTTTGAACACGTCAAAACATTAAAAAAATAATATAAAATAAATTATAAGAAAAACTAAATTATAATAATAATAATAATAATAAAACTCTTTATTGTACACCAAACACAAAACAATAGAAAAGATATAATACACGTAATGGTATGGTAATACAATTGGCGGCCTTATCGCCTTGTGGCAATTTCTTCCAGGCAACCATTGGATGGAAAGAAATTTTAAAAAAGTGTGAATTTAGGGGAGCGCGCGGTGTATAAAGATGGGCAAAACTAAAAACTATACTGTTTAATATCTTTAATAATACAAAGCTAATCAAATTACACATAATTAATAATATATAGTAATACTGTACTAATACGTATATAAATAAATAGTACATATATAAATACATAACAATATAATATAAATAATGGTAATAAATATAATATTTCAAAAATAAATATAGATGTGTAGCATAATTAAGAGAAACGACACATAAATAAATAAAGCAAATAAACTGTAGGGATATCATTTTGTTGTGGACAAGTAGTGTGCATGTACCATTCTCTTGAAAACTGGCAGTGATTTTGCACCTCTCACATTAGCCGGCAGCGCATTCCACAATCTGACAGCTTGTACTGTAAAGGCCTTGTCCATAAATGTTGTGGAATGTTCAGGCATTTTTAATCTCTGGTTCTCAGATGACCTCAAAAACTTCGTGTGGGTGTCATGCAAATAACTGAAACGTTTTTTAAGGTAAAGGGGTGTTAACGGGTTAAATAAAATATTATACAAAAGGGACAGTATATGAGCATTCCGGCGAAGGCGTATGGGTAACCACTTGAGCCTAACACGAAAAGCAGAAACATGATCATATTTGCGCAAACCAAATATAAATCTGATACAAAAATTTTGAAGGCGCTCAAGTTTATTAAGTTGGTCTTCGGTGAGGTCTAGATAACTGACATCTGCATAATCAAGGATAGGAAATAGAAGGGACTGCACTAGCGTAGTTTTCGTAGCTATAGGAAGAAAATTGCGTAATCTTCGCAGGGACCCCCCCGAGGCAAACATTTTACGACTGAGTTCTTGGAGTTGAGGACCCCAGGATAAACATCTGTCGATAAATATGCCTAGATTTTTAACTTTATCGCTGTACGGTATAGTGGTTCCTTCACAAGAAACAGAAGGCAAAAGCGACCAATCTATTCGCGATATTAACCTAGGGCTGCCGACAACCATCGCCTGAGTCTTCGTTGGATTAATAAGTAAGCCATAGGACTTACTCCAGCAATTATGTATTGTAGAAATCCAATTTGTATTGTATTAATAATATTATGTATCGCGAAAGTTTAAAATCATTAAAACCAAGTTATACTTTTAACAATGATTTGAATAACCAGGGCTTTGATTAATTTTAATCAAACTGTTCAGAATCAGATTAAAATCAATCTAAGTACCAGCTCCGATGGGAAAATGTTCTTAAATTTAGTATTATTTCGTGAATTTGACATTTGTGGGCTCGATTTTTGGGCCAATGAGTTGGGTATGCAGGGCAAAAACTTCTACGCCATAGTAAAAACTGACTGCAAAGATATGCAAGTTTGTACCTATTTCATATTTAATAAGTGTAATATACGGGTGCGCTTTTTCTTACATAACTTTTGAACTCCTAACATCGAAAGTCCGAAAATGTGTTTCATACAATTTTATTTCATAATGATCACTCTTCATAATTTTTATTTCAATAAATATTAAAACGCCAAATGAATCGACTTCATAATTTTATTGTTCATACATTTATTTGTACTCATTTTTGCTTTCATATATTTCTTAATCAGAAGTGCTATTTATCCTATACATCAAAATTCATACTGTTAATAAACATACATCACTTTTAGTAAAGTAGTAGGTTAGGTTAGGTTAGAACTGCGACCATAACACACTAGAATCAATCTGTTTTTAAAACATTTACAAACATACCTACATTTTAAACAGAATGCTACAATTTAATCTTATTTGAGACAACGTTATGTACACAAATAATATGAACATTGTCTCTTATGAAGAAAACTATTCTGAATAAAAAAATATATTAATTAAACACCTTCTTAATGAAAACATTATGAAATAAAAAAATATGATGACGGGGTGTTATGAGTTCCGATTATAGGAATATTAATGTATGAACATAAAGTTTATGAAGAAAAAAATTATGAAGAGTGATTATTATGAACTCCAATTCGTAGTAAAATCGTAAATATGAATACAAATTTTATGAGAGCCGATATGGACCCGTAATATACCCACTATTTAGATATAACTCATTTATCCTTAACTGGTGTCGTACTCTTTACTATGACTTAGAAGATTTTGCCCTGCATACCCAACTCATTGGCCGACGTACAGTCGCGACCAAAAGTCCATATGCAATCTCAAAAGGCAATAGTTTGAAGTGTAGTGTGACTTACGACCTTCTATTTCCAAGAAATAGACACATGTTGTTAACAAATAATTGTATTTCATAATTTCATCCACAATGTAAGTGACAAGATGGCCGAGCGGTTAAGGCATGCAGTTAGAATAGATGCGATTATCAATTCACCGCAGGTTCAAATCTCACTTGGTTACTTTTATACTTTTTGAAGTTTTTACTCGATTAGAAGGAATGGGATATAGTATTCTTTATCTTGTTCACTTTGTTCACACATTTGTAAATATATAGAAAATGTATGGGGTTTGATGGTGCAAAGGCCCACCTTTGCACCATCAAACCCCATACATCACGGGATGAAATGTGTATACAACAGTTAAAAACCCATTGCATGGAAGTGTGGGCAAACTTAAGAGGAACCAGTATATGCGCTAATATTGTAGGGTCCATGCGCAAACGTCTACTTGACTGCATTGAAAATAATGGAGGTTATACGAAATATGAATAATGTTATAATTATTTAAGATTAATTTAAGATGTTTTGGTTTTACTAATAAGACGCTGTAACTGAATATTAGCACTTCTGTAAATATTTAATGATCTTCAATGGAGGTTTAGTTTCCTTCTTCTTTTCGTCAAGACAAGCTGTAACTTCAATACATTTATTGTGACGTTACATTAAAAAAAACATCGTCATAAAGTGTAAATCATAATATTAGTCTTCAATAAACGCTACTGTATACCAATACCTATTATAAGTGGGTATCAACAATTATATTTTTGTTATTAGAACATCCTGTCCTTGTTGTCATTGTAAATCAATTTAGTAATATTTATAGGTATTATCAATGTTATGAATTGACTAAGTGGGTTACAATAAAAAATCTTATAAACGGTTACAAGGGAACTTTTTTATTTAGGTAGGAATGTGACGTCACAATTCTCTTTAAAATGTATTAATTGTGTAAATAAATAAAACGAATAAACATTTTTACCATCATTCAGCCTTCCTTTTTTTATTTCTACCTTACAAAAATGAAAATAAAAATAAAAAAATACGTAAATAGTTAAATAATAATATGTAATTATTTATGTATTGTATACATGTATTGTATCACAATTTAAGCATGAATACCTAACAAGTTTGTGCTTAAAATGTTACAAATATTATTATGATTTCGTAAAAACAAAATACAACCACAAATCAACTAAGCTTCAAACTCAGATTTAGTTGATAGTGATCCCAATGTTTACCCGATATAGCTACCTGCTCATGATAGATAGATGCGAATTCAAAGAACCGGTCGCCACTGTGACGCGTTTTGTACGAATGTGACAACATTTCATTAGTGTGTGTTATCTTATAAACTGCTAAACACGCAAGCGACTTCGTTAGTGTGTGTAATGGCTGTATCGGGCTCGTACCGTTCATAGCAATGTAATCCTTAGCGTGCCTATGGACTTCTGAGCGTTTACTGTACATAGGACAGAGAGACACATACACATCATACATACATAGATAGAGTAGAATAGAGAGAGTGATAATAATCTGAATTTCAGTATGTGTGAGGCCGCTCTAACTGTGAATTTACATGTCATACCTACTACAGTACGAACCTGTATTGCCAAATTTTGCCAGACCGGAAATTACTCAGAAGAAGACTTGTTCTGTACCAAATTTAGCCAATTTGTATGTTTGTGTTTGTTATTTTTAATAGATTACTTATAATCTATGTTATCTAATCTGTGTGTAATTTGTCATCTACTCGTGTGGCTCACTGTGCGCATTAGGAAACTGTAAGCACATGCTGCCTAACAACTTTAATAATGTCTGTCTTCAATAACATTATAAGCGCTGGTACGCACTAATAATATTTAATAATGCTCAAAGCCGTATTATTTGGGGCCCAAATTGAGCTTATAAGACACTTTTAAACTCTTTTACTAATGATTTAGTGTTACATAATGATTCTCATATACTGCTTTGCACTTGAGTCGATGCTGTTGTACGCTTCTTATAATGTTGTTTTGTGTTACTTGGGCAGTGAGCAGCTGAGTGTAAAATAAATAAATAAATATCGTCTACTCAAACCATAAAGCCCATATTTTCACACTCACTTTTCACCCACCATAGCATTACTTTTCTAACGCGCCCCATAACTAGGGGTCGATGATCTCTGCACCCCTCGGCTAGACGGTGGTTTATTTATAAAAGTAGATCGATCCGCGGTGCCGGTTTGATTCCCGGGCGAAGGAACAGATGGCGTCATCGATGTGATTTGATTTATGGTTTTAACCGACTTTAAAAAGGAGGAGAAAGGAAATAGTTTTTGATAATTACTAAAAACTTGAAAAAATGTTTACCCACTTTATATGTAGCTTGATGGCGAGAAAGGTACTCGATAAATATGATTTTTAAACATAACATCACGCCTATTTTACCCAGAAGGGTGTGACAGAGTGCAGCAACCCACATTTCACCTGCTATGACTTTTAGCGACATAATTATGTCAAACCACTCAAGCGCTATGGGTGCGTTCCATATTTTTCGGTTTTTGAAGTTTTGTGGTGTCATTTGTTTTTATTGTCGAGTATTTTTATTATTATTATTTTTATTTATTTTATTTTTTCTATAACTTATAATTATATTGTATTTTTTGTCAAATTTGTCTTCATTAGGACGAATGTCGCACTACTTTACTCGCAATCAGGGCGCACCAGAATACCAGCGCTGTAGTGCTGATGTGCTGCAGTAGAATGCTGAGGTGTGTACCTATAAGTAGTTTTATAAGTGATTTAAGCTTAAGGTTTTCCAAAATAAACGTTTCTTTCTTTCTTTCTTTCTATGTTTAGGTTACATGGGATAGAGGGAGAGCCTTAGCCATAAACCGGGCACAATTCCAATTCCGTGCTGCTGTTTTGCAGACGACAACATTTTACCTGACCAGGGAATCTAACCCAAGACGCGGTAAGATGATTTTTTAGTTATTTTTACTTTATTACGAATTAAAATCAATCCAAGTACCAGCTCCGATAGGTATTGCATCATGAGAAGAGAAGGGTGCATGAAAGGAGCCTCCTGTGACGTACACAACGATTCCCTACGTCCGGCGCACCCTGGGCGATTCGCGAGTTCTCCAAAGCGAATTGGCTAATCCTTTTTACCACGATGGCAAGTCAAAATAAAATTTGAGTCAGCCATCGACATGACGAAGAAGATGAGAAGAGCTGGTGAGAAACTCATGTGCACCATCTTTTCTAATAATTCATACAATATTTGTTTGTGTCAAAAGAGGTTAATTACAGGTGAGGAGTAGAGCATTGTGCAGGAAATTTAGTGGTGGTAGAGCTCTTGTCAATGAGCTCGAGGGCGGCAGCACCACCTCTCACCTTTAACCTGCCGCCAAATAGTAGTGCTTCCATTACTGTGTTCCGGTTTGGTGGTGAGATCAGGCCCTGAAATTACTGGCACATGAGGCATAACACCGTAGTCCTCATCTGCAGCGACGCATCTATAATCTGCTTTGGTGGATTATTGATGTCCATGGGCTGTACTCCACTTACCATCAGGTGGACTACACGTTCGTTCGCTGTGGACGTGGTTTTAAAAAAAAATATTTAGACAACACAGAGCGATTACGTAGTAGTAGTCATTTACCAGAACACCTGGGACGAAAATATTCGTACCAAAGGGTTGCCAATAAAACGCTTATTTCATGTAAATAAATCAATTCGTTTGTACTTTAGTGCGAAATCATTTCGACCCAAAACAAAGTTATAGACGCACATCAATTTGGGACCAGCATTTACATTTGAAACAAAAATAATGATGACAAGGTCATTGGTATGTATTTATTTTTTATAAGAGTGTGTTTTTGTTGATGGAAAGATGAACCAAGATGTTTTTATAAAACAACAAACTAATTGCCGTTCGAACATGTTCAAATCAAATCAAATCAAAATCTTTTATTAAATAAAAGATTTTGAAAACACCTGTAAAAACCACATTTTAACTAATTTTGTTAAAATGTGGTTTTTACACTGCACATTTGCTATCTTACTTGTATAGCATACAAATATAAAATTATTAATTATTAATTAGCATTGCCATACAACGTGGCAATGCTGTCAGCCTTCCGAACACGGTCCCCACAACCGAGATCGTTGCGGAGGAATGACGCCTAACTTAATGTAAATATTTGCCTTTTTATTTTTACCTATGTATATATTTTCAATTTATTTAATGGAACTTTATATTTCTTTAGTGTTTTTAAAATATAAAATTAACTTATAAACTAAGAATAATAATTAAAAATTTAAACATATAATTCTTAAATTCGCGTAAATTCACCGTTCGTACATGTTCGCGTGGTACTTCAAATAAAAGTAGAAATTAGAATGATAATCACGAAAAAAGGCCTAGAGAATTATCAAAATAGGTTCAACCAAATTAAACCTCGCTTACAAACAAAAATAATAAAAAAAAATCCTTTAAATTATTATTTAAGAAAATAATAGCTGATATTTTATATTTTATTTCACATTCTCGTTCATCTTCAACGCACACTCACCCTAAGGGCCGGCGCGCACTTCAGAATAAATTCATTTACATTTTGTCTGCAATAAGACATGAAATCATTTTAGCCGAATTTCAAATGTTCTGTTTTGTAAATAAATGTGATTGTAAGGTGAAGGGAACATTGTACGATTATTTTACTACTGTATAGAATTATTTGAGTTTATCACCAACTAATGCTACAAAATACAGGGTAACTTAAAAAATAATCAAAATAACTTGGGGTGCATGAAAGGAGCCTCCCCGAGTGACGTACACAACGAGCCTACGTCCGGCGCACCCTGGGTAATTCGCGAGTTCTCCAAAGTGAATTGGCTAATCCTTTCACCACGATGGCAAGTCAAAATACAATTTGACTCAGCCATCGACACGACGAAGAAGAAGAATCAAAATAACATGATAAACGCAGCTTCCCTTAATCATTTTATCATCAATATCGTCTTATTATAACTAGCTTCTCCACACACGGGGTTTCAATTATCTTCTTACAAAATTTAATTAGCACTTTTTACTGACTTAACTAAAAGATAAGTAAACAAAGTTAAACAAACTTACTTTTATATAAAAAGATTAGTCGCGAATCGCGCCGAAAATTCGTAAATGCGTGCTGAGCCTTACACCATCTAAAACAGAATGAGTTCTACCTACATTTGAGGAAATTGAGTTCTGGCAATTCTCGAAATTGTTTTTTATTTACTCAAGTCCGAATCAGATGGACAGAAAAACAAGTTTTTCAATATCAGATCAATGTATGTGACTAGCATCTACGCGCGGCCCTGCCCGTGTGCCTTAATTATTCCTGAGTTCTTGTATTATCGCCACATTGATTTTCATTGGGACCGATCTAGTAGATTCTTAGATATTTGGTTACTTGTTTGTACCCAGACAAAAATCTTTCCTCTTTATATATAGAAATATGATCCACTTTACTTGAATACAATTTGCTAACACATTAAATATCAACACATTTAGATGTATTAGAATGTCTTCTTCTTAGTCGTTATCTTCATTGCTGAAGGTCGTGTCTAGCTAGAAGTGTTGGTCACTCGATGCACCATGCTTCGCCACGTATTCCTGTCCTCGGCGGTCTTTAAAGCCTTGGTGATTGATAGGCCAGTGAGCGATTAAATTAGGTTTGACCAGCGGGTAGGTGAGCGACCGCGTGATCTTCCGTCGACATGGCCAACTACCATCAGCTTCTCTAGGCTGTCAGGGTTTCTACGAGCGCTGTGTCCGAAGTAATGATAAAAGAATGTCTTAGTAAAATAAGTATTAATGTTTGTATGTAATGTACTAGCGACCCGCCCGGCTTCGCATGGGTACAATGCTGATACTAAATACACTACAGAAAAACTGTGAACGTTGTATATATAAAAACACAGCGGCCCGCTCCGGATTCGCACGGGTATATAATATAGCCTATGTCACTCACTGAAAAAATGATTAAAATCGATCCAGTAGTTTGATTTATTCATTACTGCCCGTGGCTCGCACGCGTTAAATTTGGAGTAAAACAATTCTACCTTTCTATGCATGTATTATACATAAAAACCTTCCTCTTGAATCACTCTATCTATTGGAAAAAACCGCATTAAAATCCGTTGCGTAGTTTTAAAGATTTAAGCGCACATAGGGACAGAAAAGGCGACTTTGTTTTATACTATGTAGTGATGTATGTTTCTTATTTCATTTAAAAGCTAGCCTTTGCCCGCGATTTCGTCGAGTACTACCTAGCAATTTCCTACAAAATTTAGGGTCAAAATTTTGGAGTTAAAAGTGTATGAGGTGCACTTTTACCCCAAATTTACTCTCTTGGGGAGTGGAATTTAATTTAAGAGATAAAATACAAAGATTAAACATATACCAGGTCTTAAGTTAGACCTTCAGCTATACAACTTTGAAAACCGCATCTAATTCCATGTAGTAGTTTTTGCGTGATGCCCGTACAAACTTACAGACAAACAAAAATTAAAAAAAAAAATGTCTTGTACTGCTTGTACTCATTTTTATAATATCTTAATGTACAGTGGGCCAACGAGTTAGCTATACAGGGCAAAATCTTCTAAGTCATAGTAAAGACTTACTACACCAGTTAAGGATAAGTGAGTTACATATCTAAATAGTGGGTATATTACACTTATTAAATATGTAATTCACCCATGCATATCTATTGCAGTCAGTTTCCACTATGGCATAGAAGTTTTTGGCCTGCATACCTAATTGCTTGGCCCACTGTACATACGTATAGACATGGCAAATTAACAATTTTATTATATGTGTCTAAAAAATCTTCTTCTTTGCGTGTCAATGGGAAACACATGGTTATGTATAAATATTAAATTTGATTTGAACAAGAAGATAGTGGAAGGTGTCAATATTTAAAAACTAATACTACCTTTTTAAATGTGACAATTTCATAATAAAAAACGTTTGATAAACGGGTCATGAAATTATTGATTTGATAGTACACATGGCTACACATGAAGCTTTATGATTAACTTGGAAATGTAAAGCAATAATATGTACTATACCAAGACCTTTGCTGCTAAAATTTGAGTTTAACATGGAGAGTTGTATGAAATAACTTAATGCAAAAGTATTAATTCAGCAACAACTTTATGAATCAAAGGTAATATTGGTAAAATGCCAGGCGTGTGCTTTATTATTAAAGTTATTCAGAGCTTTATTTTGGAAACTCAAAATTAATTGTTAAGGTGAGGATTGGCGAAATGATATTAACATAACATAATATCACGCCTATGTTGCCCAGAAGGGTGTGGCAGCAGTGTACAACACATTTCATCTGTTGTGTTTAGGTCCCTTGGAATAGGGAGTGAGCCTATCGCCTTCCTCCGGGCACAATTCCAACTTCGTGCTGCTATTGTGTGTTTTACTTATTATAATAATATATCTTTATTTTAGACCAGGTCCATAGAGTGTTAGTTATACAGTGAAAGCTTAGAAATTATGTTAGTGATACAGAGATACAAAATATCAAAACAAAAATTAAATTAATTTGCCTCGATATGAAGCCTTATCCAATGCCTCCAGATAGGACTTTCAATATTGGGTCATACTCAGAAAAAGTGTACATTTTAAATTTGCAACTAAACTGATAAGTAACGAAACTGAGAATTTCCGTTACGAAACTGATGTCATAAGGTATGGTGCACATGGAATGGACAAATAAAACACGTGATTATATTTGGCTTATAATCAGTCTAATTCTCAAAACTAATAATAATTTGCATAAAATTAAATAGCTATCAGCTGCCTGCGGCTTCGCTCTACCTACCCTACCTATCCTACTTACCCTACCTACACTACCTACAAAAAACAAAAACACCTTGTCTGGACATTTACACTCAAAATAAAACAGTAATCACACAAATCGATCAAGTCGTTCTCAAGTTATGCGCGTAAACATTTCGGGGATTCATTTAAAGAAAAAGATTGTTTGCTGGAGCTAATATTCAATTCCTTTTGCAAATAAAAATAATACATGCATATTTCCTATAGTAACGGTCTTTTTGACTGTGTGAACTAAGCATAAAAAATTTCAGATTCGTAACGTAACGCAATTTAACGAAAATGAGAATAAAATCTGAGAAATTATAACCTCTTAAAATATTTTTACGTAAACCACGTGTTTATCTCGCAAGCACTAGGCGTATTCGTTAAGCTAATACAAAAAATATGTCAAGATCAACATGAAGTAAACAAAAATATAGTAAACTTACCACAATAATAGCTGTTTATCACCCTGAGGTATTTTTTGTAAATATTTACTTGATACTCGTCTCGACTTGACGACTGCGGCGAAAACATAATGGCTACCGTGACAGTGATTTTGACGTAAGTATTAATTATGGCAGAATAGGAAAAACAAAATATACCACTTTAATTAATTGCGTTTCAAACTTTAATACGTGTTACTAACCCTGAGTAACGAAATATCATAATTTTGGGACCAAATTAGTTTAATTAAAATATTTTTTTTATAAATGATTTAGTAATAAAATTGGTCTTAATTGGTTACCTGATTCATCAAGAATAATATAGCCACAATCAATGTTAACTAAAGCAATAAATACTCGTAACAATTTATCTCTGAAAATGTGTAATAGTCATTGGGACACTCAAAAAATGTATGATGACATTTTATAACAATGTTTTGACATTCAAAAAATATACTCTTAAAACAAAAAAATATATTTAAATACCAGAAAAATCATCATATTAATAGATTAACATAACAAAAAGAGAGAGGAAAAAAAAAAATTTCATAATATTAGATATTGACTTCAATATAAAGTAGCGGGACAAGAAAAGATACCAAATGTACACTTTTCTGAGTATGACCCTATTGCCTGCACGTGTGGTGTAGTGGTTTAAGCGGTCACCTCGCCGCTCTCCACTGCACTGGTGTTGTGGGTTCGATCCCCACATGGGACAAATCTTTGTGTGGTTCGCAAAGATTTGTTCTGAGAGTAGTTGTGCTTTTTGTGTGTGAAATGTATGTTTGTGAACACCCCGCGACACAGGAGTTATTCCTAGTGCGGGAGTCGTTAAAAAAAAATAGCATAACAATAGTCCTCATATAAATATAAAATAAATAAATAAAATAAAATATCTTTTGTTTCGAAACAAATTGGATTCATATAATGTTAGTAACAAAAACAACAATATAGAATCAACCCCATTACTTTGATGACTTTTTCATTATGTAATTTCGATTTCTGTTTCTAAACTATTTTGCAAAGCTGTACTTTAAATAAAGAAACTTTCCATTGTTCACTTCGCTTAAATCAATTACCATAACATATCGATTAGTGGAACAAACCTGCAGTTAGAATTGATCGGATTAATAAATGATTAGGAACGAACTGTCCTTTGACAATGATTGTACTGAAATTATACACTAGCAAAGTGCAGTATTATTTAGAGAGAATATACACTGGTTCATTGGGGTTTTTCATGAAAAAAATCGGTTATTTAGATTCGATATTTAATTTTATGCTTGGCCTTCACCCTCACAAGAGGGGTTCTTGCATGATAATATTAAATTAAATTAAATTGTTATAAATTTATTAATGTTAATGTATTTTATGTTTATATTTTGCGCAAGAAATAAAAAGCTATTTTATTTTATTTTATTTGATTTATGCTTTAAAATTAATGACAAAAGTTGTCAAAGATATCAAATCACTGCCTCGATCTTGTGGTTGTCTTGTGGTTAGCGTATGCGCCTCTCACCGCGCGGTCTCGTTTTCGATGCCCGGGTCGGGCAAAATGTTATTTGTGAACTTTCCGTCAGGAAAACCACAATAGCAGCACGAGGTTGTAACTGGCTGATGGCGATAGGCTCACCCCTATCCCAGGAGATCTAAACATAACAGGTGAAATGTGGGTATTGTACACCTCTGCCACACCCTTCTGGGTAATATAGGCGTGATGTTATGTTATGCTGTACTTAAATAAAGAAATTTTTCATTCTTCACTTCGCTTAAATCAATTACCATAACATATCGATTAGTGGAACAAACCTGTAGTTAGAATTGATCGGATTAATAAATGATTAGAAACGGACTGTCCTTTGACAATGATTGTACTGAAATTATACACTAGCAAAGTGCAGTATTATTTAGAGAGAATATACACTGGTTCATTGGGGTTTTTCATGAAAAAAATCGGTTATTTAGATTCGATATTTATGCTTGGCCTTCACCCTCACAAGAGGGGTTCTTGCATGATAATATTAAATTAAATTAAATTGTTATAAATTTATTAATGTTAATGTCTTTTATGTTTATATTTTGCGCAAGAAATAAAAAGCTATTTTATTTTATTTTATTTGATTTATGCTTTAAAATTAATGACAAAAGTTGTCAAAGATATCAAATCACTGCCTCGATCTTGTGGTTGTCTTGTGGTTAGCGTATGCGCCTCTCACCGCGTGGTCTCGTTTTCGATCCCGGGTCGGGCAAAATGTTATTTGTGAACTTTCCGTCAGGAAAACCACAATAGCAGCACGAGGTTGTAACTAGCTGATGGCGAAAGGCTCACCCCTATCCCAGGAGACCTAAACATAAGAAGTGAAGTGTGGTAGTGGTACACCTCTGCCATACCCTTCTGGGTAATATAGGCGTGATGGTATGTTACGGTATGTTATGCTGTACTTAAATAATGAAACTTTCCATTCTTCACTTCGCTTAAATCAATTACCATAACATATCGATTAGTGGAACAAACCTGCAGTTAGAATTGATCGGATT
This sequence comes from Hypena proboscidalis, assembly GCA_905147285.1. Taxonomy (NCBI): domain Eukaryota; kingdom Metazoa; phylum Arthropoda; class Insecta; order Lepidoptera; family Erebidae; genus Hypena; species Hypena proboscidalis. The sequence continues at coordinate 1,653,891 of LR990153.1, forward strand.
AATAAATGATTAGGAACGAACTGTCCTTTGACAATGATTGTACTGAAATTATACACTAGCAAAGTGCAGTATTATTTAAAGGGAATATACACTGGTTCAACGTGGTTTTTCATAAAAAAGGTACATTTACAAATCACCTAGTTTGTGGTAGTTTTTCCTTAAAATCGGTTTTTAGTCGAACAGATTTGTTTAAATATTTTATGTACATAAATTGTTATAATTTGGTCCTCTTACTATTTGTCAGACTTTCAGTTCAGCTCCTCTTAGATTAGTTGTCAGTTTCAGATCTTAAAATGGCAACCGGAACCGACAAATAACGTGCCCTCTGAGGCAAGGAAAAAAGTCGTTATATTATGATGGTCTCTCATCCAACGGCCATGGGGTTTGTTTTGATTATTCTGAAGATTAATCGCGGCTTTGTCTTAGCTACAAACTTCTCCTTTTTAGGTTTTAGATTCGTAATTTATGCTTTGAAATAACTGACACAAAGATATCATAAAAATTAAATGAAAACTACGAACAGAAAAACAAAATAGCATAACATCACGCCTATATTACCCAGAAGGGTGTGGCAGAGGTGTACAACACCCACACTTCACCTGTTATGTTTAGGTCTTATAGAATAGGGGGTGATCCTATCGCCATCCACCAGGCACAATTCCAACTCCGTGCAGCTAAGAATTTTCTGACAGAAAATTCACAAATAACACTTTGCCCAACCCGGGAATCGAACCCGAGACCTCGCGGTGACAGGCGCATACGCTAACCACTAGTCCATCGAGGCAAAAAAAAAACATTTTTAATGTAAAAACCCAGGAAGTGTACTGTCCTCCTAATATCCTTAGATATTCAGATTGTCGTTGCAATCAAAGATTCAAAGCTATCCTTTCCCGGAAGCATATTTCTGTAATGGCGGGTACCTATAACGATAATTTGCTAAGCGTGGTTTGCTTTGAAAAGCGGCGGCAATAGCCTTTAATTTATTTACAACACGCCTATTACCCATAAGGGTGTGGCAGAGGTGTATAATACCATACTTCACCTGTTAGGTCCCATGTAATAGGGAGTGAACCTATCGCCATCCACCGGGCACAATACCAACTTCGTGCGAAATTCCTAACTACACTTTTCACCGACTCGGGAATGGATTCCAAGACCTTGCGATAACAGGTAGTATACGCTCACCACTACACCAACAAGGCAGTTAGTACATAATAATAAATTTATTTTTAAAAGACCTTTTAATAAATTTTCAAGTATGAGACCTGACAAGTGGCTCATAAATATTATATAAAAAAACAACTAAATTAAAAACCTCTTTTTAAACACGCTTATTAGCTTCACGTGTGTATGTATGTATGTATGTATGTATATATGTATGTATGTATGTAACCGACTCCTTTTGACTCGATTTTGACCCACTTTAAACGGACAGATTTCATTCAAGTTTTGCACACCGGTCAAAGATCGATGACAATGCAAAATAATTCGATAAAAAAATTAAAAAATAAAAAAAAAATTCTTCTCTTATAAATAAACCAAACTAAAAAGAAGAAAATAAATAATAGTTTAAAAAAACTAAAGAACACGCTTCTAAAGTACTTCTAACGAAAAAGTGAAAATAATTCCTAATATAAGCTGAAAAAAGCGTGAGGCGCTCTGTGCCATATTTTTCGTCTATCGCGCAACCCACGCTAAATTAAGAATCTCATTTTTAGTTAGCTAAAAATAGGTCAGTGTTGCCCATAAATATTAAATTAAGAAACAATAAAGATAAGTTTAGCTAAAACATCTAATTTAATTTTTATAGAACATCTTTGATTGTCCATTCCATCCATTGACCGGATGGCGCAGTGGGTAGTGTACCTGCCTGCGACACCGGGGTCGATTCCCACTTAAGACAAATCTTTGTGTGCATGAACATGGGGGTTTGTCTTAGTCTGGGTGTTTCTAAGTAAAATAAGTATGTATTTACAAAAGAATAGTATATATGTACTAGTATCAGTTATTCTAGTACCCATAGTACAAGCTCTGCTTAGTTTGGGACTAGATGGCGTTGTGTGTGAGTTTTAAAATTTTTATTATTTTTATATATCTTCACATCATAAACTATCGAATACCAGCTACAGAAACAGCCTCATAAAGTGACACAATTACATAACATCACGCCTAAATTACCAAGAAGGGTGTGGCAGAGGTGTACAACACCCACGTAATGTTTAGTGTAACAATTCTAACAACAAATCTAACACAATTGTCACACATCCTAGTAACGTTACATGACGATAATAAACAGGCTTTAAATAAATCTAACAAACACTTTAAAATCAACACGTAACAAAAACAATAACAAGCTGGCCAATATTCCGAACAAAACACCACGGCCGGCTAACATAATATTAATAATAAGAATAGCGCTGTCCCGCTCAATTATACATCATTATTGTACGAGTGAGCGAGATATACCGATAGCGTCTCCACTGACATTTGAGGAAAGAAAGAGAGGTAATGTTAAATGCTGTAGGAGCAAGCGTGACAGCGATACAGCGATCCCTATGTGACATTTCGTTATTGAAATTTCAACCTTATTGTCATCAAAATAAAGTTTACTTTTAACTGTCAATGACAATTCAAAACGTTGTAATTCTAAATAAGTTGCATTAGAAAGTCAGCTTTATATGTTTTATCATAAAGTTTCTTATTATTTTTTTATTCTGTACCGCGCAGTTTGGTTATTGTTCGACGCGACTCTAACCTAACCTCGAACATCAGTTCATTCGATACCGCGTCGTCGCGTCATTTTGTATTGAGTATTTGTAACAAAAATGGCGCTAGAATGTCACTGGAATAAAAACACAACGTTAGCTTTCTTACAATCTGTTCGTGATGAACCAATAATTTGGGATGCTCTACACCCGGAGAATAAAAACAGATTAGCAAGGCACAGAGCCATCGAGCGTGTTGGCAATTTGATGGGCATATCTATACAAGAAGTAAACAAGAAATGGGTTAGTTTGAGGGGACAGTATGTTAGAGAAAAACGGAAGAAACCTAACGGTACTTCAAAATGGTTTGCCTATGATGAAATGGAGATGTTATATTTGAACAAAATTGATCCAGACCCACTGAGCGGATACGATCAGGTGAGTGACATTTTTAAATTCATGTCCAGTATAAACTGGTCTCATATTCCACAGGAATGTTATACAAATGGAGATCATCTTAAACTGGACCTCAGTACATTTTTGAATAGCAACACATTGTGTTATAATTTTTTTGTTCGTAAGTTTGAAGTTCATGTTTAGGTTAGGCTTTTATTTTGTTTGCCGTGTGGGGGCGCTTTAGTTGTATCGTAGTTATTGTTGTAACTGATAGATGGCGTTGTGATTAAAACTATTTTTAGTACATTTTATTCTAGTAGTTTATTACAAAAATATTAAATGTTTATAGGAAATGAATATGCTTAAAAATACTGAATCGATTCTTATAATAATATATAATGCTATAGGTATTCATAACAACTATTTATAGAGGAAATATTTGATTTTTGTTGGTTTGTATGTAACAATTACCTTCTCTTGTTTCAGGACTACCAAGACGAAGAAATGCTATCAGATTCATCCAGTTCTTCCCCACCACCGACGCCAATCCCAATACCAACTTTAGTACCACGAGAAAGTTCTACAGAAATCCCAATCGTCGTCAGTCAAAAGAAAAACATGAACGTGAAAACAGAGCCAAGACCAAAAATTCAAATCGCACCAAAACCGCCAGTTCAAATCGCGCCTCGACCTTCACCCCAAATTACATCTCAAATTTTACCCCAATCCTTGCCTATATATAAAATTATTGACAATAAACCGACCCAGTTAAAAGAGGATGATATCGCCATATTTGGGTCGTACGTCGCAGCACAATTAAGGCAGTTCAAACCCAAACTCCAAAGTAAAGCGAAGCTAGGAATTTGTAAGCTCCTTTATAATATAGAAATGGAGAATCTTAATAATGATTCAAGAGACGATTATTGTGATTCACCTGACATGTCTACTAGTGATCATACTTATTAATAAATTATTTTTGACAATATTGTGTTTCGTTTCATGCTAGCGTGTTCAAAGCTCTACGACCATCAGTAAAAAATACTTAACGTGCGTGTGAATATAGGGAGTTACATACGCACGTTAAAATATTTTTTAGATACATTCATTAAAATAACAGTTTTTTTTATTCAGACCATTCAGTGGTAACGGTAAGTAATGTGATAAACAACCCAAGTAATGTAATGTAGCATCCTTGCTGTAGTACGCCTGATGGTAAGTAATAATTACTTACATATTCAAGACCTCTTTTTTCTTTGAACTTGGCAGGTCACGCTGCCGCGTGTCTAAATATTTAGGAGATTAGTTTTTCTACCTGATATTATGGATTAACAACTGAATCAATGTTTTTTATTAATGGCGATGTACAGATCGCTACCGATAAACTTATACATTGCCAGTATACCTAAGATGGTTCAGCCACTTATAAGATTAGCCGATACAAACACACAGACAGACAAAAAAATTATAAATTGTATATGTATTGTGGGCATAGATATCGTGCAACTAACTATATCAACAGAAAAATAACATTGTTATAAGACAAAAAAACAGACACTTCCTTTTTTTTTTTTTGATGTAGGTATGGGTATGCTAAACTCACAGGAGTGGCGCAGACAGTTTTAACTTTTAAAAAGAGCTACCTAGCACATCATTATTCAAGGTACCTATTTATAGATTCCAGTAATTTAGTCCATCCATATTTCCCTTTTCATAAAATTAGTAAATAATTACACGTCGTATTCCGCAATTAAAATACCAATTCTTGATTTTAATTGCAGCGAGTGGACGACGATATTATTTATTCTGAGACATGGTTTCTCAAACTATAATAACGCTTGGACCCCACATTTTAATGCGACGAAGGAGTGTTTTGTCCACCTTTTGATGGTAAGAAGGAATTACAGCTGAGTTGACAAGTTGTCCTAGCTAAGTGTGGTGCGACATATTTGCACGTGATGGCACGCAATGGTTGCTTTGGCAGAGGCGTTTGATAGTTCGATGCGACAGCAGCTCAACTAGGACAACAGGTAAGATGCCGGTCCCCCTGTTGGCGTGGCAGTCAGCGGTTACATTATGGAATGTTGACAGCACGTACGTTCACATTGACAACCGTGCGCAACGCTTGGGGTAACGAACACATCGCCGACGGTTTGCGTTCAGCAGTCATAGTATGAAATAGTGAACGCACAGCGCGAACTTGTCAATCTGACCGTAGACTGCCCATAGTTCATGCTTTCTTTTTACCTTCTAAGTTCTCTCTAGCTTATTTACAAAACCGCTACCTCAATTTGAGTTCACGGTTGGCGTAGTGATTAAAGCGGACGCGTTGCCGCCTTGAAATGCGATGTGCGAGTTCGATCCCCACACGAGACAAATCTTTGTGTCATCCGCAATGATTTGATCCGACTCTGGGTGTGTGAAATGTATGTTTGTGAACACCCCCGCGACACAGGCGTTATTCCTAGTACCAAAAACAAAAGATTGAGAACCACTGTCCCAAGCTAGGGTGGCCAGCCATTCGTCTTTCATCCCTTTGACTTTGTCAAGTAGAAGGGTTGCTTTAGTAAAATATATTTTGTTACTCGCTTCTTGAGTACTAAAACTGCTGTAAGCATTTAATACGCCTTTTGAGTTGTCTGTGCCTTTTTTTTAAATGGGTCTTAAGAAGACATTCTGTTATTTAATATAACTATTATTCTAAAACCCCACTGCTTAATATAGAAGGTAGGTTATAGGTAGGTATATATTATATTTGTTTTTATATAATTGATACGTCATTTGATGAAAATATTACAAAATTCAAGTATTGCCAGCTCAGAGCCAACCAATATGAAATTCTGATGCAACTTGTGTTTTTCAGGGTTGTTCACATTTTATTGCATAATTTAACAAAAAAACAAACCGTCTTTAATTACAAAAAATGCACTAAAAAGTAAGAAATTCTTAAGTAATATTCAACGTCTCGCCTCATCTGTGTATAACTTGAAAGAATACAGTAAAAGGCCTTGAGGGGATTGCATCGATCGAACCCGAAAAATACGCTCGGTAAAATGAATTTTGTAGGCGAATTCTTTCATGCTATTACTATAAAAAAAATATATACAAATAAACTAGAGTATATGAGAAAAACTTTGTATTCTTTACTTTTTCTATTAACTTGTCCAAATGTTGGCAAAAAAATTGAGAACATGGGTCTTTTTTAAACTAAATATCAAATTGTCTACATAACGGCTGGGTCATTTTGTATCATATTTATACTAAAAGAAAGAAAAAACCCTGTTTAACAATTTGTATTCTCTATTTTCACGTATATCATAATCAAATATAACCCGAATCTTTGCAAAGCTCCCCACCAAGCACCCCCGCTATGCCCGTGGCGCTTACTCGGGATTTGTCTTGTCAGTGTCTTGACGACACCTACGACGAGAGGATGTACGTGCGTTTTTTCTTTCAAATAATATTTTGAATTCATTATTCTTGAATGAACTCATAGTCTTAATGTAAGGCAAATATTCTTTTTATTTAGTATAAATTGTAAATAAGTTTGTAAGCGTAATAAAACCCAGTTTTATTTAAGTTTTATTTTTTAAATAATCATAGACTATATGGTTGAAATATTATATTGGTTAAACGTTAACAGTCAGAATAAAATATCGATATTTTTTACGGTTGAAAATATTAGTTAATATTTTTTGTCAGGTACGAGATTCGGTTTATTGTTGATGTTAATGACGTTTAATATTTTGTTCTATCGTTGCATTAGTTTGATGTTAAGTTAAATTCAATGAACTTTCCATCATACTTTAACAGGCTTAGGAATTTTTAGTATAGTATAATATAGAAAAGGAAAATAGCTAGGCCTAGGCGTATTTAAAAGTTCATTGATTTTATGTACATTCTAATTTACATTTTTCGTGATTTGCATTTAAATTTCGTAATCGTCAATACAAATAAATAAAATTGAAATGTCTGTTTTTAATTATTAAAATTATGAAATACGGGTGTTACTCACGTAATGTTGGTGTTTTTTCATGTTTCTGTTTTTAATGTCAAAATATCAATGTTTTTTTAGCAGATATAGTTATTTGCACGATACCGATGCCTAAAATATAGATTTTAATTTTTTGTCTGTCCGTCTGTTTGTATCCGCTAATCTTCTAAATGGCTGAACCGATTTTGATAAAATTTTAGATGCAGGTACCTAGGGTTGCCAACCGTACTCTAAAATAGAGTATTGTACTCTTTATCATGACAATGTGAGCGTACTCTATAATCTATAACACTAATAGAGTACGCTAAAATACTCTTTTTTACACATTCTTACTTGTCATATAGTCGTATGCAAAAACCCATTATCAAAACCAAAAAAACAATTATTTACTGTTAATATGTTGGTATCCCCAAATTTCCTCCAACCACATTCGGACGTTCGTGAACGCAGCCACTAATGTCATTACGTCAAAAATGTCAACGCGATGTCAAAAGTTGTATGAGAATTGAGAAGTCTAATAATGTTAGTTTTGTATCCACTGGGTTGTGACTTTGTTTTTTGTTTGTTTGGAATACTTTTATACAATTCGTAATGGATGACGTAATTGACGAAGATGATAACGCTGATCAAGCATCTTTTGCTTATTGGCTATATACTCTCTGTTCCTGTCACTTCAGCATTTACTGAATGAGTCTTTTCGGTCATGAATGTGAAGTGGCGAGAAGAGAGAAACAGAGCTTTATTGAAATTGATTAAAAATGAGCTCTTGATCTATATAAATTTAGAGTTAGAATGTTTGGACTCATACAATTCTTTTAAAAATAATGAATAATTGTTATGTGCTGCAAAAAGTACAAAAAAATACCTTTTTAAAAATTTAAAATAAATGATACTCTTTTTTTTTTAATCCATACTCTTTTTTACCTCCTTTGAAATCAGTTTATACTCTTTTTCTTCTGAAAAAAGTTGGCAACCCTACAGGTACCTGACTACAAGGCGCGTAACATAGGCTACTTTTTATCGATGTACCTACCAACCACGCCTCAACAAAATAAACAAACAATTAACATCATCAAAGTCTAATTAAACTCGTCACCAAAAATCAACATAATTCACAACAAACAAGTAGCACTACAAATTACGAATAGTAACAGATCATAATTCATATTACTTTCTTTTGGTTGAAAATATCACTTACAGCAATTTAATCTTTATATTAATAACGATAGAGCACATAATCGCATAAAATCAAAACTAATCTAGCCGATGAGTCGCCGGCCGCGCGCATGCGCGTGGCCGTGCAGCTCGGCAGTTTGTTCGGCGTTCGGTCGGGCTCGCCGCTCCACGTACGATAATAAATAAATAATAATCATTGACGTATAAAGTATGGACACGGCTAACGCGCAATAAATGGCCTTAACTTTTTTGGTGTCAATCTGACTACAAAAAGCGCGTAGTCAAATTGACTGTGGTTGGCTGCCTCCGTGAGCGGTCAAACACGACAAAATGCCTAATTGTGCACTGAAAAGTTGTATGAACTACCAAATTAGACACAACAAAAAAGATTATGGTATTACATATCACCGGTAAGTCACAAATATCATATTATATCCACCTCTTTACATTATTTTATCAATTTTATTTGCTAAAATTTTTCGTTCCGACGCCATATTCCTTAATCGTGAATATCCGCGTGACATGACTTTGGAACTGCGCAAAGAACTGCGCTTAGTTGAACTATGCCGCGGGCGTTCAAGAGAATATTTTTGGTAATTTAAAAAAGTATTTGTTATGAATTGTCATATCATTGTGCAATGTACTGTTACTGCGTAAACTTGTTATAACGCTAGAGATAATATATGTACAGTCAGCAACAAAAGTAGCTAAACACTAAATTTTTTTAAGTAAGTACCTAATTTTAATAGTCAAGAATAGTCTATAATTTTGTTAAAGTTGATGAATTGAAAAAACTAAATAAAAGCTTGTAACAAAAGTTCAATGATCTTTTGGCCTTTCACGGATTATAGAAAATGTTCACCAAATGATTTAAGTACAAAATACATTTAGTAGTTTGTACTTAAATCATTTATAAACATACCACGTGGGCGGAGCTACGACCAGAAGCTAGTAAAAAAATATTTCTCGAAACAAACATTTTATTTTATTCCTTAAACAAAATATGACCTACTTTTAGAATTCCCGTGATGTACTGTTCTTTTAATAATATAACTAGGAGTATTTTTAATTTTGTAATAATAAATATTTTACACTATTGAAAGAATCACAATTTTATTGTACCTTCGGCAAAAAAAATGCTAACGAAATTTCATCACGCCCTTACAAGGTTCACATCGCGTGAATGCAAAGTCATTTACATGGTAGTTCAATGCAGATGGCGTTACTGATCCTGCTATTCATAATGTCAAATTTGAAGGGCAATGTGTTCGGACAAGCCATTTCTATAGTATATATTTCTATGATAATAATACAAATTCTTTATTTGCAAGAACATTGTAGTATAGGTGGTAAAGTTAGATTAGGTACAGAATTTTCTGCCTGAATAGGGCATGCAAACAGTTATTCATAGTATACAACAGAAAAAATAATAATTGAGATACATGAATATTTTTGGCAATTACACAACATAAAAGCTAACATCTCTTGTTCACATTCAAATAGTCAGCCACAGAGTAGAAGCTTTGCTCTAAAAGCCATTTTTTTAAGCTAGTTACAAATTTGTTATAAGGCAATGATTTTATGTCTTTAGGTATGGTGTTGTAGATATGCCCACACATTGCATAACAATTCTTTTTATATAAAGTAGTTCGAGGTCTTTTATGCAATACAATTCTGTCTGGATCACGAGTGTTTCGCGGATAAAAGTCTTTTGCCATTGTAAACAGATGTTTATTAAGTCTGACAAACTTTGCTACTTCAAATATGTACATGCAGGGCAGAGTGAGCAATTTGAGTTTTTTGAACAGAGGTCTGCACGATACCCAAGGCGCTACTCCGCAGATCGCTCGTATGCACTTTTTTTGCGCAATGAAAGCCCTGCCAAAGTCCGTCGAGTTGCCCCACAAAATAATGCCGTAATTTAGTATCGATGCCACATAACCATGGTATGCACTAAGTATAGTTTTTTGGTTAGATATTCGTCTCAATTTGGCCAAAACATATACAAATCTGTTGACTCGGTTACATACTTTCTCAACTTGTAATTTCCAGTTCATAAATTTATCTACGACTATGCCTAGGAAAGTTGTGTGACTAACTTCCTCTAATTTGATACGAAAATGATCTTTATAATTTAGGACTTAAAGTTTAAAATTCAATTGAGATAGAGTAGAGTATTCTTTATTGTACACCAAAAATATACAGTTTGACAATAAAAATACAACTTTAAAATATTTTCAAATGCACAATGGGCGATAAGATAACTTGCGAATTTGGCGGCGGTCATCAAAGTTCAAATCACGTTGAATTTGATTTCAAATATATTTTAGATTATTAATTTGGTTTATTGAATATTTTAGGTTGATGGTTATATTCATCATCTCTACTATTAGCCCAGTGCCGATAATTTTTAAAACAAAAAAAATAATAGTATGATGAAACCCATTAGAAAAGGAGGAGAATATTATAAAAATTAAAGGAAAAATAATTTACGGGCGATCTGAGGTTGGAAATCAAATAAATTACAGCGTATTTGGGACGTAAAAAGGTAAGTTTTTACCAAATTTCGTGAAAAAAAATATTGTTTGTAAAAGATAAAAATAAAAAACCTAAACTTGGTTTTTTGAATTTTTCACATTAAATTTTGAGGTTATATGAAAAAAGTGTAAACACAAAAGTTTTAGATCTTTTTATTACCAACAACTTTGTCATTCGTTTTTTCCGTGGGACTTTTAGTTTTGCCGGAAATCGAGAAAAACCGTTTTTTACCCTTAAAACTCCCCCCTCCCCCTCTTCCCGACCTCAGATCGCCGACGATAAGTCGCAACAGTTTAAACATTTTTCAACGATGTTTTGTATTCATCCTATGTTAAAAAATGTCTTGAGCACAGTGATGATGGAAAACTTCAATCATCACATGACACACGTAAACCAACATGTTTGTACTCATTTGAAAGAACTCACTTAGACCTAGGTGACTGTAAGGAATTGACTGACCTGATGGTGGACTCCGAAGGTATGCAGACTTCAATCAAGACACACGTAAATCAACATGATTCAGCATGTATTCTGTAGTAGCAACCGTGATCAATTAGGCAGATTTAAAAAACTGGTCTCTTGACTAACTCTATTATTGAGAGCCGTTGGGTGCTGACCTGGTCATCATCAGACCTTCAGCATGCATTCTGTAGTAGCAACCGTAATCAATTAGGCAGATTTTGAAAACTGGTCTCTCCTGACTAATTCCAATATTGAGAACCGTTGGGCACTGATCTGGTCATCATAGACCTTCAGCAGGTATAGCTAGCAGGCAAAGCGAAGTCAACGTATTCATATCAAACAAAAAAAATACGTAATGTAAGTTTGGGCACAAATAAATTACTTTTTACATCTGAAAAAGTACTTACTGCCTCCCAGAGACCGAATGAATTAGGCAAATACTATACAGTATTGCGTCGCATCTGTAATCTTGTACAATCGTCAGTAAATTTTGTTATAGTATGATTCTCTGTAACTAGAGGGCGCTTAATTTTTAAACACTGTTACAACAGCCAGATCTTCAAGGTCATCGAGCAATGTGATGCCCTTAAGGTGCTATATTTAAAGAGTTATCTCCGTACTCCTAACCGTTGAGGAGTTGTACCTTCAAGCATCAGCTCATCAACAAGAAATGCTGACTGCTAGATGCAAATATCCGAGTAGGTTTAAACCGTCAAGATTGATAATACCTGTAGAGACCCGCCCTGGGTTCCCTTTGGGTACTATGTAGTACTGTAATATGCATGTTTTACACAAAGAAATAAATATCTCACAACTTACACACAACGCTATCTAGTCCCAAACTAAGCAGAGCTTGTACTATGGGTACTACAATTACTGTTACTATACATATATACTTTTCTTTTGTAAATACATTACTTATTATACATAGAAACACCCAGACTAAGACAAACCCCCATGTTCATGCACACAAAGATTTGACTTAAGCGGGAATTGAACCTACAAGCAAGTACACTACCCACTCCACCATGCGGTCGTCAAAAAACCATCATTATAAATCATTTTATCTATTTAAAAAAACGCATCAAGACCCATTGCGTAGTTTTAAAGATATAAACACACATAGGAAAGACAAAAATAACAGTTAGGCAAGTTAAACATAACAGGTGAAGTGTGGGTGTTGTACACCTCTGCCACACCCTTCTGGGTAATATAGGCGTGATGTTATGTTTTGTCATAACCATAATATAGGGGCACACAGACACCACTACTGAAAAATTTCTGACAAGAAAAATCTCAAATAATACTTGCCCGACTCGGGAATCGAACCCGGGTCCTTGCTGTAAAAGGTCGCTACGCCAACTACCAGACCAACGAGGCATTCTTTTTTTTCAAGATTTATTTTCCCCCTAACATTATACCAACTAAAAATTATGCGGTAATCAGAATTATATTAAGACGCAGAACCTTATAACTCCGCCTGAGCCTCGTTGGTTCCGCCTCTTTCTTATTTATGGTTGTCCATAGCCAAGAGTTTATTTTTTAATGGCCGCCATTTTGGATTAAAATTACGCATTAAAATGCTAGAAAATTGCGTAGAAGATTAAGAGATAATGGTTTAAATACTGACTCGAAAACGACTTGTGGAATGGCGAGGTCAGAAATGGTGTATTCCTGTGATGATTGTAATGAAGAGCGTTATAATGCTAAGTCTGTCTGTCTTTAACAACACAGCCACTGCAACCTTTATAGTACATCTCTATTGTTATATTTTGTTTAGTTTACTTTTGCATGCCTTAATTTTACCCTTGTACTCCTTTTATTAGTCCAATTAAATGCTATTTCTTTCTTTCTTTCATCTCATACACATATAGTAGTATTCACCACATGCAACACTGTTACACATTGACACACATAAAGAAGAAATTATATTTTGTAAATATATTTAAATAAAACTGTGTAAAGAATAAAATAGCAGCAGAGCACAATAAACTACTCCTCGGCGCATTTTTACTCTCGGGGCGACAATATAAAAAAAAAGTCTGTCTGTCTGTATGTCTGCCTGTCTGTCTGTCTGCCTGTTTGCATGTCTGTCTGTCTGCCTGTCTGTCTGTTTGTCTGTCTGTCTGTCTGTCTATCTGCCTGCATGTCTATCTGTCTGCCTGTCTGCTTGTCTGTATGTCTGTCTGCCTGTCTGCCTGTCTGTCTGTTTGTCTGTCTGCTTGTCTGACTGTTACGCTTTCAAGGCTAAACTACTGAACTAATCTTGTTGAAAATTGCTATGACGTTAGTTTAAGACCTGAGTATGGACATAGACTACTCATACTTTTTATCAACATACCTACCACGCGGGCGGAGCAGTGTGCAGCTAGTATTTATTGCCTATAACATTATTACCTCCAAAGGTGTATCACACCCATACCTCACCTAGCCTATCGCTATCCCACCACCGTAACACGTGTCTTTAATATCAGTCCTGTATCTAATACATGTTCCACTGCTGGGCTCGGATTGGTAGACTAAACACACCTTTGAGCACTTTTTAGGCACACTCAGGCATGCAGCTTTCCTCACGATGTTTCCTTCACCGTTAGCGACCGATAATTTATATAACAATTACACACATATCTTCGAAAAGACGAATCTTAACGATTTATTGACAGTGGTGTGTGCCGTGTCGGTTCGAACCCGAGACCATTAACTTCGCAGTCTCATGTCTGAACATGTAATATTCAAACATTTTTTTCAAACAAAATCTAAAAGCACAAAGGGTATCAAATAAAATCGTTAGTAATTGAACCCTTCACACGACAAATATTAAATGGAACGTGAAATCCTTTTATGTATCGATGTAAAACTTTTAATGGACATTTAATGTCAATTATTTAAATAGACTCGGTAAAGGACAGCGAAGGTGTAAAGGATTTAAGGCAAGGATTGCCAGAGTTATATTTTTGTTTTAATACATACTAGAATGCGCTCGCGGTTCCGAGCGCGTGGCCGAATACCTTAAATTATGACAATTTAAGGTTCGGCCACGCGCTTGTTAAGCTTGTAGCACTTCTAAACATTCCGTATTTTTCGCATTAAAATATATATTTTATAAAATAATGCACATATTCTCGATTTCTATAAATGTTGATACTTCGAATCATGAAATAATAAGGATTTACAGAATGATGCGACTTTGAAAATTTGTTTTTGTAGTTCTGTTACTGACAGTGCATCGATAGAAAGTACTCTATGTGGTAATTTAGACTATTAGCTACATTTATGCAAAATTCCATCTGAATCTGATCAGTAGTTTTTGCGTAAAAGAGTAAACATTAATACATCCATACTTACAAACTTTTACATTTGTAATATTAATATAGATAAAACAAAACAGAAACAAATATTATTACAATAAGTACTATAATTTAGTTAGCTAAGTTTTATTTTAATTTTATATTTTTTGTGTTTTGATGTTTGTTTTGACGTGTTCAAGCGCCCCTTGGGGACCATGGAAACAAATATATATATTGTTTTGATTTATCATTTTTTCATTTGAACAAAATAATTTTAAGGAAACACAAAGTTTTTTCCCGTGTGGGCAACGAACCCACAACACCAGCATAGGCGACCGCCATAACCACTATGCCAATCGTGCAATCAAGTGCCATAATTCCCACTGCGCGTACCAAATAAAATTCACGTCTAAGTTTACTAACAAACTAGGTAGCTGTTACCTGGTCCGGGGATTTTTGAGAAATTTGACAGTCCAATTAGTTGCAAAATTATATCCGTCAATTTCTAAGTTACATCTTGACATCAATTATCTCTGGCCAGTCCTCTATTAAAAACCTTCGCCTTATGCTGGGTCCACACCGAGCCAACGAACGACCAACGAAGGCTAGGGATGTGATAAAGTTATTCGCATCACCTATATACATTACGTTTCATTCGATTTGAATTTGTGTGTAGCTTATGTTTGAATGTGTATTGGACCAAGTAAACGATGAAGACTGACGGGACTCGCGAATAATCCACTCGAAATGGCATCAATAGTTAAAAATAAGTAATTGCCACTTGATTATTAACTTATGTAAGTTATTAATAATCGAATAAACACTAATCGATATATGTCAAGCGAATAATTTTGTAACATCCTTAGCCGTTCGTTGGCCTTCGTTGGTCAGGTGTGGACCCAGCATTAAATGATATTTATTTTTGAATGTTGGTATCGATTTTTCAACCAAGTTGCTTCAAAGTTTTAATACCTTTTTAAGCTCTGGCTGAAATAGATTCGTTTTAGCATTGTGGTCTGCGTTTTAATTTATGTATCTAATGGATTTGTGTTATTATCAACGATATTAAATTTATGTAGATACACACGGTTTACATCAAGCTATGAGTACCAGTATAAGTTTATCTCGCGTTATATAGACTTACTGTGCAATGCGAGACCAGCTTGTACTGGTCATGTATAGGTTGATGTGTGCCCGTGTGTACTATACTATAGTGCCCTGTTGGTGTATTGCAGCGGCCCGCCGTAATCGTTTTAAAAAAATTACATTATTCTTCTTCATCATGTCGATGGCTAAGTTAAATTTTATTTTGACTTGCCATCGTGGTGAAAGGAATAGCCAATTCGCTTTGGAGAACTCGCGAATTGCCCAGGGTGCGCCGGACGTATGGAATCGTTGTGTACGTCACTCGGGGAGGCTCCTTTTATGCACCCATAGTTTTACACTGAACTTTGCTTATGATCGTTCTGGCCATAGATAGAAATTGAAAATGTATTCAACTTAGTTCAACATTGAACTCGGTTCAACACGTGCGATAAAACGCATATATAAACGATAAGTTACATGCCACCAAAGGCAGTGCTTGCACTAGGTAATTAAGTTGAAATTAGATCCTGAAATTACCTAACATAACATCACGCCTATATTACCTAGAAATGTGTGGCAGAGATGTATAACACCCACATAATATGTTTTGGTCCTTTCACCACAATGACGAGTCAAAATATAATTTGACTCAGCCATCGACACGACGAAGAAGAAAGTGTAAAACTCAGTTCAATGCAGGTAAAACACAAAGACAAACCAGGTAGGGCATCTTATACAACATAAAACCATACAAACGACAAACAATTGGCTACTCAATACGCAAATATGGAACAAATCCCTTTTAAAAACAATATTTTACAAAAACAGTATCACCTTTTCTTGGAAGTTTAACTGTCAACGATTTTTGGTTTGCGCGGCGGATTATAGCCATAAACTGTTGATGTTTTGAAAAGAATATCTAAGAAGAAGAATACAGCGGCCTGCGCCGGCACTGCTGCTGGCTCTGCAGAATCCCTCAAGCGGCGCAAGTATAGTAATCTTGTTGGAGATTACATATTTGAGCCGTTTGGGGTTGAGACGCTAGGGTCATGGGGCCCGAGTGCCCATTCTCTTTTTAAAGAGATATCAAAACGACTGATCGACACTTCACGTGATCAGAAGGCTGGTTTTTACTTTGCTCAAAGGTTGAGCATAGCAATTCAACGCGGCAATGCCTTCTGGGCACGTCACCCGCATTTGACATTGATGCGGAAGTATTTTTTGACGCATAACTTTAAAAATTTTTTAGTTCTATTTTTCTTACAGCTGTACATAGTTAGGTATTCAATTTTGTTTTTTTTTATTAAGTTATTAGAATATTTAAATGTAAACAATTAATTAAATTTCTTTCAAAATTACAAGAAGAAGAATAATAAAGAGTAAAAGTCTGTGGACTGCTGACTTACGTCATTTCATGAGCTGCGCGAAAAGTGTGCACAAAAAAAATACAACAATTTTTTTTTTTTTAACAACTAATCACGCCATAGCCGTAACAGCAGCGATAGCCGAGTGGGAGACCGTAGAACTGCGAAGTCAAAGGTCTCGGGTTCCAACCCACAGCACACACCCCTGTCAATAAATCGTTAAGATTCGTCTTTTCAAAGATATGAATGTATTTATCATAAAAATTATCGCTCGCTAACGGTGAAGGAAAACATCGTGAGGAAACCTACATGCCTGATAGTGCCTAAAGTGCTCGAGGGTGTGTAAAGTCTACCAATCCGCACTTGGCCAGCGTGATGGATTATGGCCTAACTCGCTTCTCCTCATGAGAAGAGGCCCGAGCCCAGCAGTGGGACATGTATTGGAACATGTACCTATTAGCTACAGGGTTGTTATTATCAATAATATTATATAAATTTAATTGAATCTAATGGCCGGCCTCACCGAATATTCGGCCAGACCTATAGCTGATCCATCTCTCCACTTCACCGTTGGTAGACATGTAACATGGTATACAAAGTTTACAAGCCATAAACTTCTCAGAAAGTGAATCTTGTCGCCTTTTGTTTAATTTTGCGAATTTTATAATAGCCAGCATTTACCTTTTTTTTTTTGAAGCGAAAGCTATTGGTTTAAAGCTTATTGTTATGACTTTTGAATGCTTACTTACTTAAACTTTTATTTTCAACGCAAATAATGTTTTGTATGAGTTTGCAAATTACCTGAAGTTGTAGTTGACAATATTATTAATTAGGGTGGGTCGACTATGAGTCTGGCCGAATAGTCGACGAAGTTGATTATTAGATTCGGATATGTTTAAATGCATTTTAAACTGTTATATTTTGATTCGTTAGTTTCACCATCACACATGCAGTATTGGCAGGCATAGGCAATTTTAGAAAGACTGATTAAGCAGTAACAACATAGGTGGCCGACTAGTCGGCACATTTATATTATTTATGCAATTGTTACAATATTTTTTTTTAATCTTAAGATTAATAAATGTATTTGGTGTAAGTCCAAGAACGGGAAAAAAAATATTTGACGGCAATTTGGATGGTGGTAAATCTCTTATATCGACTTTTAAGTATCCTTTTTGGGTTCTGTAGTACCTAAACGGAACCCTTATAGTTTCGCCATGTCCGTCAGTTTGTCCGAGGCTTAGCGTCGATATACCGTTAGTTAACTATGTCAAAAAAGCGGTAGAATAAAATATTGATTAAAGATTTAAAAAGATTAAATGATTATTTATTTTGTTCCAACATGTTCCGTCGTTGTTACATTGTGGTTTATGTCTCAACATGCTCCGTCCTTTGTAAAGGACATACAAAATTATAAATAAAAAAATAAATAATATTTTATCATGCCTTAATTATAATATTCATTATTCAAAATAATAATCATTATATAAAATAAATTCAATGCTAGAAAAAAAAATGAATAAAAATTGGTTTCTGTTGCGTACCGCATAGTGTGAGGTTTCGTTAGATAGGTCTTTTAAAAACATAAAGGGTTGGTACATAATGATATACAAATGACAACTACCTATATGACTCAGAAGGGAGTGTCAGAGGTGTACAACACGGTGTGTCAGAGTGTTAGGTCTCATGGGATAGGCACGGATCACCATCCACCGGGCACAAATCCAATTCCCTGCTGCTATTGAGAATTTCCTAACGGAAAAATTCCAAAAAACACTTTTGCCCGGCTTGAGAATCGAAACCGAGACCTCGCAGTTATATAAGGGTCGGTTTAAACACAAAATTTGCATACAAGGAAAAGTGGTGTCAAATACAGTTTTCGTCTATTTGCCACTTACCATCAGTTGTATGGCAATTGCCACATCTATTGTAATACAAGACTGTAACAAACAGTGATTATGATTGATTGGTGACAGATGACAGCTACCATCCTAATGGCTTCGTATAGAGAGGGAGAAGTATCGATGATTTATACTCGCGGTTTTACTCACGTTAAGGGTTACTGCTCTGTTCCTGTGAGCCGTAGCGTAATATTATGTTGTTTATAGCCTTTCTTGATAAATGAGCTATTTATTACAAATATATTTTATAAATTCGAGCGAGCAATTTTTGAAATTAGCGCGTTCAAACATACCAAAATAAAAAGTTTCAAATTTTATATACTGTCTAATACTGCCTCGTCTAGTGGTTAGCGTGTACGACCTCGCACTGTGTGGACTCGGGTTCTATTCGGGTCGGGTAAACTAAAGTGTTGTCTGATTTGTTCGATCAGGTAGTTAGAATTGTACCAAGTAAACGCGTTAGGTATGCTCACTATTGCTCACTTACATAGAACCTAAAGATAACGGGTGAAGTGTGGGTGATTTACAGTTCTGTAACTATGGAGTTAATAAATAAATAAATCTAAATATTTCACAACTCACACACAGCGCCATCTAGTCCAAAACTAAGCAGAGCTTTTACTATGGGTACTAGAATAACTGATACTAATACATATTATATACTAGTCTTTTGTAAATACAAACTTATTATACATAGAAACACCCAGACTAAGACAAACCTCCATGTTCATGCACACAAAGATTTAAAACATCAACAACTTTTAATTCAAGCTTTATTGATTTAAAGCATTAAAATAGAGACAATACAAAATATAAAAACAATTAAAATTATAGATCAATCATGCATCTTTTATCATATTCTTAGATTAATTTGTTAATTCATTGTTAAATAATTTAAACTTGTAAAACTAAAGTGTTTCATAAATACAATTTTCTCGCTACACAATCAAATTGAATTAAATTTGCTATCATTATTTATAATTATTAGTATACATTTTGGGATGTTCATTTAGGACATAGGACAGGAATTAACATAATTATTAGGCTACGTTTCATCGACACACCACGCGGGTAGATCCGCGGGGGAAGCTAGTAGGCTATGAATTAAATAAATTATAAATTGTTTTTTTTTTCATTAGATAGAACGCCAGAAGCAATTACACTATCCGTGGTCCCAATGATAAGGCCAAATACACAGATTCATTCTCTCAAGCACACCCAGTTTCAGAACTAATATTTGCGAATCACACAAAGATTTGTCCCATGTGGGGATCGAACCCACAACACCAGTGTAGTGGGGAGCGGCGAGGCGACCGTTTAAACCACTACACCACACGCTATAATAAAAGAATGACTAATGACTATCGACATTTACTGTTCACATCACTAGACCATTTTCACCAACAAAAGAAAAGTGGGCAATCTCTTTAGCGCAATGACAGTTCAATATTTTTGTTATAAAAAACGATTACTCGTGTTTTTTATACTTTCTTTTTAATATTTTTGGACCGTTTTTAGGCTGTGATGAATATTTCTTATTCTATAGTGTTTTTAATAAAATCACATTATATCACAATACGATGGCGACGACACGCGATTAATCGCCCAGTTGATGAATCTACGTACTAGATTCGAAACTAGTCGGCATATTTATATGTCTGCACGTGCGGCGTAGTGGTTTAAGCGGTCGCCTCGCCGCTCTCCACTGCACTGGTGTTGTGGGTTCGATCCCCACATGGGACAAATCTTTGTGTGATTCGCAAAGATTTGTTCTGCGACTGTTTGTGTTTGTGTGAGTGAATGTGTGTATTTGGCCTTGTCATTGGGACCATTGGATAGTGTAATTGCTTCTGGCGTTCTATCTAATGTAAAAAAATCCAAAATTATTATTTAATTATTATTATTATTATTATCCCGGCTAAAATAACGTGAGTAACCCGTATTCTCAATAATAATGTCTTCTCCTCACGTCGGTTTTAATAATATTATATCACGCTTATTACCTAGAAGGAAGCAGAGGTTTACAACACCCACATTTCACCTGCTATGTTATGTCTTGGGATAGAGGGTGAGCCTATCGCCATCCACCGGACACAATTTCAACTCCATGCTGCTTTTGTTAAACTATCTACTTACTATCAAAAATAAATAAAACAGCATCAAAAGTAAAAAAAAAACTGTTTAATTTCATGTAAAACATGACATTTTGACATTATCAACATAACTTTATATTTTTACAATACTATCAATCTAAAATCTACCTTAATGTTATGTGAATAAGGTGATAATTCAACTGTACAGCATTTTTTTTTAAGCTATCAAATAACTAAAGTCGAAAATAGACTCTATGTTGAGCAGCATAAGGTGAAATATTAATTTTGGGAGCTGTTTTGATTATTTAGTATTAAATTCTGTAATGTATTGAGTATTGGTATTGATAAGACTGATGTATTGCAAGATAAAGGGATATGATTTTTATTATAATTTTATATGATTTTGGAATTAATATAATGTAATTTAATGTTGAATTAGAATTTTATGACAATATTATTAATTATCTATTATGTTATATTACCTACTCACTTGAATATATCTATAATGACGTGTAAACCAATGACTAATAAATGAGTTTTATGAGTTTTATGGGTATAAATAGAAAATAGATAAATATAACTTAAACATCACGCCTGTATTACCCAGAAGGGTGTGGCAGAGGTGTACAACACCCACACTTCACCTGTTATGTTTAGGTCCCATGGGATAGTGGGTTTATCGCCATCCACCGGGCACAACTCCAACTCCGTGCTGCTATTGTAAATTTTCCGACGGGAGGTTCACAAGTAACACTTTGCTCGACCCGGGCATCAAACTCGAGACCTCGCAGTGAAAGGGGCCCACGCTAACTACTAGACGTTCGAGGCTGTTACTAAAATAATTAAACAAAAAATTCTGACAATGACATCTCCGGTTGGCTTCAATAAATAAATATTACACAGTAGACACACAACGCTATTTATCAAAAATTAGACAACGGATCTAAATCGCGTATAATAATAATAAAAATAAAAATAAAATAAAAGATATTACCAAAAGAGACACAGACATTGTATTTACAGTGGTTTCCAAACTAGTTGTTCCTGTGTTTTGGAAACCTAACTTAATAATAATATTTCAAGTTGAATCTGAATTGAAAGATACTAATTTTTAAATAATAAAAATATATAAGATATAAATGGAGAATGTTACAAAAATACTGTGTGTGTGTGTGTGTAGGTAGGTGGGTGGGTGTGAGTACTTGTATACCCTTGGATTTAAAGAAGTAAAACCTCTTGTAATATATAAAGCAAATTTAAGCTTTGCTATGCCTTTTTGTATTTATATAATATTATGTGAATAAGTAACTTATTACATCGCATAGATGGCGCTAAAACCAAGTAATGGTTCGTCTAGCTTCGGCTGGCACAAAAGAGTTGAGAAATTTCGAGTCCGGCAGCATACGAATCCATAGCTGAATTGGCAAAGCACTTGGGGCGTATACCAAGGGGGTGCAGGTTCGAGTCCTGCTGGATTCTTAATTTTTTAAACTTTAATATTATATAAGTAAAACCTCTGTTTCTTCGTAATTTAAGGTAAGTAACCACTCTGTTACAACGTTTTTGCAGGCAAAACGTGCACGATCCTTGATGTTGCAAGAGTTATATACCTTGTTGTAGACATGGGAATGCATAAACGTAGGACATCGCCTGGCCAGAAGGGATATGGTTCTAGTCGGTCTAATTATTATTATAAGGTAAATAAATACCTATGCTCGACGTTTCGAATGACTTGCATCATTCGTGGTCACGAGCCGACTGGTGAAGCTCAGCGTCGTCTCCGTGAAGCGCGGATATTGTCCACTACCCTCACTTGATCGTCACAATTTTTATTTTTATTTATTTCGGCAACGTCGGTAGTCAGATTAAGACCCGTTGTCTAATTTTTGAAAAATGTTCTCAAATCGCGAAAGTTTAAAAACATACAACATAATCCCAACATAAGCAAAGCTTGTACTATGGGTACAAAAATAACTGATACTACATATATATACTTTTTTTGTAAACACATACTTATTATACATAGAAACACCTAGACTAAGACAAACCTCCATGTTCATGCACACAAAGATTTGTCTTAAGCGGGAATCGAACCCGTGACCTAGGCGTCGCAGACAGGTACACTACGCACTCGGCAATCCTGTCGTCAAATAAATATTACACAGCAGACACTCGCCATCTAGTCCCAAACTAAGCAAAGCTTATAAGTACTATGGGTAAAAAAATAACTGATACTACATATAAATACTTTTTTTGTAAATACTATACTTATTATTAGAGACCGGATAATATGCATTTGCATATTTGCATATGCATTTGCATATTTAAGCGATTTTCAAGGCTAATAGCATATTTTTACTAATATCTAGTGATGATGCATATTATTGCTATAATTTACAGTAGGTAGGTATTTTTCGAGCGTAGCGCACTCGGCAGCCGCGCGTATTTTGTTTTGGTAGGTACTCAAAAAATGAAAGAGACAAATGATCGCGCCGCCGCGCGCTCGCCTACCGCGCTACTCCCACCGATTATGCATGTCATTATTACTTTGATTGTTGACACGCTCGTGCTCGGATAATTCACCTGCAGTTAAAAGTTTTTGTGTGTGTACAATGCCTCCCGAAAAAAAAAGTGTGTCTTCGTGGATAGTTTTCTATAAATGTATGCTGATTTTTTAATAAAAAATATAAAACTTAATAGTTTTTTTATTTTATCAAATAACAATAAATTAAAAAGATACATACATAATAAAGTAAAACATAAATAAGACAAGTATTTACTAACAAAATACTTAAATCTAAAGGAATAATATTTACAAAACAAAAAAAACTCATTTAATGTTGCATATTCTGTCAGTTTTCGTGCATATTTTAGGCATTTTTCATGCATATTTGCATGCATATTTCAAGCTTTTTAAGTTGCATATTATCCGGTCTCTACTTATTATACATAGAAACACCCAGATCAAGACAAACCCCCATGTTCATGCACACAAATATTTGTCAAGCGGGAATCGAACCCGCGACCTCGTCGTCAGTCGTCAATTATTATTTTAGTATTTCTCCGAGTTCTGTAACTGCAGTTTTGTGAAAGAAAATTATTTTAGGACCTTTTGTTTGCCTCTTCTAGAATTGCCTAGTCAATTTAATTTGTAGTGCATTGTTTGTCTACACTTCATATTTATTTTATTTATTATTGTTTTTGCTAACCGGTAGCCATTTTCCTTCTCAGTTGACGACCATTTCTAAGTTATTTAAATACACTTTGCCAAGACAAAGACTGTCCTCACAATGTTAAGGGCAACTTTACCAGCTCCGGATAAGTGCTGGATAGCCTGGATAGCCAGTTAGTTTACGGATGATGTACGTACTATGTAAAGGGGTATGACCAATCAACTATGGGATTGTTTATCGCTGCTGTGCTATCTATTCCGTGGCTTTGTCAAGATAAAACTGCTGTATTGAATAATATGAAAGTTTAATTTTAAGCCGGATATTTTTATAGTAAGCTGGGATGTCATGTGTAAACAAGTGCAAAAAACGTGATAATTCTATCAAAATAAATTAGATTCTAGTTCATCCTTCATGTTTAAATAGAAAATCTCTATTGTTTTGTTTATTAAATCCCGCGTTATGTCTCTTATTACTAGATAATCGTCATACACAAAACTAGAAATTATTTACCATCTTATATTCGTGACACAAGGGTTTTGGCGATACAGTTTTTGGGCATTGCCTTTTTTCATAGTCACTTCCAGAACTTACTATCCGAATCCTTATCAGGAACTGTTAAAATTTGGTAAAAAGCCCCAATTTCACCAGACTCTTTAATCTACTGTTATATTACTGCCTCGATGGAGTAGTGGTTAGCATATGCGCCTCTCATCACGAGGTCTCGGATTCGATTACCGGGTCGAGCAAAGTGTTATTTATGAACTTTCTGTCAGGAAATTCACAATAGCAGAACTAAGTTGGAATTGTGTCCTGTGGATGGTGATAGTCCCCTATCGCATATTACAGGTGAAATGTGGGTGTTGTACAACTCTGCCACACCCTTATGGGTAATATAGACGTGATGTTATGTAATGTTATGATTTATTAAACTCGTATTAACATTTATCTCTGTAAAGATATAATAATTTTAAAAACATTTACCGTCCTCAAATAAAAAAAATGTACCTAAAAGTAAAAATATAAAAGTAATATTCAACGTCTCGCCTCAGTGTGTATAACTTGAAAGAATACAGTAAACGGCCTTAAGCTACAATACAAAAAAAAATACTATCCAATAAACTCCTTTTTTAAGTTGGTTAAAAATTAATACCGTTTACCCTCAACTATTGTTTAAAAAATAAATTTTTATTCGTTCGGCAATTTCTTTGGCTAAACTAAATGTCGTAATAAAACTATTGTCCGTTCATTTTTGAACGGTAATACCATAGAAATCTTAATAACTAGTCAATAGAAATGCTATCGACTATCTTTTAACACTGGGACGCATGTCGCCGGTTTTCAAATACCACTTTTTGTATTCCTGCAAACAAAATTATTCTTTTTGGCGATGACATTAAGACGACAATTCCTCAACTCGCACTTGTGTTCGATTAGACTCATGCGCTTGTATTCCTGCAAACAAAATTATTCTTTTTGCGATGACATTAAGACGACAATTCCTCAACTCGCACTTGTGTTTGACTAGACAGATGCGCGGCGACAAGGTCACGCGTCTTTGACATTTCTATTGCCTTATTATTAAGATTTCTATGGGTAATACCCTTTTAAAAGGGTTTACTTACAAAAAACTGTTTATTACCCATAAAACAATACAATATACAGTTTTTTTTGCTTGTTTGCGTGTAGCGGTGTTTTTTATAGAACTTTCTACTTGTTGTAAGCAAATAGTTTTTTTTTGTAATTTTGAGAAATTTTTATCCGTATAATGTTGGGTTGCCGGCGACAAAAGAAATCTAACATTTATTGATATTTGTTATTACGAACGGAAGTAAGTTGAAAATGTTATGAGTAAAATCAAAATTATATATCATAAACAAGCGACCCGCCCCGGCTTCGCACGGGTACAATGCTGATACTAAATACACTACAGAAAAACTGTGAACGTTGTATATAAAAACACAGCGGCCCGCTCCGGATTCGCACGGGTACCTATATAATATATAGCTATGTCACTCACTGAAAAAATGATTAAAATCGATCCAGTAGTTTGATTTATTCATTACTGCCCATGGCCCGCACGCGTTAAATTTGGAGTAAAACAATTCCCCCTTTCTATGCATGTATTATACATAAAAACCTTCCTCTTGAATCACTCTATCTATTGGAAAAAACCGCATCAAAATCCGTTGCGTAGTTTTAAAGATTTAAGCGCACATAGGGACAGAAAAGGCGACTTTTTTTTATACTATGTAGTGATATCACTATCTTTTACTATTCAGGCCGTAAGATTATAGAATAATCTTCCTAATTCGATTCGCGACAGTCCTTTATTGGATGTTTTCAGGGAAAGAGTTAAAAAATATTTCCTATCTCAGACTGTTTAGGTAAAGTTTTATATCAATATATATTACATCTCTAAGTATTATATTTATATTTAAGTATGTTTATTTAACTGTGTATTTAGGTATATATAGGTAAATTAGTTTATTTAGGTATTGTATTTTATAGGTAGCATTATAATATATTTATGTCTATTTGTTTGTTTATGTATTGTAACTTTAATTACTTTTTATTAATTTATTATTATTTATTTTTTTTACCATAATAATGGTAACTCCGTTTTTCCTTTGAGTTGTACACTTGTTTTTGCCCTCTTTTCGCATCCTCTTCTCCTCTATTACTCTAAGGTTTGCTGGAAGAGAACTCAAATTTGAGTTAAGCTCGCCTTTATTGTATTTTGTGTCATGAATTGTTTTATAAATTGTTTCATTGTACAATAAAAAGTTTAAAAACAAACAAAAACAAAATATATATCACATCATACACATAACTAAGCAGATGAGCTTGTTCTATGGGTACTAGAATAACTGACACTAATACATACAATATACTTTTTTTTTGTTATAAATACATACTTTTTATACAAAGAAACACCCAGACCAAGACAAACCTCTAAGTTCATGCACACAAAGATTTGTTTCGAGCGGGAATCGAACCCGCTCGCTCTCGCGAGAGTTTGGTTTAACAGTGCTATGACTCATGTTTTAATAACCTAAGGGTTAATCTTACCACCAAATTTGGGTACAGCAGTGCAGGCACCAGTAGGTTGTAGTTGTAGGTAAGATCGGTCCCATATCTTTTTCAACTGTTTCTTAGTATAATTTGCTAAACATAGCTAAATGCTGTAAAATAATCAATTAGAAATCTATACTTAGTCTTCTAGAGTTATTCATACATAAGGTTTGTAATAATGGTCACTTAACAGCGGTAGAAAAGTTTTTTGTAAAAAAAAAACATCAAGAGCAGCAATAGCCGAGTGGGAGACCGTAGGACTGATAAGTCGAAGGTCTCGGGTTCGAACCACCGGCACACACCTCTGTTAATAAATCATGCCTACTTTTTTGTATAGGTATTTCAAAACACTAAATTCGCTTATTCTAACAACAAACAACTTATCATCTTTGAAAAGTTAAAAAAAAATTGTTGAATGGTCTTGAATTAAATTTACAAAACTTCCTCTCAGTTGGCTATAGGTACTAAAAAAAAGATCAATCATATTTTAACAATATTTCAAATATTTCTTCTATATTATAATGTCAGACAGAGTAAGAAGAGCGGAATTATTCCGCCTCAATTAATTCCCAAAAGCCCATCTTCATGTAGCTATTCATTCATAACTTCATTTAGTTAATCTCTAAGCAAATGCAAATTACTACATGCACGCCAAAGGTTGACGGTCCCTGGTTAAACGCGAGCATAATTTACAATGAACTGTGTCACATGAATGGACACAGGATAAGCAACGATAGCTGATTACATCAAATAGATGGGCGTGCTTGCATGGAGAGCGTACAACCTTCCTGGGATACTATACATACATAATACAGCTTTCAAATAAAATTTATAGAACATTTTACCAAATAAGACTTCATTTTATTAAAAAAAACCCTCCAAATGATTGTTATTTAGCACAGATCTTAAAACTAAACTCAGAAAAACAAAAAAAAAATTAAACTAAATAACGACAGAAATTACATAAATAATCAAAAAATAACAAATGAAAATAAACAATAATAATGAAGCAGCGATAGCCCAGTGGGAGACCGATAGGACTGCTAAGTTAGAGGTCTCGGGTTCGAACCCACGGCACACACCTCTGTCAATAAATCGTTAAGATTCGTCTTGCCGAAGATATGTGATTTATCATATAAATTGTCGCTTGCTAACGGTGAAGGAAACATCGTGGGGTAACTGCCTGAGAGTGCCAAAAGAGTGCTCGAGGGTGTGGGAAATCTACCAATCCGCACTTGGCCAGCGTGGTAGACTATGGCCTAACCCTTCTCATCATGAGAAGAGGCCCGAGGTCCAGCAGTATCTGATATATGTCCCATATATCAGATACAGGTCTGCTATTATTATTAATATTAATAAATAACAAAGTCAAAAGTTACATCCGTCACGAGTATCCATGCAGAAATCGAGATATCGCTCAGCGTTATGCTTTACAGCGCTTGCATTGCTGCAAGACGCCGCAAAGCGCTGCTATTCTGCGATATCCCAAATAAAAATTACAACATGTTTTTGACTTAAAAGGGGTTTACTATCTGTATTTTACAAGTGACAACTTCATACAAGTCTTACTTTTAAAGGTTTTTGTATTAACTACGAACTAATCCAAGTAACTGAATTTAACAATTTGGGTCACTATTACTCTTGACCTAACAGAGGTAACTAAGTCGCTAATAGTTTTCCTTGTAATTTCATTAAAATAATAAACTACCAATATATTTGTTTCTTAAATTTTTCAATTTACCGGTTTAACTATTAGGGCAAGGGGGTATTATTTTAAACAAAATGCAATAACTACCGCCGAATAACGGTATCTTAGAAAGAGTTTGAAATAGCCCGAAAATGAGTAATAAAAGACACAATATTATCAACCTTTCTTTTCTTTTCAAAACTTTCTTTTATAGTTCTTTATGACGTAATATAACTATTGTGGAGCGGTATCTTTGAAACGGTACCTAATAACTGTAATAAAATTAAATGTGTACATGTTAAAACCCTTTTCGCAAAAGAATTGTTGTAGTTAGTCATTTAGAAAGTATGTTTTGACTGTTATATTTTATGACCAGCTTTGCTTGAGCAGTAGCTGAGCCTGTGCTTTGACCCAGTTTTAACCTTACTGCTCCGATCCTGTGGAGTTTAGCGTAATGTTAAGTATCTAAAGACTTTTGTTGAGATTTAAACTATCAAACACAAAAATAATTTTTAAAATTAGACTTGTAGTTCTCGAGATTAGCGCAATCAAACAAACAGACTAACTTTCTCCCACTGTTTCGTCTGCGTGGAAGGTTTATAAATTAAAAGTAGCTTGTGTACCGCGTCTTGGAGTCAGTTACCGGCTCCTAAAATTTTATTAAAATCGGTCCTGCCGTTTTGAAGATTAGCCGATACAAACAGACAGAGACAAAAACTGTATTTTATAAATGCTAAGCTATGGTGCAAACAAACTATACCAACTTAAAAAATCATTATTATTTTGACATTAAAAACAGTCACT
This sequence comes from Hypena proboscidalis, assembly GCA_905147285.1. Taxonomy (NCBI): domain Eukaryota; kingdom Metazoa; phylum Arthropoda; class Insecta; order Lepidoptera; family Erebidae; genus Hypena; species Hypena proboscidalis. The sequence continues at coordinate 1,683,626 of LR990153.1, forward strand.
TCAATTTGATTTATTTGTATTGATGATGATTTAAAAGAATATTGTGGCAATTTTATTTAAATTGATGACGGATAGCGAAGTTGGTACTGTAACTACACAAATATTTTGTTTGCATTAATGCTTATTTTAACTTTGTTCTTGATATTTCTAATGATATTATAAGAGCCAGTGTCCTTAAGATAGACACAAATGGATGAACGTGACGTCACGAAATGACGTAACATATAGTTGAGAAATTTAGGGTCCTAGCAAGAGTCGATCGTAGCTGGTTGATTAAAATCCTGCTGGTCCCATAATTTTTCAACTGTTTCTTAGTATAATTTGCTTATGCTATAAAAATAATCAATAAGAAGAATATAATAGTGTCTAGATAATACAGACCATACAGGTACTAAAATATTTAGTATATCTTTATTCCACGCTATTAAGTCTAAAATACAGCTCAATTTGTATAAGAGCTTATCTAAATCACGTCTATCAAGTTTCGTATTTATTATAGTAGAGTTCTAGCAAATAAATATCAATCTTTATGATCTGTATTAAATTCAAATTCAAATTCAAATCATTTATTTTCATAGGCCCTAGGAGGCGCTTGAACACGTCAAAACATTACAAAAAATGATATAAAAGTAATTAATAAATAATACTAAATTATACTAATTACAATGATTTGAATAATACCTGTGGTGAATATTATTTACGTTACACAAATTACTCCAAATTAATACTAATTTTTAGGTCTAAAGAATTTGTTTGCTTGATTGTTTGTAAGTTTGGTTGAACGCGCTTATCTTAAGAACTGTTGGTGCGAAATAAAAAATATTTGAGTGTTAAATATTTTTCAGTCTTTTTATTGACGCAAGATATTTTATAGGCTATTATAATATTACGATTTAAGCGATGGGAACGGTAACATTTAACTTTCTTCTTCTTCAAAACTAAGGCGGAGGTTCTCAATTTAATTTTTTAAATTTTTTTTTTGTTTCTCGATTTCTCTAAGACGCCTGCATTGATTTGAAAAATTCTTTTATTTTTGTCTAAAAGCGTATAGTTGTCATGTGGTCCCTTTTTCGTCAGGTCACGATTTAATTATGAAATCCTAAAGAAATCGAGGGTAACCCTCAATTTCTAGGCCTGACCTACAAAGGCTTCTGTATTGTTATACTAAGGACTGTTCCTTAGTATAACAATACAGAAGCCTTAAAAAGATATGGGACCGGCAAGATTTGAACCTGCGACCTTACTGCACACCGGGCAGCCGCTCTTAGCCATCCAGCTACGGTCGCCTCTTACCGCCACCCCAAATTTCTCAACTGTATGATACGTCATTTTGTGACGTCACGTTCATCCATTTGTTCTTATCTTAAGTAGGATACAAACCAACATGGCGAAGTTACAGCACAAATGTTGTAACGAATGAACGTGTACGATATTTTAACTTTGATTATTTTAATAGCATTTAGCTATGCTTAGCAAATTATCTATCTATCTGTATTGTTTTTCGTATATTTGAAAAAAAAAAGCTTTTAAAAATAATATGCACCGAGACTGAGAGCTGGCAGCTCTTATAAGTTTAATTGTTCTAATCAATCTATCAATTATCAAAAAAAAACAGCTACAAAATTTGACCGTGGGATCTCAGGATATGATCATGATCATTTTTAAATTCGTATTTTTGTGAAAAATTTTAACTAAACAAACTGCTTTTATATTCCAAAGGCACTTTACCTGCAAAATAGCCGTAATATTTCTTTTATTTGCCTAAAAATCGTAGTATCCAGAATTAGAACAGCATAGCACTCGCAAGTAACTTCGGACAGTGATATGGTAGAACATGTACTAGTTAGGTATTCTCGTACGGTCCGATGCTAATGTTGAAATTAGATGCATTTCGGATAGGTGTTTGGAATTTCTAGACTTGTGTTGTTTTGTCTAGCCTATTTTTAACTTAAAAAGAACACGTAAAATCTATTGTATTAAGTCGCGGGTTCGATTCCTGCTTAAGACAAATCTTTGTGTGCATGAACATGGGGGTTTGTCTTAGTCTGGGTGTTTCTATGTATAATAAGTAGGTTACAAAAGAAAAGTATTTATGTATTAGTATCAGTTATTCTAGTACCCATAATACAAGCTCTGCTTAGTTTAGGACTAGATGGCGTTGTGTGTGTTAGTTGTGAGATATTTATTTATATTACTTAGAAGGATGTACAACCCAAAGAAAAACTTAAGTAATATTCAACGTCTCGCCTCTCGGAATCGAACCAGAGACTCCACAATCATTCCAGGCAAGGCAGTAACTCCTTTAAAACTCTGTCTTTTACTAAATATAAATAAATAAATATCTCACAACTTACACACGACGCCATCTACTCCCAAACTAAGCAGGGTACTATGGGTACTAGAATAACTGATACTAATACATATAATATACTTTTATTTTGTAAATGCATACTTATTATACATAGAAACACCCAGTCTAAGACAAACCCCCATGTTCATGCACACAAAGATTTGTCTTAAGCCGTAATCGAACCCGCGAACTCGGCGTCGCAGGCAGGTACACTACCCACTCCGCCATCCGGTCGTCGAAATCTTTTAACAAAGTATTTTTTATCTCTCACTTGGCACGTTCGTACACACAGTATGTTATGACCACGCTAAAGTGTTGTAAAGGTACTAGCAGAATAGAGTGTAACATTGAGTAATAATAGCAGCCCTGTTTCTAATACATGTCCCACTGCTGGGCTCGGGCCTCTAATCATGATGAGAAGGGTTAGGCCATAGTCCACCACGCTGGCCAAGTGCGGATTGGTAGACTTCATACTCCCTCGAGCACTTTTAAGGCACTCTCAGGCATGTAGGTTTCCTCACGATGTTTTCCTTCACCGTTAGCGAGCGATAATTTATATGATAAATAGACACATATCTTTGTAAAGACGAATCTTTACGATTTATAGGTGGGTTCGAACCCAAGACCTTTGACAATAGACATTTTTTTATTTATTTATAAATAAAAGTTAAAAAAAACAAAAAACACGCTTTTAAAGTACTTCTAACTAAAAAGTAATAAATAATTCCTAATTATGCTGAAAAAAGCGTGGGTTGCTCGATAGACGAAAAATATGGCACAGAGCTCCCCACGCTTTTTTCAGCGTATATTAGGAATTATTTTTTACTTTTTAGTTAGATAACTATTATTTATTAATAAGACTGACGTGAATTTGTAACATAATTCAAATTATGAAATACGGGTGTTACTCACGTAATGTTAGTCTATTTAGTCGACCGCGGTTTCGCCTATACTATAGTCTTGCAGCGCAAGATTGGCTGCGACTCACGCGCGACGTGTCGCACTCTCTTGAAGATGCCTAAAAATATAGTATAGGAAACCGCAGTCGACTAAATAGACCAACATTACGTGAGTAACACCCATATTTCATAATTTGAATAACATTTTTTTTAGTTTATGACATTATAAATGGCTATAAAAACTTTACCAAGTAAACATACTACATAGTCTAATATATAAGGCTCTTACGTGCCTTTAAGGCAGTGTAATTAAATTCTGTAGCACAAATATTGGCCGTGTCAACAAATGTTTGCTGCCAATGTTTGTGTACGCGGGAGTTGAACCAATGATACCGGGAATTGAAGGAGATGAATGTCGTTATATAAGGGGTAAAAGGGTGGGGAAAGCGTCGCGACACAAAATAACAGTAAAGACAGGGCGCGTACATGACTCGGCTACGGTGTTTCGACGACTGGAACTTATTTGCAAACTTACAGAAAAGACGAAGCGCAGATAAAACGCAGTAGACAGAGTTATTTGATACAAATTGTAGGTATAGAAGCGTCGACACAAAATAAACAGAAAAGACAGGGCGCGGACAAGACTTGGCCACGTTGCTTCGACAACTGCAACCTATCCGGAAACATACAGAAAAGACGAGGCGCAGATAAAACGCGGCAGACAGGGTTAATTGATATAGAATGTATAGAAGCGTCGACACAAAGTAAACAGAAAAGGCAGGGCGCGGACAAAATTTTGGAGTTGACCACGCTGGCCAAGTGCGGATTGGTAGACTTCATACTCCCTCGAGCACTTTTAAGGCACTCTCAGGCATGCAGGTTTCCTCACGATGTTTTCCTTCACCGTTAGCGAGCGATAATTTATATGATAAATACAAACATATCTTCGAAAAGACGAATCTTAACGATTTATTGACACAGGTGTGCTGTGGGTTCGAACCCGAGACCTTTGACTTCGCAGTCCTACGGTCTTCCGCTCCCGCTGCTGTTGATGACATACAGTTGAGAAATTTAGGGTGGCAAGAGGCGACTGTAGCTTAGTGATTAAAGCAGCTGTCCGTTGTGCAGAGGTTCCTGCCGGTCCCATAATTTTTCAACTGTTTCTTAGTATATCTCTCTCTGGGGTCGGTCCCTCATGTCTAAGGATCGTGGTCTGCATTTGGAGCGGATAATCTGCCTCCACCGGTTCCTGTCCAGCGCATCTCTTACGACCGTATGGAATTTGGTGGACGCCGAGTCTTTAATTTGATAGGTCCATCTTGTTGGTGAACGACCGCACGATCTTTTGCCTTCGATGTTTCCGACGACAGTCAATTTTTCTAAATTCTCGCCGCCTTTGCGAATTGTGTGACCAAAATAAAATTGAATGCGTTGTAGGCATATGGTGGACAAACAATTTTGATTTGTAGCTAGGCCAGGATCGATGCATATAGTATCTTAGTATATAGAATAGCTAAATGCTATAAATAATAAATAAGAAGGTTAGTTTATGTAAGTAATCTTAATCCCGACTTATGGACTTATGCTAATGAGTGGAAACAGCTAATAGCTTACAGGCTTCCAAATCAATAATACGAACATGTAAAATGTTGTTAATTAGGTAAATTAGGTTTACCATCACGCATACATACCCAGAAGAATGTGGCAGAATTGGCAGAGGTGTGTAACACCTACATTTTTTTTTATACTATTCCCACAGCGAACGAACGTGTAGTCCACCTGATGGTAAGTGGAGTACAGCCCATGGACATCAACAATCCACAAAAGCAGATTATAGATGCGTCGCTGCAGCTGAGGACTACGGTGTTATGCCTCAAGTGCCAGTCATTTTAGGGCCTGATCTCACCACCAAACCGGAACACAGTAATGGAAGCACTACTATTTAGCTGCAGGTTAAAGGTGAGACGGTGGTGCTGCCGCCCTCAAGCTCATTCACAAGAGCTCTACCACCAGTGAAATTCACACAACAACATTTCACCGTTTCCGACCACAAGTCATTAGGATTAGCATCACGCCTTTAAAGGGTGTTGTAGGGGTACATATTACCCACATTTCGCCTCTAATGTTTAGGTCCCACCCATGTCCCCACCACTTACCAGGCACAAGTCCATCTTTATGCTGCTCTGGATTTTTTTTTGATAGTTCAGAAAATTCCAAATAATACTTTTGACTCGGGAATCGAACTTGAAATCGATCTCGCGGTTAGATGTCACAAAGACTAACCACATCAACAAAGCAGTCTTGGATTATTCTCAATAAGTTTAAATTTTAAAATAAATGTTCACCACCTCAGTGAACAAAGACCTTTCCCCGCAGGGCTATCAATAAAGCAAACAAACAAACACCCCGTATAAGGTTACTAATGTATTGGAAAATTTTCAACCGACGCGACGACGTCCTGTGTTTGTTAAACATACAGGGTGTAAAGCAAAACCTGACTGTTCTTTGACATGCATTAAATCTGGGCAGAATTTTGTTTTAAATATTCAGATATTGCATTTTTATTTTTTTATTTTTTTTTTTGACCTTAATTAAAATTTAATAAACAAACAAACATCCCGTATAAGGTTACTAATGTATTGGAAAATTTTCAATTTTAAATTTTTCATTTTTTTTAACTGTTTTTTTTTTAAAGCTTACTAGTAATTTGCAAATAAAAATTACTAGTATTCTTGTTAACCCCCTCCTGCTAAGCTTATACGCTTGTGTTAGGAGGAAGTTCACGTCCGTGGTGTAATGGCCAGGATTCGAACCAACGACCTCTCAAATTCAAATTCAAATCATTTATTTTCATAGGCCCCAGGAGGCGCTTGAACACGTCAAAATATTACAAACAAATGATATAAAAATAAATTATAAGTATGTAAAACTAAATTATACTAATTACAATGATTTGAATAACCGGTAGGGCTATTCGCTAAAGATGATTGTGATTTCTTTTGCAATAGTTTCTGTCAAAAAGTAATTATTCCTGTCAAGCAGATATAATTTCTGGTTTCTTAAGTAATAGTTACTGTCAAATAGTAATAGTTACTGTCAAAACACGCATTTTTGACATAACGCAATCAAATTACTCTCCTCAAATGTATGCTTCGTTCACACGTAATAAAATAAAACAAAAAACACTTTATTTGTCTATTATTTTATTGTCTATCTGGAATTGAGACAAACAATAATTTAAAAAAGTGTGCATGAGCAAAAAAAATGTAACGTCAAAACTGGCGGACAATTCTTTACATTTAGAGTACGTAGAAAATTGTTTTTCTTTTTGCTGCATTACCTAGTAAATTGAAAATAAAAATATTTATTTAGGTCCAAAAAACAAATGAAAAATCATTGTTAAATATTAATTACGGTGACTTAAGGTGTAATTAGCTAGTTCAGTTTTGTTGTTCGTGCAATTATTCATATTTTATTAGTATACCAATTTCATTTCATTTTAGGGTTTTACCCTAGTGAAATTATATTATACTTATCCATTATTCTAGAATTTTATATCACGTAGTTGACCTTATCTTTCAGTGGCAAATATACTTATGATGTTAGTTTTATTTATTTTATTAGTATTATTTGTATTGATAAAACCTTCTTGTTGACACCTACTAAAATGCATTTTTACTCTGTGGCATCTAATGTCTTTTACCAAAAAAAATTGGAGCGTTTCATTACAACAAAAAGCATATAAATAGCTTTGAACTGAATTAAGAAAGTAACAAATTCAAACAATAAAATTCAAATTATATAACTGATTATATCAAAAGAAAACTGTACACATTATAACAACAAACACAATATAAGTTATTATGGTAAGAGGTATTTTCGGAGAGATTTTCTTTTTAGTGTAAAAAGAGTGCTTAAAATTTAATTAAATAAGAATGGAACGCGATGTAATGGAAAAAAAGTTATCCTCAATACAAAACAAATATCAAAGATCAAGATAATATTATAAGACAACTATATAATATTTTAAGACAACTATAAAAACGATATATAAATGTGATTTTAACTCTTTGCTACTGCTATGTACTAGAAATAGTGAGTATGCGTTATAATTTCTACTTAGTCTTCCGTGACACGATGAAATCACATATAAATATGTCTCACTTGTGTTGTAATGTTTTTTGTCTTTCAGGTGCAATACACGAATATAGCACACCTATATTATAATAGTATTATGATAAGATGATAGCGGCGGTTGATTTCAGAGCTAAACATTTTTTAAGACTTAAGTTTCATCAGTGCAAGCCTAGCGAACATTAGAAGAAAATAAATGTTCCTAAAATTCTGTGAAATAATAAAATTTTTCAAAACTTCTGATTTTTCTTTAATATATTCTTATTTCTCTCACATAATTATCATAGACATAGACACTACGTTACGTACATAAGAAATTATAAATGTAAACTCCAAATAAATTAATAATCGTGAATACAGAATGTAAGTAGTTACATTATCTGGTGCATAACCTGTATTGTCCTATTGTTCGGCAAAGGTCTCCACCATCCATGAAATGGAATGAATAAGGTTTTTCATTTTTTATTAAAGTAAGTAACTAGATTTGAACTACGTCGATAAAAAGCACTTACCCGTGTGCCAGAATTCATTAAAATTGGTTTAGTTTGGCGAGAAAGAGGAAGCCTAGCTACATAATATTATTGTTTCAATATTTTGAAGATACATTATTTTCATTTAGTGCTTTTTATATCCCAGACTGCCATAATTCGTGCTACTAATTGTCATATTTATAAGTTTTCGTATGAAAAACCTCGAGATCTATGACTGAAAACAATATGACCTAAATTCTATTGCATTACGTATTTAATAAGTATTTTATGACCAACATAGTATTAAACAGTTATTAATTTGTTGTATAACGTTAATCTGAAGTGCAAAAACCTTTTAAATATCATTATTTTATCTCACCAAAGTACAAGAAATTACTAAGAAACTGCTCCATGACCAGTTTCCGATTTTGACATAAGAAATTGCGTTACTTGCCTGTAAAGCTGTCAAACCTGCAAGAGGATAGTAACTGGCAAGCTGTCAATTTTTTTGCCAAGCAGTTATCAACCGTATGTGTATGGAAATAAGGAAGCACTAAATCCGAGATGAACCGGTTTCAAACGAAATTATTAATTGCTTTCGAAATCGACTGGAAATTAGTCATCTTTACAGAATAGCCATACGGGGCTTAGATTAATTTTAATCCAACTGTTTAGAATCAGATTAAAATCAAACTAAGTACCAGCTCCGATGGGTATTGCATTATGAGAAGAGCTGGTGAGAAACTCATGTGCACCATCTTTTCAAATGAAATGAATAATATATAATAATTATCATACATATTGAAAGTCACATAAAAAGAGCAGTTCATTTCCAAATACTATTATCATTTATGTAGTCTAAAATACAGTCGATCGTAAGACCGATGCCTTAATCCATTGCGCCACGGCCGCTTAATGTTTCTATTTAAGTTAGAGAAGGTCAGGTTCATTCTATCGAATTCTATAACATCACGCTTATATTAACTAGATGGGTATAGCAGAGATGTATAATACACATGCTTAATATGTTATGTTTAGATCCCATGTGATAGAGGGCGAGCCTATCGCCATCCAACGTGCACTATTCCAACACTTCCACTATTTGTCTGCACGTGTGGTGTAGTGGTTTAAGCGGTCGCCTCGCCGCTCTCTACTACGCTAGTTTTGTTGGTTTGATCCCCACATGAGACAAATCTTGTCCCATTTCGAATCGAACCCACAACACCAGCGCAGTTAAAAGCAGCGAGGCGACCGCTTTAGCCACTACGCCAACCGTGCACTCAAGATAAGACGATATATTCTTACGCTATTGATATTTTTCAGGCGAGACGGTGTATGCGCATGTAACTTAGATAAGTATGCGAAATGGGAAGATAGCCATAACTAACATAACAAGCAAGTGGTGGCAAAGTGTAATCTCACAAAAAGCCAAAGGCTTATACGTGTCATGGGGCCCAAAGCTTACAACAAAATGCCCGAAATCGTACGCTTAGCGATAACAGAAAAATATTTCAGAAATTAAAGGCATGGCTCATCGAGCAACAACCATAATTATGATTATAAAGAACACCCTTCTTTATAATCATATGGTTGTTGCTAGATAATTATTCTTACTATTTTAATTAAATGCAGATATTTTTTATTATATTTTTGTAAAGTTAATAAGTTTGGATTATTTATAAGTTTTTTTTTCCATTAGATATATAGAGCGCCAGAAGCAATTACACTATCCAATGCTCCCAATGACAAGGCCAAACATACAGATTCATTCACTCAAGCACACCCAGTCTCAGAACAAATAATTGCGATTCCCACAAAGATTTGTCCCGTGTGGGGATCGAACCCACAACACCAGTGCAGTGGAGAGCGGCAAGGCGACCGCGGTTTAAAGTAGTGTAGTCGCTCCACGTGCAGACGTGCACTTAATGTATTATCATATTGTAATAATTGACTTGTAACAAAAAATTACCAATAAATATGTCTATATCTATGTCTATGACTATTGATAAGACTTCATCCAACAGCTATATATTATTTACTTGTAGATGTTAAACATGTTTAGAAAAGATAAACTACTATTTACCAAACAATGTAACGATACCGTATCGTGTTTCATTGTTTGGTTTGTTGTCATATCGAAAACTACTTGCCCGGGAGCTTTATCGTGGTTTCGGATTACTAGATATGTCAATTGGTGACAAGATTAAATATGAAAACAAACATCCCGCGTTTTTTCCAAAGAGGTGTGGTAGATGGCAATATTCATATTTCAACAGTTGGGTTTAGGTTTAAAGTGAAAGCGGGTGAGCCTATCGAGATTTACCGGGTACTATTCCAAACTCTGTGCAACTGAGAATTTCCTAACGGATAAAACGCAAAAACACTTTCGACCGACACGGGAATCGAACCCGAGATCTCTTGATGAGCAGTCGTATACGTTACTACTAGATCAACAAGAAAGCTTCTAAATATTAGGTACAAATTTCCTCAAGATGTTTTCCTTTACCGTTAGCGAGTGATAATTGATAGAGTTTTAGTTTTTAAGAATTAAATGGCAAAATGAAAAATAAAAACACATTTATCCAGCAGCTACCTGAAGCAGCGATATCCGAGTGGGAGATCGTAGTACTGCTAAGTCAAAGGTCTCGTGTTTGAACTCACGGCACACACCTCAGCTGTCAATAAATCGTTAAGATCCAATTTTTCGAAGATATAATATGTGTATTATTCACTCATTTAATCCTTTTTCTCATTTTTTATATGTTTAAATAAAAGTAAAGTACATTTAAAAATATAAAAGTATAAAATTCTACATTTTTAAATATAAGTACTAAAAAATATTTAAAAATATAAAAAATAGTACCCCACCGGCATCGGATACAGGGACCAAACTACCGATGGTTAGGGCTCCAGAGAGAGGAACCTCCTCACAATGCGTGCCGTGTCCAGTAGTACCGCCTTCTGCATCAGACCCTTGATCCAGCCACCCAACGCGAGTCTCTTTAGATGTTTGTCGAGACTCTTTGCTATCAGTCCGTTTACGGATACGACTATCGGTACAATAATAGCCGAGTCCACCTCCCACATGTCGACAATCTCATGAGCCAAGTCCAAATATTTTATTTGTTTGTCCTTTTCGGCCTTCACGAGATTCTCGTCATGCGGGATGGTGATATCGACAATTATTGCAAGGCGTTCAGATCGGTCCACCACCACAATATCAGGTCTATTAGCTATAATAGTTCTGTCTGTGATGATGGATCGATCCAAGTATAAAATGACATGGCCATTTTTTGTATTATTTTTTATTATTATTTTACCTTTCGGGATAGAATTGTCAAAAGTCCCGTTTTAGTAGTCTTTCAGAGCGTAGGGTCGCCCTACGCTCTGAAAGAACCTTCGTCGGGCAAACAATTATAAAATAGAAGATTATTCAAGTAAGTCAAGCACCAAACCTTGTAGAAAGAAAGAAAGAAAATTATTTTTATTTTCTTACTTATGCAAAAACAGGTAATTATTATACAAAATAAAATATGTAATAAATATTGTAAGAAAACAGTGGTGGTTGCTCAGCTGTACTTTATGATTGCAACTGTTTAGAATTATATTGCTTACTTTTCTATTAGTTACTTAAATGTTAATTAATATTAAGTCGCGCTTGAATTTATGAGCTAATTAGTTTTTAGTACTGTCTCGCTAATTTAGAAATTGAATGAAATATTAATTTGGGTCTTATGTTGAAAGTTTTTTAGTAAATAAGTATGTAAATAGTTTTTTGTCCAACTAGAGAGCAAAGATCATATTGTCTTTGAGTACTAATTATGAGTCCCGAATTAGCGAAAGATTCTTTTTTAGAATCTTGAGCGTAGCGAGTGATTCTTTTTTAGAATCTTGAGCGTAGTGAGAGATTCGAAAGCACGAGATGTAAATAACTTTGATCTCGTGTCACACATACAACTTTTCACCTCAGTCGCTCGAAAAGGCGAGCAGTAAGCAAAACTCAACTTTGCTTTGAGCAAAATCGAGTTGTGCTCACTGAAATAACTCTTAACGAACACTATAAAACCGCTAGATTTCGTATTTATCATAGCAGTTTAAATTTATATTTTAAAGAGTAATGTAAGACTATCTCTTAATAAAATGTATAGCTGGACGTTTAACCGTGTGTACTTCACACATCACCAGTGCCGGATTAGCCATATAGCAAGAGTAGCAAATGCTACAGGCCCCGCAAATTGGAGAGCCCCGCGCCCCAACGCCTGTCTGACCGTAAAAATAATAAAATTTAAATAGTAGCGTAAAATATCTTGCTTGTAAGAACAAATTTGTGTATGTTTCGTTAATACAGACTTGCCCATACTGACCGATATAAATGAGCCAGCTTGTAGAGCATGATTTGCTTAAAGAACTAGACATGGAAAACGTTATATCTAAATTTGCCCTCATTAAATCAAAAAAAGTTGATTTATAATTAATTGTTAATAGTTATGTTCTATTTAATACCATAAACTTTAAAACCAAAAGCAGGCCAAAGGCCCCATAATATATAAAAATTATTAAAGGGCCCCCTGACAGATTTTGCTACAGGCCCCGCGCTGGCTTAATCCGGCATTGCAAATCAGGTCTGTTTTACCCATAAGGGTGTGGAAGAGGTGTATGCATAACACCCACATTTCACCTATTATGTTTAGGTTCCATGTGATAGGGGGTGAGCTTATCGTTATCCACCAGAATTTTCTGATGCGCAAAAAAAAAAGGGATTCACAACTTACATATATCAATCAATCAATCATTTATTTGCTAAAATATGGTACATAAATTGGTGTTACAATGCGGTTTGTCCTCATATTCTGCTAGATAATGGCGTGCAAATATTTACATATAATAAAATTTACAGTTATGGTACAAGTTAAACATTAACAAAATTAAATTATAGATTTATATATATACAGAATTAAATTAATATGTCCTTATCCTCAAAATATTCCTTAATGTTATAGTATGTCTTATTTAATAGAATTTTATGAAGTGTCCTTTTAAATGATAATTAATGGTAAATTTCTGATATTGTGTGGTAGATTATTAAAAGCTTTCATACACATGCAATATGAATTTCTTTTCAATATTTCTTTGTGTCGAGTTCTGCTATTTGGTATGTCACTGAACTTTTGAAATAATTTTGGATTCTTTTTAGCAAATATACATAATTCCTCACGACGCGACGACGACACGCGATTAATCGCCCAGTTGATAAATCTACGTACTAGACCCGAAACTAGTCGGCATATCCCAGCTAAAATAACGTGAGTAACCTGTATTCTCAATAATAATGTCTTCACCTCACGTCGGTTTTAATAATATCATAATATTTATGTATAAGGATGGACGTGATAGAATATTTTGTTTTCAGGATAATGGTCTACATGAGTTTAAAACTTTAAATATTAGTTTAAAACAATGGTCAAATTAATCACAGATAAGTACGTTGACTATAATTAAATTATTAATGAATAACTTGAACTTATGTAAAAGTGACACAATTAAAATTTAAATCAAACACTTTCATCTAAACTTTAAAATACTCGAATATTATAGGTTTTTACATCCCACAGAAAATATTATTCAAAGTTAAATGTATTTAACTTTGAACACGAGTGTTTGGGCAAATTTCGGGTACTTGTGATCTTTTTTGCTTAAATTTTCTGTGTTAGATAAATAAACCAATTCAAAAGAACAATATTTATGAAATAATATAAAGGAGTAGTGAAGAAAATAACATTGTGAAGTAAAAAAAAATTTATCAAACGTTCAAAGTTACCCAACTTGAGGTTATGTATTTTCTTTCATTTTTTAATACTTATAAGCGTGTTATTCTATGATTTTATTTATGTATAAGAAGAATGTTGTTTTGTTTGACGTTGACAAACTGTCAACGTATTTAGTCAAATGTAATAATGATAGAATTAATGTATAATTAGTTAATAAGGTTGAATAAGAAACAGTTAATGTTGTTTCTCTTTTAACAGGCAAACTTTTGATATTATTATTGATATTACTGAAAATATATTATTTATGTAGTAAGTTGTAAAACTAACAATAAAAATCTCTTTTAACAGAGCAACACAAGGCATCATTTTCGATACGTTCATGAAAAAGGATCCTCTCTCTTATAGTATATAATATATTTACCTCTCCATATTGTTTAAGTGCTCTTTGGTGCCTGTAGATTGGAATCGCGTGACTTTCATAGTTACAATCAATATGGTCAACTGTTGTATGTCTCATTGAGACCTTGAATGACTCACGATTACTATATCAATATGGTAGAGTTCTCGTGAACGAGCTGTAATAAAGGGAGCATCACCATCTCGCCCTGAAATTACTGGCACATGAGACGTAACGTATCCGCTAAGAAGTTTGATGAACATAACAAAACATCACGCCTATATTACCGAGAAGGGTGAGGCAGAGAAGTACAACACCCACATTTCACCGTTTGTTTTCCACCATTGTTAAGTTTAGGAATGAGATAGGAGGAGAGCCTATCGCCATCCACCGGGCACAATTCCAACTCCGTGCTGCTATTGTTAATTTCCATTTTCAAATTTATTAAATAACAAAGCATAACATAACATCATGCCTTTATAACCCAGAAAGGCTTGGCAGAGGTGTACAACACCCACATTTCACCTGTTAAGTTTAGGTGTCGAATTTTTTGACGAAAAGTTCACAAATAACACGCGTTGTATTGCGATACTGTCGCTGGCTGAAATATAAGCCAGCATTTTCCATGTATTTTTATATCATACTACACCCACAGCGAACGAACGTGTAGTCCACCTGATGGTAAGTGGAGTACAGCCCATGGACATCAACAATCCACAAAAGCAGATTGTAGATGCGTCGCTGCAGCTGAGGACTACGGTGTTATGCCTCATGTGCCAATAATTTTCTAGTAAATTATACTATAATAATCTAGTTAAAGTTAAACACAGTTTAATCAAGCTTTTAATACAGCAAGGAATTTCCTTAAGACATTCCAATTACAGAGCTTAATATAGCGGAAAGTTTCGAGGTTTGTTCGATAGATGGCGCTAGTCGCATATTAAGACGAGCTTTTACACAACTTTAGTCGAACACTATTTTAAATACATACTTCATAAGTACAAATGTGTTTTTAATAATATATTTTATGAGTAGTTATTATAATTTTGATGTATTGCATCGTGGCTGTGGATGGGTGATCATCTTTAACATAACAAGTGTTTTTTTTTTTAATGATTATTTTAAACTTAATGTTCTATAACAAAGAGGAGAAAAATATTTTTTACACCATTATTGTACCTTTGTTCAGTAAATAAAGTTATTCTATTCTATTCTATTCTTTAGACATTATGTTTAGAGTCGACCGGGATCGATTCCCGGGCTAAGTACAAGTTTTTCTTAGATATAAATATGCAGTTTTTGTTTATACTTAAATCGATGTCAAGGTTTCTTTAAACAGATCTTTGTTAGATTATTTTTATAACATTTAGCTATGCTTAGAAAATTATGCTAAGAGACTGTTGTGTAACAATTGAGGGTCTTGGCAAAAGGTGACCGTAGCTGGTTGGTTAAAGCGGCTTCCCGGTGTGCCAGTAGTTTCAAATCCTGCCGAACCCATATTTTTTTCAACTGTTTCTTAGTATATTATCTTTGTTTGGTTTATAATTACAGATGTCTCCATACTGACTGATGTAAACAGGCTACCCTGTATAAAATAGCATCAGAACCAGATATTAAGACGGTCTTATCGTAATAATGTTAACTTGACAATAAATATATTTTAATCATCAAAAATGTGTGGGCTTAAATCGTCATTTAATTTTTACAAGCTGTTAAAATATCGACGCAAAATATTATTATGCGATAGCTTAATCACACAACATCAAGCTTATACTTAGAAGGGTTTGGCAGAGCTGTATAATACCCACACTTCACCAGATACGTATTAGACCACGTTTAGAATGAGCCTTTCGCTATCTACCAGGCTAAATTCCAAAATCCACGCTATTACCGATAACTCAACAGAAAATTTTGCCTGACCCGGGTATCAATCCTGATATCTCACAATCAGCATTGATTTCTCTAACCGCTACACCAACGACGCAATCGTAACAGTGAATCAAATTTAATCATCTAAAATGTGTGGGCTTAAAATGTCATTAAATTTTGACAAGGCGTTAAAATATCGACGAATAATATGAAACAGTAGCTAAACATGTATAGTTTTAATAGTCCCCAAGTGACGTAAACAACGATTCCCTACGTCCGGCGCACCCTGCGCAATTCGCGAGTTCTTCAAAGCGAATTGGCTAATCCTTTCACCACGATGGCAAGTCAACATAAAATTTGACTCAGCCATCGACACGTCGAAGAAGAAGAATCACACAGCATCAAGTATATAGGTACATAGAAAGGAGTGGCAGAGTAGTTAAACGCCCACACTTCACCTGTTATGTTTAGGTCCCACATGAAGACAGCTATCGCCAATTCATGATCTAATAGGTACAGTAACAGACTCCATGTTGTAACTAACAATATTTATTTATTTTACAACTTTTTGCACTTAAAAATTAGTACAACGGCGGACTTAATGCTATAGGCATTTTCTACCAGTCATCCATAAGGTGATGCAGAGAGAACATAGGTAGGTACATAAATAAATTAAAATAAAGTGCTGAAAATGTGAATACATACATAGAATAATGTTATATCAACAATTCGAATACATAAATATGGTAACAAATATACTAATATGTACATACATTAAAATAATATATATTATAATATTTACACATAAGATATTAAGCTTTTAATGACTCTGCTGTTGTTTCACCTTGAAGAAGATGACGTACTTTAATTTTAAAAGTATCCCGGGTGGTGCACATCCTGATCTCAAGGGGGAGTGCATTCCAAAGAAGAATGTATTGAATGTAGAATGAAGAATGAACTAAAGAAGAGGTATGAGAAGGACAAAAGAGAAGAAGGTTGTTAGTCGAACGGAGGTTTTTTTTCATGACTGGAGCAAAGATACTGAAAGTGAGATTTTCAATAAGTAGGAGAATATTCTGACGAGAAAATATTTTGCCCGACCCAGGGCATCGAACCTAAGACCTCATGGTCAGCAGTAGCATTCGGTAACCACTAGACCAACAAAGTAACAGTCAATCAAATGTAATCATCAAAAATGTGTGGGCTTAAAATGTCATTTAATTTTGACAAGATATTAAAATATCGACGAATAATTTCAAAGCAGAAGCTATATATTTTATAGTTTTAAATCATTAATAACGGATCTCTAATCGGTCGTAATTTTGAGTTTTGAAATCAATTGACAAATCCGATTTGGAGACTGGATTTTATTAAATTATTATTATTTGTCTGCACGTGTGGTGTAGTGGTTTAAGCGGTCGCCTCGCCGTTCTCCACTGCACTTGTGTTGTGGGTTCGATCCACACATGGGACAAATCTTTGTGTGATTCGCAAAGATTTGTTCTGAGACTGGGTGTGCTTGTGGAGTGAATGTGTGTATTTGGTCTAGTCATTGGGACCATTGGATAGTGTAATTGCTTCTGGCGTTCTATGAGTTCTATCTAATGTAAAAAATCCAAATTTATTTATTTATTTATTCGATAGTCATTCATTCGTCTTTATGAGTGTATTTGTGTAGTAGGTAAATAAGTAAACATAGATCTAGATGGACCCTGACAAGTATTTAAGGGCCCGAAATTATTGACACTGTTATGAAATTACTAGCTTTTGCGCGCGGCCCCGCCCGCGTGTTATGTCAATAAAAAGTAACTTAGTAGTAGTAACATGTTCTTTCTCGGGTCTTGAACTATTTCCATGTCAATTTTCATCTAGATTGGTTCAGTATTTTAGCCGTAAAAACATAACAGACGGAACCCTTGGTGCGTGTGTCTGACTTGCACTTAGCCGGTTTTAAAGTGATAGTAAAACAAAGATCTTGGACTTGTTTCTTTAAAACATAATAATAGTAGATAATAAAGAGATAATACAGTAATACTGTTATATTAATACAGCTAGGTTTATCGATATATAGTTTATTGTAAAAAAAAACAAATTTATCTACATTTCATTCCGTAACACTATCATTTTATTTAAAACGTCCAATATCATTACGGTAATCCTTTAAAAAACCGTAATTAAAATACCTCATAACCATAATTTTATGTTATTATAAAAACTTCTCCAACCCTATAATCAAGAAAACGCTTTACCGAATTATTCAAAATATATATTTTATGACAATAATTATATCATATATTATTCATTATCCATTATTTAAAATAATTGATTTTTAATTGTCAATGTTCCAAAAACAAAAGAGATTCATTCAAAGAAAATAAAATGATCCACAAAGGTTGAAACAAAAAGGATCAATAAACAAAATAAAATCATTTGGCATGATTAGCATAAAATTATAAACGTTGTGTGCAATATCGTCGTGTCTTGTGAGCGTCATACCTTCTACGTAAACGAGTGTATCAAAAACCAGTTGTATGCTTTTTTCAATGGCCGCCTATGGACGCGTTCATGGCACCCCAAAAAGCTCGAAAACTTAATATCCAAAAAAGAAATTCACTCAAAACGCTCAAAATCAGCAAAAATAGAACGCGTTTCGAGTAACATTTGAATATAGACAAGCATTTTAAGAAAATTCGAATTTTAAATCAAAGTTTTTGATTTATTTTGTTCGAGTTGAGAGCTTCGAAAGCTCGCGTAAGCTCGGAACGCGTCGGTAAGCGCGGGGGGTTACACGCGGCGGGGGCAGGGGCTCAGCCGCATGCGTACCGGGCTCGCGAGCCGCATTCCAGTAGTACCTCCGTCTACCGCGCGGCGCCATCGTCCCGACCGCGACGCCCGTACCCAATACAAAGAACACCTTAGTATTGTAAAAAATATGTGATGTATTGATTAATTCCAAGTCCAGTGTACAATAAACATCTTCTACGATAGCCAGTGATAGATTAACAGTGTTGTGACGAGTGAAAGCGTCGGTTTTGACGCGTTTTCGAGCAGCCACGTCCTATGGAATTCCACATTTATCGTTGAATAGAATCTAGCGGCCAAGTAATGGAGGACCCATCGCGTCGCCTCTGAACGGATTGATCGTAGTTTCTATGTGAAATTGTGAGCGTAGTGATGAGAAGTGTTTGAAACGTTGAAAAATATGGATTGGTGTATGTGTTTGTGTCTGAGTGCGTGAAACACGGATTACTGAAGCGTTTTTTGGATATGAAAGAGGAGTGAAACAGTCAGAATGGTGTCTTTCACGTATTTTGGCCTCCGCCATACGCCTTGGACCCTTCTCGTCCTCATTTTCTTTATCGAGAGCGTCATGGGGAACTACGCGAAGTCATTCTACATCCACTGGAACACAACAAATAGTATATTCAGAATAGACAATACAGACCACGTCTTTGACTTGAATAAAGGCAACGCGCAGTTCGAATACGACCAAGTCAACATAATCTGTCCAGTATACACCCCAGGGACTTTCGAAGAGGATACAGAAAAATATATAATATATAACGTTAGTAAAGAAGAATATGATACTTGTAGGATAACTAATCCAAATCCGAGGATAATCGCTATATGCGATAAACCGCACAAATTGATGTTTTTTACTATAACATTTCGGCCATTCACACCCCAACCAGGAGGACTGGAATTTCTACCTGGGAAGGATTACTACTTTATATCCACGTCGAGCAAAGACGATCTGCACCGACGTATTGGGGGTCGATGTTTAAGTCATAACATGAAGCTAGTGTTCCGGGTCTGTTGCAAGCCGGAGGAACAGTCTCCGGCACCACCAACTCAGCCCACCGTTCCTCCGCCGCCGCCACCCCCTACGACGCCTGTGACAACAACTACAACTACTACAGTGAAGCCGGTGACTAAAAAGACGCACAAGTATGACAAGACGCCGAATGAAGTTATCAAGAGCGAGGAGCTGTCTCATTCTCGTGGGGCTGCTCTTGCGTCTTCGCTGGCTCTGGCTTTGGCGGCGAGCGCCGTTTTAGCGCCTCTGGCTCGGTGAATGTGCGCTCGGGCGGCCCGGCCTCCGCAAGTGGACATCCTCGCGAAGCCAGGCCCAGCCACCACCCAGACTTTACACACCCTACACTTACGCCCAGACACTTTGGTTTATACGTGAATTGTGCGCGAGTACGAAACTTTTGTGGTGAACTGTACTAGTGTTGTGCCCCAAGGATTGGATGTACCATTTGTAAGTAAAGGACTGACAATGTTCCGATCAAAGTTCCCGAACTTTAGCTATAAAGGACTCAAAAGCCTAACTCTAATTTAAGGCCTATTGATAATCGAACTTATTTGTGAATTCATTTGATTAGAGGAACATCAACTGTAGATTACAATCAGTTAAATATATTTATATATAATGAAATGTTAACATGTATGATAAAATTAGGTTTCTTAAACCGTTTAGGTATTAACGATTTTTTATATTTTTCATTATGCGAAGGATATGACTAAGAAATAGGGTTCTTTACGGATCAAATGCAGATATAGGCAATCGTATTTAAAAAAATAGGTAGCTTTTTTAATTTTTAGTTCAAAAGACAGTTTTTTTAATTATTTTTCAACGAAATACAATCATTAATTAGAATTTATTTATATTATAAATGAAAAACTTTGGACAAGTTAAAAATCTTGTCTAGAAAACTGTGATTTTGGTTTTAGATTTTTTTCTCTATAATGCTTTTATTATGTGATATATTTACTTAAATATTTAAAATGGAGCCTTTTCACCTCATTTTTCTTGACTGATTATTGCATTTCAGCTTTTTCTTTTTTTTTACAAGAATAAACTAATATTCTGATAACACACATCACTGTCTTTGAAAATGGCGTTTAAATGTCAAATCGAACATAAAAAGCCGCCAGCAATAAAAAAAAATATCATAGACAGTGACGTGTTTTATTTTAAATTAATAATTCGAGACCTACACCTATTCGAAGAGATGAAATATTCTAGAGTTGCCAGTGCAATGGAAATTTCATTGGCATTTCATTCTTACGGCGTAAGCACATCAGTGCCATTAAAAAAAACGGTGTAAAAACCACTTAACATAATAATGAAATAGATAAATAGTAGACGAAATAGACCGGATTTTGTTAGCCATAACAGATAGTAACAGTTGGTATATTTTAGGTAGTTATTAAGATTGAACGGCTGAGTTTCAAATTATAACGGATTTACCAATAAAAACAACAATAACGTTTTTTTTTCAAATTTCGAATAACGCGTTAACAACGGTATTTTAATAGCTATTATACAGGTGCTACACTGTTGTCTAGAATAGCATTATAATTGCGTGAAACGAAGTATGCACGCATAATTAAATGTGTAGCCAGAAAATTGATCTAATGTCTATAATATTTCATCCCCAATGGGACAGTTAGCTCCATATATCTTCATTCAAAGAGATTTACATACCTACTCTTCAACCTCACAAACAAACTAATAAGGAAAATATTCAAATTATATAATAACCGACAAATAGGTGCAAAAGTTACGAATCAGATGTTTCTAATTTCAAATCAAATCTAAAAATAAATAAATAAAATAAAAAATAAAAATAAAAATAGCCTTTATTTCCTCTGACCATACACTGAATAAACAATTAAAATGAGATATAACTATATTTAAAAAACTTATTACCTAAACTTATCTAAACATACTTTTAATGCAGCTAAATCTAATCTATAATCCTAAACATTTTATTTGCTTAGAATTTACTTTTTTGTATCAGCTACCAGGTCAGGCTGTCCTGCGACATAGGCCTCCTCAAGTGCCCTCCACATTTGTCGATCCCTTGCTGTCCTTCTCCAGCCCTTGGGCAAATCGTCTTCCCACCTTTTTATCTGCCTTCCTCTGCTTCTTTTTCCGTCCCTGGGATACCATTCTGTCACATCTTTTGTCCACTTGTCTTTTTGTGTCCTCATCATGTGACCTGTCCATTTCCATTTCAGGGTTCGTGTCTTCACTCTAACATCCGCTACCTTCGTGATTTTCCTTATTGTTGTAGCTCTCGTTTTGTCTTTCAACCTTAGACCCATCATGCTCCTTTCCATACCTCTTTGGCATACTCCCAGCTTGTGGTCGATCTTCTGTGTCAGGGGCCAGGTCTGGCAGCCGTAAGTAAGGCATGGAAGTATACAAGTATTGTACAGGGTTCGCTTTTCCGATATGGGTACAGATTTGTTTTTCATTATTTCCCTGAGTGACCAGTACCTTTTCCAAGTGTTGTTGATTCTTCTTTCTACCTCTTTAGTCGATAAGTCTTTGACAAATCAAATCTAATTATAATCAAAACAGATGTTATGTGAATTAAATTATAATTTGAAAATAGAATGTTTTCATTTTGTTCATAAACAAAACCATAGCTAATTAAAGATGAAAGAGAACCAAAAAAACAAAGTAAAAATAAATATAGCTGTCGTTATCCATGCATTGTTTTTTAAACAAATGTTTTAGTTTTAAAATAGAGTTTTAATGGACGTTTTGTTAGACGCGGGATTTTTTATCTCTTGCTTAATGTTTTTGGGCTTGGTCACGTGCTGCGTTATTAAAAATGTCTTGTCATGCTCTATTCCTTAATAAAACATTTTTTGTCAAAAGTTTTACCCATTTTTTTTAAATCAGCTATCTATATCAAAGGAAGTTTGGTTACTTTCCATATATTTTTTTAAACATTGTTTTTGTAATTCTTTTTAAAATAAGATGACTTGCTACGTTAAATTTCATTCATAATTAAATCCAATTTTAAGCAACTTTAATTTTAAATCCCATCACATATCTAGACATTGAGCCAAATTACATTTAAATTATAATTTCAAGATGAAGTTGGCAACTATATACCCGAATCTGTCACAATTTTAGTTTAAATGGCATCATCTAAAATAAAGGCAAGAAAAGTTTTAAAAAGATTTATGTGAGATGTTTAATTGCATCAAATTCAATAAAAAGATGTGATTTAAGAAACTAGCAAATGAGATAAACTTTGGTTTCAGCACTGATAGTCACTGCAATATAGCCATTTAGCTACAAAATAGAAAGATAACTAGAAACTATAAAAATGATAATGAGCAAAAGCTGTATTCAAAGCTTGTATCCTGAGTTTAAGATGGTAAATAATTCATAGATCTGTGTATGACGATTATCTAATAATATATGACTTGAATTAAAACGAATCAAACAAAGACACACTTTCTATTCAAACATGAAGAATCAAGCAAACGCAACCATTGTTTTCATGAAATAACCACGTTTCTTACATCTTTTCTTAATGATAAATTTTAAATTTCACAAGTATATTATTCTTCATAATAATACAGCAGTTTTATCTTGACACGGGCACAGAATAGATAGTACAGCAGCGATAAAAATCTCATTGTCAATAGAACATACCCTTTGCAATAAATTGAACATGATCCTGACCATTATAACTTTTGTGTTACCAAGATTGACCGTAGTCTTCATAAAAACAGAACGTGACACATGACCACATCATTTGACATGACAATGTGTCCAGACTCCAAATCTAAAAAGGTCTTAAATCTTGCAAAGGTATAGCTAAAATTGTCTTGGAATCATTGATTTAAATATAACTTTACATTTCTATGCTTGAAACCACAATACTGTTGCTGGGCCAGTATCAAGATTGATTTACCGTATAGTTTTGTCAGACACAGACCTCTACCTAAAACTAACTAAAATTGTCTTGAAACCCCGCTGGCCAATATTGACCTATTTGGCCCGACCAGTTCAACAATCGACCAAAATAGATTGTCCATAAATTCATTGTGTAAATTGTAAAACATTCAAGCAACTATAAACCGTTCACTCAAGCTGAACTTAGTAATTGCGGCAGACACTTTAGCTTCTATTACTTCTATCAATAGGATAACTACCATTTTGACTGGTTTATGAACTATTTGACTACTGGAAATCTTGATAAAGGTCCAGACCGCGCAAGCATTCGCCTGTAATATACCAGATTTTCAATAAAATTTCAAAATTCTTATTCTAGGCGAACATTCGTTGGTTTTGTAATGTGAAATTCCATTCAGGCCTGACAGTATCTATACAAAGATCATCATAATATCCCCTTTCAGACAAAAAATCGGTCCAGGCGTCTTCGAGTAATCGGGGGACGTTAAAAAAAATTGAGATCATCCTAGTTAAAAATATGAATAAAATTACTTATTGCATTACTTTACATGACACATTAATTTTGTTGACTCTAATTAAACTTGGAAAAATCAATATTAGAATTGCGGTAAACCTCAATATAATGTTTACTAAGCCTAATAGACGGAGAGCCTGTGGGCGCACAACGTACTATGTTATTTTATAAAACATTTTTTTTTTCCTGTTTGTGCCTCTAACATAGCTAAGAACGATCACCAAATATCTAATTTTGATCATGGAGGCTTTTGACAATATTAAAAAAGATATGTTGATCATGTAACCTCATAGTGTAAAGCGAAATTTCTGATATTGTTCTAAGTGATTGCAGAAATCACTGCCCACAATTGACAGACGCGTAGATTATTTCCATCTCCGTGACAGACACTTCCAAAAAGTTCAAAGTGTCTGTACATTGGATAACATAATTTTCTTGAAATTAAATGTTAATTTGATTTAACTTAACTTGTCTAAGATATGTAGAACAATTTGGAAGAGGACACTGGCTGCCGAAACACAGGTATTTTCAATTCCTACCTCGGGAGTCAGGGCTTCACATAAGCTCGTATTGATAATTTATGCAATAAAGAATTTATTGTTCAAATTATGAAATACGGGTGTTACTCACGTAATGTTGGTCTATTTAGTCGACCGCCGTTTCACCTATACTTCTAGTCTTGCAATACTGGCTGCGACTCAGGCGCGACGTGTCGCACTCTCTTGAAAATGCCTAGAAATATAGCTGAAACCGCGGTCGACTAAATAGACCAACATTATGTGAGTAACACCCGTAGTTCATAATTTTTACAATGTTATAAACTCACGTCAGTTTTAATAAAGATTTTTTTTATTATTATAAAAAAAAGGTTGGAAGGTGGAACCATGTTACGTGTCTGTCAGTGGTGAGCGATGCTTTCTATATCCTGGGCTATAGATAACATATTTAGATCCAGAATTGTGCGTTTTGTTATTCCACATGGCTATGAAACTTCTGACAGTTTGGACTAGGAGATGTTTACGCAATTACGAAGCGAGCTAATATGCTTAATGTAAATAACATTATTTGTAATTACTGCTGGTGTTTTTCTAAATTAACCATTAACTGAAATCATTGCGTTAACATCACGCCTATATTATCCAAAAGGGTATAGCAGAGGTGTCAGAGGATTTGTGAATCCTACGATCTTCTTCGTCGTGTCGATGGCTGAGTCAAATTTTATTTTGACTTCCCATCGTGGTGAAAGGATTAGCCAATTCGCTTTGGAGCACTCGCGAATTGCCCGGGGTGCGCCGGACGTAGGGAATCGTTGTGTACGTCACGTCAGGCTTCTTTCATGCACCCCGATTTAACCCACAAATATTACATTAATCTCATAAAATTATATAAAATCACCTACACTTCACCTGATAAATTTAGTTCCCATGTGATAGGGGGAGAGCCTGTCGCTATCAATCGTTCACAATTCAAACTGCATTTTAACTGAATTAAAACTATTTGCCCGAAACGAGAATCGAACCTAACACCTCGCGGTGAGAGGAATCATATGCGAACCACTAAACCAATGAGGCAATCAACTATTTTTTGTGTAATTATCATTATAAAATTAGCTTGTTTACTTTTATCAAACACGGCGTGTTTTAAGTCCGGATACAAAAAAAAACACCTTTGTATTTTATCAAATTAGTTCACACTAATTAAATTTATAACAGGAAACTGGCTTTTGCTCTCTAGTGTAAAAAAACTGGCTTTATCTCTCTCAAAACTGGCTTTTAAAACAACATTTAAATATTGTTTTATGAGCGTTTACATAATCACATTAATTAGATATGAAGCGAAATTCTTTGTGCATTTTATAAGCTTTTTAATGAACAAAGACACACCGTGAAGCTAGTGTGAATTGCCAGACATAAATTACACCTGACGCAAATAAAACTGCCTGACCCGAGAATCGAACCCGAGACCGAGAAGCACATACGCTGACCACTAGACCATCAAGGCACTGACAAAAAAGACAAACAATATCTTACAAGTCCTATTAATTTTTGTATTCGCGTTTTCCTAAATACTGCTGCACCTCTTATGCGACTGCGAGCCACTGATCCATAGACGAAGCATCATTCTGGGACCATATCTTGGATCCGGATGATGTCAAGTCACTCCCGACTGGCCCACTGCTTCTTTATGGAGGCTATTGGCCTAAGGGAGAGTCTATAATGAGGCTACAACCACAATAGACCCACGGAGGTCGACGTGAACCAAAGCCTCGTCCCAACAATACTAATACTAAGAAACCTACATAAGATAGGAACAAATAGATGAACGTGACGTCACGAAATGACGTAACACAGTTAAGAAATTTAGGGTTCTGGCAAGAGGCGACCGTAGCTGGATGGCTAAAGCGACTGCCCGGTCCCATATCTTTTTAACTGTTTCTTAGTATAATTTGCTAAGCATAGCTAAATGCTTTCATACTACTACCTAAATACTAACCACGTATTCGTTGGATTCATTTCATCACTCACATCACTATTAAAACCCTTCTCAGGTACATCGACTTGAGTGTTTCTATTTTTACTTGAACCCAAACATTAAAACATATACTTAGCATTTCTGGGTACACACTGCCACATATCATGCTATACAACCAGTATAAGCTGGTCTTGAATTGCACCTATAAAACGAAAAGATTGCTTTGTTTAACGCGCTTATCTCAGAAACTACAGATCCGAAATGAATTATTCTTTTTGTGTTAGATAGCCTGTTTATTAAGCTAGGCTTTATCCTAAAATTATCACGCTATAATAAACAGGAGCAGAGCAGCAATTACATAAACCGCGGGAGTAAAATCGTAGTTGATATAACGAAGTTAACCGTATTTTGCAACATATTTAATTGCTGCTTCACGTCTGTTGGTCGTAGCGTAAAGTTATATAGCTTATTGCCTTCCTTGATAAAAGGGCTTTCCAACAAAAAAAGAGTTATTGGAATCGGACTGGTAGTGCCCGAGATTTTTGCGTTCAAACAAACAAATATGCAAACGAACTCGAGACCATCTTATATTGGATGTATATCAAGATGTGTACGTGTTTGAGTCTTTCAGCTATTTCCAGTATCCGAAGGGATTGTACGGGATAATCTCCTGTGTGTTTATGATAATTTAAATCTGTCTGTTTTGATGTCAACATGTCAGTTCACGTGTTTTTTGGGTTGGGTTATGTTTTTAGTGATAGCTTGGGCTGGATCATTATGTATTTTTTTGGGATCTTGTTCAGTATTTTTGACTTGAGTTTTATTAATATTTAACTACACAATAGACCCACGGAGGTCGACGTGAACACCCAAAGCCTCTTCCCAATAATAATAATATCTAAACTACTTTGTTGACCAAATGATCTGCTATGAAACCATTTTACAAAAATTGGTATATAAATGAATTTTGGTCAAAAGTTAAATGAAAATCGTGAGCAGTAATTTATTATTTATACATTTTCTAAGCCCCAATTTCACAGGTGTTAGATAAACCTTATTGGCAGGATAAGCATATAACACACATAAAAGAAAGTGACAGCTGTGTTCTTTTTTAAAGTGTAACTTTTGTCACTTTTAAATTCGGTCAGATTACATTTTATGTGTCGGAAAATAAGTATAGAAGTAAGTAGTGGTTATAATAATATCGTAGTCCTGATATATAATAAATAACCTATCTGTTAAGCCTGAATCAAATTAAAAAAAATAAAAAAATCTAAAAAAAAATAGTAGATTATGGATATTCATGGGCTGTAGATACCATCATGTAGACTCACTCACTCCATACGTCATTTTAAGATAACCCTTTCTTGACAGTCGGTTAAAAACTATTTCAAAATGTTGCCTAGATTGATAGTTTCTCGACTATTCTCACAATATTTTCAAACACGGAATCTATAGCTTGCCAAATCGGTATGAAATCAATTAACTTCACAAAAAAAGCCACGTGATTTGCCGAAATTGAGTTTCTCTTAAAAGTACGTGACTTCGGTGGTATTGAGTAATTATAACAGCGTAGCATCACGCTTATATTACACAAAATAATAAGAATAAGAATAAGAATACGTTTATTTGTCTTTAAAATACATCATGATTTTTAGTTGTACATAACGATCCTTTATACAATAGGGTAATCTAACTTAAATGGGATAGTTGTAGTACATATACGTCATTAGTAGGTACACATTGCAAGAAAGAGAACAACTACCAAAAATCATATTAATAGTTGTTCTCTTATCTCCTCCATAATGATTAAAAAAGAAAAGAAAAGATTGACCTTAACTAAATTACAATAAAGTTTATTTTTAAATAACAGCCACGATTCAAAGCGTCGCTTATTTGCAACCAATGTTAATATGAAGTTATCATTGTTCCAAAAGGGTGTATTACACCAACATTTCACCTTATGGTTATGTTCCATAGCCAGCCTATACACACTTTGTCTATATTTGGCATTACTCAGTCTCCCGCTTTGCTTTGGAGGGAAGTAAACATACTTTCCAACTCCAACTATATACTTCTGATTAAATTCGTTGCGGGTTCCAAGACAATTTTAACTCTCCCTGGGATTGCCCGTGTGTCATGCACGGTGCCTTTCAGTTGGTTACCGCTGTAGATCCTGGCGTCGTCGCAGGAGTCACAGTGGTGGGCGTGTAGGTGGGATTATATCCCGTAAAAAAAAAGCCAGCCTATGTACATCCTCTGGGTACAATTCCAACTTCAATCCGCGGAAATTGAGATTATTTTGACATATCGTCCCGGAAACCGAACCCGAGACTGCGTTGAGAGGACGCATACGTAAAACCAACCAATAAGGCAGTCATTTTTAATTTCTAACGGAATAATCCTAAATAACACTATTGCCTGACCCGGGCATCAAACCCAATACGCTAACCCAATACAACAAACGAAGCAGTTTCACATTATAGCTTTGTAAACGGAGACTGTAATGTGAAACAGTCTCCGTTTACAAAGCTATAAATTAAAATATATATACACCTCGTTATTTTAAGTTAAAAATAAATATTTCAACTCATAAACATTTATGTTCACTTTAGATAATTAAATTAGAATAAATTATGAGTATTAAAATGTAGTGACGGATATATGAATAAAAACCTTTTAACTTCACGTTTTATATTTGAATCTTCCTATTTATAGCATATATTAAATATATTATGTACTTATATTTAGAGCTAATTAAAATGTCTGGCACTTTTTTAGACTCAAAGAATATAATACAGACTTTTATTTTGATCTAATTAAGAACTTCTAACACTTTTTTATATAATCTAAGGCTAGTTTCATCAGCTCCGTATAATTTTATCCGACATCTAAAATATAATACCATTGAATAAATAAATTACAGCAGTCACGTGATCATATTAATCCTACCAATAAGGTTTATCTGACCTTTGTGAAGCTGGGCCTAAAGCGGCTGAGATATAATACAAACTCATATTTTGTTCTAATTAAAACTTCTAGTAATTTATTATTGATAATTGTGTCAGGTAGCTAATAAAATATTATTTCTAAAATATATTTAATTAGCTATCATAAATCATTTTAGGTGCTAAATGCAATTGGCAATCTTTTAAACTGTTTTATTAACTAACTTCCGTCACAGATAAAAAGTACCTTTCTAAGGCTTATCGCTATCTCCACTCCAATTTGTATCAAGATAGATACAGTATTTTAGAGTTACTTTCGCACTTACAACACTAGCTTATGCTTGCGGTTCTGCCTACACTGGCCATATTTGTCTATCAATAGTACATACTAAACATCTTCTATAAATTTAAAAAGATACAATTTTAAAGAACTTTTGTGAAAATTTAACTATGTTTGATACCGCAAAACACTTTGACACACCAAATTTTGCACACAATCATGTAGCTGACAGCGTAGATTAGCATAAAAAAAACATTTTTATCAACGTACCGAACGGGCGGAGCTGCGGGGATTACTTAGTATAATATAATATTTCTCACGACTCTATCGAGGCAAATTGTACTAGGCACAAAATAGGATTGTCTGACAAGAGGCAAGTCACGAAACACAACAGGTTTTCTAAGTTACTTATTGGATATAACAGCCAAAAACTCTATTGGATTCCTAAATAATATCACAGAAAATGTCGTGATCAATAAGCTGTTATTATGCCAAAGTGATACTCTGATGAAAGATGGTTGAGGTTTGCCATCTAATATTAGCTTCTCTAATAAATCTTCAATTAAAGAAAGAAAAAAAATGAAATAAGTTTTTTTAATGCAAAATTAACCTTACCAGTAACAAAAATAGATATTTGAGCAATAAGAGAGCGAAGGTCGTGGTTTCTTCGAGTGCTAATTTTGAGTCCCGAAGCTAAAGATTCTAAGAATCACGAGCGTAACGATTGATTTTTAAAGAATCTTGAGCGTAGTGAGAGATTCAAAAGCACGAGATGTAAATAACTTTGATCTCGTATGGCACATACAACTTTTTACCCCAGCAGCTCGAAATACCATTGCTTGCATGTTATGTCGATTAATACCAAGCTTAGACCTTTCAACTATATCTATACCAAATTACATCAAATTGGATTCAGTGGCTTACTTATGAGCGTAACAAACAGATACCTACAGCTTCTTTTAAATTTTATTTATAACAAGCTGACCTGACAGTGTCTTAACTATGCATACATTCTCTGTGATAATATTTGCAGCACGCATTATGTCAATGTTATGTCAAACCTCCATACCATATTGTCAAAAGCGCTAAGGTTACTAAAATGGCTATTAAAAAATAGGGGTTGGTGATAAAAGGGTAAAAATTTAGTATTGTATTGTTAATTTGTATGTATTTTTAATGCCACACTATAGAAAAATTAAAACAAAAATATTGTCCAAAAATTTAAAAAAAAATTTAAGGGTGAACAAGCCTTATCAATCACTTAGGAGTATGAAAAATAAATAGTAGCCGATTCTCAGACCTACTAAATATTTAAAGTCGTTTCGGAGGAGTAAGGTAACTAACATTGTGACACGAGAATTTCATATATAAGATAATACAAGCTAGCTACAGCCCGCGGCTGCACCAATTCAGCAATATTTCAATATGTTGTACAATATTATTCTAACAGTGTTCAACAAATCATATCTCAGGTCAGATAATAATTACTATCTCATTGTAAAGTCGGTATTATGAGTCTTGTCCGGGTGTGTCAAAGGTGCGGCGAGTAGCATGGTCATAGGTATTTCAACTAGTGATGTGACATGAATGATGTTTATTTATTTATTTGTTACAATCTTACAAATATCATTACAGGCCTTCACCTAATGCGACAGTGCAAATATCAACTTAACCTAAAATTACTTATTTTAAAGTCTAACCTAACTGTAGGTACATAAATTGGTACATAATAAAAAATTTATATGTCTTTCTCATTAACTAACATAACTAACTATATTTAAAACAACTATTGCGTGTTATGCATATATTATGTGTTTGTTAGTTAGACTATTTGATAAATACGAGTACCAATTAACTATTAATTGGTGATTTCATCAAACTTATCCGTGTTATGATCTATCTCTCTCTCACTCAAATGAGAGATCATTCAATGTATGTTTGGGACAGAGATTTAAAGCTATAGTTTAACGTTAAACGTCCGATTAACTCTTTGGTGAACATAACATCACGCCTATATTACCCAGAAGGGTGTGGCAGAGTTGAACATTACCTACACTTCACCTGTTATGCTTAGGTCCCATAGAGAGTGAGTCTATCGCCTTCTGCCGGGCACAATTCAATTACACTACCCGACCCGGGAAAAGAACCCGAGACCTCGCGGTGAGAGGCGCATATGCTAACCACTAGACCATAAAGGCACTGTGGTGAAATTGCCATTTAATTAGTTTCGCATATTTTTATGCAAAGCGTTTTACTCCGTTATACAAAAAAAAACTGCCAAACGGTTTATCAACTGTAACTAAAGACTATAAATAGGGGAAACCAACAATACAAATTAAATAAATTAATTAAAAGCCGAGTAATTTGATTACAACAAAATAAAGCTTAAATTTATTACAACGCACATTTGCAATTCAGTCATAATCTCAATTAACACATAAAACCGCGTTTAATTATACTGAAAAAAAAATAGTTTTTACGAATATCAATTGCTTTTCGATAAATATTCGTAATATAAAAACAGAATATTATATTTCTTCACATCACTAATTTAACCGTACATTGTGCTAGCTACGCCCGCGGCATTACTTGACTAGAAACATGTTATATTATCATCAATCTTTCTTATAGAAGTGTTATAAATGTTTAATAGACTTAAAACTATGTATCATTCCATCACGTTTGTTTTTTCTTAATGATTGTATCTTAAAGGCATTAATTTTGATAACATTAGGTCTTTGGATCTGACAAAGTTATGTATTTATAATGGCATGTTAACATCAATTCCCTACGTCCGGCGCACCCTGGGCAATTTCGCGAGTTCTCCAAAGCGAATTGGCTAATCCTTTCACCACGAGGGCAAGTCAAAATAAAATTTGAAGAAGAACATCAACTACCAACCTACTTTCTTACATTAAACCTATGTATCTTGGTAGACGACCTCAACGGACCAAAACCCAGCTAAACTAAGAAGCGAAATACGGAAGATTAGGCTCATGATTTGATTTTCGTCATTCTTTTGAACCCCCGTCTTTTGTTAACGTTATTCGGCGGTATGCCGGCCGTTTGTATAAAGATAGACTACTCGGTATTACTCTGTTACCACTACCAAGATATTGACCCTAACAGTAAACTATGGCCTTGGAGACTTTGCCTTTCGAATGCAAAAGCTCATTTGCCATAAACTTTATTGTTATGGTCAAATTCTTGTAATACTTCGACTGGTTCTGTTTTACAACCAACAACAGTAGTGATGTCGAATCCGAATACGAATACGTATTTGGTTCGTGTATTCGTTTTGAAAGGTCTTGGGTTTCGGGTCGAGAAAAAGTGTTATCTAGGATTTTTGTGGTAGGTATTTCTTAATCAGCATGGAGTTGTTTTTTTTATTATTATTTAAAAACGACTCGCACTAAGAATAACGCCTGTGTCCCGGGGGTGTTCACAAACATACATTTCACACACATATAAGAGTCAGAACCAATTATTGCGGATCACACAAAGATTTGTCCCGTGTGGAGATCGATATGTTTGTGTCTCAAAACTTAAAATATTAGTAAAATTGCCAAATACGAATACCGTATTCATTATCGTTACATTACTATTTATTACAATCAGAAACAGCTACTTCAAATCTTTATTGGATTACCTATAAATCGATCAACTTTTATCGAAAACTGTTTATGCGGTGAGCTGTTTCAATAAAATTTAATTATTCCCCATCATTTTTTATTTCGTATACTTTTGTTAGTTTTTGATATTCTCTTGAAGTGATTCTTTTATTTTAATGTCTTACTTAGCTGATTGGATTTTTAATAGTTTCTTTTGATCTTAAAGTAGTGAATCAACTGCCTCGATGGTCTAGTGGTTAACCTATGCGCCTTTCATAGCGAGGTTCCGGGTTCGATTGTCGGGTCGGGCAAATTCAAATTTACATTAGCAGCATGGAGTTGCAATTGTGCTCGGTGGATGGCGATAGGTTCACCCCCAGTGTGGGTGTTGTACACCTCTGCCACACCTTTCTGGGTAATATAGGCGTGATGTTATGTTATGTTTTGTATGAACTTTTGCAAACTCAAAAGCGGAAACACCACTTTTTCACCTTTAACCTGCCTTTGTACTGTGTATGGGTTTAGTTGTGTAATGCCATGACTAACATGAATCACTGGCACATGAGGCACATGTCCAAAATCGATCTCCAAAATGTAATTTACAAATAATTATTCGTGAATTTGAGATTTTGGAGCTCGATTTTTGTTTTTATGATTTTGTATCAGTAAAGTATCGGTGTTTTTTTTTATCATAATATACACTCATTGGTTGTAGTTACCACTTACCATCAAGTAGACTACAAACTCGAAATTTCATTTAAAATGTCTACTTTACCATCTTCGTATCATTTTCTATGTTAGGACATTGTCAATTTCGGGTGCTCTAATAAATTATTATTATTTATGTCCATCTTGACAAAAGAAACATCTGAAAAGATCTACAAAGTCCTTAAACGTAAAAAAAAGGCCACGCCATTGTCGATCTAAGTTTGTCTGTTCCGACTACCTGACCGTATTGTAAACTTTTTCTATACTTATATTATTAAGTTAAAGGTGTATGTTTGTGTAATGTAATCTCTGGAACCACTGCTTTGATTTTCAAAATTATTTCACTGATAGATAGTTAAACTCATATAAAATGACTTATAGTACTTTGTTACAACATAACTAGCGGTTGAAAATTTTTCGTACTAATATTAGACAATCAAAAATAAAGTAGGATGAATGCGTTGATATATTGATGTTTGTTACTATATACCGCAAAAACTACTGTGTTGATTGTAATGAAATTTTGAACACATGTAGCTTATAGTCTAGATTAGCGTTGAATCTACTTTTTACTATTTTTAATTTATGTTCCACGCGATTTGACTTACAGACAGAAGCTAGTAGAAAACAATCATATAAAATTATGCCTCGATAGTCTAGTGGTAAGCGTATACGCCTCTAACCACGAGGTCTTGAGTTCGATTTCCGGGTCGGGCAAAGTGTTATTTGTGAACTTGCCGTCAGGAAATTTAGAATAGCACCATGGAGTTGGAATTGTGCCCGGTGGTAGGCGATAGTCTCAGTCCCATGGGACCTAATCATAACAGGTGAAGTGTGGGTGTTGTACACCTCTGCCATACCCTTCTGGGTAATATAGGCGTGATGTTATAATTTAATATGAAGTCTGTCTAGATAAGTTGTCACTCTTATTAGCTCATACATATTCATACAAACAAGAAACAGTCGAGTCTCCTTTGTTGTTTTTTCGTTCTCGTATGCAAATTGACAGTAAAAGGATGTACTTAAGTAGATTTATTGACATATCTCTGAGACTCGCTCTTAACTAACTAATTTATATGCCAGATAAATATTTGAGATCTAGCTATTATCTTAATTGGGTAACCTGAAATTTGCGACTGGGCTAATTTTAAATAAAACCTGTTTTTTGATTTGGTTGTCATAGAGATTCAATTATTCGATTCTGATAGCGGCCGTGGTGCAATGGATAAAGCATCGGAATTACGATCGATAGGTCGTGGGTTCGAATCCTGGCCATTACACCACGGACGTGAACTTCCTTCTAACACAAGCGAATCAAGCTTAGCTGGAGGAGGTTAACAAGAATATTAGTAATTTGTATTTGCGAATTACTAAAATTACTAAAACTTTTTAAAAAAAAAAAAACTTTTTTAAAGGTAGACTGCTTTGTTAGTTTACCAGAGAGCATGCATTTAACTAGAGAGAACTATATAGTTTTAAATTACATTATTCCCACTGCGCGTTTCAGATAAAATTCACGTCAAAGTTTAGAAATCTATGGCATTTGACAGCTTTTTCCCGGCCCGGGGAAAATGTTCTATAAAATTTGACAGTCCAACTGTCGCAAAAGTATAACCGTCAATTTTTCTTTGTTACATCTTGATATACATTATCTCTGGGTTTAACGATAGTGTACCGTAAAGTCTCGGGTTCGATGCCCGGTCCAAAAGAATTATTTGGATTAATTTTTCTGGTAATTTCTGAAACACAATTGAAATGTGGGTGTCCCCTGCCGCACCCTTCTAGCCAATATAGGCGTGATATCAACCTTATGACAGTCTCATATATCTTTCGTGTTTCATATTCTAAACCATTACCGAGAATATTAAACTAGCGTTTAATAGCGACGCAAATATCCTACGTATAATTTACAGCCAAGATTTCCTTCACCCGTGTCAAACGTTATTGCCCTGCCCCTGTAGATTTTAGCGTGATGTTATGTGATTAACAACCTTTTCCATAAACTAGACTGTTAAATGCAAAAAGAATGGGGTTGCTGACTGTTCCATAGACAGTAAAACAAAACAAAACCGACTTCAATCACAATAATTTTAGACTTATTTGGTTTTCTAATGGGTACCATTGTCAGAACTGGACTAAATTGAAATTAAACCACACGGGAAGCACCAGCTTTCAAATAAAAAGAGAATCATTAGAATCGCTTCACGTAGTCTAGAGTTATAAGGTAAAAAACATAATAAAAATAAAAATACAGACAAATTGTGAACCTGCTCTTTTGAAGTCAGTTTATAAGGATAAATTAAAAAAAAAAACAAGGTAATCATAAACCAAATATAAGCAAGAATATTTAGTTACCTATAAATCAAACACATCATATTATTATGTTCATTCAAAGTTTCATGGTCAAGTCCATTTTTGAAGAACGGAGATATGAAAAAACTAAATTTATCATTAAATTACCCACACAATTTATAACAAATTTTGTAATAAAACCATTCTCATAAACGCAATATTGCGTATGGCTATCAAACAAAATTCATAACTTCAGATATTAAATACATAATCGTGACGTCACGCTTATGTAACCGTTTGTTTGGAGCGTTTGGGCGAGTCTATTATTAATGTGAATTTAAAATTGTATTAGCTCAGGCAGTTTACGTGTTAAAAAAGATTATTTCTAATGATGTTTTTAATGTTTAGAGGTTATTCAATTGCATACAAAAATAAAGATTGAATTTTGTTAGTATTTTCAGAGATAAAGATATAAGCGCACAACCATGGAGAGCAATTTAAATATATGAAAAATTATTACGTCTTCATGAATGTTGTTTCTCATAGGATTTTAAAGAAATCATTGACAATTGCATTAGAAATGGATTCCTCATTAGCCATACCTAAAATATCTTTAGTTATATTCATCGCTAACGAGATTCTGCGGCTATTAATTTGATACACTTAGTCATTATTTTCATTCATGGTTGGTAAGAAATCTATCTATTTGAGTTACTAGCTTGCTTAGTACCACTACTAGCGTGGGTTTGCTTGCGTGCTATGTCAAAGACCAGCCAATGTTTTTTCTGAATTTTAACTATTTGCAGGCCAATTTTCATAAATATCTGTCCAGTAGTTTACCTATTAAGTCGTTATAAACACACCATATCAACACAAACAAAGTCACTTTCATGTCTTATAGTAAACTAGGGTCTACACGCAGTTCCACCTGCGTGGTAGTACAAAAGAAGTAGTATGTGTCCTTCCTCAGTTTTTGAACTATCTGCATACCAATTTTCATCAAGATCGATTGAGTGGTTTAGCCATAAAAGCGTAACAAATATACGGATATTTATAGGCCATTGTGCAATCGATAAGGCATCAGTCTTACAATCGAGAGGTTGTGGGTTTTAATCCTGGCCATTACACAGACGTGAACTTTCTCCTAACACAAGCGAATTAAGCTTAGCTGGAGAGGGTTAACAAGAATACTAGTAATTTGTACTTGCAAATTACTAGTAGGCTTATTTAAAGTGTAGAAGGCAGTAAGACAAATAATTTCGCATTAATAATATTAAAAAAGCCCCAGTTTGAGAGGTGTTTGATAAACCTTATTGGCTGGATAAGTCAATTACAACATCAATGAAAGTGACAGCTGTATTCTTTTGAAAGTTTTAGCTTGTGTCACTTTTATATTTTGACAGGTTTTATTTTAAAGATGGGGATAAGAGCTATTCGGAACCTCTGAAACTGGCCCTAAGTCTTATTCAACTGTAAACATAAGTTTATAAGATAAATAAGATAAGATAAATTTAGATTTTTTACATTAGATAGAATGCCAGAAGCAATTACACTATCCAATGGTCCCAATGACAAGGCCAAATACACACATTCACTCACACAAGCACACCCAGTCTTAGAACAAGTCTTTGCGAATTACACAAAGATTTGTCTTATGTGGGGATCGAACCCACAACACCAGTGCAGTGGAGAGCGGTGAGGCGACCGCTTAAACCACTACACTACACGTGCAGACAAGGCATATATATCATCTACAA
Source organism: Hypena proboscidalis (assembly GCA_905147285.1). Lineage (NCBI taxonomy): Eukaryota > Metazoa > Arthropoda > Insecta > Lepidoptera > Erebidae > Hypena > Hypena proboscidalis. Next base: position 1,721,827 of record LR990153.1, read on the forward strand.
GGCATTTATTGATAAATATATTGACAAAGACATTCAACAACTAAGACAAAGTTTAGCAAAAAACAGCCTGTTATTACGGCGAAGATGGGTATCGTAAGAAATGTTGTAAATTATATGAAACGAGACAATAAATCAAACAGTCATTTATCTTTGAATCAAATGTTTTTACCCGGTGTTTTGTATGAACAGGCGTGTAGTCCACCTGATGGTAGGCAACTACAGGCTATAACTGCAATATAACTGCAGTCTGCACGTATGGTGTAGTGGCTTAAGCGGTCGTCTCGCCGCTCTCCACTGCACTAGTGTTGTGGGTTCGATCCCCAGATGGCACAAATCTTTGTGCGTTTCGCAAAGATTTTTCTGAGATTGGGTGTGCTTGTGTGAGTGAAAGTGTGTATTTGGCCTTGTCATTGGGACCACTGGATAGTGTAATTGCTTCTGGCGTTCTATCTAATGTAAAAAATCCAAATTTATTTATTTATTTATGAGTTTTCACAAGCATAACAAAAGATTACGACGATATTTATATAGTTGACTACGCGATGATCGCACGAGGTCTTGGGTTCGATACACGGGTCGGACGAAATGTTATTTGTGAACTTTCGGTCAGGAAATACTCAATAGCAGCACAGAGTTGGCATTGTGCTCGGTGGATGGCGATAGGCTCACTCCCTATGTCATGGGACTTAAACATAACAGCGTAATATAGGCTTGATGTTATGTTATGATGGTTTTTTTAAAACGGTTATTTTCATATCTCTTTTAAATCAAATTATTTATTTCTCTGAGCCCCAAAGGGCGCTTGAACACGTCAAAAAAAACTATATATTTATTTTTCATTCAATGTTTGTACGGGACATAGAGATGGTAAGCAAAGCGTTAAACGCTAGTAAAATCGACACTTAGTCTATTTCGAAATTCAGGCGAATATTTACAAAATGATTAATCAAAATGCCCGTCTAGTTTCCTCGAATTGCCACCAGAGGGCGTGCGCCAACTTTGAGCCAGAATAAACCACCGGATGAAAACGTTTGATTCCAAAGATTAATGTCTTCTTATGATTTAGTATCTAGTTTTAATGGTAATAGAGTTTTTGTGAACGCGCTCACAAATAACATAACATCACGCCTATATTACCCAGAAGGGTGTGGCAGATGTGTACAACACCCATACTTCACCTGTTATGTTTAAGTCCCATGGGATAGGGACTTATCGCCTTCCAACGGGCATAATTCCAACTCCGTGCTACTATTGTGATATTCCTGACGGAAAGTTCACAAATAACACTTTGCCGGACCCGGATCTCAAACCCTAGACCTTGCGGTGAGAGGCATACGCTAACCACTCGAGGCAGTAATTAATAACTAAAATGTTGAAATTGGAGCTAAAATGCTGAAGCTAATTAAATGCAGTTGCGATTATATATAATGCTATACATAAGATAGAAATTGTTTGTTTGATTTGTTGCAAACTATTGGCTAACCATGACGCTTGAACCCAAAAGAGCTAAGCAGTAGCTTATTCTATTGAAATGGGCGAATGACACAATTTGAGTGCACGTTTGGCGACGCTGGTGTTGTGGGTTCGATCCCCACATGGGACAAATCTTTGTGTTATCCGCAAAGATTTGTTCTGACTCTGGGTGTGCTTTGTGTGTGTGCAATTCGCTTAGGAGAACTCGCGAATTGCCCAGGGTGCGCCGGACTTAGGGAATCGTTGTGTACGTCACTCGGGAGATTCCTTTCATGCACCCTATGCACATTGGTAGGTGCTTGGGTATAATTATCCCTTAAAAAAATAGCTGTAAGACTTTTTGATCTGTGACTACCCGTAACATCTTCAAATTGGTTTGTTTCTTTATTTCTACGTCATTATAAACTATTTATACCTCCATAGTAGATATTTGTTCATAATCTACTTAAAACCAAACGTAGTCAGAACGCATATTTCAAACGGAACGATACTTTTCACAAGAAATGAGGCAACTCACATTATTGTGAGATCAAAGCTATCCTATTGATGTGTGCGTCATATTGTCAAGAAAAACCGACTGGTCGGCTATTTTCGTCTTAGAATGGATACTTCACACTACACCAGTCGCAAGACCGGCGAGCAATATAATAATAAAATCTGGGAGCATGGTAGTGGCCCCGCCAAGTCGAGTACGTAATGTCATGTTGATGGCAAGCGGTAGAGGTAAGGTCTCAGGTTTAATCCCCGGGTCAAAGTGTTACTTTGGACTTGTCCGTCCGAAAATTCTCTGTAGCAGTATGGAGTCTGGAATAGTGCCCGAAAGATGGCGATAGGCTCACCTCTGATCACGTTAGATCTAAATATAACTGGTGAAATGTGGTTTTATATCACTCCGCCACAACCTTTTGTTTAATATAGAAGTGTTGTTATGAAAAAAAAAAACACGAGCAGTGCCGCCTAGCTAGTGTGTAGTGTGTAGGGGCCATAATACACGGTCAATCTCAAAAGTCTTTGTTAAATATACGTTGGAAAACTTTATTGGATTAAAACATCTGGTCCAAGTCAATAAAAAACAGGTGGCACGCATTTAACTCTTCAAGACAGTAAAATGAAGCTTCAACTAAAAGAATTCTGTAAAATTTTAAATCTTATAAAAAATCTTGTGTTTGTTTGTTATTAGACTCCTCCGAAACGTCTTGGCCGTTTTTTATACAAATTTTGTAGGTCTGTAAATAGGTTGTAGGCAATTTTTTATACCCTTAGATGAATGATTAAGATATAACACGGGCGAAGCCGCGAGTGAAAGCTAGTGATGGTAAAAAAGTCGACCAAAATAGTGTTACTGTGAAATTTTACATAAAAAGAAATAAAATAAAAATTGCTAGTAAAATTTCACCAATTTGAAATAGATGAGATTATTGATTTTAACAAAACGGTAAAAATATATTTGGTTGACCATTCTAATATTATCTGAAAAGTTTGTTTGTTTGAACGCGCTAATCTCAGAAACTACTGGTCTGAATGTAAATAATATTTAATTTTTAGATAGATTATGTATCAAGTAAGGTTGTAAAGTATATAACATTTCGCTAAAACTAACGAAAATGAAGCAGTAAAGTTAAACGCGACACAACAAATTTCGAGTTAAAAATAAAAGAGATTATAATCTCGAATGATGGAAAGTTATAATAAAATGCGTGCAAAATCGTGAGAGTCAGAAAGATTTTTTCACCAATAAGCACCGTTTGTTTAAATGGACGATGTATCCGTTGTGAATCGTTTAAAATCAATGGGAGATATAAAACTGTATAGATCGTTGTTAAGGCTGCCAACCATTCTTATACACTAGACATGTCCAATTTTTACGGTGTCCCATATTCCTTGGAATTTATGAATGTGTTGTGTAGTTGATGCGACTGAATATCAGCATTTTATGCGATGCAAAGCGGCTGCCAATACGCCTCCTAACGGTACGGCACGATACTCTTTCGTAGATTAGTTCAACTTATTGTCAGACTTTCTAACAACTGTCATAGTGATCCTCAGACGCCATTTTTTCAAAGATTATTAGTAATATAAAAATACAAATTACTAGTATTCTTGTTGACCTCCTCCAGCTAAGCTTAATTCGCTTGTGTTAGAAGAAAGTTCACACCCGTGGTGTAATAACCAGGATTCGAAACCATGACCCGATCGTAAGACCGATGCCTTATCCGCTTAAATAACGTTTATATGGTCACCAATCCAACGACCGACCTCGGTAAGCATTACTTAACATCAAGGTCGATCTGGACTTAGCCAACTCCTCAACAGATTGACAACAATTTTTTTTTTTTTTTTTTTGCGCGGGGAAATGCATTTACGCATACGACCCCGGTGGGTAGGGTGGGTATGTGGGACTCGCTCGTGCCTAAAGATGGTAAACGGCACGAGAATACCCACTAAAACCCCGCGGTGCTCCTGCACTCGCCGTGATGGGGGGGTCATGGGAAACCGACATAGCCATTCATCCACGACCCCCCCGGCGATGCCCGCCTAGGCAGGCCTCTCATGGCCCCCAAAAAGTGGGGGGACCGACACCGAGGACCGCGTGCAAAGATTGACAACCCTACTGTTAATAGTTGAAAAATACCTTTTAACAAATGCAAGACAATTTTACGCCGGCCATGTTGAACTCTAACGAGGTCAACCTTTTTTTTACGCTACACGAACTCGGATAAACTTATATAAAGTTTTTTTGCGATTGTCATTACGCCTATATTAGTCAGGAGAGGCAGAGGTGCTTCTTCTTCTTCTTCGTAGTGTCGATGGCTGAGTCAAATTTTATTGGTCCAATAAGTGGCCACTGTGATGGCGCTCTCATCGGCGTTCATGAGCGCCTCTCTTGTGCAGGTGGTAGGGCATTTTGGACAGTCAGTAAGGTGGTCAAGGTTTTGACTTGCCATCGTGGTGAAAGGATTAGCCAATTCGCTTTTAAGAACCCGCGAATTGCCCAGGGTGCGCCGGACGTAGGGAATAGTTGTATACGTCACTCGGGGAGGCTCCTTTCATGCACCTCCTTTCATGAGGTGCTTATAACCCACATTTCACCTGTTATGTTTAGGTCTGTGTGATTGGGTGAGCCTATCGCGATATATCGCGCACAAATCCAACTTAGTGTTATTATTAATAAGTTTACTCGCGTGGTATGCCGATAAAAAGTAGTATAATATGTTACTCTAGACTCTACGTTACGTGTGTGCTAAATTTAATTACAATTTGCTAAGCAGTTTTTGCGTAAAAGACTAACAAACATCCACTCATACTGACAAACTTTCGCTCTATAGTTGGATAGGACAAGCTCTCGTTTGTGGCTTTGCTTGCATGAGATATCAATAAAAGTAGCTTTTGTCCTTTTCCAAACCTTAAGTTATCTACATACTAATTTCCATAAACATAGGTTCAGTGGTTTAGCCATAAAAACGTAACAAACATACTGACAGAATTCTCAATTATAATATTTGTTTGATCTTCTAATTACTGTTTTAAAATCGTAATGAATTTATAATTAACAAATCTGTAATTATTTTTAATTACCAGTTTAAGTTTATTCTTTGAACCTCATAATTACGCCATTTAGATATTTTATTTCATTTTAAATACAAATTCGCAAAACTTTTAATAACTCTATCAAATGCAGACACCAATTAATCTTTCAGATTTATATCGTATAGTTAAAGCTATTATTGTATAGAAGTTGTAAAAGTTGAGTAACTGTAAAAACTAGTGATGTGCTAAATCTGAATATGCGTATTCGTATTCGGTGAATATCAATATCACGTTTACGAAAATTCGCGTGCAAACAATAAATCTTATCTATCGATCCATTGGGAAAACAATATTTGAATATGATTAGGTTCGCTTTTATAATATTTTGCATTCGGGTTAGCAGAATATTTTACATTATATTAAAGTTGGAAGAGGGTTTTTTTATTGCGGTTATTGTCTAATTAAACAGTTTTTTAAAATGAATTGAGTACATCAACACTTCTATATATAGGAACCTATTGTTCATCCTTATCGGATAGCGTATTCGATAGTAATTTTATAATGCATTACTTTGTATACGTATTCGCAAAAATGGTATTCATTACATCACTAGTGAAAACATTCACTATTTCGCACCGCTAATAAAAATATGAAGATGTGAAAAATGTAATTGGAAAACAAATTGGTTAATTCCTATACTCGATCAAGTGAAAATAATAAATTTGCTACACCGATCTTATATCTTGACTAAAATGTTAATATTTTCAATATTATCTGGCTTTTGACCTCAGCTTTAACCGGGTGGTCGATCGTTAAAAACAACTAATGTATTAATCTAGACTTGAAACTATTCTTGTACTGAATATCATCAAATACGTTATTTTTCAAGTAATACAAACACTTTTTTTGCATGTCGACCAAAGTTTCGCCTGTCTGACGGGTCGATAAAAATTGCATAACTAAGTATATCCTTCTCCAGGCCTCCAACTATCTTCATCCCATTTTTTATCAAGTTTGGTTCAGTAGTTGAACTTTAAAAACAAGGCAAAGAGAGAGTTATTTTAGACGCTCGCAATACGATAAGCAACTGAGGTAGCTTCGCTGTTCATTCCAACCGCCTTTTGCTAATAACCTATAGTTAGAATGTTACTGAGGACTTTGTTCAACAATATCAATATTACTTCAAAACTTTAATGACAAGTCTTTGCCAAGCACTAAGTTATAATTTTACCAATATTAAATGTCATAGACATAACTTCAGTAGTTTAGGCAATCTAATACACAGACAAGTTGAGAAATTTTCGGTAATACTCATTGTTTGGAGTATCGTATCACCTTGTACTGGGTTGTGAGGTCTGAAAGCAGTTGTTCCACGTAAAATATTGATATTCAGCTTAATCTGTTGGACTAGAAGCCGACCCCAATGAAATCGAGAAATTGATGAAGTTGATAATGTGTGGAGGAACAGCTGCCGGCTAATATAGATCAATCATTCATCAGGTTAAACAATACATAACGTAGTCAGCCGTCTGATGGGAGACCCTCTTAACATAACGAGGTTTTATATAATATTAAAGTTGAAAATTAAGAATCCAGCAGGACTCGAACGTGCACCTCCTGGGTATACGCCACAAGTGCTTTGCCAATTCAGCTATGGATTCGCATGCTGCTAGACTCGAAATTTCTCAACTCTTTTGTGCCAGCGTCATAGGTACCTATATATAAACCTTAGCTAGACGAACCTTACTTGGTTTTAGCGCCACATATGCGATGAGCGTTAAGTCCTGCTGGATTCTTAATTTTTCAACTTTAATATTATATAAAATACAAATAGGCATAGCAAAGCTAAAATTTGCTTCAAAATATTACAAGTATAACGATGTTTCCTCCGTGTCACGGAGAGCACGCTAAGCCAAATGTCATTTGAAGATCTGGCAGTCGTTAGGGGTATAATATGTTAATAAGTATACAAATAATGAGTCCAGCTAAGAGTATCGGATCGTCCCATACTGGGTTGTGAATATCATGGCAGCTCAGATAAAGAATAGTACCAAGATTGAACATAACAATAACCATATAATCATATTATTATGTCTTCTCTCATAAGGTCTTAATACTTTGGAGAGAAAGGGATAAATATATATTTCTCGGTGTCAATGCAAATGTCAGTACGCATACATGGATTCTTAGAAAAGTGCTTGTCGCGTCTCGCGGAATCAGTACATTTTGACATACAAAGGCGAACGATTGACAAGTTTTATGTAGTTTATATGCTTTATGATTACGTAAAACTGTCGAATGGCGATCGCGAACTGGCAGACGCAGTGTGGGCCGGCCCACCAGATGGACCAACGACCTGATCAAGACAGCCGGGATTAAATGGATGCTTGTGACCGTCAGTTGTGGAAAAGTTTGGAGGAGACCTTTGCTCAACATTGGGCGTCTTTATAGGTTGCGAAAAAACAAACGTTAAACTGAATAACAAACAAAACAAAATAACAACATAGTAGTGACTAAAAGCCATTTCATTGTGGCACAAAAGCTTTCACCTACCATTTAATGTTTTTGCATTATTCAAATCAAAACATGAGATTTAAACAGAACATACCCGGGTTTGAATCAAACCCAAATCTATTATTGTTTGAATGTCGCATACAAATTAATTGGCGATCTGCAAAAGGGGGACTAATATCCCCTAATGAACGCCATTAAGCCTATAAATTGAGTTGGGTAATAGGGGTTAAGCTTAATGTATATGCAAATGTAGTTCCCCGTGTTAAACGTGACTGCTCCGCTCTCGTTTGTTATAGCGTAATGATATAAAGCTTTTGACCTTTATTGATAAATAAGCTATCTAACGCTGACAGTTTTTTTCAATTTTATTTATTAGTTTCTGAGATTAGTGCGTTCAAACAAACACATTCTTCAGCTTTATAATATTAAGTACAACATAGCTGTATGTATAATATTCTGTTATAAATTAGTTATTCGACACCACTGCATAACAAATAACTAAATAGGATTTATTTCTGATGGCTGTAGAGCTTTTGTGAACAAACTTGAAAACGGACGTACTGATTTACCTTAAACCATGCCCGTAAATAGTGATGGTGTGTTCACTTACCATCAGGTGGACTACTCTCCCGTTTGCTACAAATAAACATTTTGGGTTCTAGTGTAAAAGTGACGAAACTCTAAAAAATGTTTTACGCAAAAGTAGCGTAAACATTTTTGCGTACACATGTTTACGCAAGAAGCTACATTCCATGTATAAATGAAGCTGGTCTCGCATTGCGCGGCCAGTCTGTACAATTGGAGACCAGCTTGATACTGGCAATGTATACGTTGATGAGTAGTCGTGTATACAAGATAATGGGATAATGGGCAAAGGCACTTTTCCCGGCCTCATTTTAAAGTTCCGTGTGAGAGAAATTTTACGTCTCAAGTGTCAACGTTTATGTTATTTATGTGACAAGTACCTACTCCTTTAGTAACTTACATCGAGGGTATAGTGGTTAGCGTTGTGACTTCCCAATGCAAAGCCTCGAGCGACTGCTGGACTGGGTTAAGGTGTTATTGGGGATTATTGTAAGGTTTTTTTTCATAACAGTATGAAGGTAGTGTTAAATGATAATAAATAAATAAAATAAATAAATATTTTACAACTTACACACTACGCCATCTAGTCCCAAACTAAGCAGAGCTTGTACTATGGGTACCAGAATAACCGATACTAATACATATTTACTTTTCTTTTGTAAATAAATACTTATTATACATAGAAACACCCAGACTAAGACAAACCCCCATGTTCATGCACACAAAGATTTGTCTTAAGCGGGAATCGAACCCGCGGCGTCGCAGGCAGGTACACTACCCACTCCGCCATCCGGTCGTCATGATGTCGGATAGATACGAAGGAGATACTAAACTAATCAGATGAAAAGTGGGTATTATACAACACTGTTTCTCCTGAGTAATACAAGTGTGAATCTATTGTAAAGGAACGGGTTGTGATGTTCCCCCACCACAAAGGAAGGATCCTCCGGCTAGGCTCGGTGGTAGGCAATACCGCGGACAACTGTCCAACGGTAACGTATTGGAAGTGGTATATATGTACACTCTCTGTGAAAACTTCGTTATCGCGATTCAGCGCTCTTTGACATATGTCACGTGTGTCGTTGATGTTGTCAATGTTATCCGTCATTTATTATGTGCGGATACCGCCACAATATATTTAATACGTCTTTATCATACTAAAACAAACAAAGTCGGCATGCGTATTCCATTAACGAAATTTCAATTGCTGTCAACCAAAAATCGACCGTATTCATTATGGTATAATTCTTCTTCTTCGTCGTGTCAATGGCTGAGTCAATTTTTATTTTGACTTGCCATCGTGGTGAAAGGATTAGCCAATTCGCTTTGGAGAACGTGAATTGCCCAGGGTGCGCCGGACGAAGGGAATCGTTATGTACAGTGGGCCAACGAGTTAGGTATACAGGGCAAAAACTTCTAAGTCATAGTAAAGACTTACTACACCAGTTATGGATAAGTGCGTTACATATCTAAATAGTAGGTATACTACACTTATTAAATATGTAGTTCACGCATCCATAACTATTGCAGTCAGTTTTCACGATGGCGTAGAAGTACGTCGTACGTCACTCGGGGAGGCTCCTTTCATGCACCCCACGTGCACTTTCATGCAGTGGAATAATGATGCAATGCGATTTCGAAATCGACCGTTTATTAACATATCGAATATAATTTGAAACTCAGTCGTGAAGAAACATTTTTCTTAGTAATGTCTATCATTAGTTTTCATTAGTTGTGCTGTGTACTTAGAATAATGATTATCGCATTATTGTTATTTAAATGATGACCTCATTTGCAGAATCTCGAAAGAAAATCAGTCCGCTAGTTTATAATGAGAAAAATAATTTTATATTTAAAACTTATTGAGACGTTTCCCGAGCAAAAAAAGTGAAAAAAAAATATTTTATTTGACTCACTATAATTATAAAAAGGTATAAAGCCGAGAATCAGAAAATATTTGTCAAAGTTTTTTTGTCTCACTTTTATATTAAAGAATTATAATGCCGATGAAACTATTTCTAAAGTGGCCATAATAAAAATTGTTTCTTTGCAAATGTCTTATATAATTTCACTTTTAACTATTGAAAAAAGACTTTATTAGCCCCAATTCACAGGTGTTAGATATAAATGAAAGTGACAGCTATGTTCTTTTTTTTCAATTGTAACTTATGTCACTTTTAAATTCATTCAGGTTATATTTTATGAGTCGGATACATTTTTTTCGGAATCTCAGATACTGGCCCTTAATATGGTATCACGAAATAATTTCACTAAACATAACTTTATTGTTTACCTTATTCAACAGTGTTATCTAACCGGAATAGTAATACCATCCTTTCTATTTACTTATAAAAATGCCGGCGTATTTTATCTGATGACCTTAAAAAGTGTCGGTAAAACTGACTTATTTTTACTTCCTTTCTGCGTGACTCAAAAGGTTTTAGTACATTTTGTTTTATTACTGGCCAGTTTTACCAGTGCCAGCCTGATCGAAATATCTGACAGATGAAATGTCAAACTCGTATATTGTCATCTGACGTTTGACTTTATGAAACTATATCAGGAACTGGTAAAGCTGACACGAAATTTCATGTTAATAACGTTCTTTATAGCAATATTGTAAGCTATAATAGGACTTTGATTTGTTGTATTTTAAAATTTTTGTATAAATTGGATAATACTCATAATGAAAAATAACATGGTTTGTTAGTTTAATTAAGTATGTATTATTTTGCAAAAAATAGTGACATGAATTATGTAAAGACATATTATAACAGAATGCTGACAACAACGAAAATGATTTATGTAAAAACGGCCTAATGTCATTTACATCGATAATAAATATTTGTTTGGGAAACGTCTTAAAACAACTGATATTGTGTAAGCCTAAAATGATATATCTGAAAATTTCCTTTTACGATAATTAATTGCTAGTTAATAAATTATAATCAATCCAGTGACTCGTATTTTTGAGCAACAATCCTAAAACTTGTGCCTGATTTTATCAATTTTTTGTCGAAATTTTACAATTTTTTTAAAGTAAATCGTAAAATTTCGACGAATATTGTTGATAGAATATTTGTTTGCTCAGTAAAGGTTGTTAAATCGAATATTTCAAATCTATTTTTGTTTTGAAAATTTGGTTCGAATCAAAAGCAATGACTATCGCAAGACTGTAATTTACAAAAAAAAAATGAAATGAAAAAAATGTAAAATAAAGTAAATATTTAGATTCTACTTGTACTTTTTGTATAAAATAAATAGGTGTTTAAAAATGTTGTATCTGTATAGCTCATTGCTTTTGCCAATTATACTTAAAAATAAAGTTCCAGTTTTATTAAAAATATTCGCATTGGTGCTACTAGCGATCGCTAATATAGTTTCTACATTTTATTTTTAATTTATTTTATATTTTTGTACTTATTTCACATTTGTATAGACTTGTTTCAATGTACTTAATTTTTTTATTAGCGAGAAATTTTTAGTATTTAAAAGATGCTTCAGCTACCTCTAACCGTTCTAAAGGTATTTTTGTAAAATAACTAATCTTAGTATTAGTAAAATAACTCTAAAATTAGCGAGTCACTGGATAGGTCATTGTGATTTTCCTAAAACAATGAAAAATGATTCAAAATCCACAAATTTCCTAAAAAATGGATATTAATGAATGAATGCGCGTTGACGCAAAAGGTTCCGTGGGTATTTTTGGAAAAAATTAACAAAATTTCAAAAAAAATAAGTCGTTTGTGAAAGAAAGTGACATAACTCATTTGTATTATATTGGGATATTGCTAGCGAGTTTAATAGTTCCTATTATGCCTGCGGAACCTAACTTTGAAGATACTTAATAGGTTGTAGGGACGGTATTACCGTTAGTGTACTGTATGATATTTTTTGCAGCGGTATTGTTAATTAATGCTGTAATTTAAAAAAGCGCGGCCATAATGTCTCTGGTTTCATTTTGGAAAATATTTTGTAAATTTCTCGGTGGAGACAGAGGTATATTTTTTAAAATTTTGTAAATTACTAACCTTATTTTATATTCGAAAAGCCGTTACGATTTTTTGCACTACTGAATAATTAAATTAAAAATATTATTGTCGATACTTATTCGAATAAAATTAAAAAAACAATACCTCTGTCTGTCTGCCTGATTATGGGACGAATAGTAATAAAAAAAAATTGTTATCGAAATTGGAAAAGTCCTTAATGAACTAAACATTGCCCCAGTCAATTTAACTGCCATATTGAATGCCAGAATCAGCCATATTGAAAAATATGATTTGCGCTTAAAAAAAGATTGCAAATTCAGCCCAATATAAATTATTGCCTGTAAAAACTGAGCTTTTTATAGAGCAATTGACTGCGAAAATGTTTAGGCCTCACAGGACAGAGGCTTCGGACTTAAAGCTAACGTTACAGAAATGGGCCTCAATCCGCAAAAACCATTCTTGTTAGAAAATTTTTTTTCTAACATGAGTGTTTTTGCATATGTGTTGATAGGTCCAGTCCATATTGTAGATATATAAATTGATTATTATATGTAGGTATATAAGGGAGGATTATGAAAATAATGTTTCGATAAATTAGAAGGGGAGGCCTGTGAGCTCCCGCACTAGGCCACTAGTGGTGGTGATTAAACGTGGCCACAAGTATTGGAAAAATATATCGGCGCATACTGAGCGTTCTAATGGCCGCTTCCGAGCCACAGTCTGCAAGTCAAAGCAGTGGTGTTCGCTGCTTGTTCGATACGTGCAGGCCTCGAAAGTGGCCCAAGGTACAACAGCGCTCAACACACTTAGGCCCGTTTATAGGCCCCTCCTTTAGTGGTCTAGCAAGCGGGAGTTCCGTCTGTAACGGAGTCCTCAAGTCCGAGGCCTAAGATTGTAAAAATAGTACGGGAGGTTCGAAAAAATAATTGTACCTACTAAGTATTTGTACTTGTAAATATGTTGTTTAAATAAGTGTAGTCCCTGTAGGTATTTATTTGTACGATTTCGGGCCTTTGTTGAAATCCAAAGTTTTTAATTTATTTTTCGACCAATAAATGTTGGAGAGAACTAATTTTTTGTTTTATTTTTGTGATGTTAATTGTACCTTAGAAATAAAAAGATTACCTGATTGATCTCCTGGTCAATTTATGCGGTGGCTGTCATAAGATCTCGAGTTCGATTCTCGGATCAAGAATTATGCTATATGGATTTTACCGACAGAAAATTTTCAGAATGGACTATGGATTTTTTATTGGCAGATGACGACAGGCTCACCCCTATTACGTGGGACCTAAACATAACTGATAACAAACTGGTATATTAATGCATCTGTTTTAACTTTCTTTCTTGAATATAATAATATTATTATGGCGTATCTAATGGTAAGTATATACAATTTTTACGCAGTATCAGTGTTGAGGAGTCCAACACCTAACATCGTGCAAGGCCAGCTGATTAACAACGTGCACTGAGACCAGAACATAAATACTTAAATTCAACACAAAATGGTAAGAATGTAAGTATACAATTAAGTTAGAGTACAAATTGACTAAATATAATAATAATTTTACAAAAAAAAACCGACATCAATTACAAGAAATGCACTAAAAAGCAATACTTTAGTAATATTAAATGTCTCGCCTCATCTGTGTATAACTTGAAAGAATACAGTAAGTAAACGGCCTTACGACCACATGACAAGTATTATTATTGTTGGGACGAGGCTTAGGGTATTCACGTCGACCTCCGTGGGTCTAATGTGGTTTGTCTTGACAAGTATACATAATTTTATAGATATTATATAAAGAAAAAAAGAGAAAAACAACAAAATTGAGAACTATCTCCTTTATTAAGTCGGTTAATAAAAAAATACATCCTTCAAACATAAATTCGAAAACAACTGTCAATTTATTCGTGTTAACCTTTCAGTAAAGTTAACTTGTCGATTGTGAAACAGGCTTTAAAACAAAGGACACACAAAGCACACCAACATCGTAAAATTAGCAATCTAAAACGTTAAATTAAAATTTCAACAAATCCGAAAGAAATAAAATCACCATGAAAGCATGGCGAGTCATGGTGTCAAAAAAGCATGGGCTCCGTGAAGTACCTTTGAAACATTTATGAGGTACAACTGAATAGCCATGTTAACATTTTTTTTATTTTTGTATATATTCGAATTTTCTTGATACTATAATATCAATAGGTATATATAACAATGTAATGGGTGTGCTTGTGTGAGTGAATGTGTGTATTTGGCCTTGTCATTGGGACCATTGGATAGTGTAATTGCTTCTATCTTGTTGACTGGTAGATAATGCCTTTGGCATTAAGTCCGCCTTCGACACATGTATCTGTGCAAAAAGATACATAAATAAAAATAAATCTCTTGACAAAGAAATCAAACATCTCATTTTGAAGTTCCCCGATTAAAGATTTATGTAATTCAGTTGTACCTCATAAATGATTCAAGGGTATTTCACGGTACCCATGGCTTTTTAATACTGATACAGAAGAGTGACGTCACACGTTGCTTTCCTTTAGTATGAAGCGTTTCGGGCGAGTCCATACTTATATTAGGACCTTTGTGATCGAACAAGAATGTACCATCAATTTTTTTTTCTAAAAGCAATTGATGATTTCCAAATAAATTAAACATTTCAACCTTCCAACGTGTTTTTTTTTAACAACTTTAACTGACTGCAATTAATCAATACTTACCATTTATTACTGATTATTTTTATAGCATTTAGCTATGCTTAGCAAATTATACTAAGAAACAGTTGAAAAAATTTGGGGACTGGCAGGATTTGGTCCTGTGACCTTCTGCACACCAGGCAGTAGCTTTAACCAACCAGCTACCTCTTGCCAGGACCCCAAATTTCTCAACTGTATGTTACGTCATTTTGTCGTCACAGGTTCAAATCCTGCCTGTCCCATATTTTTTTCAACTGTTTCTGTTTTTTTTTATTCGGTAAAGAATTTGAACTGACGGATATCAAAACTAATCATGTCTAGAAGCAATGGTTTCAATTAATGTCACTATTTTGTATCCACCCTTTTACCTATACAGGGTGGATAAGGGGGCGTCCATAATAACGTGAGGTGTTTTATAAAATTTTCCGCCGCTGCCTCCCCCCTGATGAGATGTCGTGAGATTTTATTCAACCCCCTCCCCCATCCCCCAATCTCACGTGAGATTTTTGAATATGTTAGTTTCTTACGTAAACGCGTTTGATTTTTATTGTAAAAAGAAAATAACGTCGAAGTATGGATGAAATTATTTTCTTTTGAACGAATTAGTGAATGATCTTAATCGTATTACGATTACGCTTAAGATTAAATCTTAAGCATGTACAATCTGGATTAAATGGACCAAAATAGTATTTTTTTTTTGTTTCAATCAGAAAAAAAATTGCGTGATATTTGCCGAGACCCCCCTCTCTCCAACGTAAGATTAGATGAGATTTGACTCGACCCCCTCCCCCCTTAAACACCTCACGTAATTTATGGACGCCCCCTAAGAGGTCAGTATATATTTTTTTACCATGACGTGGAGTACTTACCAGTTAGCGTCACTTATACAGCATCACAAATCTTTATGCTTTGACCATTGAGCAATAAAATAACAAGACAGAGAGTTTATTGTGTAACAAACAGTTTGATACTTTCTAATAATGTGTTGGTACAATGATCGTTCTGATTTGTTCGGAACAAAGCCTTATGTAATACAAAACCGTTGTTATAAGATAAGATAAGATATATTTATTTGCAAAAAATGTGGTAAATACATAACAGATGGTATACAATAATAAGCACAAGACACATTCTGCCATATGATAATAGCATGCAAATATTAATTGTATTGAAAATAGCTAGCATGCAAATTGTATTGAAAACATTAAATTGAAAGCCGTATCATAAAATGTGTATCAAAATAATTAACACAAGCTAGGCAAGGCAACAAAAACATTAAAGTTGCATGGAGACAAAACAATAAAACAAAACAAATAGAATTACAGAATATAAACCTATACCAATGCATTATAAAATAATTATTTAATCATTTCTATTTAACTAAATGAAAAAACGTATTATTTTGTGCGAAGTAAATTTATTTTTGGCTTTTTAGTTTACCTACTTTTTGAAGTCGGTTTTTTTTTTGTTAAAAATTATTTTATTTTACGATTTTATGTGATGGGTAGACCGAGCAAGAATGTTTCTCGAATGAGGAGACGACGGTTACTTGAGACGGAAAACTTATTAATAATAAACAAGAATTAAATCCTTTCTCCTGACTATTGAGGGTCACGACCTTCCATCATCAGCTCATTTGACACAATAACTAGCAGTAGGAATATGCGTACAGTAGTAAAAGAATTATCCTTTAACTCCTAACTATTGAGGAGATGACCTTCCATCATCAGCTCATCCACATAAAAATACGTAAATACTGGTGTAGCTTTGAAAAACACACTTAAAACATTACATGTGCTTATAAAATTCGAGGGTTGCCCTCGATTTCTCTAAGATTCCATCATCAGATCACGACATGTTGACAACGGGACCCTTTTGGAATCATCTTCTGTCCAACAAAAAAAGAATCATCAAAATCAGTTCATAAACGACGGAGATATCCGTGAACAAACATAAAAAAAAAGCAACATATATACGAATCGAATTGAGAACCTCCTCCTTTTTTAGAAGTCGGTTAAAAATAGGAAAATAAACTAAAGAAACACTAAACCTAGGAAGATAACTAAAAGACTGACATGAAACTTAAATGTCAAAACAAAAACAAATTCTTATAAAAAACTAAATATTATGTACAAAAATATACAAAAAGGTCCGATTGGACACACTCAGTTTCCATTACATTAGAGAGGAGTTGTGTTTTGAATGGCCAATCAGATTTCTTTATTATCACATCTCTCCGCTTAGCTTTGGTGAAAATGGCTTAAGCGGAGAAGAGAGTAAAAGTCCAATTTTTTTATGCGGGCAAGCGTCGTCGCAGAGATGTGTGCATCCAGAGTGGGCCGCAACGCATCTCGGCCGGGGCCAACCGCTCCGCTTTGATGGATTCATATGCCAGCTACGCTGCATTTCGCCTAACCATGTATCATTAGATACATGTCCCACTGCTTGGCATGGGCCTCTTCTCATGAATAGAAAATTGAGGCCATAGTCCACCAAGCTGGCCAAATGAAGGTTGGTAGACTCCACACACCCTGGGGCGGATTGCGAATGCGTTCCCCCTGTAGGTGTATGCATGTTTTCTCTTGATATTTACCTTCAACGTAAACAAATGAAAAGACATGATAATGTTATATTGACAGAAGTGTATGAACCCAAAACCTACGAATTTGCAATCCTACAGTCTAGTCGCTATCGGTACTGACAATGTGACTATTCTCGAAATCCCAGAAGGTCTAATGCGAAATAACACGACCATGAGAGTAATACCAGTCAAAAAGACATGATACATTACACAATGAGGCCGCCATATCTTGGATCCGGATGATGTCAAGTCACTCCCGATCGGCCGACTGCTCCAATTTTTGGAGGCTATTGGCCTAAAGGAGAGTGTATAATGAGGCTACAATCACAATAGACCCACGGAGGTCGACGTGAACACCCAAAGCCTCGTCCCAACAATAATAATACACAATGAGGCTTTCCTTCGTAATATTCCAGGTAGAAACGCAACGGTAGAAACGGTAACAAACATGTAAAAAAAATACAGATGAATTGAGACATCCTCCTTTTTTTAAGTCGGTCAAAATATATCTAAAGTCTGAGTGCCATTATTTTCTCTTTAGCAGCAATGTTGTTTACACAACCCAAAACTAATTAAATCAATAACTTTTAACTCTTCTGCAAAAACTACAGTTTTACATCGCCCGAGAATCGATCTGTGTACCGCACAATTAATTAACTAGGTTGTTAAAAAAGTTTAAATAACTTTTGTTTACTTTTTGTTAATAATTTAGGTCAGTGGTTTTTGCCGGAAATGAACAAATAGTTAGGTTTGGTAACTTGTTTTGTTTGAATAGATACTTCTGTTGTTAGTGCCTCGATGGTCCAGCGGTACTATTGGGACTGCTCATCTAGAGGTTACGGGTTCAATCCCCGAGTCAAAGAGAAATACCATGAAGACGTGTGACACAGTTAAATACATTTTATTGAAGGGTTTGGGTATAAGGACTGGTTAAGTGGTATTCCGAGGCTGCGGGTTCAATTTCTACCTTTTCCTTAACCAGCGTTTTCCAAAGTGTGGGCCTCTCTGTTTCTCTTTACTGGCACATAAGGCATAACATTATATTTTTGGACACATCTTTAATTTTTGACTGCCTCGATGGTCTAGTGGTAAGCGTATACGCCTCTTACTACTCTTGGGGTCTATTCCCAGGTCAGGCAGTGTTATTTGTGATCCTTCCGTCAGGAAATTCACAATAGCAGCACGGAGTTGGAATTGTGCCCGGTGGATGCCGAAACCCTCACCCCCTATCCCATGGGACCTTCTAAACATATCAGGTAAAATAATAATAATAATAATAAATAAATATTCCACAACTCACACACAACGCCATCTAGTCCCAAACTAAGCAGAGCTTGTACTATGGGCACTAGAATAATTGATACTAATACATATATAGTTTTTTTTTGTAAATACATACTTATTATACATAGAAACACCCCCATGTTCATGCACACAAAGATTTGTCTTAAGTGGGAATCGAAACCACGACCTCGGCGTCGCAGGCAGGTACACTATCCGCTATCCGGTCGTCGCCGAAAATGTAGGTGTTGTACACCTCTGCCACACCCTTCTGGGTAATAGGTATAGGCGTGATGTTATGTTATCATCATTTTTTATTTGCAAGTATCACTTACCATCAAGTGGACTTCAGACCAGATTGCTGTTAAAAGACGTTAATTAAGATTCGCAAATCTTTAGCTCGATCAAAGACATGCTCATAAAATTTAATGATTGTGATATATTATTATTATTTAAGCAAATTCTGTGATATTATCATTTATAATCTATATTAATATGTAAAGATGAAGAGTTTGTTTGTTTGAACGCGCATACCTACCTCAGGCGGCGGGGTGTGGAGTCACGTCGTGATCGGTGGAGGTAGAGCTTGAGTTGAGAGTAATTATAATTATATTTGTATATTCTGTAAAATTTGTCATCATTAGGACGAATGTCGCACTAGCTTTACTCGCAATCAGGGTGCACCAGAATACCAGCGCTGTAGTGCTGATGTGCTGCAGTAGTTTTATAAGTGATATTAAGATTAAGATTTGCCAAAATAAATGTTTCTTTCTTTCTTTCTTTCTTCCTAGTTCTTGTTAGTATGCTATTTTTATATCTGTTTATTTGATTCAGGCATCATGGCCCATATGAAATACACTAATAAATGAAATTACTATAAATATATTTAATTAGAACACAACTTAACTATAACAATTTCACACTGACTTTCACTGAATGAGGGTGGAGAACCGCAGACTTATCATTCTTGCGATGGAGGCGCGAAGTATTTTAATATTTTATTTTTTAATTCCATTGAGACCAAGTCGCGGGCTGCAGCTAGATTAAAATATTTAAATATAACACCCACATGATGTTGATTAGTCGATCTTAATCCTGGGCTAAACGATTATTATCAAAATATCTTATTATTATCTGTCAAGCCATAAACAAACAGTTTATATCTATATTTTTGGCAAATGATTGTAGGCCAAGAGCTCAAAGTCAGATTTTCTTTGTATTCGGTAAAATGCGCTTGCAGTGGAAACCCGTTTTTGACTTATGTTACAAAATAACATAATATAACATCACGCCTATATTACACAGAAGGGTGTGGTGTGTTAAGTTTAAGTACCTATCAAGGGATAGAGGGTGAGCCTATCGCCATCCACCGTGCACAATTTCAACTCCGTGCTGCTATTGTAAATTTCCTGACAAAAAATCCACAAATAATTATTTGTTCGACCCGGGAATCGAACCCGAAACCTCGCGGTGAGAGGCGCATACGCTAACCACTAGACCATCGAGGCAATATGCTACAAAATTATGTTGTTCAATTGTTGTAGAAGGAGGTGCATGAAGAAAGCGAGTGTCATAGCAAATACTGATTTGAGGTTTCTACCCTTTCATTGCATAAATTGTACATCCCATTACGAGATAAATAAATAAATGTTAATGTTTGTAATATTTTAAAGCAAATTTTAGCTTTGCTATGCCTTTTTGTATTTTATAAAATATTAAAGTTGAAAAATTAAGAATTTAGCAGGAATCGAACCTGCACCCCCTGGGTATACGCCCGGTAACATACGAATCCATAGCTGAATTGGCAAAGCACTTGGGGCGTATATTATTGATTCTTAATTTTTCAACTTTAATATTTTATAAAATGTTAATGTGTTTATGTTTGTGTTATTTCTACCTACTTTTTTAAAATTTTTACTCATAATTAAAATTACCGCGAGCTCCTATACTATCCATTAGTATTTTTTGTCACGAGTATCAAATATCACGGGGCTACTGTGAACGGCATAGCAGTCAATTCAGTGCCATTTGCATAAATTATTGGAAATTAAAGGAAAATGGATCGGGTACATTATTATATTATCATTTTAAATAGCTGTAGAGATATTTATCTGAGTATACCTACTGTTTATTAAAGCTGTTCTACATTATTTAAAGTAAGAAAATTTCCCATGGGGGAATGTCATACAATAATACATACAAACCTGTAATGTATACTTGGCGTGCACGGTTTGGTTCGCGTAGCGGTCGCCACGCCGCACGGTGGGTCAACTCAGGCGCTCCCCTTTCATAGGATTTTCGGCAAAACTAAATATCTATTTTGACTGTTCCAAGTTATGAATGTTACTAAGGACATTAAAACATTTGACAATTTATTAAAAATAACCATTTTATACTAGTGGAACACCATCAAATTCTAGGTTTTTCATTGAAAATGTATGAAAATGAACTTTGTTTTGCTTCTATCTTCGTAACGTATTAAGATGTAAAGATGACACTTTCAGGTAATATTTTTGAGCATATACCTAAGCTACAAAAGCTTTGACCTTGACTCCGGACTTGCCCGATTAGAAGTTGTGGGCTATTAAAGAATCAATTTTTTTGGTTGTACTTATATCATTACTAACGGAGTATACAGATTGTTTTTTG
Source organism: Hypena proboscidalis (assembly GCA_905147285.1). NCBI lineage: Eukaryota > Metazoa > Arthropoda > Insecta > Lepidoptera > Erebidae > Hypena > Hypena proboscidalis. Next base: position 1,743,127 of record LR990153.1, read on the forward strand.
TATTGAATTGGTTGCTTGATGGATAATGAGCGCGTATACTTTTTGAACTATATCAAAAAAGTCCTCATACGGGTACAAAAATAGGTATAAATTTTGTTAGCCCACAACTTCTAATCGGGCAAGTCCGAGGTCAAAAGCGTGTGGCACCCACACTTCTCCTGTTAGGTTGAGGGAGTGAGCCCAGTGAGCCCAGTGCCGGATTAACCATGTCGAGCCCCATGGGCAATACTATTTTTGGGCCCTATTTGTGTAACTTCTAAAATACCTCAATTGTTCGATCAGAATGCCCTAAAAGCCGCGCCGCCATTCATTACCGACTAACATTCAAAATTCAAAATAGTTTATTCGTATAACATAGGTAATTATGTATGACATGGTGGTCATGTAGGGAAGTACTATTAGGGTTGCACAATTTACATAATGCATAAAATGCATGCCTAGGTTTAGTAGTTACCTTACTAGCAATATTATCATTGAGAATACAAATATTTTAATTAAATTTTCACTCGTTGAAATATTTTTATATTATTTTTTCCTTCGTACACGGGGCCCTATACGATGCGGGCCCCTAGGCAGTCGCCTAATTTGACTAAGGGTTAATCCGGCGCTGAGTGAGCCTATCGCCATTCACCGGGAATTTTCTGAAAAATCGTAAATAACTTTTTGCCAGGGAATCGCGCCTAAGATCTCGTAGTCAAAGGTCATATACGCTAACCACTAGACCAACGATACGGCCTTAAATAATACATAGAGCAATAATATCATATTACAATAAAACGTTTAGGATATCCGAAAACCATATAAAAAACCAACAAATCAAATTTAAAACGACATTTCAAAACGTAAAAATGAAATAATGTTTGTCAAATTCAATGAATCGTTCCAACATTTTTCGCAACAAAACTTAATGAATTAAAAAAACATTAGCCATAAATAAGACCAGAGATTATCATAAACTACATAACCAGTTGTCTATGGGTAAAAAATGAAATAAAAAAAGTTGTTTAACAAGCATTTTGTAAGAAGTTTTGCCTCTAAAGAGTTTTGTCACAAAATTAATTGACAAAGGCAAGGTAGTTATTTTTTATTGATTATTAAATTTTAAAGATATTGTCGCGATACCGGTGGCCATCGTTAGATTGTTTTCTCATTTTTGGAATGTTTTATTATGATATTACACCTGCTATGTTCTTGGCAGTTAAGCAGAGGTGGATTAAGCTTACTTTTCAATGTACTTGTTGAATTAAATGTGATAAATGGAAAAAAATATTTATAATTACCAGATAATTTGCTAAATGTGATTGTAGTGTACCTACCTGCGACGCCGAGGTCGTGGGTTCGATTCTCACTAAAGACAAATCTTTGTGTGCATGAAATGGGGGTTTGTCTTAGTCTGGGCGTTTCTATGTATAATATGTATGTATTTACAAAAGAAAAGTATATTATATGCATTAGTATCAGTTATTCTAGTTCTTATAGTGCTAGCTCTGCTTAGTTTAGGACTGGATGGCATTGTGTGTGAGTTGTGAAATATTTATTTATTATATAATCCAGTCCTTGGCAAGTATTTCGATTCTTGCACATGCTGACCGCTGCCGTGGTACGCTCGCTTGGCTCCTGCGATGTTAGTCTCAATACTAACCTAACCAACTTATTCAAAACCCTCTATCTCTTGGTTGTTATGGAAGCTTAGCTTACGATATTTTAGAAAATGTATTACAACTATCGGTACTGAGGTTACATCGTTTATAATCACCGATAATGGCTAGGAAAAAGAAATATATTACATAACATAATAAACATAACATCACGCCTACATTACCTAGAAGGGTGTGGCAGATGTGTACAGCACCCACATTTCACCTGTTATGTTTAGGTTCCATGCGATAGGGGGTGATTTTTTTGTATATTATTGACGTAGTATTATGTATGTACATATAATATGTATTAATATGTATTTAATCGATTTTCAAATCAGTGTATATTATTTTACTATTAGTTTTATCGAAACGCACCTACCTTTGTTTCTCCGCACCACCCTAGGTTGACTGTTAGAGAATGCCACTAGGCATTAAGTCCACCTATGTACCATTTTGTGTGCAAAAAGTTAAATAAATAAATAAATAAATAAATAATCCTTACTAATATTATAAATGCGAAAGTTTGTAAGTATGGATGTATGGATGGATGTTTGTTACTCTTTCACGCCAAAACTACCGGGTCGATTTCGATGAAATTTTGCACACATGTAGCTTATAGTCTGGATTAACATATAGGCTACTTTTAATTGACATACCACGCGGGCGGAGCCGCGGGCGGAAGCTAGTTAATAATAATAGTAATGCTTCCACTACTATGTTGGTACAGTCGAGTTCATCAATGTGTTGACAGTTTTGGACCTTCGACTATACCTATTTACTGCCTCGATGGTCTAGTGGTTAGCGTATGCGCCTCTAACCGCGATGTCTTGGGTTCGATTCCCGGGACGGGCAAAGTGTTATTTGTGAACTCTCCGTTAGGAAATTCACAATAGCAACACGGAGCTGGAATTGTGCCCTGTGGATGGCGATAGACTTACTTCATATCTCACAGAACCTAAACATAACATGTGAAATGTGGGTGTTGTACACATCTGCCACACCCTTTTGGGTAATATAGGCGTGATATTATGTGCTTTTAAGTACATTGAGATACACTGTTAGCCATTATAATGTAGACATTATATCAATGGCTGAAATTCTAGAAACGAACTATTTTTTAGTCTCTCTTTTGTTTTAATCTCATTACTCATTAACCGCATTTAGGACAAACACAATGTATTCTTTATTCTAGTAACTATGACAAGCATTACTCATACATATATTTAAATATATTATGTACTAGCTTTTTTACAGATTCACTTGCGTTAAATGTTTCTGCTCACTCCCTGTATGTTTCAGCGTGATGTTAAATTAATGTTATTGTATAGCTTTAATGGATAGTGACGTTATCAAATGCAAAACAAAAAAACTTAATTTGATCAGTTGTTTTAGAGATTATCCGGTTCAAACATACAAACTTTTTAGTATTTTTATATTAGTATAGGTTCTTCTTGGAAAGATTTTAATGTATAACAATGTTGGTTTGGTACTGTGGTTTTGTTAAAACAATATTGGTATTCTTTGATTGTACTGTGAATAATTTATTGTATGTACACACAGCTACACATAAAGCTATATACTCAACTATAAGCTGGTCTCGCATTGCACGGTAAGCGTATACAACGGGAGACCATTTTATAATGGAAATGTATAGGTTGATTTTTATTCTCTGCTTATTCTTTGACAAGTTAGTCATCAATGACTGTATGTTTTTGAATGAGTTTCATTGAATCCATAGTCATTGTAATACAAAGGCTTATTTAGGTATTTGGGGTTTCCGGCAGATTGTGGGTGATTCCAGGTATCTAAAGGATGTTGAATGAAAATCTTTATAACGACATGTATGACTATACTAAGAAACAGTTGAAAAAGATATGGGACCGGCAGGATTTGAATCTGCGACCTTACTGTACACCGAGCAGCCGCTTAAGCCATCCAGCTACGGTCGCCTTTTACCACAACCCTAAAGTTCTGTGTAGTAAGGTCGCAGGTTCAAATCCTGCCGGTCCCATATCTTTTTCAACTGTTTCTTAGTGTAATTTGCTAAGCATAGCTAAATGCTATAAAAATATTCAATTAGACATGTATGACTTCACGTTCGCCTGTGGCTCCGTTTGCGTTTATTGTCGTTTAAGAATCCTTCATGTTAATGAAGAATATATTGCAATATTGGGTGCACCGGTTGGCGTAGTGGTAAAAGCGGTCGCCTCGCCGCTTTCAACTGCGCAGGAGTTGTGGGTTCGATCAGAGTACATACTATATTGATTTATATTGATTTTATGAATTTATCACTTGTTAACAATTAATTAATTGACATCTAATGCATGATTATAATTGAGGTGCTATCAATGTTTATTACATTATTTTATCATTACTTTTATATTTAATTGATGAACATGAAATTGCTGAATTTGTTATTAATGTTATGTGTTATTTATTAGAAATATTTAATTATTTAAATCATCCGCACACAATGTAAAATGTTGTTACTGAATAAATGAAATGAAAAAATGAAAATGATCCCTACACGGTGTTGTGTCCGGGAAGTACGGGGAGCGAAGGGAAACCACTGTTTGCCGTAAGGAATTTATTCTCGACTGCCTGAACCTACCATTACATTTCTCTTATATAATACTGCTTAACTTAACTTAGAACTACCCTCCACCGACCGTATATTTACATCGTACGTATTACTCGAGTATTATAGGAGTACCTACATACATTACACACGGCACAAATCTTTGTGTGATTCGCAAAGATTTGTTTTGACTGGGTGTGCTTTGTGTGTGTGTAATGTATGTTGGTGAACATCCCCGCGACACAGGAGTTATTACTAGAACAGACGTGGTTAAAAAAAATGCCTTTTTTTTCTAGTTATAATCATATTGAGTGCACGGTTGGCGTAGTGGTCGCCGTTTTTAACTGCGCTGGTGTTGTGGGTTCGATCCCCACACGGCACAAATCATTGTGTGATTTGCAAAGATTTGTTCTGACTGGGTGTGCTTTGTGTGTGTGTAATGTATGTTTGTGAAAACCCCGGCGACACAGGAGTTTTACATAATGCGGGCGTTGATTTAAAAACAAAAAAAATGCTTTGTTTATCTAGCTAGTGTTAAGCGTTTGCGACTGAGTCTCGGGTTTGAACCCTGGAACAAATGGTACTTTTCCTTCAGAAAACTTTTGCATCACGGCGTTCTTAATTGTGACCGGTAGATGGCTATAAATTTACCCTCACAACTCACATGGGATCTAAAATTAAGAGGAGAATTGTGGATATACACTTCTGCCACGCCTTTCTGTGTAATATAGGTGTGATGTTATGTTAACCATGAACCAGAGAGCAAATATCGCCTAACCCATTTACGATGAGTGTCACAAAGCGTGTTCAACTCATGAGCTATATCCGGATAAATATTAGTTATTTGATTTAAATAATGTTACAAACGCTTCAAAGGTACCGCATGGGAAAATGACACCTTAGGTTAATATCACATTTAGAAGATTATTTTAAAAAAGTAAGTTAAGTTATTCAAATTCAAATTCATATTCAAATTCAAATCATTTATTTTCATAGGCCCCAGGAGGCGCTTGAACACGTCAAAACATTACAAAAAATGATATAAAAGTAAATAATAAATAATACTAAATTATACTAATTACAATGATTTGAATAACCGGGGCTCAGATTAATTTTAATCAAACTGTTTAGAATCGAATTAAAATCAATCTAAGTACCAGCTCCGATGGGTATTGCATTATGAGAAGAGCTGGTGAGAAACTCATGTGCACCATCTTTTAAAATGAAAAATATAACAATATAAAAGTACATAAAAAAATCACATAAGAAGAGCAATTCATTTCCAAATACTATTATCATTTATGTAGTCTGAAATACTATAGTAAGCTTTTTGACATAGTTTAGTTTTAATATATTTTTTAAATTTACCTATCGATAATTCTATTGCGTCTAAAGGAAGTTTATTGTAAAAGCGTTAAACTAAGGAACAGTTGAAAAATTATGGGACCGGCACGATTTGAACCTGCGACCTCCTGCACTGGGCGGTCACTACCCTGTACACCGCTGAATTAAGTTATTTTAATTTTTGCTCGACTAAATACGTTTTGTGGGCAATAGCCGAGTAGGAGACCGTAAGACTGCGAAGTCAAAAGTCTCAGGTTGAACCCACTACCCACACCTAAGAAGATATGTGTTTAATTTTCATATAAATTATATCGCTCGCTAACGGTGAAGGAAAACATCGTGAGGAAATCTGCATGCCTGAGAGTGCCTAAAAAGTACTCGAGGTCATGTGAATTCTATCAACCGCACTTGGCCAGCGTGGTGGGCTATGTCCCAACCCTTTTTATCATGAGAAGAGGCCCGAGCTCAGCAGTGGGACGTGTATTAGATACAATTTCAATCTTTCCTTTTTTATTTCTATCTTTGATGTAATAACTCCCTAACGGAACCTTTAAATCTCTATAATGTTTCACATGACGCGTTATTTTTATTATTTGATGACTTTGTGACCCCGAGTCATAAACTAATAAAAATACCGCGTCATCGCATATTTCATGATGGACAATAAAAGTTTTATAAAAGCTTAGCTATTTTTGTGGTTTTATGACTTATTAAACACCTATACGACGTCACATAGACTGCTTACATATCAGCAGCGCGGTAGACGCGCGTCAGCGGTGTGTCTAAGGACACTCGCCCGCGGCGACTTTTTGTAGCGATGCTGTCGCGCGTCTACCGCGTGTTAGTCGCATTTCAACGCGCTACTGCATCGCGACTATTCGCGACTGTATCGATGTAAACGCGCGACCATGTCGGACGACATCGGGTAGAGAACGGATGCGGGAGGCGCGTGAGTATGTATGTACAGTACAGTATCGCGTTCGCATCGCGACTGAATTTGGGCCCGTGGGTGAGGACACACAGATAACGACCGCTTCGCGATTGTATCAATGCGGACGCGCGACAGAATCGCTACTGCATCGCAACAAAAAGTCACCGTGGGTGAGGCCCCTAAGACGTTGTCTTACGTGAGCAACATAAGTGCTACTCTAAGCTACGCGATTTATAACCGATGACTATAATGAACGCTGGCAAAACAAAGATTCTATCGCCTGTTTAAGAAGAAGAACCTAGACGCTCTAGTGTGAAAGCAGTCTTAAATACAATGTTGTATTTTTTGTACTGACTTCACGAAAGAAGAATGTTATTGATGGTTATAGAGCCGTTGTGAAAGAGAAAGAAAGAGAAGCATTACAATCAAAGTCAGAGGTAAGAAAGTCTTACTAAGTCTGACATAGAGTATAGTAGTACTCCGCAGGTACTGGGTTGTGAAGGTCTGATGGCAGTTACTCCACGTAAAATACTGGTATTTAGCTGAATCTGTTTGAGGAAGCGTTGATCCTAATGTTATAGGGAAAAAGCTTGGCGAGTGACAAAGAATAGATTGCCTATAAAAAGATAATTAATATTTTTCCAAAACTATGTATGCCGTAAAGTCGCCGTCCTAGGCCGTCTGATGGTAAGTGGTAATACACATAACATAACATAACGCCTATATTACCCAGAAGGGTGTAGCAGAGATGTTCAATACCCACACTTCACCTGTTATTGCTTAGGTCCCATGAAAATAAATAAATATATATTGCCATCGACCGGGCACTTTTCCAATTCCATGCTGCCATTCTGAATTTCCTATCGGCCAATCTGCAAATCGAACCCGAGACCTCGCAGTGACAGGTGCATACACGGCGCAACATAAGCTACTTTTTATCGATGTACCTAACCGCACAGATCAAAGCGCTGGAGAAAGTTAGTTTGTTTGTTTGTTCGATAGTGCTAATCTCAAGAACTACGGGTTAAATTTTAATAATTCTTTTTGTGTTTGATAGTCTAATTATCAATAATGGTCTTTAGATATTTAACATTACGATAAACTATACGGAAGTTAAGTAGGAAGGTTAAGCGCCCCTTGGGGCCCATGGAAATAAATGATTTGATTTGATTTGAAAAAACGCGGATCAAAGCGCGGAGGCAGCTACTACTTAATACCAAGAATTCCACGCGGACGAAGACGCGGGAAAAAGCTAGTTAACAATAAATGTGTATTCACAATTTTGCTATTATATTAAATTGAATATTGTGATTATAATTCTTCAGGTGATATTATCTTTCTTTGAATAACGAGTATTACAATGTCTCACAATATATCACAATTAAATTCAATTAGAAATTAATTATGGTTTACTTTCTCTGCAATATGATAAGAATACAATTTGCTACGGCACCTGTGTTCGCCGCATTTTATGCATCAAATATATTATTTTATCATTATTATGTTGATAGCAATCTCAAGTACCTAGGCCCAGTTTCCACCAAAGCGGAGAGGAGAGGAGCTGTGTTTTGAAGATTCAATCAGACTTCGTAATTTCTTTATTTCCTTTACGCTAAGCTTTGGTGGAAGTGGATCAAGCGGAGAGGAGTGGAGAGGTCCCTTTTTTGTATAGGATTCTGTGCAGCCGGCGGGCCGCAAGGCAACAAAGTTGAGGGGAGAGAAGATAAGAGGAGCTGCACACATCTTTGCACCACTCACCGTCGTCGTGCCGCGTGCCGCTACACATCTCCTCCCCTCTCCGCTTCGGTGAACTTCTCCGCTACGCATTAGTGGAAACTGGGTCTTATAAGGCTTTATAATAATGATTTTGATTAAAAAGTTAAATTGCTTGTTTAAAATTTTACTGTCAAAATTTTTAATATAAATTTATACTAAAAATTATTAAAACCAACGTGAGGTGACGAAAAAAAATAGTTTTATATAAGTATAAATTCAATAATATATAATTAATTTATACTTATATAAAACAATTTTTTATGCAAAATGTACGCAGGTTTTTAATTCAGTCGCTTATAAGTCCTACACTATGCGACGTAACGCGACTCATCCAAAACATGTAATTTAACGCTATCAAAACTAAGCGCCCATCGCCTTTTTGTTACGTCGCGTACCGTAGCTGCTCTTGTCGCGATACGTCGCTCACGTAGGTCAGCGGGTATCATCCCAACTAGAAGTAAGTAAGTTTTCTAAAAGTGTAAAATAAAATAAAATAAATTAACTATCAAATTCTAAAAGTAACTCTGAACTCATATTATTATCTACACTACTTGATGAAGCAAAAAATTAATAATATTCTCAGACAACACTTAAAAACTTTACACTTTCAACAAGCATTTGACATCAATCAACAAAAAAAACGTCCTTCGCAAATCACCAATTCAAGTAAATAAATCCATCGATCAAAACTTATTTTTTAATTCAAACAGAAAAACGAATCCCGATAATTTAGCTGCAGTCTCCTATTCAAACTCCGTGTAAAAAACACTGAATAAAAAACAAAACAAAAGAAAAACTTCTCAATGACCATAAAGCGTAAGCACGAAAGCATTCCAATTTCGAATTTTAAAAAAATATTTTGAGAAAATTCCGACCTCGATTTGACCGATCGTGACAATGACCTTATGACGTCTGACCCGTGTGAATCTGACATCGTGACGGGTCGCGTTCGGTTTTCAAATCAACACTATACAAATAAATAATATTCTGTCCGTCTGTTGGTTTGTTGCGGGTAACCTTCTAATTAGCTGGACTGATTCAGATAAAATATAATAAAATACATTTCTGTATAATTATGTATGCTATAGTTAATTTGTTTGTTTGAACACACCAATTTTTTTTTATTAGCTATTTAACATTGTGGTAGACTGCACTGGAGAGAAGCAGTAAGGATTTACGTTGGTAAAATCGCGGCAGGTCAATGCGAAAGTTTGTGAGTATGTAAAAACGTGTACGCAAAAACTACTAGGTTGGATCTGATGAAATTTGCCCCATATAGCTTATAATCTGGATGAGCATATTATTATAGACTACATTTATCGACGTACTACGCGGGCAGAGACACAGGCGGAAGTTATTTATTCGTATTTGAATTTCGAACGAACAAAGTCGCGGTCAACGGCTAGTTTCAAAAAAAGAACGACGTCACGGCCCGCTGATTGGATAGAATGTGTTCCGCCGTTGACGAGTAATCACGAAGTTGACTAATTTCCAAAATTGAATTTTTGGAATGCACGACTAGTCGGTTATCGATTGTCTCACAGATTATCGAGGGTTCAACCGATTATCGATTGAGGTGACTTCTTTGAACGATAGCGTTAAAAAGTACAATATGGCTAACTCACAAGTACCAAAGTAAGAAATACATAAGTAATATACAACGTCTCGCCTCATCTAGGTATGACTTGAAAGAATACAGTAAACTGCCGGTGCCTATTGTTATCAAGGCCGAAATGGAAACACAGTTCTTGAACGTAAATCACTTTATTTACCACTTTATCACTTTGTGACTTAAGTCTAACTTAATCACTGTTTAGGAGATGTTTTCACAACGAAGAATAAACGCAGACTGTGCGTGTTCGCATAACCCAATGAACGAAATATTTTCTGTGAACGAACTAACGAACGTCATATCATTTGAATGAAGTATCAAAATAGATGCCAGATTTAAAACAAGTCAATACAACGCTTATTAATTATGCGAACACGTACTTACAATAAATTAGCTTGCAAAATAATAATAATATAATTAACTACATAACTATAAATAGATGTTAATTTAGGAGTAAAAGCTAACAGTATATTTTGAGAATTATCGACGTACTCACCTGACCTGATGAAAATGGGACCACATGACAAGTATACACTTTCAGACGAAAAATAAATTCTGAAATCGGAGAATAAAGACAATTTTTTTTATAAAGAAGCTAAAAGCTAGTACACAAAAAAAAAATACAAATATATTAAGACATAGATAATTAACTATGAGACATTATTATGTCTATTATTATTAAAGTGTTAAATTACGGTTTTATTTATATTATAAGAATCTAAATATTTGTATGCCTTAGGCCAAACATAGCTGACATTTTGTAATTTTTATAACAAATTTTAACCTATTTTTATAAATAAAATACTGACTTTGACTTTGAAAAAAAATAGAAAATACAGTCGAATTGAGAACCTCCTCCTTTTTTTGAAGTCGGTTCTAAAGTACAATATGGCTACCCGCTTTCTGACAATAATATTAAAAACCGCTTGAACCACCTGACCGCTTTGTTGTTCTAGCGGTATATTTTGTGCATCGCTCACCGCAAGGTCACGGGATTTTTCCATCAGAAAATTCTCAATAGCAGCACGGAGTTCTCATAGGATCTAAATATAACAGGTGAGATGTGGGTGTTGTACACCTCTACCACACCCCTCTGGATAATAAATTAATTAATTTCTCACAACTTACACACAACGCCATCTAGTCCCAAACTAAGCAAAGCTTGTACTTTTTTTTTAACGGGATATTATCCCACCTACACGCCCACCACTGTGACTCCTGTGACGCCAGGATCTACAGCGGTAACCAACTGAAAGGCACCGTGCATGACAAACGGGCAATCCCAGGGAGAGTTCAAATTTTAATTGTCTTGGCACCCGCAAAAAGCAAAGCTTGTACGGGTACTAGAATAACTGATACTAATACATTTTAATATACTTTTCTTTTGTAAATAAATACTTATTATACATAGAAACACCCAGACTTAGACAAACCCCCATGATCATGCACATAAAGATTTGTCTTAAGCGGGAATCGAACCCGCGACCTCGGCGTCTGAGGCAGGTACACTACCCACTCTGCCATCCGGTCGTCAAAATAAAGACGTTATGTTATGTAGGAGTGACCGTATGTACATCTATGAAATATAGCTGACAATGCATGAGTGCATGAAAGGAGCCTCCCCGAGTGACGTACACAACGATTCCCTACGTCCGGCGCACCCTGGGCAATTCGCGAGTTCTTAAAAGCGAATTGGCTAATCCTTTCACCACGATGGCAAGTCAAAACCTTGACCACCTTACTGACTGTCCAAAATGCCCTAACACCTGCACAAGAGAGGCGCTCATGAACGCCGATGAGAGCGCCATAACAGTGGCCACTTATTGGATAAATAAATTTTGACTCAGCCATCGACACGACGAAAAAGAAGAAGAAGAAGCTGACAATCAAAAAAGATCCATCCCCTGACTTTTCGGCCTCTCACATGTAGGTCTCACATAAGACCTAAACATAACAGGTGAAATATAGGTGTAAAAAACCTCTATCAAAACCTTCTGAGTAATATAATAATAGGCGTGATGTTATCGACGGATCCTCCGTAAACTTAGTGTAAGGGAAAAAAACACAATTTTGAGGTAGCTTTAGAGCTAATTTTATCGCCCCGGGTTCAAAGCTCATCTCGGTTTTCGATCTCTTTCTCTCATTTACTGTTTAATTGGGACAGATAGATCAAAAACGGGATTCAGTGTTGACAGAAGGCCAGTAAAATTGGCCATAGAGTGGTCTATCTCAAAATTGAATTATTTTACTTAACTAGTCTATTTAGGTGCCTTTGTTAATGCTGTTTAACATTACATACAAAAATAAAAAAATACACTTTAAATTAATTAATTTATTGGAACGAAGTTCCTTATCGCGCGTATGAACGGGGGCTAGACGGAAAAATTGGAACGAAAAGTTGTAACGACACATTTCGTAGCAATTCTCGTAGCGGCGTAGTAATAACATGCTAAGTTACAGCTACGGTGCTACATCATCAGACACACAGAGTGAGTATTCGGTGAACCACATTAAGATTTTTTTTTTAACTTAGAAAAATAAAAATTTCTTTACTAATTAATCGAAAGGAACTACGTTCCATCTGGGTGTCCCTTGACACCTCAGTCGTTTTTTTTTAATTAATTATGGATTGCCAAAAAGATTATACACATTATAGACATAATTATAACAAACACATTAAAACATTTTAGTGTATTCCCACAATTAAAGGAGACTACAGCTTACAAATATTACATAAAAAGTTCAAGTATAAAATAAAAATAAAAAATTTAAATTATAATATGAGATCAAAACATACAATATTATATAGAATTACAATTTAGATATAAAATATTATTATTTTAAATTGACAACATCCTCCGTTTTTTCGTCGGTTTAAATCTTTGATATGGCTTACCTTCATACGCCAGTTTACAGAAGCTTAAATTGCCCCAAAATTAATCACAATGCTTAATCCTTGCGGTAATGCAACAATTTGGAAGGTAGGTCGATAACAGGGTACTTCACCCTACTTGCAATACACCTGTCCGTCAATTTGCAATAAGGGGTTAAGGATTGTCATGGGGTTATTGTTAGAGATGTACCGAGGTGCTGGTATTCGAATATTTACAAGTATTTACTACCTAGTGAATGACGATCTGAAGAAGGTCAGTGGAGAGTACTGTATGCGAAATGAAATGAATTTAAATATTTTATTTGCCAAGAATATGGTACATTAAGATGGTACAATAGTATAAAGACTCTAGCATATTCAGCCATTAAACAGCATGCAAATATAATGGTAAGTAATAAAAGTAACAAACTGTAATCTTCTTATTACCAACAGCGAAAGGTGAACAAGTGTTGTGGCGTAAATTAGGAAAGGTTATTAACAGCGAAAGGTGAACAAGTGTTGTAGCCTAAATTAGGAAAGGTATATTGCCCAGCAGTTCACTAAGAAAGGCTTAATGATGATCAGAGGGACTAGCTAACAATCAGTGCTGTGCATTGCGCGCAGCAAATACTGAGCTAGATCCCTTACCGCACATTTTTTGTGTACTATTTATATTTTGTGTAAACTGTTTTTATTTTTTTTTAAATGTAAGAATCAGATAATGTGTAGTAAATGGTGTACCGCCGTTTGCCAGAATTTCATTTGCCAGAATTTTATTTGCTATAATACTCACCAGACATATTATTGTTTCTCATAATTTTATTTGTCATATTCATTGTTTACTATATTAGTCACGTGCTAGAAACTTTGTTTCCCATAAAGTTAATTGCCATAACATCATTTGTTATAATCATTGTTTCCCATAAAATCAATTTCCATAACATCATTTGTTATAATCATTGTAAGCCGTAATTATCATATGCCATAACATCATTTCCTACCAAAATTGCTTGTAAAATAGGTTAAAATAATTATAAAAAATAATAGGTAGGTTAGGTTAGAAACATGAAAGACAACGCACGAGCCGAGCGAGCGAAGCGAGCGTGACGCGGCAGCGGCCGGCGAAGTGCCAGTATAATCATTGTAAGACGTAATTATCATGTACCATAACATCATTTCCCACCAAAATTGCTTGTAAAAAAGTTTAAAATAATCATTAAAATTAATAGGTAGGTTAAGTTAGAAACATGAAAGACAATCGCTTTTTAGGACAAAGGCGTTAGGTTAAATTTGTACGGAAGCGACTTAGACTGATTATAGTGATAAGTAGGTATTAAAAATAAATCAATTTTAATACTATAATCATACTTTATTTATATCCAGTTATACTCTTGTCAATAAAATATATCGCCTACAAATATTTTTCCTACCCACTAATTTGTAATTACTTAAGTTTTTAAATAATTTTAGAGCGCCTGTTAAAATTTCATGAGCAAATAAATACCTTAGATAGATTGGAAATTAATTTAGTATGGCGTTTGAAAATTCTGTTGCATACTATTATTGCAATTAAAAGTATGGATAACAATAATACGTATGGCATTCGAACCATTATGTAATCAAATGTTCGGGCAAATAATATTATTGCAATTGAAAGTATGGAAAACAATACGTATGGCATTCGAATCATTATGAAATCTAATGTTCGGGCAAATAACAGTATGTCACATGTCTTTTATGGTAAACAAAACATTCGGGCAAATGAAATTCGGGTAAATGAAATTCGGGCATATGAATATTATGGCATATATTCTTCGGGCAAACAACAGACAACCGTAGTAAATAAATGGTTTAAATGACGATGATGATGATGATAAAGTGTGTATTGATAATATAATGATAAATATATATCTGCTTGTGAGAGTGAATGAATTTGGCTTTGTCAATAGTGGCTTCTGGAGTTCTATAAAATATAAAAAAAAGTATTTAGGTACTCTACGCAGGCATCAGTATTCGTATACTTTATTCTGAGTCCAGTATCTAAGTGATTTATTTTGGGTGAATCGTTTAATACAACCTTGAAAATATCGAGTCTACGCTATATTTTTATTTGCCAAAACTTGCTAGAGCGATATATTTTAATCTTTTATGCTAGTACAGGGTATTGAGTGTTCAAATATTGAGTTTTCAAGTCGCATATAAATTTACCAAACATATTTAATTGAGCTTAATTCTAAACTCGATCAAATACGATATCGATCTCTCCCTCTCGTTCTATTTTGATCGAGGCAGAAAGATTAAGACACGAGTTGAGCATTAAACACAAAAAAATTCCTTCTGTGAATTAGAATATCGAATACCACTTTGGGTATTCGTATAAATACTCGAGTCTGCTACATCACTAGTCGTTATCAGATGTAACCCTTTCCTACCCCTATGCTTGTCACGTGAATTAATCTATCTTTTTAAATGCGTATAACATTTTATTAGGGATGTGCTATTTTAGGGCTGTGCTGTAAAAGGGTGACTTTTTATTTTGTTGAAGGAAACATTTTATTATTTAATTAAATTGTTTGGTTTAGAATTTTATTGCGGATTTGTGTGAAAAATCAACATTAATCAGTGGAAGCTCAGTGATACGATTTATTTGCAATTGAAAGGTCTTAGGTTTGATTCTATGTAGAACGAGGCAGGATGGCGTATGCGGCCTCTCACTGCAAGGTCTCGAGTTTGTTCCCAGGTCGGCCAAATTTTTCCGTCAGGAAATTTAAGAGATTAATCTCCAATTTCACAGTTGTTAGATAAAACCTTATTAACAGGATAGGAATATAACATACGAGTACATAACTGAAAGTTACAGCTGTGTTCTTTTCTCAAGGCCATGTTATAGGTCGGATAAGAACTATTCGGAACCTAACAAACTTTCCCTTTGTAAACTGTCTGTTTGTCTGTTACGCCTTCACGGCTAAACTACTGAACGAATCTTGATTAAAACTGGATAAAAGACCTGAGGAAGGACATAAATCTGCACGTGTGGTGTAGTGGTTCAAGCGGTCGCCTCGCCACTCTCCACTGCACTGGTGTTGTGGGTTCGATTCCCACATGGGACAAATCTTTGTGTAATTCGCAAATATTTGTTCTGAGACTGGGTGAGATTGAGTGAGTGAATGTGTGTGTTTATTATTGTTGGGACGAGGCTTTGGGTGTTCACGTCGACATCCGTGGGTCTATTGTGATTAATGTGTGTATTTGGCCTTGTCATTGGGACCATTGGATAGTGTAATTGCTTCTGGCGTTCTATCAAATGTGAAAAATCCAAATTTATTTATTTTTTTATAAATATGTTACAATTTTATCGACGTACCGGGCTAGCGAAGCCGCGGTTGAAAGTTAGTGGGCTATATTTGCCACTTGTCTTGCCATCTCAAGCTTTGTTACTACATATCGAAAAAATGTCACTACACAAGTTGTATAGGTTGATCAGTAGAAGTGTGTACATGTCCAGTATAAGCTGGTCTCGCATTTCACGTTGAGGGTCGAACGATTACTATGGGGAACGGACAACAAAGTTCCTTGCACCAAATGTATTCAATAGCATAGACATGTTAAAAGCTAACTCTAAAGTTAGTATGGGTAAACTAAAGAAGGGTCTTAAAGAGTTGTTGCTTGACGACAAGAAAGCCTAGCTTAATTTTATTTTATCTATTATTTATTAGTTTGTTAGTTAATAGTTAATATATTATGTGAAATATAAAATTGTTGTTAATTTTAAATTTAAATTCATAAAGATAGGTAGATTATTTTAATACTTAAAGAGCGCTGCGGGTTCCAAGACAATTTTAACTCTTCCTGGGATTGCCCGTGTGTCATGCACGGTGCCTTTCAGTTGGTTACCGCTGTAGATCCTGGCGTCACAGGAGTCACAGTGGTGGGCGTGTGGGTGGGATTATATCCCGTTAAACTTAAAGAGCGCATCTCACCTATAAACAACTGTGTTTGGCTAGAATAACCATAAAACTGTGTAAATGTAACTTACCATTAAATTAATAAATAAAAAAAAAATCTTTTGTGGTGAGAGTTCCGACCGAACACCTGGAGATCTTCACAAATAAGGAATTTTAGCCGAGAGGTGTAGTGTGCCGGCGATTCCGGGGCAGCCTATCCGACACCGCGCGTCACATGTCGCCGACGGAACGTGTGAAATAGTTATAGTGTTATAATTAAGTATATTTATTGTACTTATATTTTATTTTATATTGTATTAGTGTAATTAATATGGGCCATGATGCCTGAATCAAATAAATGAATTAGAAAAAAATTGCTCAGTAAGAAAGAAAGAAAGAAAGAAAGAAAAATCATTTATTCTGGCATAATAAAAATAGAATACATTAAAATACTTACATCTAAAACTAAATAATTTAAAATACTACTTAACTAGATAATACTATTAATAATGCCAGAAATGGAACGCATCTCAGCATAATACTGCAGCGCTAAAAGCAACGCAGCGCTGATATTCTGATGCGCCCAGTAAATGAGTTAGAAATAGTGTGACAAAAGAAAAAAAAAACTACTGAGGTGTCAAGGGACACCCGGATGGAACGAAGTTCGGTAATTCCAAATAACAACAAATCAGGATTCGCATCCGAGATTGCAGTAAAAGGTATGCGACCTTAACCACTAAACAAATAAAACAGTCTATTTATAAACTAAATACGGTAACAAAAATGTAAACCAAATTAAAATAAAAATACACATTAAGACAATTAAATTATCAAGCGTAGCAAGCGTACACAAGATCATTCAGAATCACTTTAATCATTCTTTTAAAATAATCGAATGATACTTTTAAAATCATTGTGGAGATATTATCACAATACTCCTATAGGCTGAATGGCTACATAACAATATTTCCTGTGCCTTACACACTTAATTTTAAAATAATTCTTATCTTCAAACTTTCGCGCTATTCGAATTTCAAAATATCAAAAGCGAGGTTCATTCAAACACACGCATAGACTTATAATGCCTAGATAAATAAACTGCTTGTATGAATTTAAGTATAAAGTAAGGTTAAAAACAGATTGATTGAAAATTATAATGCACCGCTTGGCGGACAGACAAACTAAACGAAAATCTGATAAATACCAGAGAGTTACACTGAACTGAAACGGCACAATTAAAGTGGCTTTACATTTCATGCGTGTACTCGGTTTCTAGGAGTAATAGTTTTATGACCACACATAACAAACCTTATCTTTAACATTATTTTTCTGCGATTATCTTGCTTTCTTATTGTATTCGCAAGTTTACTCGCGATATAATAATATCAGATCTCATTATCAATAATCTCATCACCAATCCCAATGACATAATTAGATGTGTTCTAATCGTATATTCCATGAAATGTACATAACAAAATTAGTAAACATTCTGTGGTAATATTAAAAAATAATTGCTTTTGAATTTAATATAGTTATGACGCGTACACTTGCTAAACACACAATAATGAAGAGATTATAACGCGTATGACTTGCTTAGCACAATAGTAAAGAAAGGTTATAATGTGTACTTGCTAAAATACAAAAGCATTTATTATCGTGTGTATAAAATCTCTACTTACCTAAATCCATCAGCAATATCCAGAACTTGTGCAGAAACACTGTCAGGATTCATTATTGTAACTATTTTTAATAATTTATTATGTACAAAACACCTGTATACACTCAACAAAAGGCGGGAATTGTATTTTTTTTTAAGTTATGATAATATTTTTTTTAGTTACTTTATTATTCATAGAGAGACAAAATGAAAATATTTCGCTTGCTTTCTCTATGCGCAGCATATTTCTGTAGCACCAATTAGTTCCGAAGTCGCGCGATAGATGGCGTTGGGATCGAATTAGATCGCGCTATGGTTTCGTTACAAGGTCCTGTATATAAGGTCCACCGATTTAGAGTTTAAGTATGTTCTGCAGATCCAAGTGAGGAGTAATGTTCACGATATCGAGCTATTTATTCCCTGGTATCTGACTAAAACAGCGATCGTGTACGCCTTCGCAGACCTTTCTGAGCGCGCCAGCGGGCAGCGCCCCTATTTTTGCAGAAACTCAACTCTAGTAATTTTTTTTCTTATTATTTTTTTAATTTAATTTTTTTTTCTTTAAGCGAGATGGAGCGACGGACACAGAAAAACGCGCACGCCGCGCGGCGTGGGCATTTTTTTTTTTTTAGTAACTCAATTCTAGTATTTTTTTTCTTTATAGTTTTTTTTTTTAAATTTAATTTATCTCTTTTTTTCTATAAGCGAGAAAGAGAGACGGACACAGATGTCTGATGATGTAGCACCGTAGCTGTAACGTAGCATGTAATTACTACGCTTCTACGAGAATTGCTACGAAAAGTGTCGTTACAACTTTTCGTTCCTTTTTTTTCCGCCTAGCCCCCTTTCGCAACGCGCAATAAGGAACTTCGTTCCAAAAATAAAATAAAAATATAATAAGAGCAATAATTACATGTACATGTTTCAATTTTGTGCCACAAGCAATAAAAATAAATAAATACATTTATAGTGAAACAACTAAATAACAATTTCAAATTAACAAATACAAATGACAAAAATATTGTTAAATTAAAATGGAACGCACCCATATGCTTTTGACATCCACAAACAATAATTGTCAACAAGAAAAAAAAAAAAATCAGGAAAAGCGGGGTTCTCAAAAACTCGTCCAAGTCCAAGCCAAACATACTCAATTGAATACTGTTGTTTTGCAATAAATAATTTATCCAGCTATTTAAAAAACAATGTGCGGTGTCTTCTGTCTTGTCTGTATAGTGTAAATAGTGTAGGATTGAAAGTGTGATATGTGTAGGATTAAATTATTGTGTTTTTACAAGTTTAGGTTTTTGATTGGCAGAAGTCATGTTGTGTACTATATGGAGAAGAGAAGAATGCCATTGAGATAACTTTACGCACATACGTGCAAACTACAGGTAATTCTTTATATTTATCTACTTTGTTGTTTTGCCAGTAAATGTTTCTTGTACATATTTTTAAAACTAGAAACCGTTTTACAGTCACGCTCAGGAGGCAACAGTACGTTCCATATAGCCGCCGCCATAAAAGAAAAGCTGCCGCGATATGCTGCTGTGCGATGTAATGGTGTAGAAATCAAATAATCTGAAGCCCTGGTCTTATATTGATTAACGTCACGTAAC
Organism: Hypena proboscidalis; assembly: GCA_905147285.1. NCBI lineage: Eukaryota > Metazoa > Arthropoda > Insecta > Lepidoptera > Erebidae > Hypena > Hypena proboscidalis. Next base: position 1,763,100 of record LR990153.1, read on the forward strand.
GTCGTAAGCCTGTACAACGCCTGACCATCTTACACTGGCCATGTATAGATTGATTGGTAGCCGTGGTGTACAATACTTCTGCATAAGAATGCGATCAAGGCAACTTCTGAAGAACTTATTGCATAAATACAATTACTTAATTAATTTGTATGAGTAACTCGACCTTCTTAATAACTTCAGTGACTCATTTGATTCAGTTAAATGACATATTTCTTTGTATTCACTTACATAATTCTTATTAAAACAGACAACAAATCAGTTTTAGAGATTGTAGCACTTTTCGACGAGATCATGGGAGAAAAATATTTTTATTAAAACTGACGTGAGTTTGTAACATTATTTAAATTATGAAATACGGGTGTTACTCACGTAATGTTGGTCTATTTAGTCGACCGCGGTTTCGCCTATACCTATATTTTCCAGTGCAAGACTGACTGCGACTCAGGCGCGACGTTTCGCACTCTCTTGATAATGCCTAGACGTATAGGCGAAACCGCGTTCGCATATATAGACCAACATTACGTGAGTAACACCCGTATTTCATAATTTGAGTAAAATATTTGTTACTACAGCCCCTTATAAAGATTTAGATAGTTAACTGTCAGTTGTTATTTTACAACTTTGACATTACGGAAAAATTTCACCTATACTAAATAAGTCGCTGGTAGCCTATACAAACTTTTTTTGATGGATAAAGTGTCAAATTCGTGTAATAATTAATAGAATTACTGGCACTTTTTTAAAATCTTTAACCGGCACTCGTGAACGTTTTTTTTTTTGCGTGGAAGTATTTCTGTATTTTTGCGACGTTTTTACAACGAAACCAGTTATTGATGTAATTTTATTAAAAAAGTATAATGAAATACAAAATAATGGCAAGGGGTTTGAAGCTGCGGCCAAAAGCTGTCTTACAAAACATAACATCACGCCTATATTACCCAGATAGTTGAGGCAGAGGTGTATAACACCCACACTTCACCTGTTTGGTTTAGGTCCCATGAGATAGCAGGTGATCTACCGAGTACTAATCCAACTTCGAAAATTTCCTGACGGAAAAAGTCAAAATAATACTTTTGCCGGAATCCGAGACCCTCGCGGTGAGAGGCACATACCCAAACCACTAGATCAACAATTTTATTTTTAATATAATAATAATACTATTTTAAATATTCCCCCTCTGTTTACAGAGTATGAATTTAATATCCAAGGGGTGAAATCAATGATGAGAATGATCTGATAACATGAGCAGAAGGGTGAGATCTAATCAATTAAAATATGTTTCTAAATATACTGTGTTGGTAATAAAGTTACTACATAGTTGCCACCCGCGTCTTCGCTTGCGAGGTAAATCGATTAAAATAAACCTTTAATATGTTAATTCATAATAATATAAACTATTATCACCAAAGTTGATTCATAAACCAATAGACAAATATTTCGCTTGATATTATCAAAGTTGATAAGGTTGCCATTTGTTGATAGAACAAGGTAATTACGCCTCAAGTGTTTTGAAATGGCTAGTAAAGTCTAGTCTAGTAGTTAAAATTGAATTAAGGTGGATCTTGAATCCGATTTGTTGATAGTACATCGATCAAAATGCATTTATGTTAATTCAGACTATTAAATACATGCGCACAAAATTTTATCAAAATCGACTCGATAGTTTCTGCGTGAAATAGTAACAAACATCCACACACACACACAACTTCAACCATTTCGCATTTACTTAATAACTTCAACTGTTTACAGAGTATGAATTTAATATCCAATCCGTATGCTCACTACGAGGTGTCGGGTTCGTTTTCGGGTCGGGCAAGTGTTATTCGAGATTTTCCTTCAGGAAATTCTGCCAGCAGAGAAATAAACAGGCAACATTTACATGTACTTTAATATAAAACCAAGCAAGGTGCTCCCTTGAGGTCAGCCTATTGCCATCTACCGATCACAATTCCAACTCCGTGCAGCTATTGAGAATTTCCTAGCGGAAATCCTACATAACATGTTTGCTTAACCTGAGAAGCAAACGCTAGACCTTCCACTAAAACTTCGGTTTAAAGAAATTAATTTTCTCAAAAGAACTACATAGTTCACTTAACAGAGAAAAACAATCAATTTTTGAGTAATACGTACTCTTAAAAATATTTTATAACATGACTGTGGCTTATAACTGTTTCTTAATGTGTTCCTCCAGACGTTTTTTAAATCGACACCCAATATGAATAACATTGTAACTTTAGTTACACGTTTGTACAACTCTAAGTTATCTGAATTAAGCAAGAACAGAGCTTTATTTCTGTCCTTGAACCGTATTTCTATAACGTTAAGAACTACTTATGTGAAATGGATTAATTTCATTGTAATTCGAAATCTACACTGTTTCTATTGAAGTATACTCGTAAATAAAGTTACAATACACAAAAGTTTGTTTAACAAGGATTTCTTTGTGATAAACTCATTGCAAATTGACATACAATGTTATCCATTTTACACAAAAAAGCTTTCAAATGTATTTATAACTTCATTGAAAAGCACTGTAACGGTAGTTACAATGCTTTTCATTTTAATAATGCTTAAAATCTGTACATTGTAAGATTGCAAAAATGATACTTGCAGTGGTTTAATCAAAACGGCATCTAAACCATCTGAAAGAGCAATTAAAATTAATATAATGAATCTCACAATAGTACAGATGAACTTAAGCCTGCAGTTGCAAATAAATAATAAACTTTGCAAAAAATTTAAAATGGCTGTATTGAAAACCATGTCATACTGAGTTACAATGTTATTCATATTGGGTGTCGAAATAAAGTTATTGTTTTACGGCTGGTTATCTCTTCAGGTAATCTATTAAATAGCTGCGCCCCTTCGTATAGTATATTCTTCTTCCCGTAGTTGGTTCTGGGTTTCTGGAGTTCTAGTTTGTTATGTCGTCTAGTGTAACTTTCTGTATCAATCCATAGACATCGACATATCTATTTCAAGTATCTACTGTCTTTGAATTATTAATTATTGTGTCGTGACCTACTCCAATGTTATTGATTAGCCTTTATTATGGAACGTGTTCACTAAAAGTAACTCGAATATATAGTGGTAAGCGTATCAAATTCAAATCAAATCAAATCAAAGCATTTATTTCCATGGAAAGGCGCGCTTGAACAAAACAACAAAATACAAAAATATTAAATAAAAATAATCCTTAACTAATTAAATTATAATACTTATAATAAAATGATTTGACACCGGAGCTTAGATTTGACTTAATTCATTGTTTGTAATTTTAATTAAAATCAATCAAGTACCACCTCCGATGGGAATTGCATCATGAGAAGAGCTGGTGAGAAACTCATGTGCACCATCTTTTCAAATAATTCATAATATATTTGTTTGCCAAGCAATATTAGGGCTAAAAATGGTTATGGAGAGAAAAATCAACTGGAATATTGCAATGGAATTAAATTGATTCTTATAAATAAATCCATTGTATATAAGGTTGCAATATCTTACACTTCAAGCAGAAAATCAAGGAGTAAAAGCAATGTGTGTATACTATTGTATAATATGTATATAATGGTATATAATGGTAATGTATAGTCTAATAACAAATACTATATTTACTCCAAAAAAAAAACTACCCCCTGCGAGTTTTGGCACCATATTTGCATAGATATTTGCGTTCATTGCGTGTTCATATTGCTTTTTTAGTCTGAGATAAATATGGACTAAGTTTTTGGCTAACTATAGTTCTATTCTTGTTCTAGTTATTTTAGTATCCTAATCTACAACACAAAGACAAGTTTTTTACTTCATCAAAGATATTTGAATCTACTTAGAAGTTTTAGTGCGAGCTTTTGTGACAAATATCCTTATTAACATATTTATTCCAAGATATGAGGTATCCACAAAAGATTGTAGATAAACATAACATCACGCCTATATTACCAAGAAGGGTGTGGCAGAGGTGTACAGCACCCACACTTCACCTGTTATACCAGGGATATAATCCCACCCACACGCCCACCACTGTGACTTCTGTGACGCCAGGATCTACAGCGGTAACCAATTGAAAGGCACCGTGCATGACACACGGGCAATCCCAGGGAGAGTTACAATTGTCTTGGAACCCGCAACGAATGTAATCATAAGTATATAGTTGGAGTTGGAAAGTATTTATCTTTACTTCCCTCCAAAGTAAAGCGGGAGACAGAGTAATGCCAAATATAGACAAAGTGTCTATATGGAAAGAGTGTAGACACCACGGATAGTGACAAAACTATGGGGCCTAAATTTGATTGCTATAATAGGTATGGCAGAAACGGCTAATGCAAAGAGGGCGAGCCTATCGCCATCCACCAGGCACAATAGCAACTCCTTGCTGCTATGTGAGAAACTTCTTGCGTTTTCATTTTGAAGGACCAGTATGTAGTGTATCTACTGTCTCGCGGGGAGACATGTTTGAGTGCACGGTTGGCGGGGTGGTTAAAGCGGTCGCTTCGCGGCGTTTAACTGCGCTGGTGTTGTGGGTTCGATCATCACACAGGACCAATCTTTCTGTGATTCGCAAAGATTTGTTATGACTCTGGCTGCGACTTGTATGTGTGAAATGTATGTTTGTGAACACCCCGCGACACAGGAGTTATACCTAGTGCTGCAGACGATTCAAAAAAAAAAATGGTAAAAACGCGTTTCGTCCGCCGGACTCTCAACGTGCTTTCCGGGAGACGAAAGCAAATTTCCTTATTTTAAGATAGTCAGCAATCCAACGACCAAAAAGTATTATTATTGAGAATACAATCTCACGTTATTTTAGCCGAAGATATGCCAATTAATCGCGTTTCATTGCCGTTACCGTCAAAGCTATATGTAGCATGTCTTATACTCCTTAGAGGATTAACTAGGTCAGGGAGTTGTCAGGAGTAGTTCATCGTTCATTCCGTCTGTCATTCGGTCAACGTTCATTTATTGACCGATCTATTTAGTTTCGTAAACTCACGGATTGGTATTGGGTCGATCAACACTTTTCAAGAACTGTACTGCCAAAGGCAATCAGGCAATTTCGCTCCTGAATGGTCTGACCGGTAAGTACTCAGAAGTAGACTTGTTCTGTACCAAATTTAGGCAATTTATATAATGATTATGATGATATAAAATAAATTAATAAATATTTCACAACTCACACACAGCGCCATCTAGTCCCAAACAAATCAGAGCTTATACTATGGGTACTTGAATAACTGATACTAATACATATATACGTTTCTTTTGTAAATACATACTTATTATACATAGAAACACCCAGACTAAGACCCCCATGTTCATGCACACAAAGATTTGCCTTAAGTGGGAATCGAACCCACGATCTCAGCGTCGCAGGCAGGTACACTAACCACTCCGCGATCCGGTCGTCATGTACCTAATCTGTGTGTATTTTTTTTGTGTGGCTCATTAGGAAACTGTAAGCACAGTGAGCAGCTGAGTGTAAAATAAAATAATACAATAAAAATAAAGAATGATTTCTTGAACATAAATAAAGCTTTGATTATTTTTATAGCATTTAGCTATGCTTAGCAAATTCTACTAAGAAACAGTTGAAAAAGATATGGGACCGGCAGGATATGAACCTGCGACCTTACTGCACACCGGGCAGCCGCTCTTAGCCATCCAGCTACGGTCGCCTCTTACCGGCACCTTAAATTTCTCAACTGTATGATACGTCATTTCGTGACGTCACGTTCACCCATTTGTTCCTATCTTAAGTAGGTACAACCAACATGGCGAAGTTACATTCAGCCCAAATGTTGTAACGAATGAACGTACGATATTTTAACTTTGATTATTTTTATAGCATTTCCTGCCGGTCCCATATCTTTTTCAACTGTTTCTTAGTATAAATAAAGCTTGTTTAAGATTTTTGATAAAATAACCATTTTATAAGCGAGCTGAGCGACTTCAATCGGTCAGACCTTCAGCACCTAGACTGATCGTGATTGATGACCATCATAGATCTACAATTGTAAACCGGCAAGATTTTTTTTTTTTTTTTAAAGATAAAAGATATTTATTTTGTAAAAACATGTGTGTACAATACAAGTTATAAGCTTGCATGCAAGATGGTAGGTTACAGAGTTTTGTTCTACATGTCTTGCCGACTTAGGCGTACAAAAATTTCAGAGATATAGTAAATTAAATACATTTGAATTACATTAATAACAACAATAGTGAATTGTAAAAATAGATTATAGATCGATGAAAAATAAGTTATAATCATGATACATCATTATAAGTCATTGGAAAAAAGCAAAAGTAACGAAACAAAAGAAAAATAAATAACATAAATTAACAGTCAAATTAATTAATTAAAAATCATAATAATATTTATTTAATCATAATTTTAATTTATCTTTAAATAAAAAAAAAAGCAGCGATAGCCGAGTGGGAGACCGTAGGACTACGAAGTTAAAGGTCTCGGGTTCGAACTCACGGCACACACCTCTTGTCTTTTCGAAGATATGTGTGTATTTATCATAATTATAAATTATCGCTCGCTAAAGGTGAAGGAAAACATCGTGAGGTAACCTACATGCCTGAGAGTGCCTAAAAAGTGCTCGAGGGTGTGTGAAATCTACCAATCCGCACTTGGCCAGCGTGGTGGACTATGGCCTTACCCTTCTCATCATGAGAAGAGGCCCGAGCCCAGCAGTGGGACATGTATTAGATACAGAGCCGCTATTATAATTTTTAAAATATCTATCTATCTAAAACAAAAGACACTGTAATTGCAAATATAACAGCAATAGCTGGCGTTCGATATTTGATATTAAGATATCGTTCGACGACCGGTTGAATGAATAACATTTTGATAGTGTTGGCAGGAAAACGCTAACGTTATATTTTCGAAAATTTACATTAGACAATATACGTTGCCTATTTGCTACTCAATTTGCTTATTCAGCACTATTAATTTATTAAATTTTGTCAGACTCGCTCGGGAAAATATACTGCCATATGTTTTGAATACACACCTCAGAACACAATACATACCGCAATAACCTTGCTTAACAACGTGACTTCGCTTGCGAAATTAATTGTTTTCATTATAATTGATGAAAACAGCACGCCTTGTTACCGAAAAGGGTATGACAAAGTGTTATAACACCCACACTTATGTTTAGGCCCCAGTCAGTAATAGGTCTATTATTGTTCTCGAGATTTTCCTGACGGAAAAATGCCAAATAAATTTTGGCTGACCCTGAAATCGAACTCAAGACCTCATATGCTATCTAAACATGATATGTGAAGTGTGGGTGTTATTCACCTCTGGCACATCCTTCTAGGATACAAAGGCGTAATGCTTGCTTTCCAATGTGACTTCGCTTAAGAAACCATTTTTTTTTTATTTCAAAAAAACTACACCCGCACTAGGAATAACTCCTGTGTCGCGGGGGTGTTCACAAACATACATTTCACACACACAAAGCACACCCAGAGTCAGAACAAATTTTTGCGGATCACACAATGTAAGGATCGAGCCCACAACACCAGTGCAGTTGAAAACGGCGAGGCGACCGCTTTAACCGCTACGTCAGCTGCATTCAGCTGTTTTAATTAATATTGATTTGAAATGTAAAATGTGTGTGCTATACAACTCTGCCCACTTTGTAAGGATACAGAAGCGTAATAATAAATAATAATTTGGATTTTGTACATTAGATAGAACGCCAGAAGCAATTACACTATCCAATCCCAATGACAAGGCCAAATACACACATTCACTCACTCAAGCACACCCAGTCTCAGAACAAATCTTTGCGAATCACACAAAGATTTGTCCCATGTGGAGATCGAACCCACAACAATAATGATAATGTTAAAACAAAGCCGCAATAACCTTGCTTTCCAACGTGACTTCGCTTGCGAAACCAATTGTTTTAATTATTATTGATTTGAATGGCTTGCGGCGTATGAATTTCATTTGTTGTATGTAGGTCATTTTGTATGATTTGGTGATAACAATAGTGAATTATAATAATAATTATAATTGTTAGTGGTCATTGTGTGGTTGAAATATTACGTCTTTAGCCGACTTAAAAAAGGAGGTTAAGACAAAAAAAGGATTTTATAAGTCTATCACTACAAATAAATAAATTTCAGTTGATATAGATATTTGCACGACACAATATAATTATGTCTAAAATACATTTTTTATATTTTTGTCTGTCTGTCTGTTTGTTCGTATCGGCTAATCTTCTAAACGGCTAAACCGATTTTTATAAAACTTTAGATGTAGATAACTGACTACAAGGCGCATGACATGAGCTACTTTATATTGATGTACCTACCACACAGACGAATCCGCGTGAGAAAGTTTGTTTGTTTATTAGCGCTAATCTCGGGAACTACGGATTGGATTTTAATAATTATTTTTGTGTTTCATAGTCTAACTATCAATAAAAGATTGGCGTATGTGGCCTCATGTTCAACGGGTCAGGCAAGCGTTAGGTATTTAGGATTTCCCGTCAGAAAATTGTCAATAGCAGTTGGAAATATGCCTGGTGGATGGCGAATATGACTATAGGCTCACCCCCCTATGGGTTATCTAAGAGACCTATGGGACCTTAAATACGCTGACTCCCTCGATGGTCTAGTGGTTAGCGTATGCGTCTCTCACCACGAGGTTCGATGCCCGGGTCAGACAAAGTTTAATTTGCGAAATTACCGCCAGCAAAATCACAATAGCAGCACGGAGTTGGAATTGTGCTCGGTAAATTTATTTATTTTTACATTATACACTTTATTGTACACCTTGAGTTTATAATTTTACCTTATTTCTAGTGATAACAGTACAAACTAATAGTGTGTAAGTAATTATTGTGAAGTGTGGGTGTTGTACACCTCTGCCACACCCTTCTGGCTAATAAAGGCGTGATGATATATTATTTGACGACCGGATGGCGGAGTGGGTAGTGTACCTGCCTGCGATGCAAAGGTCGTGGGCTCGATTTCCACTTCAGACAAATCTTTGTGTGCATGAACATGGGGGTTTGTCTTAGTCTGGGTGTTTCTATGTATAATAAGTACGTATTTACAAAAGAAAAGTATATGTATTAGTATCAGTTATTCTAGTACCATAGTACAAGCTCTGCTTAGTTTGGGACTAGATGGCGTTGAGTGTAAGTTGTGAAATATTTGTATTTATTTATTATTTATAGCTGAATCCGTCTAGAATCCTGCCACACCACTACTTTTTGCGACCTTGTACCGTAAAGGTATTTTGCTCGTACGATTATATTAATCACCTTGCCAACGAATGTTTTATTTAAAACGCATTCATTAACTCCACGGGACATAATTAATGCTATCCAGTGTAGTTTTTAGGGTTCCTCAGCGAATTAAACCGCCGCTCAGGCATCGCTTCACGGTAGATATTCCACTAATACGCACTAAGCGTTTCGCCTCTACATTTCTTATGCAAAAAGATATGGGACCGGCAGGATTTGAACCTGCAACCTACTGCACACCGTGCAGTCGCTTTAGCCATCCAGCTACGGTCGCCTCTTGCCAGAACCCTTCACTGTATGCTACGTCATTTCGTGACGTCACGTTCATCCACTTGTTCCTGATGATCTGAAGTAGAATACTAACCAACATGGCGAAGTTACATTCAGCACGAATGTTGCAAAGAATGAACGCGTACGTTATTTCAACTTCTAACGAAGTTTGCTAAGCATTGCTAAATGCTATAAATATAGTCAATTAGAAATATTAACTATGTTTAATAAGATATTTAGAATAAATTGTCAGTTTTCTTTTCGAATAAAACAATTATTTTAATTCATATCATATACAGCATTTAAGAATCATAAAAAAATATACGGCACCCCTTCCTGCGATTGCGATTCTGTCTTACCCGATTTTAAAAACAGCGAAGGTATGCTGTAACTGTACTTAAGGCTTAAACGACGTTATTGGTCAGTTTTTGCGAGCTTTAAGTCTAGCAGCGGCTAATTTGGTAGTCACAAAGATAGCACCTTTGGCAAAAAGGATGGGAAAAGGTAAACTGTTTTTATTTCAATACGTTAAAAGCTTTTTAATTTTAGCTTTGGTATTTTTTAAGGATTTGTAGTTTACTTGAGCTAAGGTCAGCATCAACTATTCCCTTAGATAATTATATCAAAAGGGTTAGACATTGTCAGGCGTCACTCGCTGCCAAATATGGAAAAGCGCCGCTCTAGCATAGCATGTATGCATGCAGCATGCTCTAGAGCAGGGGATTTTTAGTACATTTTTAATTTCTGTACATTATCTTTATGTTAAAATCATTGTTAGGTAATAAGCATAATTGTAAAGAAAATGTTAAGTAGTACTGAATAATAGTTATTTATGGTACAAGTGAGAAAAAGTTTATATTTCTGTTGTGAGTGCCAATTTTAAATCTTGAGCTTGCGAAGTAGTCTTGAAATGAATCACGAGCGTAGCGAGTGATTCTAATAAAGATTACTTTGCAAGCGAAACTGTTCTCTGACTTTACATAATATTTATTTATATCATTCATATTTTTTTATATTTTTTATGCATATTTTTTTTTAACTAAGTTACTGTGTTTTTGTATGTACCCAATAAAATTTACATAGTATCACGCGTATTTTACCCAATAGAAGAGTGTAACACGCACATTTTACCTGGTATGTTTAAACCCCATGTGATATAGAATGAGCCTATCGGCACCACCCAGGCACAATTCCAACTCCGTGCTGCTAAAATTTCCTGACGGAAATATCCAAAAAATAATTTGTCCGTTATCGAATCCAAGGCCTCGCAGTAAGAAGTGTGTACACGTTAACCACTAAACCAACGAGGCAGGTTTACACCTTTTAAATTGTTTATTTAATAAAAGCTAATATACATTCTTTTGCGTCCGATTAAAGTAAATTATAAGAATTATTTTTATGTGTCAATTAATAAATAATTCATACCAGTTATAATAATGGAGGTAATTAAACACATACAAATGTTTGAGCATGGTCAGACATACATTGGCAACGTTGGTGAAATGGTTCAAGTTCGATGCCCGGGTTGGAAAAAGTGGCATTTTGGATTTTTCCGTCAGGAAATACTCAATAGCAGCACGGACTTGGAATTTTACCCGGTGAAATAATGAAATGGCGAAAGGCCTTATCTCTACTATATCTAGAAGGGCGTGGCAGAGGTGTATAACACCCACATGTCACCTGCTATGTTTAAATCCCATCTGATAGACATTGAACCTATCGCTACCGCCCACGCACAATTCCAACTCCGTGCTACTTTTGAAAATTTCCTGACGGAAAAAGCCGAAAAAATCGGCAGTAGGAAGGAATCGAACCCAAGGCCTCGTAGTAAGCTTACCAGACCAAAAATAAAGTTTTATAAGCCGTCTGCCCATAATTACGTTCCCAAGGTATAACATCCTCAATTAACCATAGCTACTAAAATAACACCTTTTAACTTTTCACTTATGCTTAATCGACATTCTTTTACTCCCTAGTGAGTAAAATAAAAATTAAAAATATGTAATAACCTACCTGTGATGCCGAGGTCGCGGGTTCGATTTCTGCTTAAGACAATTTATGTTTACAGTTATGTATGTAGATTGTAGGCAAGTTTACTACATTTATATCGTAAAAAATAATCTAATGACAAGAATTATTAACAATATCATAACTCACATAATTATTCAATGATTTATGGAATGTTGACACAATTTTAACCCATTAATTTTCTAATTAACAAGAAACATTAACATAATTAAAATAAAAAAAATATCAATAAACAATCCTTTACTAGAATTCCAATAAAACATTTTAAATCGCCACATCAATCGAGTAAACTCGAAATCGAGAATCGAATAAAAATCGAGTCTCAGCGGGATGTCGAATCGAGAATGTTCTTGTTGACTGCCTCGTTAGTCTAGTGGTTAGCGTATACAACTGCCGATTGTGAGTTCTCGGGTTTGATCATAAATATGTTTGTGTGTATCCGCATATAATAAATTTACTGGTGGTAGAGCTCTTGTGAACTGGTGGTAGATCTCTTGTGAATGAGCTCGAGGGCGGCAGCACCACCGTCTCACCTTTAACCTGCCGCCAAATAGTAGGGCTTGCATTACTGTGTTCCGGTTTGGTGGTGAGATCAGGCCCTGAAATTACTGGCACATGAGGCATAACACCGTAGTCCTCAGCTGCAGCGACGCATCTATAATCTGCTTTTGTGGATTGTTGATGTCCATGGGCTGTACTCCACTTACCATCAAGTGTACTACACGTTCGTTCGCTGTGGGCGTAGTATAAAAAAAAATGACGGATGATATTGACAACGTCAAGAAGTGACACACACGTCACAAATATGTCAAAGATCGCTGAATCGCGATATGAAGTGGTCACAGAGAGTGTACTAATACCACTTCCAACACGCTACCGTTGGACAGCTGTCCGCCAGGCAATACCACCGAGCCAGGTCGAAGGATCCTCCCTTTGTGGTGGAGGAACATCACACCAGTTCCACTACATTATGTTATTTGGGATTTTTTGCAGATAATCTCAAGACTTTGGAATTGTGTCTGGTAGGTAGTTAGTGATAACCTCACATAGGACCACATAGGACCCAAATATAACAGGTGAAATATGGGTGACATCTCTGTCATACCATCCTGAGTAATATAGGCGACATGATAATTATGTTATGTATTAACGAGGTTCTTGTCTAACAGATTTACTGTCATATTTTAAAATGTCAACCTGACAGACCGACAACTTAACGTGCCCAAGATAAATTCGAATGATAAATATTTTTCATTCGATTTTTATGCATCATTGGCTTTTTAAAAACGTTTAAGTCATATTAATAAAAAAAAACAAAAAAAGAATGCAGACAGCGTGCGTGTGTTCGAAAAACAATAAATTTAAATTATGCCGCCACACGTCAATCATGCAATAAAATTCAAATTTCGAATAATAAAACATAAAACAGTAGCCTATAATATTGTCAACAACTTTTATTTCTTTTAACAATAAAATATTAAAAGTATTTAACGATTTCTCGAAACAAAAGTTTTCGAAATTTGCATAAAGCATAAAGGGTATTTTACACTGAGGTTTATAAACGTGCGCATAAAACGAACGTGATTATGCGCATCGGCATACATCGTTATCTTTAATAATGAATATTATCATACTTCATCGCTCTGTGCATATTCTTATATTTATAGTTATGCATAAAACTAGCAATTAAATAATTAAAATAATCATGGCACTTGATAGTAAAATAATAAAACAGCATAAAAATACGAAAATAAAAACTTAAAAATAACGCTACCGATTCTAAATGGTTGTAATAAAACCTAATATATAATTAGCTTAATTTGGTCAGAGATAACAAATAACAGAAAGGCTTGAAGTCATGTGGATAGGCCTTTGCTCAGCAGTGGTACAAACCCTTAGGGTAGTAAAAAAAAAATATTTATATTATTAGTTTACACTGTCTAAAATAAAATGGTTATCGAAGCAAGGTCTCGAGTTCGATTCCCGGGTCGAGCATAAGTCTTATTTGTGATTTTACCGTCGGGCAGTTTTCAATAGCAGCATGGAGTTGCAATCGTGCCCGGTGAACGGCCATAGGCTCACTCCATATTCCATGGGACCTAAACATAACAAGTACTGTACTTGTTATGTTGTCCCACTGTAACAGTGTGGGTGTACACCTCTGCCACACCCTTCTGCGTAATAGAGGCGTGATGTTATGCTTTTTATTCGTTCTGCTTTAGTCATCAAACGAAATGTGGGTGTTATATAAGTACAAGCTTGATATTTTTACGCTTCATAGCTTGATCGCATCAAATAAAAACGAAGTACCACTTCATCACTCCCTTTATAGAAATATTGAAATAATAAATCTCGTAAATTTCAAATCGTCTTGTTTTTGCACCATTTTGTTACATTTTTTGCGTTCGTCTGACACATCTTTATACGGCAACAGAGATACAGTTCGTTCAGTACCACAATCATTAAAAAGTTAGCATATTAAAAAATTATACGTTCCTAATTCGAAATCATTTGGAACGTTCAAATAAATTCGACGCCCGCTGGCTAAACGCACGTAACAATAAGCGGAATGCGAATTCGAAATTCAAAATTTGTTTATTTTTTTGTCGTGTTTAGTCGATTTTAATTCGACATTTATACTCGATTCGATTTGATACTATACGATTTATTTTGATCCGAATTTCGAAAGGTTCATCATAAATGCAGGTTTTTGTAAACGGTTTAAATGATTCATTCTATATTCAAATATCATTTTGTATGATAAGCTTGGTTTTTTATTTGTTTTGCTTCAAAATGGCGGTCCGTTTAACTGATTTATGTAAATTGGTGACTGGCATAAGCATAAATTTAGACTCTATCGGAGATCTCGATGCTATGATGTTAACAGTTCTGGGTTATTTGTTTTTTTTAAGATTACAAATAAATAATACCTTTCTGGGGCTTTTTATCTAACTTAAAATACCTATTTACAACCTCTCTCTTTATCATGAATATACATCAAAACGGCTTGACCGATTTTGATAAGATTTTATATACTGGCTAGTTAAAGTTACGTAGCCACGGTCAGAAGCTAGTAATAAATAAGTTAACAACAAAAATACCAGATAAAATACGTCCTGTCATATATAATACACTAGTAAAATCCCATCTCGAATATTTAATAAAGGTATGGGGAGATGCGGCAAAATCAAATGTCAAAGAAATACAAATTGTACAAAACAAAATAGTTAAAACACTTTATAAATATGATTATTTAACACCAACTGCCACAGTATACAAGGACACTAAATAACTAAACATTGACCAACTTCACAGATCTAAAACTTGTATATTAGTAAGAAAAAATTTGACAGAAGATACCCATTCACAACTACAATAAAAAAAAAAACCCACAAATATAACACCAGACGACATAACAAACTAGAACTCCAGAAACCCAGAACCAACTACGGGAAGAAGAATATACTATACGAAGGGGCGCAGCTATTTAATAGATTACCTGAAGAGATAACCAGCCGTAAAACAATAACTTTATTTAAAAAACGTCTGGAGAAACACATCAAAAAACAGTTTTAAGCCACAGTCATGTTATAAAATATTTTTAAGAGTACGTATTACCACAGATAATATAATACTGTATTACTCAAAAATTGTTTGTTTTTCTCTGTTAAGTGAACTTTGTAGTTCTTTTGAGAAAATAAATTTCTTTGAACCGAACAAAATGGTAAAATGACTGTTAAATGGCGTATATTCTAACTTTTAATTTAATTTTACCAACCATTTTTTTTCGGTACACATACATAGTCGCCGAAAGTACTGTACCGATCGTACATAAGGTAATTTTACTGACGTAAGTACCACAGCGATGGAAGTTATTTTTTTATTTATTATTAGGTCGTTGCGTATGTTGCCTCTCACCGCGAGGTCTAGGGTTCGTTTCACGGGTCGGTTAAAGTGTTATTTGTGAACTTTACTTCAGGAAATTCTCAATAGCAGCACGGAGTTGGAAGAGTGTCAGGTCGATGGCGATATAATAGATGAAATGTGGGTGATGTACACCTCTGCCACACCCTTTTGAGTAATATAGGCGTGAAGTTCTGTTGATAATTTCTGCTATAGAATTTCTTTAATCTTTTTGCCAATATTTTAAAAACACACATTATTCTAAGCCGATTTAAATAAGTAACAACTTAAATAAATTTATTTCCAACCATGTTTAGTTTTTCATCCTATCAACATTCATTAAGAATTTATTGTGATGTGTGTGGGATCCTCGAATCGATACCCCGCTGTTACTTGATTTTTTATCCGAGACTGGCTCGCTCGAGTTTAGTCGATTAATGCGATGATTTAACATAACATATCATCATGACTATATTATTAAGGTATGGCAGAGTTGCTAATACCCACATTTCACCAGTTATGTTTAATAAATAACTAAATAAATATTTCACTACTCCCACCCAACGCCATCTAGTCCCAAACTAAGCAGAGCTTGTACTATGGGTACTAGAATAACTGATACTAATACATATATACTTTTCTTTTGTAAATACATACTTATTATACATAGAAACACCCAGACTAAGACAAACCCCTATGTTCATGCACATAAAGATTTGTCTTAAGTGGGAATCGAACCTACAACTTCGGCGTCGCAGGCATGTAGACTACCCACTCCGCCATCCGGTCGTCATTCAAGTTTCATGTGATACGAGATGAGCCTTATTGTCATCTGCAGGAAAAAAATCCTTAACAAACACTATTGTCCGAATCGTCGATCGATTTTAAGACACCGAATCAGCAGTTACACACTCTAACCATTACACCAACGCAATCTAACCAATTCAACATTTTATTTTCTACATTTATACTGTGTCCATTCCTTTATTTTCTTTTTGACAGATGACGCCTATGAATTACCGTTTTTTTTTTTGTCTTATTAATGTACTACAATAATAATGTACTTTATTGACAAGCGACACTTTTTAGGGCAGTTCACTGTTTGTAACAAACAACCACAGACTATAAATCAAATCGTGAAATGAAATAAATCGATCATTATGAAAAAGAATAATTTGACTTTTTTTTGTGTATTGTCTGTATTTTTTATAAAAAAAGAATATAATAATAGTATCATGATTCCATGAATATTTTTTTGCAAGAAATTAAGTTGAAATCTTGGAATGACATATCAAAATGTAAACAAAGGTAACTAGGAAACCGTCATAGACTAAGTATGTGACATTATTATTATATTATTATTTTGTATATTTATTTCATCTAATAAAAACTACTAATAAACGAATAATTAATAATGAACTAAAACCATTTCGATGTAATTAATCTATTGAAAGTTCTTCTTAGACAACATCGATTATGATTTCAAATCGAATCAGTAACGTGTGAAGGCATCCCTAAATGTAATCTGTCAAAAAGAAAATAAAGGAATGGACAGAGTATAATGAAAATAAAACACCAATGAATGATAAATCACCATATTTCCTCGCATCACCCGCCATTTTGAAAATTTCAAACAAATCGTGGTGAGTTAGCGTTTCGCGTTCGTTTCATTTCATTAGAGTGTAATGTCGCGGCACTAATACTATCAATGGCACAGATAACAATTTAGCTGTAATTAACGTTCGTTCGCTATTCAAAACGATTGACGCCATATTTTTGTTGTTCATAAAGAGGTCGGTAATTTGGAAAAAGAACGGCGATGGTTAAGGATGGGAAACTTTGGAGAGTCGATCGATTTACAGTTGGTAAGTTATCGATTTGAAAGATATACATATATTTTTGAAACGGGGCAGTAAGGGCAAGTACCTTAACCGTTGCAGTTACAGCAAAACGTTCTTAAAAGACCTTCCCTAACTTTTTGGGACATTTTGAACTGCATTCACAGATTTTGTAAAAAACTTACAGTTAGCAAAAAAAATGCAATAAGTTCAAATTTTTTTTTTTATACCAATCGATTCTATTTCATGTGGGGATCAAAAAACTCTATGGGACAATTTTAGCTTTCAGTACTAGAAAAGACAGAAATCGCCAAAAACGTTTCCCATACATTTCGGCAACAGAAACGAATTTCTACGATGGTCTAACTTTTTGTTATGGCCTGGAAGTGGGTAGAATTGACTTTAAAGTAAATAAAAAGAATTTTTACCCTCAAATTTCGAATTTGATTCGAAAATCTGTGTGTTATACTTAGTTTCAGCTGAGAAACTTCGTATGAGTTATTAATTAAGGATTTTCGCTAAAATGTCTTCTAATCGTGAAAAAATTGACTTATTAGAAGCGTATTTTTAGTAGAAATTCGTTTCTGTTGCCGAAATGTATGGGAAACGTTTTTGGCGATTTCTGTCTTTTCTAGTACTGAAAGCTAAAATGGTCCCATAGAGTTTTTTGATCCCCACATGAAATAGAATCGATTGGCATAAAAAAAAAAAAATTGAACTTTTTGCATTTTTTTTGCTAACTGTAAGTTTTTTACAAAATCTGTGAATGCAGTTCAAAATGTCCCAAAAAGTTAGGGAAGGTCTTTTAAGAACGTTTTGCTGTAACTGCAACGGTTGAGGTACTTGCCCTTACTGCCCCGTTTCAAAAATACACCCTGTATATGGTTGTTGTTAATTACATATTCGATTTACTGAGCTCTGATTTATTCTACAAAACATATAACGTAACAGCACGCAAATATTACTCAGAAGGGTTGGCAAAGGTGTACAACACCCACATTTCATCTGTTATGTTTAGGTCCCATGGGATGGGCCATCCACCGAGCACAATTATAACTCCGTGCTGTCAATTTCCTGGCTGAAAGTTCACAAATAACTCTTTGCCCAAGCTGGGAATCAAACCCGCGATTTCGTGGCGATAGGCGCATACGCTAACCACTAGGCCATCGAGGCACCATCAAGTAATTTAAGTAGTGTTCTTGGACATTATATTGTTGATCGTAGAAAACATACTACTTTGTTGTGAATCAGTCAAGTTTTCCGGCGCCAAAACTCAACAACGGTCAAAAAGGACAGTTTTCAGCAACACCTTGCCATTTTTGACATGCTTATGAGCTCACAAGAGGTGGGTGGTGGAGGAAAAGGAGACGCGAAAATATGGTAAATTCGCATACCACAAACTCCTAATAAATAGCCACTTGAAGCCATACAAACCTTTTCAAGGCTAACTTTTTGAATAAACAGTTCCTTCACTTTAAACTTTGAAGGATTAGGTTCCAGACATTCAGAATTTCTATTATTTTTTTAAGTCTGGATAATATTTCATCTATTTTTGATCGAGATGTCTGGGGTGTTGAGTTGGAAATATCTGATTTTAATCTAAAATTTAATATTTAAAATTAATTAAATTCTTGAAATCATGAAGACATTCATATATAAAAGTTGGAACGATCGATCTTGCAATGCTTACCGAAGTCGGTTTTTGGATGGCTGACCATCTTAGGATAGAGAAAATTGTCCGAACTTCGAAGAGCACATTTAATAAGTAACATTGTATTTTTTTCTCTATTCTAGTTTATACATATTTTTAAGATAATATTAAGTTAAAATTTATGTAAAAAAAAAATGAGTTTCTATTATAATAACTGTACGTTGGCAAGTTATTGTACTTCTATTTTTTTTTTCGCCCGTGCAAGAGGAGGTGTTAGTGGTAACTTTTCGGGAAGGTGTAAGGACATGCCTTGCCGATCCATATTATGACTTTCGTACAATAACGTGTCACTTTTTGTTGACTAAGTAGGTAGTACTTATTCTTTAAGCTTACTGTTTGTGGGAATCTTTATCGAATCTTTAATAAACTAGACTTCAGAATAGCTACTTGTTTACCTCAACATCCCAATAATTATTGAGTTATCATAAAGCTATCGAACCCAGTTGTCACTTTCTGGCCTCTGACTACCCGTAACGACTGCCTTAGAGCCGTTATGGGTAGTTAGAGGCCAGAAATCGGATCAGTGTTTTAATTTTAGGTTACTTAAAATAGTGTAACAGACCCTGTAAAAAATTAAGGCACCAGGAGGCGCTTGAACACGTCAAAATATTAAAAACAATGATAAAAAAGTAAATTATAAGTAAAATTAAATAATACTAATTACAATGATTTGAATAACCGGGATTAGATTAATTTTAATCCAATTGTTTAGAATTAGATTTAAATCAATCTAAGTACCAGCTCCGATGGGTATTGCATTATGAGAAGAGCTGGTAAGAAACTCATGTGCACCATCTTTTTAAATGAAAATTAAAAATATACAATTATTATAAAAACATATTGAAAGTCACATAAAAGTTACTAATATTAGTTTGTATCACATTAAATAAAATAAATAGACATATTTCGTGTCTAATTTACAAGACAAATATTGGAGCTAGCACGTTAAAGATTGCAATCATGAAGGAATTCACTACAATGTCTAAACCGGACTTGACATAATGTTTGCGGATTCAAATTCCATACATTTCATATCGGATATTTTTTTTGTCTTATTTATAGGACAAAGATAGATATCTATTTTTTTTCATTTTTGGGTTTTTTACATTAGATAGAACGCCAGAAGCAATTACACTATCCAATGGTCCCAATGACAAGGCAAAATACACACATTCACTCACACGAGCACACCCAGTCTCAGAACAAATCTTTGCGCATCACACAAAGATTTGTCGCATGTGGGGATCGAACCCATAACACCAGTGCATTGGAGAGCGGCGAGGCGACCGCTAAAACAACTACACCATACGTGCAGACAAAGTTCTATAAGAATATATTTCTAGGAAAGGTTTGACGGGTAATCGATTTCTGTTTATTAATTAAAATGTTTGACCTCAATATTTGATTAGTAATTTCCGAATAACTTACACTATCTATGATCTTGTTGATCTCATATTTTATTACTAGCTTCCGTCCGCGATTCCACTCGTGTACACGCACTGCAATAAAAGTAACTACACATAAACTGATTTCTAAAATCACTTATTTCTCATGATCATAATTATCATACTTGTATGGCAGTTTAAAAAAATAAAGTGTTAAGTGACTTTTGTCGCTGACTGTTCCTAGATAACAAAAAATCTTGAATGATATTCTAGACTATAGATAAAGTTAAACTAACACAGTCAAGCTAGTCTCCATGAAATGTCCTAGTAACTAATATACTAATAAACCTAGCTCACAATAATGACGAAATTATATTTTTTGTCGATATTCTAAGACATAATATATAGAACCATAGGATGATGACAGCGCAATAGGGTAAAAACCTGGACTGTTTTGACATCACAAGTTTCATTAAAAGTTTTCAGAAGAAAAACAAAAACTCTAAATCACACATCATCAGCCTGTAGCAGTCCACTGCTGGACATAGGCCTCTCCCAAGGTGCGCCAGAGTTCACGGTCCTGTGCCTTACACATCCATCACATATAATTAAAAACCAAAAAATACGATAGCAGATAGATATATAAAAAAAAAACTAACTATACGACATCGCGGCACCACGCTACATCAATTTAATCAATTACGAATTTCAAAAAAAGAACCAAAACAAATTCAAAACGATCCTCGACTATGACTCACTTTCAAAGTAAACAGCTCGACTCTCGACTTACAATTTAATTCTTGTCATCACTTTTATAGACCACATGGCTCTAGACTAGTGGCTCCCAATCTTTGGTTTACAGTTACCGGTCATTTGCTCACCTTTAACCTTACGGCTTGTACACTAAAATGCGACTTTTATTTAGAAAGCACTAGGCCAAATTTCATTATCGCGGGGTTGTTCACAAACACACAATTCACACCCAGAGCCGGAACAAATCGATGCGGATCACACAATGATTTGTCTTGTGTACCACATATCATCTGATGGACTACTCGCAATTGATTTGGATATATTATTATGTTTCATCTAAAAAACCTTATGCGGTTCCTACAACATCAACAAATAATTATAGAAGTCAGTGTCTCTACTGAAAAAGGTTGGCAGCCACTGCTCTCTACGGTCAACATACCGTACTAAATTTCAAAAATTAAAAAGGTTCACTACATTTTACTATGCAGTAACCATTGCTGGTTTCTGTATATGGACGGACAACTTTTATTCTCTATTCAAAAGAAGCAATGAATACTTTTTAATAGTCGTGACTTTGATGCTTGGCGTTCCATATTCTAAAATTACAAAAAATTTGTGATCTCTATTATGTTAGATATCCATTGCCGTGTTGGATCGATATTATATTAATTTTCTTGAACAAAACAAGCAAGGTACGATATATAAGGTAATGTTATGTTTGATCATACTTTTTAAAGAGTCATCCAAAAAGTTTTTATAGAACGATGACTATAAAGTTTTTTAACAAAGGAGGTTTTAAGCTTTTACTTTTGCGCCTTGTAATAAAAAAATACCTATGGTTATTATTATTAAAACGTGTAGACAGGTTTATTATAAGATTTAATTGCTTATAATTATAGATAGATGTAGAATTTGAGATAAAATACTACTTATCTTCCCGCGCAAATATTATAATGATAGTGTTCACGAAGATAGCTAATCGATCATTGTGGATTTAAAAACAAAAACTTGTTTATGTACTCGATGATTAGGTTTGAGCTGAGAAGTATAGCTCTTATATTTCCTTTATTTAAAAAATATCTATGCTACTATACTTATATCATATAGAATTTGTTTGTTTGTACCCATTAAGCTCCGAATCTACTTGACCGACCTCGATAAAATTTGTGTGAATATTGTTCAAGAAAAAAAGAGACATAACATATTTATTATTATTCCACGCTACTTTTTATCGACTTAATACACGAGCTACTCAAATAAAAATATAGTAATTTTAAAAAATAATCCTTAGGTAAAATTTTGTTTGATCGTGAAAAATGGCGATAGGTCCTCCTATCCCATGGAACATAAACAAAGCAGGTGAATTGAGGGTGTTGTACACCTCTGTTACAGCCTTCAAGGTAATATAGGCATAACTGTTATGTTAGTTTGTTTCCTTCTTCACGCTCAAACTGATGTTTTGTTTTTGAGCTCACAATGAGAGATTATGTCCCAAAATTAAAATCGATTATTTCAACTATACTTTAGATATAAAATATTATGGATCGTAAATAAAACTCTGAATTTCTACAATTTCGCAAAAAAAAAATATGTTTTTAATCACTATACAAAAAGTATCCACTAGGCCCCGGCGAGATTCGAACTCACGATCTCCTGTTTACTAGACAGGCGCTTTAACCTACTAAGCCACGGCGCCTGCGATTCAAGGTGCTAAATATCCATTCCTTTTTGATACAGAGATAAAAACTGTCTTTACATTTTACGTGTAGTCGGGTATACGCCAAAATGAAACGAAGTTATTTTGAAAGACCTATCTATCTATCTTTGTTATTTATACATACAAAACGTCGCGTTGCGTCGATCTGAGTCATTTGAAAATCTATTGTATTTCTATATCTGCCTGCGACGCCGTGGTCGCGGGTTCGATTCCCGCTTAAGACAAATCTTTGTGTGCATGAACATGAGGGTTTGTCCTAGTCTGGGTGTTTCTATGTATAATAAGTATGTATTTACAAAAGAAAAGTATACATGTATTAGTATCAGTTATCCTAGAGTACCCATAGTACAAGCTCTGCTTAGTTTGGGACTAGATGATTTATATTTATTTATTTATATTTATATTTATTGTAGTCGTAAAAGGGCAGTCAGAGATCAGAAAGTCTGACAACTAGTCTAACAGCATCGTTATGGTTATGTCCCGAACGTAATGATCTGATGGTTGATATTGTGTGAATATTGTATGTTAGATAACAACACGCCTATATTACCTAGAAAGGTGTGGCAACACCCACACTTCACCTGAATAGAATAGAATAGAATAGAATATCTGTTTTTAAACTTTCGCGATTTGAGAACATTTTTCAAAAGTTAGACAACGGGTCTGAATCGCGTAATTATTATAAAAGTAAATAAATACCTATGTATTTTAGGGAATACAGTGGGCTTGTAAATTAAAGCTCGTGATGTTGTACTATGATTATATTTGAATTTAATAGAAATCTCGGAAGGCGGACGTACGCAATGGCGATCTCAAAGAAGTGAAAGAGACCGGGGTGACGCGCTAGTGATGCGCGTCGACCGGCGGTGTTTTAGTGATGATCTTAGTCGATTTGTAGTGAGGCGAGTATTCGCCGGAACAACCTATGCTCGACGTTTCGAATGACTTGCATCATTCGTGGTCACGAGCCGACTGGTAAAGCTCAGCGTCGTCTCCGTGAAGCGCGGATATTGTCCACTACCCTCACTTGGTCGTCACATTTTTTTTCGAAACGTCGAGCATAGGTATTTATTTACCTTTAAAATAATTACGCGATTCAGACCCGTTGTCTAACTTTTGAAGAATAGAATATCATTTATTTCTGAGCATATGGTATTACGGGTATTACAGGTTTTACAATTAATACAAAGGTTCACATATACTACCGTAGCCGGTGTACAAATATTACAATTTTTACCTTAAAATCTATTTATATACTATTTTACATTTTATTTAGAAAAAAAAGAAGCATTTAAATATATTAAATATGTTATTAGGTTAATATTTTTTCTACCTTTATTTATTTTACATTACAATTTATAATCCATAAAATCTTTAACTGAGTAGAAACATTTGTTATGTTAGGGGTGACCTTATCGCCATCCACCGGGCGAAATTCCAACTCCTAGCTTTGTGAATTCACTGACGGAAAGTTCACAAATAACACTTTGCCTATAGTTTTAGCCAGGTTAAGGTTTTAGCCATAGAGATTGACCTCAACTTTTTCTTAGTTCTTAAATCTAATAAGTAGGCGGTAGTGCTCTTGTGAATGAGCTCGAGGGCGGCAGCACCACCGTCTCACCTTTAACCTGCCGCCAAATAGTAGTGCTTCCATTACTGTGTTCCGGTTTGGTGGTGAGATCAGGCCCTGAAATTACTGGCACAGAGGCATAACACCGTAGTCCTCAGCTGCAGCGTCGCATCTATAATCTGCTTTTGTGGATTGTTGATGTCCATGGGCTGTACTCCACTTACCATCAGGTGGACTTCACGTTCGTTCGCTGTGGGCGTAGTAGTAAAAAAAAACTTTTGGACAGTTGTTCCCACAGTTTAAAAAACTCTCCGAATCCTCTAAATAGGATCATCACCCGCATCTATCAAAATCTAATAAGTATCAATGATAATACAATTTTGTATAATGTACACGGCTACCGGTCAACGTATACATAACCACTATAAGCTGGTCTCCCGTTGTATAGATTTCCCGTACAATGCAAGACCAGCTTACACTGGTCATGTATAGGTTGATCGGTACCCGTGTCTGCAAGGATCACAGTAATATGATCCAATAAATATAATTGTAGACAAATAGGGGCCACGTGGGAATGCTTTTTAACCGATTGCGTTGATAAACGAAGGTTATGTGTTCTTCTTCTTCTTCGTCGTGTCGATGGCAGAGTCAAATTTTATTTCGACTTGCCATCGTGGTGAAACGATTAGCCAAGTCGCTTTGGAGAACTCGCGAATTGCCCAGGGTGCGCCGGACGTAGGGAATTGTTGTGTACGCCACTCGGGGAGGCTCCTTTCATGCACCCCAACTACCCCAAGAGATAATGTGAAAATAAAGGCCAATTAAAAGTTTTTACAGATAATAAAGATAATAAAGTAGGAATACATTATGACATTTACATATAGAATTAATAAAAGCAAGAAATAGACACAAGTAAGATTTTAAAGTTAAGAGATTTTTTACATTATTATAACGGCTAGTTTAACAGAATTGTATTTTGTAAATAATTCAGATAAAATAAAAATAAAAAATTAAGAGAGGCTCCATACAACAGACATGTTTTCTTTTGCTTTTTTATAGATAATATGGAATCTTTCGTACGCGAGTCTATCTTTATTTTTATGGTGGATAGGCACGCGTTTGACCACGATCTCACCTGATGGTAAGTGACGATGCGGTCTACGGTGGAGCACGCTTACGAGATGAGATACCTATTAACTGCTTTGAAGAGATCTAGATTGTACTCATGCGGAAACACAGACTCGGGCAAGGCGTTCCATTCTTTGGCAGTTCGCATAAGAAATGTGAAGGCAAAACGCTCACACTTGATCGTT
Organism: Hypena proboscidalis; assembly: GCA_905147285.1. Lineage (NCBI taxonomy): Eukaryota > Metazoa > Arthropoda > Insecta > Lepidoptera > Erebidae > Hypena > Hypena proboscidalis. Next base: position 1,788,863 of record LR990153.1, read on the forward strand.
TATTTTGTATTTCACGTCAAAACTTTTGTGTGACTCAGGTAGCCAAAATGGCTGCCCCAATTTTTTATACACAATATTCTATTAAACCTGACAAGTTTAACTTTGAATGGGCTAGTAAGAAATTGTGTAGTTTTTGCCATGAATTTGTAACAACCATTTAACAAAATTAGGTCATTTATTTATTTATTTAAGAAACATGGAAGACTTACAGCTAAATTAACAGAATTGTATGTAGTAGTAAAGGAATCTGGCAGCCAGGAACAAGTCTTCGCTTATGTAAAACTGGATAAGAACAAACGTAAACAGTAAAAAGCCAGAACAAAATATAGCTAAACTTAAATTTGTAAGTATATATTCATTGGTTTATCAATTTTCTAGAGTCAAAACCAGTTCAGTAATTTTTACGTGATATGGTTAAAAATAGTAAGATAGGTCTTATTTTACTAATATCACAAACTTGGTTCCGAACTTTCCGTCAGGCAATTTACAATAGCAGCACCGAGTTAAAAATGTGCCCGGTGGATGGAGATAGGCTCACCCCCTATCCTAAACAGACCAGGTGAAGTGTAGGTGTTGCACACCTCTGCCATACCCTTCTGGGATATATAGGCGTGATGTAATGTTATATTATATTTGCGACATATTATGTAGATTAACATTTAGGATTATTTTCATCGAGGTACCACGCAGACAAAGCCATAGACGATAGCTAGTAATATTAAAACATAAAAAGGCTATAAAAGGAGTAATAAAAATTTTACTCGCCAAAATACTTGAACCGTAACACTATGTACTAAGAAAGCCCATGGGCGGCCGACTTACACATTTTTTAAAAGCTAAAAATTTACCTCTAACATAGGTCTTGATGACTTATATAAAAAAAGCTACGGTTTAATGTGAGGCTAGACCTATTTCCTTGAATTTCTATATAAAGTTGCATCAAGCTCGATTTAGTAGTTAAGCAATGAAAGCGTAACAGACTGACAGACAGACTGAGTTACATTATCATTTTTAATATTAATCAAGACTGTGATGGTAGAAATCAACCCGAACCATTTAGCAGACACTTAACATGGTTCCAACCCAAGACAGACAACTTTAAAGTTTCATATAATTATTTTAAAGCCTAAAGGTTATCTGTCTGTCAATTCCATATAATTTGGTGATCGTTCTTACCTACAAACCGCCTCATCAAGGGCTTCTCGAACAAATACACTGCTGAGCTGCTGGCACTTAGTAGGAACAAGGTGTCTTTTGGCGTTAGATCCCTCACAAGACACTGCAAGCTAAATAGACACTTATCCCGTATGGGCTATGTGGACGATGATAACTGCAGCTTCTGTAAAAAGGAACCGGTAACACCTCTGCACCTCTTTTGCGACTGCGAGCCACTGATCCATAGACGAAGCATAATTCTGGGATGCCATAATTATCTTGTATCCGGATGATGTCAAGTCGCTCCCGATCCGACTGCTCCAATTTATGGAGGCTATCGGCTTAAGGGAGAGTCTACAAACACAATTAAATAGACCCACGTAGGTCGACGTGAACACCCAAATAGAATAATAATAATAATACCTACTAATCGTTTTTTTTTGTCCCGCCTCTTCATACATACAGGTGTGGTGTAGGAGTTTAAGCGGTCGCCTCGCCGCTCTCCACTACACTAGTGTTGTGGGTTCGATCCCCACACATTGTTCTGAGACTGGGTGTGCTTGTGTGAGTGAATGTGTGTATTTGGCCTTGTCATTTGGACCATTGGATAGTGTAATTGTAACCTCGCCTCTTCTAAACCTCTTTTGGCTGTTTTGCCCGTTTATTTTTGACATATTAGACACGAAAAAATTTGGCCTACTTGAAGCAGACAGGCTAATAATAAGAGGCAAAAATACAATGACGTAAGTCAGCCGTCAGCGGGCTCCCTGTCTATAAGTACTACCCACTGACATTGAAGATCGCACAATAGTACTCACAATCTACAAATTGCACTTTTGAATAAGAAGTGAATAATTTGTTACAATTTGTGTCGACGGGTAGTCAAGTGAGACGATTGTAATTCTTTAGTGTTAAGGAGAAGTTTTATTTCGTATTGTTGCTCATAAATTTACATAACATAGATTAGCATCACATCTATTTTATCCAAAAGGGTGTTGCAGAGGTGTATAACACCCATATTTCACCTGTTATGTTAAGGTCCCATGGGATAAGGGGTGAACCTATCGGCATGCAACGGGCACAAGTTCAACTCCGTGCTGCTATTGTGAATTTCCTGTTTGGTTAATCGCGCTCATCTCAAGAACTACTGCTACGAATTGGAAAATTATTTTATTTTCGATTGTTCATTTATACATCACGCTACGAAGTAAAAGAACGGAACAGCAATGAAAAATGTTGAAAAATCGAGGAAAAAAGCCACGGAAGCAGAGAAGTAGATATAATGCAAGTAAAACCGTGGTTAATACCGAACCCCACGCGAACAAAGTCGCAGGCAAAAATGAATCCTCAAAAGAGTACGTTAAATAACTAGACTAAACTGTTCAAGCGCCTTCTGGGGCCTAGGAAAATAAATGATTTGAATTTAAATTTGAATTAGAGAACTTCTCCTTAAGTATCAGTAGTGATGTCCCCCCACACAGTCACGGGTATTTAGGCGCCTACTCGACTAAAAAAATATTTATATTATTCTTAACGACCAATGTCCTGTTACTGTCATGGACTAATATTAAATGGATCAGTTGTAATGGGTTACACGCACTAGGAGACGATAGTAAGGCTCTAGGCTATACAGACGAACTGCATTCATACTGGATTAGGGAGTTGTCTTGCAGTATCGATGCATTTTCCAAAATATATAAATAAAAAAACTGCATCTAAACATGCTTTTGTGTTTTGAAACATGCTTTTATGTTTCGAGACTAAACATGGTAATTTTCTTACTAAATATTAGATATAACGGGATATTTACCACTTATATTTGTTTTATCCTGTTAATTTGTGCAGTTTTATCGCGAACGAATAGATTACAACATCTCTGAAATATCAAAATAACTTGCTACAACAAATATAAAGTGGTAAATATTCCGTTATATCTAATATTTAGTATGCTTTTATGTATTAAACCTGTATTGTGTGTGACAAAGGCTACTAATCTGGATAATGGACAAAACATTTCAATATAATGTTAGATAAATTAAATGCATACTAAAAAACGTATCTATCGTGAAGTTTTTCTACCGTAAAAAGTGTTTTATTCTCTGTATTTTTTACAAGTAAAATATTTTATTGATAAATCATAATCAGGTTAGTAGGCTTGGCGTAATGTAGGTTAGAAAAGATATACACAGCTTATTACTTTCCTATTTATATTTTTACATCGATCTATATTGCAAACGGACGTGAATTCCACCTGATGGTAAGTGGTGAAAATCGACAAGCCTGTGGACATCAACAATCAACAAAAGTGAGTCCACGATTGGCGTAGCAGTCAAAGCGGTCGCCTCGCCTGCCTTCTACTGCGCTGGTGTTGTGGGTTCGAGCCTTAGATATGACAAATCTGTGTGTGATCCGCAAAGATTTGTTCTGACTCTGGGTGTACTTTGTGTGTGTGAAATGTATGTTTGTGAACACCCCCGCGACACAGGATATATTCCTAGAGTGAGCGACGTTTACAAAAAAAACAAACAGTTGCCTTTTTCGATATCTTGGTACTTCATCACAAAAGCTCTACTATAGTTATGACGTCATATTCCTTCAAGGTTTAACAACAAACAATAAGTAATAAAAATAATACCCTATTGTTGTAGTACCTGGAGGCTTCAATTCTATTGAGTTACTAGATTTAGGTATACTGGATATGGTAATAAAGACATTTTTTTTTTATACTACGCCCACAACGAACGAACGTGTAGTCCACCTGATGGTAAGTGGAGTACAGCCCATGGACATCAACAATCCACAAAAGTAGATTATATATTCGTCGCTGCAGCTGAGGACTACGGTGTTATGCCTCATGTGCCATTAATTTCACGGCCTGATCTCACCACCAAACCGGAACACAGTAATGGAAGCACTACTATTTGGCGGCAGGTTAAAGGTGAGACGGCGATACTGCCGCCCTCGAGCTCATTCGCAAGAGCTCTACCACCAGTAAAATAGGCGTGATGCTTTGAGCACTTAAAGACATCCAGTTATTCTATAGCAAACAGCCAGCTGCATGAAACAATGTCCAGTGATGTACTCAGATAATACACACGGGTTACATCAACCTATACATGTCCAGAATAAGCTGGTCTTTTGTTGTATAGACTTCCCGCCCAATGGGAGACAGCTTATACTGGACATGTTTGGTTGATGTGGCGTCGTGTATACCTATAGACCATAGAAATCTTAATAACTAGTTAATAGAAATGCTATCGACTATCTTTTAACACTGGGACGCATGTCGCCGTTTTTCAAATACCACTTTTTGTATTCCTGCAAACAAAATTATTCTTTTTGGCGATGACATTAAGACGACAATTCCTCAACTCGCACTTGTGTTCGGTTAGACTCATGCGCTTGTATTCCTGCAAACAAAATTATTCTTTTTGCGATGACATTAAGACGACAATTCCTCAACTCGCACTTGTGTTTGACTAGACAGATGCGCGGCGACAAGGTCACGCGTCTTTGACATTTCTATTGCCTTATTATTACGATTTCTATGCTATAGACCTATAGTTTCTATGGAAGATTTTCTGCCGCGGCATTGTCTGTATTGTTTGAGCTTATCCGGTACCTGACTCAGTGCTTGTGAATCTATTTGGTGGGTTACGCTAAATAAATATTAATATAATTTTTATTTTTTTTAATATTTTTATTTCCATAATATTTTTATTTTTATTTTGATAATGTTTTTTATAATTTAAGTTTAACCAAAACGTCCAAGTGGTGTTAGTTTTTAATTGGATGTTACGCTTAGCATGATACAACTGTGTTAAATTTGTTTGTAATATTAATAGTGTAAACAATCGTTAGCAAACCTAAATAAATAAATAAATAAATATTTCACAACTTACACATAACGCCATGTAGTCCCAAACTAAGCAGAGCTTGTACTTTGGGTACTAAAATATTGTCTTTTTAAATACATACTTATTATACATATAAACACCCAGACTAAGACAAACCCCCATGGTCATGCACACAAAGATTTTTTGTCTTTAGTGGCAATCGAACCCGCGACCCTGGTGATCTGGTCGTCAATAATACGACTAGATGATTAAAATATATATATTTTTTTAAATATAAAAACCTTTAATGGAATACTAGTAATTTCTATGTGCATTTGATATTAATTACTATAATACATATATTTTTTATGCTGGATGGCACCGCGTTAGACCACGATTTGTAATATTGTTGAATTATCACTAAAATTAGCGGGCAACTAGAAGTGGTTGAAATATGTTTTGCAAGATTTGCGAACCCACAAACATATACTAAATTCAAACATAGTCCTACATTGCAACTTAAAAAAGTTTAAAATCAGTCGTTATCCGAACAAATTGAACATTGAAATTATACAGTTTGTTTGTAAACCCCTGTATAACAGTGTAAATTTATTTATTTAACTTATTGCACACATTGTGGTACATAGGCAGACTAAATGCTTTACTGGTGGTAGAGCTTTTGTGAATGAGCTCGAGGGTGGCAGCACCACCGTCTCACCTTTAACCTGCCGCCAAATAGTAGTGCTTCCATTACTTGTGTTCCGGTTTGGTGGTGAGATCAGGCCATGAAATTACTGGCACATGAGGCATAACACCGTAGTCCTCAGCTGCAGCGACGCATCTATAATCTGCTTTTGTGGAATGTTGATGTCCATGGGCTGTACTCAACTTACCATCAGGTGGACTACACGTTCGTTCGCTGTGGGCGTAGAATAAAAATAAAAAAAATGCCTAGTGGCATTCTCTAACAGTCAACCTAGGGTGGTGCAGAGAAACAAAGGTAGGTGCGTTTTGTAAGATAGTACTAATAACTTAAGCAAATTACCGTAACTAAAACGATGGACATTCGGTTTTTCAACATTATATTTTGTAGAGTGCAAAATTGACAAACTGATACTATTTTTATAAAAGTAATGTTATTTGTTTGGTATATTCATTTCAGTGTTTTTAGGCCACAGATTGCAATCCATCAGCTCTAGGACGCCTTCAGAGTCCACCACAGTGGCCCGGTATCCGGAGACTGTAAGTTACGTCTTTAACTTATTCATTTCTTCTTCTCGCATTTATTTATCTGATTGGCTGGTCTTGGAGGTGGTATAGCTGGCAACTCATCTTTGCATGGCAATCTCTCTCTTAAAGCAAATTTTCTATCACAAACACAGTTAAATATAGAAATAGCTACCTTTGCGAAATTGTAACAAGTATTTCTAAAGATTTCATCAGTCTCATCAGGGAAGCATAGTGCTCCTGTAGCTAAGGCTCCTACACAGGCAAAGATAAACCTTTTAGATATCCATTTAGATCCCGACCCAGCATAGAACCCTGTGAGCACCCCTGCGCCTACTATAGCTCTTCTCATATTCAAGTTTTCTGGCGCTCTCATAAACTTCTTGAAGTCTTTCTTCTGCTGGCAGTAAGCTTGACATAACTCCTTCCTGATTTGAATCAGTTCATCTCTCATACCGGTCACGGATTTTGTAAACGAATGCCTTAGTCGAGACACTGTTGGGAATAAATACGATTGGAAGATTTTCACTTTGTAATTTGGACAATTATCGCCATCGGCTATGTAGTCTTTGTATTCGTAGTGGGGGCTTTCGTATATCGGTAAGTCTTTATATTTCATTGGAGGTGGTTTCTGAGGAGTGTCTTCCGCTTTAGCGGCATAGGCTACCGGTATAATATGGATATTTGAACTGTCTAGAGCGAGTTTTCGGACTAGGGTCCAGAGTTGACCAGCTACGTTTGCGTCACCACAGTTGAGTGTCCTTATAGTGTTTTGGGTATAGTTGTATTTTAACTTGTCAATTTCGTCACCATTACCTCGATTGTATTCTACTGCTGGTTTGTTGTTAGACATTTTATAATTTTCGTGTTTTTTGTTGTGTTATTATTGGGCTATGTTTACCAAAATGTTGACATTGACATTTTGCTTTTGTTTATGGTTTGATTTAAATCTTTTAGATTGTGTTGTATAGAGGTTTTATTCTTTAATATTTATTTAAGTAAAGTTATTGAATCATTGTAAATTGAAGTGAGTATTAATACTTGTTATACATATATGTCTTGTGAGTTCTTGGATTCGATTCTCCAAGGCCGGCAAAAGTATTTTTTGGGAATTTCACGTCAGTCAAGTCTCTATAGCAGCCCAGAGTTGAGAAATATGCCTGGTGGATGGCGATAGGCTTATCCTCTATCACATGGGACCTACAACGGATGTCACTTACCATCAAGTGAGCTGAAAGCTCGTAAAAACGGATAATCATTTAAAATCCATGACGTGGATTGATGGTTGTTTTTTATAGCTCTGGAATTCGAAATCGTTGAAGGCCATTTGGATATGTGCCCAATACATGGTTATATACATTCATCCCCAATTGCTTTAAATAAAACTGATACTAATACGTATTTACTTGTCTTTGTAAATACATACTTATTATACATAGAAACACCCAGACTAAGACAAACCCCCATGTTCATGCACACAAGGATTTGTCTTAAGTGGGAATCGAACCTCGGCGTCGCAGGCAGGTACACTTCGCCATCCGGTCGTCAATATAATATATTATATGTTCATATTATCGTAGTATAGATAGCTGCCAACCTCGACTGCGCCCGCTCTTTATAAATGACTGTAATAAACTCCTCATAACCCATTCAGTAGATTTTTGTAACAAACATCCACACATACACACAAAATTTGGTAAAACTATCGGATTAAACAACATTAATCAAAATAAAAAAAAAAATTGTTTTTCCATCAGGCAGACTACAAACCCATTCGCTTTGTTACACTTTTGACTAAGCTAGCATTAATTCAATCATTCTATACTACTGCCTCGATGGACTAGTGGTTAGCATTTGCGCTTCTCACCGCGAGGTCCCGGGTTCAATTCCCGGGTCGGGCCAAGTGTTATGTGTAAACTTTCTGTCAGAAAATTCACAATAGCAGCACGGAGTTGGAATTTTACCTAGTAAATGACGATAGGCCCTCTATCTCATGAGACTTAAACATAACAGGTGAAGTGTGGGTGTTGTACACCTCTGCCACACCCTTCTGAGTAGTATAGCCGTGACGTTATGTTATGGTCCTATACTATGAACTCATAAAATGACTCAACCGAACTCCGAACCTGCCTTGGTTCTCGGTAGTGTGTCATTTAAAACTACGTGTGACAAATATAAGTACACGATATTACTATCCATGACTTACCCATGACCTTATGGGCAGTGTAAGAATGTTTCTCACAATTACTTTGGTCATTTATGGTGCGTATATGTGAGTCATTTCAGGCAAGTGCTATAACTAACATATAGTTATTATTTCGTGATTGTCTAATAATTTTATTTAAATCTAAAAAAATATACAATAATTCTTTGTGTATGTCAAATCAAATCAAATCAAATCAAATCAAATCATTTATTTCCATGGGCCCCAAGGGGCGCTTGAACACGTCAAAACAAACATCAAAACACAAAAAATATAAAATTAAAATAAAACTTAGCTAACTAAATTATAATACTTATTGTAATAAAATGATTTGACACCGGAGCTTAGATTGACTTTAATTCAACTTAGAGAATTGAATTAAAATCAATCCAAGTACCAGCTCCGATGGGTATTGCATCATGAGAAGAGCTGGTGAGAAACTCATGTGCACCATCTTTTCAAATAATTTATACAATATTTGTTTGTTTTTTTGACAATAATTCTATGTGTAAGTTATAGCAACCAAAACAACATTATAGCTAAATATGGTTATAAAGAGAAAATGCAACTAAATTATTATAAATAAATCCATAGTATATAAGGTTGCAATATCTTACACTTCAAGCAGAAAATAAAGGAGTAAAAACAATGTGTGTATACTACTGTATAAGGGTTTCAGAACAAACAAAAAAAGATATTTATATACTAATAACAAAAACTATATAAACTACAAAAATATAAAAATTAAAAAATGTACACACAGATTGCCTTTACTTAACAATATTTGAAATAACATGAAATGAGGTTATACAAATCAAATTTAGTGAGTGTGAATTTAATGTTGATGATGGTGATGATGTATGATGATGTACAACTAAAAACTCAATAGGTAGCTAAAATGGTTTGGAGAGAATAAATAAACTTAAATATTGCTATGGCATTTAATTGATACTTATAAATAAATAAGTCTATATTATATAGGGTTGCAATATATCAAAAAGTAAAAGCAATGTGTGTTATGAAAAAATATATTTATAAATTCATTATATCAAATGTCGAAACATAAGAAATACTTAAGTAATATTCAACGTCTCGCCTCATCTGTGTATAACTTGAAATAATATCTAAAGAATACGTACGCGGATACCGTACTTCTAATCGTTGAGGAGTTGTACATACATTCCAGCATCCAAAGCAACATGAAATGCTGACTGCTAGATGCTAATATCTAAGTAGCTGATAATATACGAAATCCACCGGGCACAAATTTAACTCCGTACTGTGAACTTTCCGACTTTGGCTGACCCGGGCATCAAACCTAAGACCTGGCGATGAGAGCTGCATACGCTAACCACTAGACCATCGAAGCAGTCACATAAACGAGTACTACAATAAATTTATTTGTAGATGATGATTGTTTTAGTTTGTTCACAAAAGCTCTTCCACCTTCAAAACCGCATTTCCTGGCATTCATACTCTAAACCAACAATCACACTATCATAAAATTATTCAAGTTTTTAAGTACCACAATCTCTTTTATACCCCAGACAGTAATTTCACGAACCTCGACCCGTGGTGAACCACAACACTCGGGGTGAATCACAACTGTTTATTTTATACTTCAATTTTAAATGGGTCAGTGGGTTGAAAGACACCGGTAAAATATTTAATTGTTTATGGTAGGTGTAGAAAAAGGTAAATAGAGAATAATAGGGATGTCTATTTAGAGATGTTTTTAGTTAAATTTCGTTATAAAGATTAATAAAGGACTTATTCCATGGCAAACCTACGAATCTGCAGTTTTAGATAAATCGATGTTGTTCTAAAAACTGTCCATAATGTGAAAACTATACATTGTGGCAAATTTACCCATTTCTAATTCTCAAGTTAATATTGAAAGTCTATTTTATATTCTTACACCCATTGGAAACTTACCAAATTTATATAAAGTTAAAAAGAAAGAAGACACAAAGAAACGTATTTATTCGAGTAAAAATAAAACTTACTTTACGCAACGTAAAGTGATGCTACTTTAAGTTCGTTCACAAAAGCTCTACCACCTTCAAAACCGTATTTCCTGGCACTCATACAATTTCTAAACCAACTATAACACTATCATGAAAATATTAAAGTTTCTAAGTAGCACAATCTCTTTTATAATTTTACGAACCTCGACCCGTGGTGAACCACAACACTCGGGGCGAATCACAACTGTTTATTTTATACTTAAATCTTTAAATGGGTCAGTGGGTTGAAAGACAACGGTAAAACATTTAATTTTTTATTGTAGGGGTGGAAAAAGGTAAAAAGAGAATAATAGATATGTCTATTCAAGGTTTGATTTTAGTTACATTTCGTTATTAAGATTAATAAAGGACCTCTTCACACTCGTCATGAAAGAGTTACTCAACAGATAAATTAAAGCTTTTTTTTAATTTAAATTAACACAATTAAAATTAATTTAAATACAGAGATAATATATTTAAAAGGCAATGCTTAATCGCTGGGCAAAGTAAAAACCAGCCTTCTGGACAAGACAAGCGTCGAAAAATAAATTGACACAATCCAAACAAAAAACCGAATCAAGACATATTCAAATTATGAAATACGGGTGTTACTAACGTAATGTTGGTGTATTTAGTCGACCGCGGTTTCGCCTATACGTCTAGGCATTATCAAGAGAGTGAGACACGTCGCGCCTGAGTCGCATCCGGTCTTGCACTGAATTACGTGAATAACACCCGTATTTCATAATTTGAATAATGTTACAAACTAACGTCAGTTTTAATAAAGACATCACATAACCTAAATTACCTATAGATGGGTGTGGCAGCAGAGATAATACCCACATTTCACCTGTTATGTTTAGATCCAATGTGAAAAGATGTGAGCCTATCGCCATCCTCCTGTCACCTTTGTGATGCTATTGGGAATGTTCAGACATGAAAATCCAAAAAAAAAACTTTTGCATAACAGTTTTTTTTTTCATATTTATTGAAATATCATATATTATTATTATTTAAATAAAAAAAAAGAACAAAATTCCTACTAATATAAAAATAAATGACTAAATCTAAATATATATTTATAACTATTTAATTATTATTTATTATATACACTTTATTGTACACCTGGAGTTTACAATATTAACTTATTTCTAGTGATTACAGTACAATGGGCGGCCTTATCACTAATAGTGATTTCTGCCAGGCAACCTTAGGATGGAAATAATTTTAGAATCTGGCGTAGTTGTTTGTGTAGGTACACGAAAAATATATATAAATACGAAAAAAAATGAAAAAAAGTATAAATATATATATAGTTGTAGTAAAATATATAAATGTATATAAACTAAATAACTATGTATATAAATTATAAACTATAACATGTTTAAAATAAATACATACGGTATAAAATAATCTATGTACAAACCTAGTCTAAAAGACCGCTACCAGTGGGCAACGTTCATAAAATGCTGGCAGCATTGCCACGTTGTATGGCAATGCTCAACTTCTGGCCAAAATAAATACCAGCATTCTGAGAACGCGTGGCCTCAAACAGGTGAGTTGAAATCTGTTTGTACAGATTGAGCGTTTCCGGTCCCCACGGCCCTAATGTCTCTACCCCAAAAGGCACAAACATAATAATATATCCACTATCAAGAAGACCATTTGCGCCTCTTGAGTTAAAATGGGGGTGTAGTTCACCTCTACCTTACCCCTCTGATTAATATAGGCGTGATGTTATGTTATGTGAACTAGAAATTAATCCTATCTTACTATTTCGTAACAATAACAATTATTTACACGCTTACTTACCTCCATCAGATATCTTCTTTTCATGAATATTTATTATATTAATGTTATTTTGATATTAGCTGATGTGGAACTTATCCCTTTGTTTTAGTTGTAACTATGAAAAGCTGTCTCGGTAGTCCAGTAGTTATAAGACTGCTCAATATCAGGTCTGGGGTTCGATTCCTGTGTTAGTAAAAGAGGTTGCGTCTGGAATAGGCATGGTGAATGATACTTCGATAGTAAAATATAGGATACCTTATGAACATATATAGGTAATAACCAAATGCAAGAATGTATTACATTGCAGTTTCTAGTTCCTTTTCTAAGGTCTTTATTTAAAAGAAGAAAACCGGCCAAGTGTGTGTCGGGTCAGCCGTTAAAACATATTATACTAAGAAATTGAAAAATATATGGGACCGGCAGGATTTGAACCTGCGACCTTCTGCACACCGGGCAGTCACTTTAACTAACCAGCTACGGTCACCTCTTGCCAGGACCCTAAATTTCAAGTTCATCCATTTGTTTCTATCTTAAGTAGGATACAAACCAACATGTCGAAGTTACAACATAATTATAGATTCAAAACATGTTTAATATCTATATTGAATATTAACAACTTCATTTAAGTAATTATTTTCAAAGGTTTTTGTATTTTCTACGAAATATTCTAAGTATTATAAGCAGCGATAGCTGAGTGGGAGACCGTGGGACTGCGAAGTCAAAGGTCTCGGGTTCGAACCCACGGCACACACCTCTGTCAATAAATCGTTAAGATTAGTCTTTTTGAAGATATGTGTGTATTTTATCATATAAATTATCGCTCGCTATAGGTGAAGGAAAACATCGTGAGGAAACCTGCATGCCTGAGAGTGCCTTAAAAGTACTCGAGGTCGTGTGAAGTCTACCAATCCGCACTTGGCCAGCGTGGTGGATTATGGCCTAACCCTTCTCATCATGAGATAAGGCCCAAGCCCAGCTGTGGGACATGTATTAGATACAGGACTGCTATTATTATTCTAAGTATTAATGTTATCTCTGACGTATAACATTCACATTTCTCGATTTTCATTTCAAATCGCTCTCAAAGCTTTCTTTCACAACTCGATATCCTATGACACCTTAGTTTCCGATCCACCTTCGAGTTCGCCGATACCTGCCAATCTCTTATTCAAATCGATTCAAAACTCCATTCGATTAACCAGAAGCATTCGATCTCGATTGCTCGGAAAAAAACATCGATAAAATCGTATGACTCGTAGAACGTTCTCTGTGAACCATGTTGTTTTTACCGTCCTTCAAAATTGTAAACACCTTTATCACTTCTAACTAAAGTTGAAATTCAAATGGCAAATTGTTAAACAATCACAAATAACTTTGGTACAATTGGAACACACATGAATAGAAAAATAGTTCTTAATACAAAGAGATAGAGTTGAAATTTGTATTGTAAGTAGTTTAGGGTTGTGATTTTTAGTTTCAATGAAGAGAGTCGTTTTGATTGTCTCAATAATTCTGCATGACGATTTTCCGATGGGATTTTGATCTATCTTGCATTGGTTTATATGGGCTTTTTGCAAAATTTTATAAAATAACAAGCTGACCCGACAGACATTGTCTTGTCTTAACTATGCATACATTTGTGAAGATATTTGCAGCACGCATTTTGTCAATGTTATGTCAAACCCCATATAGTACATTCAAAAAGTTCATATTGTCAAAAGCGCTAAAGTTACTAAAATGGCTATATATAGAAAAATAAAATAAAAAAAATTGTCCAAAAATTAAAAAAAAATGTGGATGATGTATGAAAAATAGATATTAGCCGATTCTAAGACCTACTGAAAGCATATTTATACAACTTGGTAAAAATCAGTAAAGCCGTTTCGGAGGAGTAAGGTACCTAACACCTCTTTAAAAAAGTTATAAAAAAAATTGCAAGCGAAGGATCTCGATTTCCTTCTATAAACTTTAACATTAGACTAAACGCAACGGGAGCGGCGCTAACGTTTAACTCAGGTAAAACTGTAGCAAGAAAAACACTCATGGACGTCGTCGTGGGCAACAGATAGCCGAATATAAGAAAAAAAAATATCCCTAAAAAATTTGCTTGCCGTATTTTTGACACATGCCTCATTTGTGTTAGCTTTGAATTTTTTAGTAGCATGTTTACTGAAATTATTTGTACAAAAGGTCTAATATTTTGGTCCTTTCTTTTATATTTCAAAATGTTAGCTGAAAGGAAATCGTACCGACCGTACGCATTGTCTCCTTATAACATCTTAACCGGTTGATACAAACTGACGCTGACGGTCGGTTATGTGTTTGAATGCGTATGCATATTGTCAGTACCGACCATACGTACTGACGGTCGGTAGAGACCTGTAACTAGCCTTAAGTTTGATCGTAAAAGCTCTTTTCAACGAGCTCGAGGGCGGTAGCACCACCGTCTCACCTTTAACCTGCCGCCAAATATCCATCCATCCATCCATCTGATTTTGTGGAAAGTTGATGTCTATGGACTGTACTCCACTTACCATCAGGTGGACTACACGTTTTTTTCCTGCAAGTGTCGCAAACAAATCCTTCATAAGAGTTTACTAGTTAATGCACAAAGAACTGACTTTTTATGCAATAAAAGGCTCTACAGCGCATAAAGCGAAGTAACTTAATAATAAATACACGAATAAACTTAATTTAACAACAAAGAAACTCGAGACGTACAGAAATAACACATTAACCCACGCCACGTCAAAAATCTTCAACTCAAAAGAACTTCCATTCAAAAAAAGAACAACAAAAAAACACACGCCTCTTTTTTTGTAATTAATCACACTGGCAACAAAAAACTCTAAGAGTTTAAAAAGTTTGCACCGATGCATTGACAGACCTCCTTTCAACGAATATCAAAATGACAGCTGATTTATGATTTTCCATTGTAGCAACACAGCGTTCGTTATGGCGCGAAACTCATTTATATTGCTAATGACATTTCGAGATTTAAAATGGCGGTTAATAACTCGCGGTAAAAAGTTTATAGTATTTTAAGTTTATCTCGATTTGTTATTGTGAATTTTGATTAATTTAGCTGTAACTCGAACTTTGGCACTGAATCGCAATTACTTTATGAAGCTAATTATCTGGAAGGCGTTTAAGCGAATAATAAATTTTATTCTAAAAGCCGCCATTTTGGTTTACATCAGAACTTTTTGAATATTACTTTTTAAAGATGTTTCGGCAAAAAGTTTGGTTGTAAAAAGGATGTTTAAGTTTTTTCGCTAGGTATTTGATATTCAATGAATTTTGATTATAATCGCCTAGCGGTTAAGTTGTTACTTAGAAGTGGAACCAGTTATGTCGTTATGAGCGAGTAAGTTTCCTTAAAAAATGTCTTTTGTCGGCTTTTTACTTAAAGATAATACCTATTCATAGAAGTTAAGTGTCTAGTTGTCGGCATGAAGAGACACAATCGTTTTAAGAATTATGTACATAATTTGGTAGTTATTCTAGCTAGTGGTGGCGGCCTCTCACCGTGATGTCTCGGATTCGAGTCTCGGGTCGAGCAAAAGTGTTCTTTGTATTTCTTCCGTTAGGGAAACAACTAACAAATGGGACCGAAACATAACAGGCGAAATGTAGGTGCTATACACCGCTGTTACATCATTCTGGGTAAAGACATAATGATAGAACAACTAAAGAAAAAGTTAAGTAAAACGTTAGGTTATCAGCATTATTAATATAAATATAATTTGACGACCGGATGGCGGAGTGGGTAGTGTACCTGCCTTCGACACCGAGGTCGTGGGTTCGATTCCCACTTAAGTAAGACAAATCTTTGTGTGCATGAACATGGGGGTTTGTTTTAGTCTGGGTGTTTCTATGTAAAATAAGTATGTATTTACAAAAGAAAAGTATATATATGTGTATTATTATCAGTTATTCTAGTACCCATATTACAAGCTCTGCTTAGTTTGGGACTAGACATGGCGTTAATTGTGTGTAAGTTGTGAAATATTTATATTTGCATAATACCAATGCCTAAAATCCAGTTTTTTTTATGTTTGTTGTCGGTCCGTCCTTCTATCTATCTGTCTGTTTGTATGAGCTAATCTTCTTAACGGCTGGCCCAATTTTGATATTTTTTAGTAGCAAGTAATTGACTACAAGGCGCGTAACATAGGCTACTATTTATTGATACCACGCAGACGAAACCGCGGGTGAAAGTTAGTTTGTTTGTTTGTTTGTTAGCCCTAATCACGGGAACAACTTATAGAATTTTAATAATTATTTTTGTAACTATCCAATTAAGTTCTTTGATATTAAACATTACGCTGAACTCTATGGGAGCGGGGCAGCAACGTTTTACCCAGGTCAAAGCGCGGGAACAGCTACTACTAATATTACTAACTTCCGCGGACAAAGCCGCAGGTAAAAGCTAGTCTTTATCTTCGTCGTGTTGAGTCAAATTTTATTTCGACTTGCCATCGTGGTGAAATGATTAGCCAATTCGCTTTGGAGAACTCGCGAAATGCCCAGGGTGCGCCGGACGTAGGGAATCGTGTACGTCACTCGGGGAGGCTTCTTTCATGCGCCCCAAAACGCTAGTGAATAATAAGAAAGAAACGAAGTCGCGGTCAAAGGCTGGTTTTTCTTTAAATACCTTTTATTTCTGTTGTAAGGACAAAGCACCGTTATTTTGCAATACCTTTTAAGTGTTAAGGCTATCTCAATGGTGACAAGAAACTTATTGTTTTTGATATCACACAGAAAATAATACTAAGAAACGTTGAAAAAGATATGGAACGGGATTTGAACCTGCGACCTTCTGCACACAGGGCAGTCGCTTTAACCAACGAGCTACGGTCATGGTCATGCAGCAAGGAGCAGTAGGCTCACCCCCTATATTATGGGACTTAAACATAACAGGTGAAGTGTGGGTGCCACACCCTTCTGGGCAATATATATTTTTTTATTGTTATTAGAAACTTTATTGGTGACAGTGTTAATTAAGTATGTTTTGGTAATTGTTCTTAATTATAATACCTACTGTTTGTTTCTTGTACCACAATAAATAAAATTATGTTAGATAAATATTACAGACTACCACGAGCATGTTGTTAGTACAAAACAGAGATAAAAGATGTCAAGATGTAATATAAAAAAAAAACAACAATTGGGCTGTCAAATTGCATAGAATTTTTCCGGCCCGGGTAAAAAAGCTGTCAATGCCCATACATTTCTAAACATGGACGTGAATTTTATCAGCTGATTTAGCACACACACAAAAGTAAAAGTTTTATTATTACAATAGTTATGATCATGAATGGATTTTATTAATACTAATGTTAATGAATGTTTGAAATGTTATAATAAGTTAACCTAGTTGACATAATATTGTACCAACAGCTACGGACGAAGACGCTGGTCCCTGAAATACTGTTAGTACTAGTTCAGGGGTCAGAGGACTCAAACCTATTCGTGTAATTTTTATGTAAATAATTTATTATTTTATGTTAGTAAAAAAAAAAGAAAAAAAATAGTTTTTCAACAATTAGGCAACGGGACTTCGCGTAATTATTATAAAGGTAAATAAATACCTATGCTCACCGTTTCGAAATCACTTGCATCATTCGTGGTCACGAGCCGACTGGCAAATTAAAAAAAATAATGTTTCTTTTTTGTCTTTATTAACATAAAAAAAGTTGTCTCTAGTTAAATACATGCTCTCTGGTATAACATAATAGTACTTACGGAAATATACAAAACGACGCCACACCGTATCTTTTTTATTGTACCTTAAAATGACAATAGATCGACAATAGAGATTGTCAAATGTTATGACTTATGACATCACATCATATAATTCTGTGAAATCTATACACAGCATCCGTCTTCTCTTAAAAATAAAGCCATAAAGGCTTTTACAACATAATAAAAGCTTTTGATGGGCTGTGCGACTGGCTAACTTCTAACCTATTGATAAAATTAAATATGAGTGCTTGCATTTCACTGTTTTACAGTTTGGTGTTGGCTCAACAAAATGTAGGCGATTAAGATTCAAATTCAGATTCAGATTCATTTATTCACAAAAATGTAGTAGTACATAGGTGTTACATTACATATTAAGACACTGTGACATTCTACCATAACAACAATGGTGTGCAAATTTTAATTAGTAATTAATTTTAAGTAGTAAGTAAATTTTAAGTAGTAGCAAATTAAAATTAGTACTTAATTAAATGTCAAAATTAAATTCTAGTTAAATATTAATTAATTATATAATGTCAAGATAAATACATAATTATAATGTCAATGTCAATAAGTAAATTTAGATTTAGCCATACCCATACACAGATAGAAAAGTAAGAAAAAAGAAAATAATCATTTAAAGACATTAGAAAAAAACATTACAAAGCGTCTACAACTAAATAATTTAAAAATATTATTAATACCTAATGCCAGAAATGGTACGCATCTCAGCACAAATACTGCAGCGCTAAAAGCACCGCAGCGCTGATCATTTTATTCTGATTCGCCCAGTAAGTGAGTGAAAAAAATAATTACGTATTATAATTTTTTGTGACACAAACAAACAATATTTTGGAGAAACAACTAAATTACATAAATAAGTAACAACTACAACAACACCTATATAATAGTAAAGCATTACATAAAAATCATATTATGAAAACTCATATTTTCTTTGTTTTATTTTTTTATACGACGCCCACAGCGAACGAACGTGTAGTCCACCTGATGGTAAGTGGAATACAGCTCATGGACATCAACAATCCACAAAACGACGGTCCCTACGTACATACATAAAGACATGTCAAAAATGGCAAATTCTTTTATTGCTCAATTGGCTTTAGATTTTCCATATACATAGTCCTGGATTTAAATATTTTTTTAATATTACCTATTTAACATCTTTTGCAAATCGTATAAGAAAACAAGTAATATATTTACAGCGAATAAGTGTCGTAGATGCGGATATCTATACATGTCGTTTTCTACGTTGTTTTTTAAATGCGCGCCACTCGCTGCGAAACCGGTCATGTCTGACATAACGTCATTCACGGCGGCGCGGCGGCGCTTGAGTTCCCCAATAAGTCGTGTCAATACTTGTCCGCGTCGTGAAATATTTTTGTTTTGATACAATATTGCAGAATTAGTAGTCTGTTTTTTAGTTATAATAATTCATAATATTAACTGCAACATTTAAAAAAAAAAACCAAATTCCACGGGTTCATAAAACATTTTATTTATATTCTATTCTATAAACCGTTTTCTTCTTTCCTGCGTATAAAAAGCAATCATTGACATGTCTGACATGTTTTTATTTTAATATCGGCGTATAAACAGTCATCTATCAGTTTTTCCAAGGAAAAATAAAAAAAGAAAATATGTATTGATACCACTATAAAGTTTCTAAAACTAAAAAATCATTTTAGAAAAAAAACATATACATTGTACACACAAATTATTTCTAGAGCAGTTTGAACCTAAAAAACGCTCTCCTGAAAACCTCGTTTTTAACATGTCTTTATATACGTAGGGACCGTCAAAGCAGATTATAAATGCATCGCTGCAGCTGAGGACTACGGTGTTATGCCTCATGTGCCACTAATTTCAGGGCCTGATCTCACCACCAAACCGTAACACAGTAATGGAAGCACTACTATTTGGCGGCAGGTTAAAGGTGATACGGTAGTGCTGCCGCCCTCGAGCTTATTCACAAGAGCTCTACCAGTAAAAATTCAAAATTAATAATTACAATTTATTATTGATGACAAATATTATTTTAAATCTGAAACAAGGAACGCACCCATAACCACCTGCAATTCCTGTCGGAAATGTCACAAATAACACCTTGCCCAAGGCGCTAATCGAACCCAAGACCACACGGTGAGAGGCGATAACCACTAGACCATCGAGGCAGTTCGAATATAAATGCCTGAAACACCGCACCCCATGAATAATCATTTCGCCCCGTGACCACGGTTATACTAACCGTATGCCGCCATTGTACAGCTTTGGAAAAAACGAGGATGTGCGCCGCACACTGCCGAGTTTATGATACCAAATGCTATCGTAGGGCTGCCCTCTACCAAAATTTGTTGCAATAACTTACACTTCCCTGACAATTTTATAAATAAATAATAGTTTGAAAAAACTAAAAAAACACGCTGTTGATATATGATGAAAATGGTAATGAACAAAAAATACTAGTTTTATTGTGAAAAGACGAAAAATATGGCACAAAGCGCCCCACGCTTTTCACAATAATATTCGTATTTTTTTGTTCATTACCATTTTCAGCTTAATATTAGGCATTATTTTTCTTTTTAGTTAGAAGTACTTTAAAAGCGAATTTTTTTAAACTATTATTTATTTTCTACTTTTTAGTTTGGTTTATTTATAAGAGCATTTTTTTTATTTTTATTTTTTTTAGTTTTTTTTTTAATTTTTGAAATTATTTATATTATTTTCGAATTATTGCATTGTCATCGATCTTTGACAGGTGTGCAAAATTTCAATGAAATCTGTCCGTTTAAAATGGGTCAAAATCGAGTCCAAAGGAGTCGGTTACTTATATACATACATACAGGTGAAGCTAATATAAGCGTGTTAAAAATAAAAATAAAATAAAATAAAATAACTTTCCAAGTAAGATCCATAGTGGGTTAGTAAACAATAATCTTAAATGTATGTTAGTAGCAAACGTGGCTATTTATTTCGTAACAAGTTTATTCTGTGCGATACATCTCCTTATAATGCAATGCACTATTGGTGAATCATATCTCCCAGCTATCAGCTTCAGGATGGAGTTGGAGCCCGCTCGTAGTCTATGGACGAATGAGGCAGATTTTTGTCTCACGATGGCCTGGAAGCCATCAACGTGACCTTGCGCAAACATGCCAGAGGCACTGCAGAAACGCGGCAAGCCAAACAGCATCCTTTAGCCGTTATAAAAACAATCAAAATTGTATGTTTTTATTTTAAAAAGATGGTGCACGTGAGTTTCTCACCAGCTCTTCTCATGATGCAATACCCATCGGAGCTGGTACTACGATTGATTTTAATTTGAAACAGTTTTATTGAAATTGATCGAAGCTTCGGCAATTCAAATCATATTAACATGATTAGTAAAATTTTAACTTATTTAATTCGTTAGAATATTTTTATTTGCTCTGTAACTATAGGTAATGTTAGTTGACGTGTTCAAGCGCCCCATAGGGTTTATGGAAATAAAATATTTGACTTTGTCTTTGAATCAGGCTTCCAAATTAATACAGTTTGTATACGACAAAGAGGCTCTATTCCTCATCGAGTCGACAAAAAGCAGTCAAAAATTTCTCAACTGAATGCCAATTCAGGAAGTCGTCGTCCAACATTTCTCATCGGTAGATCGCAAGTTCAAGTCCTGCTAGTCCCATAATATTTCAACTGTTTTTTAGTACCACACATTCTAGACGTGTTAAGTGTTCATTTTAAAAAAGTAACCATATAACTAAATTTCAACTTGATAAATAATGCAAAAAAACATAAATCTCGTTTGCAGTGTGCAGTAAGGTCGCAGGTTCAAATCCTGCCGGTCCCATATCTTTTTCAACTGTTTCTTAGTATAATTTGCTAAGCATAGCTAAATGCTATAAAAATAATCAATTAGATGTTGAAATAACGTACGCGTTCATTCTTTACAACATTTGTGCTGAATGTAACTTCGCCATGTCGGTTTGTATCCTACTTAAGATAGGAACAAATGGATGAACGTGACGTCACGAAAAGACGTATCATACAGTTGTGAAATTTAGGGTTCTGGTAAGAGGCGACCGTAGCTGGATGGCTAAAGCGGCTGCCCGGTGAGCAGTAAGGTCGCAGGTTCAAATGCCAGCCTGCCGGTCCCATTTCTTTTTCAAATGTTTCTTAGTATAAAACTCGTTTGTCTCGCTAGCGTACGTGATGATTCGATGCGTGCCTAGAACAAAATGTAATTTGTTTCCGACAGGAAATTTTGATTATGAAACTGAGTGTTGATTTGCGTTCACATACACAATGCCATGTAGAATGTGGGTACTAATACACCTCTGACTCACCTTTCTGGTAAAAATAGGCGTGAAGTTATGTATGTAAGAAACAATTTAGTCTACCATACATAAACTGCAGTCGGTCAACGACCATGAAATGAAAATTACGAACCATTTTGCATATTTGAATTCTTAGTCAGACATTTGCCAAATCTTTGGAACTAACTACATTTCATGGTTATCAAAGAAACGAAAAAGTTCATTCATAATTGACAAACTTATCATACAAGTTACCAACCCATATTTAACCTATTTAAAAGTTAAATACTAAGATAAAACATATACCAGTTCTTTAGTTAGACCTTCAGCTACACAACTGTAAAAACCGCATCTAATTTTATGTAGTAGTTTTTGCGTTATGCGCGTATGAACATACAGGCAGACAGATAGAAAGAATGAAATTTTGCTTCTATTGCTATTATAAAGTCTCCTCGTATTATTTTTTCTTAAATATCTTCAATAATAATTATTCTGCGACTCACGCTAAAAACATACACAATAAAAAAATACATTCTCCAACAAATCTTTTAAAAAATATAACTTCATAAATACAATTTTGAACAGACATTCACAGACAACAATCAACAAAGGCTAGTAAAATATTTCTGCATCGACAACCCTCGATTTCCGAACGATAAAAGAACAAAAGACGTGTTGAAACGGTTCCTGAACGAACATACTTTTCTGTTACAGCTTGACAAAAAATAGTAGAAATTAATATGACATCCCTATTTCAAATCAATTGACCAGAACAAACCAATTTAAAAACGTATTATCGCAAAATAGTTAACAAAATCCTTTGTCGTTCATTATATTGCCAGAAGACGGCTGCCGCGATGGTCTAGTGGTTAGTGAATTACCCTTTCACCACGAGGTATCGGGTTCGATTCTCGGGTCGGTCACAGTGTTATTTGTGAATTTTCCGTCGGGAAACTAACAATAGCAGCCTCCGTGATAAGAAAGTGATATTTATTAAATATACTATTAAATATAAAAAACCCTGGTTCGGATGAAGCAAAAATGTTTTATAGTTTAGTGTTAAAAAATGTAAAATTAGTTACATAAATGTAATATTAGATTGGGGTTCGCGATGCCTAGGATTCAAATTCCTAAACAAAAATTGATACAACTAAAAGATAACTATAAAAAAAATGTATAATGCTGCTTTGCGCGTACCGATAGGCTAATTCAGAGAGTGCAGAACGCGTGCGCCCGTTTCTGTTTTAACATCTCACCTCGAAGCCATGTCACTCCGTTCCTAAATGAACATTTCATTATAAAAATGAAGACTAGGCGTAAACTTCATCTAGCATGTCTCATGTTTGGCATCGTAAAGTACCAGGAACCGGCGTACCTATATGACAAACTTAAATTTTTGTCTCAAAGACTCGAGTCTGGGGGCAGGCAATGTTCAGCTGTGCTGTCCTTACAACCGCACAAAACATCTGCTTTTACAGGTACTTTTAGATACGCGGCATCCAAAGTTTGGAATAATATTCCTCCTCCCATTAGAAAAATTAACACAGTAAACACCTTTAGAATGCAATTACGTCGATACCTTATGAATGCTCAACAACAGTTGGGCATGATCGATGTTAACATGTCGTTTATTTGAAATACCTGTACATTATGTTATTTTTGTTTTTTTTTTATATTTATTGTAAATTAGATTTTTAAAATGTAAAGCTCAGCACAGCTCAGTAGCCTTTTTTAAATTATTGTTTTATGTTACTTTCCTCAGTCTATCTATTTATATCTTTTGTTTTGTGTTTTTGCTGTTTATTTTCTATTATTTCTGCCCACTCTTTTATGTATCTACTGGTTTATGTATCTGCTGTATATTTTGTTTGTTTGATGTATGTATATTATCATTAAGAGCATATTGATATCCGTGCTGTCACTTAGGCCTGATTGAAAATCAGCGTCAGACCTGAGTCTGACAATATGCTGAATCAGGACCTATTTGGTGCAACCTTGGGGCATAGTTTAAATATTGTGTTTTTATATATTCTGTATATTGTTAATTTTCTGTGTCCCATTTGTTGAAACTAAATAAATTTATTTTCTTCTTTTCTTCTTTCTTTCTTTCTTTGTTGGCGAGGTCTGGGTCGATGCCCGGGTCGAGCAAAAGTGTTATTGGGGGATCTTCGCGCCAGGATTTTGTACGCGCCAGCAGCACGGAATTTGGTATTTTGCCTGGTGTTTAGTGTTTTTAAAAAAAACGACCCCTGCACTAGGCATAACTCTTGTGTCGCGGGGGTGTTCACAAACATACATTTCACACACAGAAAGCACACCCAGAGTCAGAACAAAACTTTGCGAACCACACAAAGATTTGTCCCATGTAGGGATCGAACCCACAACACCAGTGCAGTGGAGAGCGGCGAGGCGACCGCTTAAACCACTACACCACACGTGCAGATATTGATGAGAAGGTGTTCTGAATAGCTCAAAAAAACTCTCACTCTATATTTAAAAGACCAGGCCCTTTTGACCGTTATAATTGAGTTAAAAGCAATTAAACACGAGGCTTAAGAATGATTGATGGTCTGAACCCGCCTTTACGTTTGTGCGAGCCCGTCCTTAAATATTGTAATTATAATAATATAGGTTTTTGTAATTATTCTTATTTAAAACAGTCACGATTTTTACGAATGAGATATTGTTTGTGAGAAAACAGATATAAAATCAATACAAATAATTTAAATTGAAGTTTTTTAATGTCAAAATAACAATGGATTTTTAAGCTGGTATAGTTATTTGCATGATACCTATGCCTAAAAGCCAGTTATATATTTTTAGTCTATCTTTCTGTCTCTTTGTATCGTTTTGATCTTCTAAAGAGCTGGACCGATTTCGATAAAATGTTAGGTACAGGCACAGCATAAGAATACAGTACAGGTAAATGATTACTAGGCGCGTAGCATGGGCTACTTTTTATTGATGTACAGTGGGCCAACGAGTTAAGTATGCAGGGCAATGATTTCTAAGTCATAGAAAAGACTTACTGCACCAGTTATGGATTTAAGTGAGTATCACTGGTGGTAGAGCTCTTGTGAATGAGCTCGAGGGCGGCAGCACCACCGTCTCACCTTTAACCTGCCACCAAATAGTAGTGCTTCCATTTGTGTTCCGGTTTGGTGGTGAGATCAGGCCCTGAAATTACTGGCACATGAGGCATAACACCGTAGTCGTCAGCTGCAGCGACGCATCTATAATATGTTTTTGTGGATGTTGATGTCCATGGGCTGTACTCCACTTACCATCAGGTGGAGTACACGTTCGTTCGCTGTGGGCGTAGTATAAAAAAAAAAAAAACATATCTAAATAGTGGGTTTGTTACACTTATTAAATATGTAATTCACAAATGCATATCTATTGCAGTCAGGTTTCACTATGGCGAAGAAGTTATTTCCCTGCATACCTAATTGCTTGGTCCACTGTACCTACCACGCAGACGAAACCGCAGGATAAAGATATTCGTTTGTTTCGGGAACTACTGATTGGATTTTAATAATTCTGTTTTTGTTTGAACCAACTCAAATCAAATCATTTATTTCCATGGGCCCCAAGGGGCGCTTGATCACGTCAAAACAAACATCAAATACAAAAAGTTAAAAATTATAATAAAACTTAGCTAACTAAATTTATAATACTTATTGTAATAAAATGATTTGACACCGGAGGTAAGATTGACTAAAATTTAACTAAGAAATACTGATAGTTATAGTCTATTCATATAGACTTGGCAAAAAAGATAAACAATAATGGCTGACGAAAAAAAATAGTGATGTGAATCATTTGGAATCTTTAGGGTCAGAATACGCCCACCACATCATAATGGGAGATCTCAACACCAACCTTACTGCTCCTGATTCCGTACGCGCCCGCAAACTCCTACATATTGTAGAATCAGCCAGCCTCCATGTTCTGCCCCTTCAACCCACACACCACAACTCCAACGGGGAGGACACTTGGCTAGATTTAATCCTCACCTCTAACCCATCCCTAGTTTCCTCTCATGGTCAACATATCGCTCCTGGATTTTCCCATCACGATCTTATTTTCCTCTCATAAATCCTCAAACCTCCTAAATCCGTACCCAAGGTTCTGCACATTCGAAGTTTTGGACGCATGGATCTTCATAAGGTTTGCGAAGACGCTTCTAATTTGGATTGGAGCAGTTTGAGAGAAGCCTCTTCCATTGATAGTAAGGTAAGTGCCTTTAATGAAACACTTCTCAAGCTTTATGACGTCCATGCTCCTGTGAAGAAGGTAAGAATGAAGCGTAAACCAGCTCCCTGGATAACTGAAGGTGTTCGTATGGCAATGAGACGCAGGGACCGGGCTTTCAGGAGGTACAAACGCGATCGTTGCGAAGACACTTGGACTACCTTTAAGTCTGCAAGGAATCGGTGTAACCAGATGATACGCAATGCTAAACGCCGACACATTCTTAATAATTTCACTTCTTCTTCGTCTCCGGCTGACATCTGGCAGTTTCTCGGAACGCTGGGCGTTGGAAGACAGCGGTGTAATGAATTTCGGAGTACATTTCTTGGTTTAGATGACATCAATAACCACTTCACCTCCACTATTCCGATAAGTCATCAAACCTTGCGTCACACAACCGATTTCATTGGCAATCTTCCACGTCCCAACATCGAAAGCTTTGACTTTTCTCCAGTTGCTCCTGAAGAGATCAAAAAGACTGTCCTCTCCATCAAGTCCAAAGCAGTGGGTTGTGACAAAATTTGTCGCCGAATGATCACTACCATCCTTGACCATCTCCTACCAGTAATCACTCACATTGTTAATTTTTCTTTGCATTCTGGAACCTTCCCATCCTCGTGGCGTGAGGCCCGCGTTATTCCTCTTCCCAAAATTGCAAACCCATCTATCCCAGCCCATTTCCGCCCCATATCAATCCTTCCCTTCCTTTCCAAAGTGCTTGAGGCCTGCGTACATAAGCAGCTGACAAAGCACATTCACGTGAACAGTCTCCTTAGTCCACTACAGTCGGGCTTTAGACCAGGCCACAGCACTACTTCCGCGCTCCTGAAAGTGACTGGCGATATTAGGGCAGGCATGGAGGATACCAAGATTACAGTGTTGGTTTTGGTAGACTTCTCAAATGCCTTTAGTACCGTCAGTCACGATATCCTCCTTTCTATTCTATCCCATCTTATGATCTCTTCTGATGCGCTGGAATGGTTCTCATCTTATCTTCGTGGTCGTCAGCAGGCAGTTTGCGTTGATGAGACTTGGTCTGGCTGGCGTAGACTGGATGCTGGCGTTCCTCAAGGCGGTATACTTTCTCCTTTACTTTTCTCGATCTTCATTAATCTGCTCACTCAAAATCTTCAATGTTCGTATCATCTTTATGCCGATGACTTGCAGATATACTATCAAGCCACCTTAGACAATGTATCAGCCGCCATTGACATGGTCAACAGAGACCTTGATATCATTAAACGGTGGTCAGATAGTTTCGGCCTGGCAGTCAATCCATCCAAGTGTCAAGCAATAATTGTAGGAAGTCAGAGAATGATGGGCAGGCTGGATTTATCAAGGGTACCACCAATCATTTTTGATGGCTTAATTGTTGGTTTGTCACCCAATGTCAAGGACCTCGGCCTCTTTATTGACTCCACTTTAAGCTGGCAGGCACAAGTGACTAACGTTAGTCAAAGAATCACCGGTACCCTGCGTGCTCTGTACCGGTTGAAGAACTTCTTGCCTTCAGGTATTAAGACCACAATTGTGCAGACCCTTATCTTCCCTGTGATCGACTATGGTGATGTGTGCTATTATGACCTGAATGCAGAACATCTCAATAAATACGACCGTCTTCTCAATAACTGCATTCGATTTATTTTCAATCTTCGTAAGTATGATCATGTGTCTACTTATCGTTCACAATTACATTGGTTATCTATTCGTCAACGCCGTAGCTTGCGTGCTCTCACAACCCTGTATTCTTTCCTGATGTCTCCTACTCCTCCTACTTACCTAATGCCCTATTTCCAATATCTGTGTGATAACCACGATAGAAACCTTCGCTCCTCCAATAATCTTCTATTACTATGTCCCTCTCATACTACTGGTTTTGTAAATTCTTCCTTCCCTGTCCAATCTATTCTTCTTTGGAATGCCCTCCCTCTCGAAATTAGGACCGCCACCAGTCGATACGCCTTTAAAATCAAGGTTCGGAATCTTCTCCTCAACAAAAAAGAATCGCCACCATAATATTTATTATTATTAGTTCATATATTTATATATATTTTATTTATTAAATATTTACTTATATTTAAGTATTTTGTTATGTAGATATTATGCATATTATATATATATATATATATATATATATATATATATACACACACATATTTTCATTATGTATTAATTAATTGTATTGATTGTTAGGACCTTTTATTTCAAATCAAACGCTATATTTTATAACTTCACCTGCCTTGTTAATCTCTGCATCACCCAAAGGTAGACTGGTAGAGAATGCCTATGGCATTAAGTCCGCCTTGTATACAAATCTTGTATATGAAGTTAAATAAATAAATAAATAAAATAAATAAATAAATTTCATGAACTGTTGTAAACTACTCAAAATGGCGCTTCAACATTCATTCAGTGAATGATATTAATCAATTAAAAGTCGCTTAAGTCGGTTAAAAATGGACTTTGATTTAGTTATGTGTCGTTCGCGATTGAACGAATCTAAAGAACCGAGTCGCGCGAACCGCACAGTCGAATGGGTCACTTTAGTTGTAGAAAAGGTTTAATTCGTTACGATTTGTTATTCACGATAAATGAATTAAATAAAATTTAATTTAATATAAGTACAGCTTTCAATAAATTTAAGAATGTTTTGAACAATTTTAATTCATCATCACTGACAAAAACGTAAATCAATCCCAATCGTTCTTTCGTTCACTTGTTCCCATCCCTAAATCAAATGTCAAACTTCCATGTCGTAAATATAATCTGTGGTTTGAAGTCTCCTTGGAATAACGAAATTTGCAAAAAGAATACATTTGCACAGTGAATTTACAATGAATATATGTGAATATTAGTGTGTTGGTGTGTGAACTAGTTTATACAACTCAATGTGGTAACGTACAGTGTGTTATTCTTTCGCAATATCGTAATTTGTAATTGGGGGGGGTTTGTTTACTGTTTTTGCCAAGTCTATATGAATCGACTATAGATAGAGTACTTACTTTTTTTTACCTGTTTTGAGAGATGAACTATCATCTCTCAAAAAAGGTTTTAAAATGCTTTGCATTAAGCTAAACTCCACAGGGGCAGAGCAGTAACGTTTATCGGGTCAAAGCGCGGAAGCATCTACTTCTTAATACAATCAGCCACTCAGTCTTACCATTTCAGAAATGCATTGGTATAGGTTTACATTCTGTAATTCTATTCGTTTTGTTTTATTGTTTTGTCTCCATGCAACTTTAATGTGTTTGTTGCCTTGCCTTGTGTTAATTGATATATATTTTGTGATACGGTTTTCAATTTAATGTTTTGAGTACAATTTGCATGCTATTATGCTATTTTGCTATTATTGACGACCGGATGGCGGAGTGGGTAGTGTACCTGCCTGCGACGCCGAGGCCGCGGGTTCGATTCCCGCTTAAGATAAATCTTTGTGTGCATGAACATGGGTGTTTGTCTTAGTCTGGGTGTTTCTTTGTATAATAAGTATGTATTAACAAAAGAAAAGTATATATGTATTAGTATCAGTTATTCTAGTACCCATAGTACAAGCTCTGCTTAGTTTAGGACTAGATGGCGTTGTATGTAAGTTGTGAGATATTAAAAAAAAATATATCAATACAATTAATATTTGCATGCTGTTATCATATGGCAGAATGTGTCTTGTGCTTATTATTGTATACCATCTGTTATATATATAAAAAAAAATGAATTCCACGCGAAGTCGCGGGCAAAAGCTAGCAATGCATAACATCACACCACCCTGCACCCAGAAGGGTATGGCAGATGTGTTTTACAGCCATATTTCACCAGTATTATTATTATTTATTACCATTGGGACGAGGCTTTGGGTGTTCACGTCGACCTCCGTGGGTCTATTGTGATTGTAGCCTCATTATACACTCTCCTTTAGGCCAATAGCCTCCAAAAATTGGAGCAGTCGGCCGATCGGGAGTGACTTGACATCATCCGGATCCAAGATGGCGTCCCAGAATGATGCTTCGTCTATGGACCAGTGGCTCGCGGTCGCAAAAGAGGTGCAGCGGTGTTACCGGTACCTTTTTGCATAATCTGCAGTAGTCATCGTCCGCATAGCCCATACGGGATAAGTGCCTTTTTAGCTTCCAGTGTCCTGTGAGGGATCTTACGGCAAGAGACACCTTGTTCCTACTAAGTGCCAGCAGCTCAGTAGTAAATTTGGAGGCAGTCACTAAACATTTCACCAGTAATGTTTAGTGACTGCCTCGATAGTCTAGTAGTTAGCGGTCTCAAGTTCGATTTTTGGAACTAGCAGAGGTATTTATAGAGATTTTCCATCAGGAAATTCTGAGTAGTAGTAGAGCCTTTTGCCATCTACCAGGCACAATTCCTGACTCCGTGCTGTTACTACAATTTTCTAGACGGACGTACATACACAATGTATGTATGTTATAGTGTACCTAAAGTTGTGTCATACGAAAGATTCATAGTTTATTCATGATTCGTCTGTGGCTTGATAAATTTGTCTGTTCAATGGCGATTAAAACATATAAAAAGATCCAGAGACCGTCGAAGGTCTCGGGATCGAACCCACGGCACATACCTCTGTCAATAAATCGTTAAGAGTCGTCTTTTCGATGATATATGTGTGTTTTTGTCATTTAAATTATCGCTCGCTAACGGTGAAGGAAAACATCGTGAGGAAACCTACATGCCTAAGTGCCTTAAAAGTGCTCGAGAGTGTGTAAAGTCTACCAATCCGCACTTGGCCAGCGTGGTGGACTATAGCCTAACCCTTCTCATCATGAGAAGAGGCCCGAGTTCAGTAGGACATGTATTATATACGGGGCTGCTATTATTTATTTGATTGTTGTATTTTTAGTTCTAAAGTCACCACATAGCCATTAAAAATAACGCCTTGTGTCTCCAAACATAAAGTTGTTACAAATGAGCTTTAGTTTAGTTTACAAGGTTATGCTCTCATTCAAAATCACTCTGTATATTTTTCAGCAAAAAAAAACAGATACATGGCTTATGTATCTGTTTTTTTTTTGTTAATGTAATTTGAGTTAGCCTATAACTGTATGTCTACACATTAAACTTTATTTTTTCTGGTTTTGTGTAGTCTGACAGTGAATGTCCCGCTTTACCCAAAGTTACGGCTCGGTCGATATAGCTTTTACTATCGCGTTAGTTCGTAACGAGAGTTAACTATGTAACCAACACCTGCTCCCTGATTATATATTCAAGGTTAAAATTTGGATGAACAGAGGCATAGCGACATAGTGAGTGATTTAGCCATGCTTACCAATCTAATCTATCAATACCTATAATAAATCTGTTGAAGTAAAATTTCTGTACATTGAAAATATTCAAACCATTTAAACCATTTATTCGCCACAGTAATTTATTTACAATCAAAGAAAACAAAACACAAAAAAAACTAAATAAACTAACCTAAAATAAACTACTTAAAAACTATATAATTATATATAAAAATGAAACCCGTTTTCCGTTGTCACGACATAGCATGAGAACGGCTTGACCGATTTGGCTGATTCTTTTTTGTAGTTTTCTAATACTCTGTACAAGGTTCTTATCTATCTATATATGTATATAAAAATGAAACTCGTTTTTTCGCCACATATTTTCTTACATTTAAAAAAACAGTTTACACGAAACATAAATAGTACACAGAAAATGTGCGGCAAGGGATCTAGCTCAGTATTTGCTGCGCGCAATGCACAGCACTGATTTTCAGCTAATCCCTGCCAGAAAAAACAACACAGTCAATCAACGCTCACAAGAAAATATTAACAAAGTAACACTATAACCAAACAAAACAATACAAGAATAATAAACTAAAAATTAAAAATTAACAAAAATTCCTAGATACAGATACAAGACACAAGGTGTACTAGGAGAACTAGAAATTAAAAAAGAACTATTTATTAAAAACGAATTGAAAAACTGAGGACAGAACCCATAAACCTGCACCAATTTAATAAAATATATATTTATAACAAAAAAATTAAAAAAAATTAATGGCACCCCCTGCCATTTATTTTTTTTGAAATTTTACTAGAACGACACCGAACCCAAAAATGTGATTAAAAAATTGTCTGTCTGTCTGTCGGTTCGATTACGATAAAATTTGATATAATTATTCTTTGATATCCCGGGCACTGTGTACTTTTTATGGTCCTGCGCCTTCCGCATCCAGTCCCCTCCAGCGACCTTCTTCAGGTCGTCAGTCCACCTGGCAGGGGGGCGTCCTACTAGACCTTACGGTTGCCGAGTCGCGGTCTCCATTTCAGGACTCGTTTGCTCCATCGGCTGTCGGTCCGATTACATTTACAAATTAGCGTTTCAGACTCAAGAAAAATAACAAAGTATAAAAATACAATAAAATCAACATTCGTACTTATTTAGTTACATTTTGCCGTTAAAAGTCCATTTCTTAGCTTTTATACAAATTGAACTCAATCATCTATATTGTCTATATAACGACACTATTAAAAAATAAGGACCACAGATGCGAAAGTGGGTAAATTAAAAACATAAAAATAACATCTTATCAGAATAAAATACAATTTGTAATAAAAAGTGTTTTTTTATGTTTTTTTATGTTTTTTTAAATAAAAGTTGATCATTATTTATTAGTAGACCTTTTGACTATTGCCAATTTATGATCCAATTTTTAATTGGATTTTTGTCCAAAAACTGCGTTTTAGATTACTAATTGTTTCTAAAATGTTAGTTAATTGTCTACTAGAAAGAAACTGTCTTGTTGGTTAGCGTAACGTGAGGTCTTGGGTTCGATTCCCGGGTCGGACAAAATTTTGATTTAATTTTTTTTAGTCAGAATATTTATCAATAGCAACAAGGAGTTGGAATTGTACCCGGATGGATGGCGATAGGCTTATACCTATCACATGGAACATAAACAAAACAGATGAAATGTGGGTGTATTGCACGTTTGCCACACCTTTCTGTGTATAGGCGTGATGTTTTATTATGATATCACTCATAAATATAAATGGGGTGCATGAAAGGAGCCTCCCCGAGTGACGTACACAACAATTCCCTACGTCCGGCGCACCCTGGGCAATTCGCGAGTTCTTAAAAGCGAATTGGCTAGACCTTTCACCACGACGGCAAGTCAGAACCTTACCACCTTACTGACTGTCCAAAATGCTCTACCACCTGCACAAGAGAGGCGCTCATGAACGCCGACGAGAGCGCCATAACAGTGGCCACTTATTGGACCAATAAAATTTGACTTAGCCAACAACACGACGAAGAAGAAGAAGAACATAATAAATTATCAACAGTGTCAACACAGATCTTACATGTCGTCAACAACCTTGTTTAATTTGAAAGTAAATTATACTAAACTTCTAGGCTGGTTGCTTATATATTTAAATATAATAATATATCTTTCTTATTATACAGTTTATAAAAATGTAATGGTATATTATTGTAAATTATATCACTCATTTAATCTTTTTCTCATTTTTTATATGTTTAAATATAAATTATAAAAGTAAAGTACATTTAAAAATATAAAAGTATAAAATTTTACATTTTTAAATATAAGTACTAAAAAATATTTAAAAATATAAAAAATAGTACCCCACCGGCATCGGGTACAGGGACCAAACTACCGATGGTTAGGGCTCCATAGAGAGGAACCTCCTCACAATGCGTGCCGTGTCCAGTAGTACCGCCTTCTGCATCAGACCCTTGATCCAGCCACCCAACGCGAGTCTCTTTAGGTGTTTGTCGAGACTCTTTGCTATCAGTCCGTTTACGGATACGACTATCGGTACAATAATAGCCGAGTCCACCTCCCACATGTCGACAATCTCATGAGCCAAGTCCAAATATTTTATTTGTTTGTCCTTTTCGGCCTTCACGAGATTCTCGTCATGCGGGATGGTGATATCGACAATTATTGCAAGGCGTTCAGATCGGTCCACCACCACAATATCAGGTCTATTAGCTATAACAGTTCTGTCTGTGATGATGGATCGATCCCAGTATAAAATGACATGGCCATTTTCAAGAACTGGCTCAGGTACATACCTGTAGTACGGCACCTCAGTATCTACAAGTCTGTATTTCGTAAATTATTATTATTTATATATTATTTGGTATTTTATGTAGTTTGTTTTAGTTTTTTGTTTATAAACATAGGTAAAGCTAGTTTCGTCATTTACCCGTCCGTTACCATCAGAATATCAGCGTTGCAGAGCTTAGAGCTTATAGAGGCTGATATGCATAATGTATTCATTGATTGTTGCTGTATTAAGTAAGTTTTATATTTTACTAGAATAAATACGTTTCTTTCTTTCTTTCTTTCTTTCTAGATATACGTCAAGCGTGAACCCTACACGAGTAACTGAGACAGTGCATTTTCCATCCCACCAAGATCTTTGATTTTACTTATAACTATAAAGTCTTTTCTATGCCACAATCGGCCATTTTAAATTAGACTTACCACCAAAAGCCGTGGTCCCTAACCCCAATTTCACCAACGCGTTAAACCGACGTTTAACGCTAAACTACAGTTAACAATATCTCTGTCTCGTACAAACATTGAATGAGAGAAAGATGTGGCGGTATCCGCACATGATAAATGACGCATGACATTGACAACATTTTAAAAAATTAGACAGCGGGTCTAAATCGCGTAATTATTATAAAGGTAAATAAATACCTATGCTTGGCTCGTGACCACGAATGATGCAAGTCATTTCGAAACGTCGAGCATAGGTATTTATTTAAAATAAATAAAATAAAATAAAAGGTATTTATTTACCTTTCTAATAATTACGCGATTTGGACCCGTTGTCTAATTTTGGAAAAATGTATAGGTACTAAGAAACAGTTGAAAAAGATATGGGACCGGCAGGATTTGGCAGGCACAAATGGATGAACGTGACGTCACGAAATGATCATACAGTTGAAAAATTTTGGGTTCCGGTAAGAGGCGACCATAGCTGGATGGCTAAAGCGGCTGCCCGGTGTACAGTAAGGTCACAGGTTCAAATCCTGCCGGTCCCATATCTTTTTCAATTGTTTCTTAGTATAATTTGCTAAGCATAGCTAAATGCTATAATAATAATCAATTAGAAATTTGGAAAAATGTTCTCAAATCACGAAAGTTTAAAAACAGACATTGTCAACGTCAACACACTCGTCACAAATGTCAAAGAGCGCTGCATCGCGATAGCGAAGTGTTCACAGCAAGTATTTATAAATACCATCCAAGACGCTACCATTGGACAGCTGTCCGCCAGGCAATACCACCGAGCCTGAAGGATCCTGTATATGTGGTGAAGGCACATCACACCCCGTTCGTCTACAAAAGAGACATCGATTTCCGGGTTTGATAAAACTGCAGCTAATGAAATATGGTGGCACCGGGCCTTAATGATTGGTCGGCAAAGTTATAGAGCTATTAAAAGGAATTGGTTTTGCGCAAATGTTAATTTATTGTGTCCTATTAGAACGAGGCACGGGGAAGGGAGATGGAGATGATATTTTATAATGTTTCGGACATTGTTTTTCACTCATTTATTCCTTTTTCTCATTTTTTATATGTTTAAATATAAATTATAAAAGTAAAGTACATTTAAAAATATAAAACTATAAAATTCTATATTTTTAAAAATAAGCACTTAAAAATATTTAAAAATATAAAAAATAGTACCTCCGGCATCGGATACAGGGACCTAAATTTGAGGGTTACCCTCGATTTCTCTAGGACCCTCTTATCAGAAATCAGAAAAAGATTTAAAAGAAACAGCCCTGGCGTCTTCGAGTAATCGTGGAACAAAACAGAAAAAAAAAACAATAGAATTGTTAACCTTTTTTTTGAAGTCGGTTAAAATGGAAGGATATTAGGTAGACTCTAGAGATGTTCCGATTAGTCAACAAGCATACTATACGGCCACTTTATTTTACATTTTCAAAACCCTTACGTTTAGTAAAGCGGTTTGACCAATTCACTATGGGATTGTTTATCGCTGCTGTGCTATTTATTGTGTGGCTATGCTAAAAAAAACTGCTTAATTATGTAAAGAATACTATAAAAGTTTAATTGTAAGCCGGGTATTTTATTAGTAAGTCGGCTTTCATAAAAAAGTTAGTGAACTAATGTAAAAACACGAGATTATTTCATGAAAAAAATTCAGCGCCCTGTTCGTCCCTTCATATTGAAATAGAAAATCACTGTTGTTAATTAAATCTCGCTTAAGTTATATCCCTTATAACCAGATAATCGCCATACACAACATAATAATTTATTTACTATCCTATATTCGTGACTAATGGTTAGTGGCGATACAGTTTTTGGGTATTACCTTTTCAGTCCTGAATTTACTGGCACAAAAGGCATACGATGGATAAGACAAAGACATTACAAATTCGATATCTGCCTCATTTTAGCGCCGGACGTTGAATCACACGTAAATATTTACTAAAACCAAATGCGCGCCAAATGCTTGCTTACCACAGACTAATAAGCGCTTAGATGTGGTCTGTTATAAACGGTGAGTGTTTTGTGTTTACACTTGGAGCAAAAAGTGTTGATTTTATGGAGGATACGTACTTATAATCCGATTTAGATACGATTTTAACTAGTGGTACGATGGATAAGGCATTGGTCGTACGGTGGGTTCGAATCCTTGTCATTACACCACGGACGTGAACTTCCTCCTAACAAAAAGGATTTCAGCTTAGCTGGAGGGCGTTAACAAGAATACTACTCATTTGAACCTACTAATTCGAAGTAAGCTTTTTTTTTAAATAAAATAAATAAAATAATGTAAGGTAATTCCCATAGAGCTAAAAATAAGATGAATTCAAAACTAGAATTACCATTAAAAACAATAGATAGAGATAGATAGATAGAGAAAACTTTATTTGCACATCAAATTTGTAACAAACATACAAAGAAATAGGTACTCAAAACTATAACGTACAAAGGGCGGCCTTATCGCTTGACGCGATCTCTTCCAGCCAACTTTAGGATGGACATAATAGAATGGATATTTGCGGTAATTTATTGCATTGGATTTGTTGTTTTTTCTTTTTAATTTTGCTCAAGGCTTGTCGAGATTAAAGACTAAAATAAAATAAATAAATAATTAAAATACTTACTATTATATGAAGTATTGAGTGTATAGGCACAAATACACGTTTTAAACTCTCCCCATCGAAACCGTACTTGGTAAAAAAAGCGGCAAATGTCCCTAAAATTGGTTTTCACGTTTTTCAGCAAAATGGTAACTTTTAGCACAAATTATCTTAGACAACATAACAGGTGAAATGTGGATTTTGTTCACCTCTTCTGGGTAATTTAATAATAATAATTATTAACCCATTTAAACAACCTTCTCTACTCTATTCCTAGCTCTACATCTCAACATCATAAACTGCATTACGGTGTCCAAATTAGCGCCTTTAACGGGTTCGCGTCCCGGGTCGGGCAAACAGCTAATTTTATTACCAATGAGCCATCAAGGCTTGATATTTTATTTACCGAAAGGTAGGTAGATTATCTTGTTGATTCAGTGGTTAGATTGTGCGCCTTTCACTGCGAGGTCTCGGGTTCGATTTCCGGGTTGGGCAAGTGTAATTTGCGATATTTTCACCAGAAAATTCTTGATAGATGAACGGATAATGGAGTTGTGCCTTGTAGATGGCGATAGGCCAACATTATCATGAAATTCAAATATAACTAGTGAAGTGTTGTTGTAACACCCCTTCCATTCCCTTCTCTTCTTCTAATATACAGGGTGTAAATGACGTCGTGACGAAGCCGCTTATCAGTTATTCATTACATAAATCAAATTCATGATTTTGCCGTGGAATATATTCATTATTCGCGAACTTGCCGACTGATTTTCGACGAGTAAAGTATACCTTTGATTATCTTAATGCATTTGCAAATTTACAGATGATAATTTACCCATTTTTAGAACTTTTCCAATCAAATATTTTGCATTTAGAACTTCTAAATCATGTTCTTTATTGCTAAAAAGTGTTTTTGCAAGCTTACTCTCATACATTAGCGATTTCATTTTAGTGTGTAAAAAAATTAAAGTTCGATTTTCCGATATCCGGTAATTTTATTTGTGCTGGTCTTAGTATCATGTACTTAATTAATGATAATTGGCTACATCGCGATTTCATTTTATATTGAGCCAAGTCGCGAATAACCACCGAGAGGATACCACGGGATGGTCATCGGCGTCGCGGTAGACCCAGAAAGCGCTGGCAGGATGATTTGAACTCGTTGAAATGAAATATTTGATATGTCATACCTTGGGATTGTACAATGGTATTATGATTCAAGCATATTCAGCCATTAAACAGCATGCAAATACAATGTTAAAATAAGAAAAGTTACAAACTGTAATTTTCTTATTTTTAACAATTACTTATATCTAAGACACAACAAAATAACAGCAATTAATTGCAAATTAAAATAACACTTAATTCAAGGAAAATATAATGACTAAAACGAATAAATGAAAAATATGAAAAATTACCTGACTATATAAGAACAATGTAATTAAATTAAACTAGAGCCCAAAACAGAAAATTTAAATTGATTTTGTATATGCATTGTATGAAGAAGACTTTAGCAGTGGAACATCATGGGTTATAAAAAATATTATGTCCTTTTTTATGTTGAGCAAACCGAATAACACTTTGGTTAATGCTCTATAAATTTTAATTATAATCAACAAGCCGGTTGACTAAATAACAAATAGTTGGGCCGTTGGGACATTTTTTATAGCCTTAGGCCAGCGGGTAACTAGTTATAATCGGGTGCTATTTAAACAGGCTTCTTTTTAATACCATTATTCGCCCCCAAAAATGTATGTTGCCTTCTAAATTACTAAGTCAGCAACCTAACCTAACCTAACCCGTGGCTGAGTTAGTAATTTTGACGATAAAGTATAAATTTTGAAGCTTCACTTATTATTTCTCGTTATAATCTCCTAGGTAGCACTTAATTAGATTTGTTACTGACTGTTAATTAATTAAAACTATTTATGTTCAAAATCACAGTTCTTTGATTCGATTGTTGATATATTAATTGATGAATTATGTATTCTGTGTTGATAAAATAAATATATAATTTATTATACTTCTCATGTATTTTAATGGGTTGGTGCATGAAAGGAGTGACCCTGGGCAATTCGCGAGTTCTCCAAAGCGAATTGGCTAATCCTTTCACCACGATGGCAAGTCAAAATAAAATTTGACTCAGCCATCGACACGACGAAGAAGATTTATTTTTAAAATGTGTTAGAACTATTTACAATGTAACCAACCTCCATGCTTGTCTTTAGGTGGAATTTGAATTTTATATGTATAACTAGCGACCCGCCCCGGCTTCGCACGGGTACAATGCTGATACTAAATACACTACAGAAAAACTGTGAACGTTGTATATAAAAACACAGCGGCCCGCTCCGGATTCGCACGGGTATATAATATATACCTAGCCTATGTCACTCACTGAAAAAATGATTAAAATCGATCCAGTAGTTTGATTTATTCATTACTGCCCGTGGCCCGCACGCGTTAAATTTGGAGTAAAACAATTCCCTCTTTCTATGCATGTATCTATATAAATAAAAATGAATTGTTGTTCGTTAGTCTGATTAAAACTCGAGAACGGCTGGGCCGATTGAGCTGATTTTGGTTTTAAAATGTTTGTCGTAGTCCAGGGTAGGTCTAAACGGTGAGCAAATAAGGAAAAATTGCGAGTAAGGTAGAGTAAGACGACAATTCCATTTTCCCATATAGTGAAATTTCCGTTGTCACGACTTGGCATGAAAACGGCTTGACCGATTCGGCTGATATTTTTTTTTGTAGTTTTCTAATACTCTTTACAAGGTTGTTACGGCAAAAAAAAAAAAAAAAAAAAAAAGTATTCATTTTTATATGGGGATATTATAGATTTCAGTTCAAATTGAATAGGTACGCATACATAAGATAGGTCAGCTATACAAAATAAAGTAGTGCATCAAATTTACGCTAAGGCGGTACGAAGTTCGCCGGGTCAGCTAGTTATACATAAAAACCTTCCTCTTGAATCACTCTATCTATTGGAAAGAACCGCATCAAAATCCGTTGCGTAGTTTTAAAGATTTAAGCGCACATAGGGACAGAAAAGGCGACTTTGTTTTATACTATGTAGTGATTCTAAACTACTTAACTACTTAAGATGAACAAATAGATGAACGTGACGTCACGAAATGACGTATCATACAGTACAGAGAAATTTAGGGTTCTGTTAAGAGGCGACCGTAGCTGGATGGCTAAAGCGGCTGCCCGGTGTGCAGTAAGGTCGCAGGTTGAAATCCTGCTAGTCCCATATATTTTTCAACTGTTTCTTAGTTTAACTATAATATTATAAAATATCATCACGCTTATATATTTAACCCAGAAGGGTGTCGCAGAGGTATATTACTCCGAAGTTCCACCTGTTATGTTTCATTATCGTATCATTTCCTGACGAAAAATTCCTAAATGACATTCTGAACCTGAGACCTTGCGATGAGAGGCGTATACGCTGATCACCAGACAATCGAGGCAGTACGATAACATTATGAACATAATAATTTGTAAAACAAGTCTCATGAGGCTATAAATTTTGGAATATTATACCTAATCTAATCGACACAGTGGTGCATGCGAATTTATGTAAATATTGGTATATTACTTCTAATTTAGCATTAAGTAGCATTGCATAATATTTAATTAATTGTGTAAACGTATCGAGCTGGTTAAGCAATGCTAGCCGTGGTCATCCGTTGGATGAGAGACCATCCTAACAAAAAAAAATCTCATTTCCAGACCGGTCTTGATTATTCGTGGCTCGCAGGTTAGTTAGATAGGGTGTGAACAGCGCCGTCGACCGAATTCCAAATCTTTTTTTTTTTTTTTTTATATACTACGCCCACAGCTAACGAACGTGTAGTCCACATGATGGTAAGGCAAGTACAGCCCATGGACATCAACAATCCACAAAAGCAGATTATAGATGCGTCGCTGCAGCTGAGGACTAAGGTGTTATGCCTCATGTGCCAGTAATTTCAGGGCCTGATCTCACCACCAAACCGGAACACAATAATGAAAGCACTACTATTTGGCGGCAGGTTAAAGGTGAGACGGTGGTGCTGCCGCCCTCGAGTTCGTTCACAAGAGCTCTACCACCAGTAAAAATCTGAAAAAAAATAAGTGGCGGTATTGAGAATTTCATTGGAAAAACCCAACAAACATTTTTGCCCGACCTGGAAATAGAAACCAAGTCCTCGCGGTAAGTTGTCGCGTACTTTAACCACTAGACCAACGAGGAAATCTCATAAAATCTCGTTATTTATTTAACTAATGAATAATTTGGCAGTAATACCGCCTCAACACTGGTCCACGTTTGTCATACTTGAATATTTTAATAAATTTATTATTATTGCTTATACTTATGTTAATGTGGCGTGATGTAGAGCTTAACAGGGTTTAGGGGTCTGTAGGAAAAGAGTTTTTGATTAAAAAAAATAGTGGTCGAGCCTTTCTGAATGAGTTCGAGGGGAAAGGAAGCAACACAATCTTATGTTTAACCTGCCGCCAAATAGTAGAGCTATTATATTAAAACGGTTTGCAAAACAAACAAATATTGTATGAATTATTTGGTGAACATGAGTTTCTCACAAGCTCTTCTCATGATGCAATACCCATCAATCCAAGTAGGATTGATTTGAATTCATATCTCTAAGTTGAATTAAAGTCAATCTAAGCTCCGGTGTCAAATCATTTTAATACAATAAGTAGTATAATTTAGTTAGCTAAGTTTTATTTTAATTTTATAGGTATTTATTGTATTTTGATGTTTATTTTGACGTGTTACCCATAACTTAACCTTTTATACATTGATATAGTAGTATATGTTGTATATTGTCTGTACATTTCATACTATTAAATTCTTCTTCTTCTTCTTCGTCGTGTCGTGTGTATTTTGACTTGCTATCGTGGTGAAAGGATTAGCCAATTCGCTTTGGAGAACTCGCGAATTGCCCAGGGTGCGCCGGACGTAGGGAATTGTTGTGTACGTCACTCGAGGAGGCTCCTTTCATGCACCCAAAACATTTACAATTAAATTAAGAATATGATTAGATACGAAAGGTCTCGAGTTCGAAGCCTGGGTTGGTCAAAAGCAAAGAGATTGCGGAAAGGTCTTCTTTCTTCTTTTCTTTCTTCTTTCTTATTTGTTTTCTTTCTATCAGTCAATTATACAAGTAAAATACTGTTTTGACTAACTTTTATTGAAACGTAGGCGTGTAATGCGGTGGTTGGTAAAAGCGGCTGCCCGGTGTGTGTGAAGGTCGCAGGTACAAATCCTGCCGGTCCCATACTTTTCAACTGTTTCTTAGCATGTTATAAC
This sequence comes from Hypena proboscidalis, assembly GCA_905147285.1. Taxonomy (NCBI): domain Eukaryota; kingdom Metazoa; phylum Arthropoda; class Insecta; order Lepidoptera; family Erebidae; genus Hypena; species Hypena proboscidalis. Next base: position 1,831,849 of record LR990153.1, read on the forward strand.
AAATCTTATTTGTTTGTACGGAACCACAGCTTTATTTTCATTAAATAATACAAACAGTCTGATCACCAAATATCGACTGTATGATATAATTTAGTTCTCCAAGCCCTCCTGTAGCGAGGCACCAAATCACTAATTATGGCCATCTGTACTAATATTATGAAGAGTTAATTTGTTTGTTCGAACGCGATAATCTCAGAAACTACTCGTTCGATTTTAAAAAAGTATGTATTTCTGGATAGATCATTTATCAAAAAAGGGTTTTAATTTTTATTACATTGTATTAAAACAAATAGGAGCGAAACAGCAATGAAATATAATGTGAAAACGGGGGAAAAAGTAAACTTGCAATAGCTATTTTATTATACATATTTATACATTTACAATATTTATGTATGTTTAGTTTAATTAAGCGATGTGTTTATGTGCTTAGTTGAAGGGTTAATTATAGAACTGGTTTTCTATTGTAGAGTGGGAACGGGAGTGTGGGCTTTAGATTTTTCACCTTAGAAAATTCCTGGGATTTAAAATATTACCTACATAACATTAAGCCTATATTACCCAGAAGGGTGTTGCAGAGGTGTACAACACCCATATTACACCTGTTAAGTTTAGGTCCCATGGGATAGGGGATGAGCCTATCGCCATCCACCGGGATCGATTCGAACTCCGTGCTGCTATTGTGATTTCCTGAGGGTAAGTTCACAAATAACACTACCCGACCCGGAAATCGAACCCGAGACCTCGCGGAGAGAGGCGCATACACTAACCACTGGACCATCGAGGCTAACAACTAGAAATGAAAATGTTTTAGTGGGTAATATAGGCGAGATGTTATATTTTATTTGTACAAAAAATGTCCATCAAAGTGGAAATTCTTGGAGCTGTCATAATCAATCATGTTGTAAAAATTTATTGGTTTTAGGTGTGGGTATTGAATTACCTAGACTATATTTGACTAAAAATATTTCACAACTTACACACAACACCATCTAGTCCCAAACTAAGCAGAGCTTGTACTATGGGTACTAGAATAACTGATACTAATACATGTATACTTAAATAATAATATTATACATATAAACACCCAGACTAAGACAAACCTTCATGTTCATGTACACAAAGATTTGTCTAAAGTGGGAATCGAACCCACGACCTCGGTCTCGCAGGCAGGTACACTACCCACTCCGCCATCCGGTCGTCATAGCGTATAGCACCTACATTTCACCTGTTATGTTAAAATTATATATGACAGAGGGTGAGCCTATCGCCATCCAACGGGCACAATTCCAACTCCGTACCGCTAATGAGATTTCCTCGCGGAAAAAGCCGAAAAAAATAAATTTCAAACCCGGAAATCGAACACGAAATATCGCGGCTGTCAGTTCTCAATATTAGTGCTAACAAACAAACAAACTAACTATCACCCGCGGTTTCGTCAGCGAGATAGGTACATCAATGAAAAATGTCCATGCTACGCGCCTTTTAGTCAGTTACCTGCATCTAAAATTTTATCCAAATTTCAGTTTCGCCGTTAAGAAGATTTAGCTAATATAAACAGACAGACACAAAAAAAACTGTTACCGTTCACTGCATAGGTATCGTCCAAATAACTATATCAACTAAAAAAAAACTTTGTTATTATGACATTAAAAACAGACAATGATATTTATTTGTATTAATACTAAATTATTCTAGTTAAGTATAATAGTTGGTTAGTTTTCTTTTCTATTTATGAATGAGATTTAATTTTATCCTTGACCAACTACCCACAATTTTCCTTTCAAACCCTCCTCAACATAAAATTAATACACAAAGCTAATGACACATAACTCCTTTTTATTAAAATCGGTAACAAATTCTTAGCATATTAGAGAAAAAAGAAAAAAATCTACCAATGTACGTTGACCTCTCGATTGTCACAATTTTATTTTTATTCAGTTCTGAACTGTCGGTGAATAAAAGGAAAAAGTGTGACGATCAAGTGAGGGTAGTGGACAATATCCGCATTTCACGGAGACGACTGATTTTCCTGAGCTAGCTGAGCACCCACAACCTGGAAGTAGGCTATAGTGGCCGATCTGGAAGTCTCTCAACCGCCTTTGGACACAAGTTGGTCGCTGCAGGGCCTGGCCAAATGGGGAATCACAAACACCTATAATACCTCGCGCGATTGTGGATTCCACATTCAAAGCATGGCTCATCTGCTTTCGTGCCCGTTGTCTCCCTCTACGTGTGTCCGTGAAGACCTAATGCAAGCCACAAGCAAGGGGGTAGAAGTTGCTACCTACTGGGTAAAAACAATAGAAATTATAATAAGAAACCGTAATGCCATTGACACGAAAGAAGAAGACGCAGACGACACTGAGCTTCACCAGTCGGCTTGTGACCGCGAATGATGCAAGTCATTTCGAAACGTCGAGCTTAGGTATTTATCTATAATAGTAGCCACAGGGCTACTATTATAGATAAATACCTAAGCTGCGATACACACACCCCAAACCAAGTTTTAGATACAGATCTAAAACATGTCCCAATGCTGGGCTCGGGCCTCTTCTCATGATGAGAAGGGTCAGGCCATAGTCCACCACGCTGGCCAAGTGCAGATTGGTAGACTGCACACGACCTTAAGTACTTATTAGGCACTCTCAGGCATGCAGGTTTCCTCACGATGTTTCCTTCACTGTTAGCCAGCGATTATGATAAATACACACATATCTTTGACAAGACGAATCTTTACGGTTTATTGACAGAGGTGTGTGCCGTGGTTTTGGACCCGAGACCTTTGACTTAGCAGTCCTACAGTCGCTGCTTAATGGTATTTATTTACCTTTACAGTAATTACGCGATTTTTTTTAATGTTCTTAAATCGCGAAAGCTTTTTTTTGTACTACGACCACAGCAAACGGACGTGAACCTGATGGTAAGTGGAGTACAGCCCATGGACATCAACAATCCACAAAAGCAGATTATAGATGCGTCGCTGCAGCTGAGGACTACGGTGTTATGCCTCATGTGCTAATGATTTCAGGGTCTGATCTCACCACCAAACCGGAACACAGTAATGGAAGCACTACTATTTGGCGACAGGTTAAAGGTGAGACGGTGGTGCTGCCGCCCTCAAGCTCATTTACAAGAGTTCTACCACATATCAGCTCTATAACATATAGACGTGATGTTTTTGTATGTTAGTTCTAAGTTGAAAGTTCAAGTTACATTGGACGATTTCGCGTGCTAAGCAGCTATGTACAATGGGGGTTAATTATACTTATTTAAGTTCATGTTAATATGCTCACGCCACGAAATTTTTGGGGGTAAGCGTGTTTAAATTGTTTTTGTAACTTGATTATTTTATACTAGCTTCTCACGCGGCGTCACCCACGTGGTACGTCGATATAAGTCGTCTTTAATGTTAATCCAGGCTATTAGCTATATGTAACACTCAAACAATAAGGTATCAAGTCGAAATAGTCTATTTTTAACCGACTTAAAATAAAGAAGGAGGTTTTCAATTCGATTGTATTTTTTTTATTACCTAATTAATTTATTTAAAGAACTTCTGGGCGAGACATCATGGCGTGTCACGTATGCATCCGGAGAGGTGGGCACGGATTGCCACACAATCGTTGCCCCAAGAAGGACATCGTCGTCGGGGTAGACGGTGTAGCTGACGGGACGACCTAGATGCCTACAACCACAACTGGTGGGAAACTGCAGGAGATAGAGAGGAATGGAAACATTTGGGGGAGGCCTTTGTCCAGCAGTGGGACAGTGCAGGCTAAAGAAAAAAAAAAAGGACTTCATGCAAAAAAATGTAAAATGGCGGGCTTAATGCCAAATGCATTCTCTATCATTCAACCCTACTTCTTTCAGGGTGGTGCAGAGAAAGAAGTAGTTTTTTTTCATGTTCGTTTTTCGATTACTTAAAGACGCCTGGCATAATTTTCACTTCTTAAACAATTTTTTTTTTTTACTCTATAAAATGACAATACAGTCATAGTAGATGCCATATCCGAAACTATTGAGTGAGTATTATCTTGTTTTAATCCCCGTTGGCCTGAAAAGATATTACCAATTTATAAAATATTTCCAAATACAAGTAGCATTTGGAAATATTTCATAGACCGTAGCTGGATGGCTAAAGCGGCTGCCCGGTGTGCAGTTAGGTCGCATGTTTAAATTGTGCCGGTCCCATATCTTTTTCAACTATTTCTTAGTATACTACCCTATCGTTTGTGACGTGTGATGTGTGTAAAGTTTAATCAAAATGGACTCAGTAGTTTTTGCGTCATGGAGTCAAACAAACACACCTTCACAAACTTTCGCATTAACAATATTAGTTAGTTTTATGGTGAAGTAACTTGATTATTTTATATAGTACATTTATGGTGGGTTTTGATAGCCTTTTTATGGTAGGAATGTAAGATTGTGTTAGATTTTTATGTTTTAAATTAAAAATTGAATTAAATTCAAATGTTTTTATAAGCTTTATAATATTTAGGTTAAAAAAAGGTAAAATATGTTGTGTATTAGCTCGGAGGGCGTAACTATAACCTGCTGTCATATAGTAATAAAAAAAATAAAAAAATATCACACAATAAATCGCCTTATCTTGTCCCTAACTAAGCAGAGCATGTTCTATGGGTACTAGAATACCTGATACCGTTAGCGAGCGATAATTTATATGATAAATACACACATATCTTCGAAAAGACGAGAGGTGTGTGCCGTGGGTTCGAACCCGAGACCTTTAACTTCGCTGTCCTACGGTCTCCCACTCGGCTATCGCTGCTTTTAATAAATATAGGTCAAATATAGGTAGTAATAGTTAGTAAATATAAAATTTAAATAAAAGATGAAAAGGAGCCTCGCCTCTCTGAGCTCATTCACAAGAGTTCTACCTCCATCAATATAGGTCAAACGCCGTAACGCAAATTTTTCCATTTTGTTTTTTTAATTCAAGCCTGCAGTAGCAATGTCTCCTATATCGCGGGGGTGTTCACATTTCGCACACACAAATCACACCCAGAGTCAAAACCAATGTTTGCGGATCACACAAAGATTTGACCCGATCGAGCCCACAACACCAGCGCAGTAGAAAGCGTCGAGGAAACCACTAAGCCAACCCATATAACACACATTTGATGTCCATGTGTGACCTGGTCTAAATGTTACCAGAAAGTTCAAAACTAATTTAACCCACCCAATACTAGTTTGAATTAAACTGTCAAATGTAATGGAAACGGAAATCAATTTCATATTTCAATAGTACAGGAGATTAGAGCTACAAAATATGCACCATCCGTTGCCGGCGTGAAATACAAAATTGTAAAAAAAAATATTTTTGTCACCTGTTTTAAACATTGCTTGTGCCGCGATGTAATGATAGCAGCCCTGTATCTAATACAGGCCCCACTACTGGGCTCGGGCCTCATCTCATGATGAGAAGGGTTAGGCCATAGTCCACCACGCTGGCCAAGTGCGGATTGGTAGACTTCACACGATCTCGAGTATTTTTAGGCACTCTCAGGCATGCAGGTTTCCTCACGATGTTTTGTTTTCCTTCACTGTTGCTTCGGTTATGTAATGGAATTGAACCCTCAACGTCTCTCGATTGAAAGTCCGATGTCTAATTCATTGCACCACGGTTGCTTTCGTCTTTCTTTTTAACCGACTTCAAAAAAGGAGGAGGATTTCAATTTGATTGTATTGTTTTTTTTTATATATATTTGTTCGTCGATTACTTGAAGACGCCTGGACTAATTTAAGATTAACTTTTTCTAAAAAGTATACTTTTCATGTAATTCCATTCTTATCAAGTCATTATCTGATGATGGGATCCTAGAAAACTATATATTGTTTTTCGTATAGTATCTAAAGCCACTCTGATATTTACTTCTAACAGCCAGCATTTCCTGTAGCTGTAGCTATGTAGGAGTATAGGAATATTTTTTTTTAATATAGGCACCTCAAGGCCGTTTACTGTATTATTTCAAGTAATACACAGATTAGGCGAGACGTTGAATACTACCTAAGTATTTCTTATGTTTTAGTGCATTTTTTGAAAGCGAAATCGGTATTTTTGTAAAATTATATTTCATTTCACTAAAATAAAATCGATTTATATGTCGATGTATGACTATGAGCTCTTAAACTATAAATAACACACCCCAAACCAAATTTTAACTTTTGCATATTTCTGTAGTACAAACTAAATACCCCTCAGGGGTAGGTACTACCCCTTTTGGGGTAGACAGTGATGGATGACGCATGGCCAATGTTTGCGAGGGATGGCCAATGTTTGCGGTGTGATTACAATTAAATATTATCAATTATTTGTTTTGGTGGTTTGTGAAAAACAGAGGTGGGGTGGAGTCGTATTAGGTTTATATTTTTTGTTTGTGTTGTATAATAGCCTTGTTGCTCTAGTGATTAGTATATGTGGCCTCTCACCGCGAGGTCTTGGTTTCGATTCCCGGGTAGCAAACTTTTATTTAGGATATTTCCAACAGAAAATTCTCAATAGTCTGGTGGATGGCAAAAGGATCACCTCCTATCACACGGGACCTAGACATAACAGGTGAAGTGTTGGTGCCATACAACTCAGTAACACCCTTTTGGGTAATATGAGCGTCATGTTATATTACGTTTTATAACTGTACTATCGTCAGTAAATTAAATATTATTTCTTGGACACGGGTATTCCCTGTACGATGACATTTGTCGTTTACTCTAATAATTAACACCAAATACAGCCATGGAACTTTGTCATATTAACAACAGTATAGCCTTTGTTATGGCGAAAAACTATCTATTTATATTTAGACTTCATTTAGCTTCAATATGTTACGGCACATAGCATATTTATTAAGCGGAAAAGTGGTGCTTTTTCTGTGACATTGGATTTTGAACCTTATGTTAATATGTTATAAGAAGTTATGAATTTTATAGATTGGTATATTAAAGTTTGTAATATCGAGTATATATCTAAGTGTTTTGCGCAGGATTATTATTTAGTAGTAATATCAAAGTGAGAAACGCACTAATTTTCAAATGTCCGTCGTAAAGAGATTTTTTAATTTGGTTTTAGTTTTAGTTTTAATACAGGTTTGTTAAATTTCATCCCCTTTTTAATAATTTAAAAAACGACGCTCGCACTAGGAATAACTCGCGGGGAGAGAGTGCACGGTGGGCCTAGTGGTTGAAGCGGTCGCCTCGCCGCTTTTAACTGCGCTGGTGTTTTGGGTTCGATCCTCGCACGGGGCCAATCTTTGTGTGATCCGAAAAGATTTGTTCTGACTCTGGGTGTGCTTTGTGTAGGCGTCGTTTTTTTTTTAAAAAAAATCATCAGGGTTATACGATATACTCTTTCTTAGACTAGTTCTTGAAATTTTTATTGGCTTGTGACTTCAACACTTGTATTATGTAACAACCTAACCAAATGGGGAATCACAAACACCAATAACGCCTCGTGCATTGTAGATTCCCCATTTAAAACATGACTCAACTGCTTTCGTGCCCTTGTCTCCCTCTACATGTGCCCGTGAAAACTTAATTCAAGCCACAAGCAAGGGAGTAGAAGTTGCTACCTACTGGGCCAAAACAATATAAATAAAATATGAGAAACCATAATGCCATTGATACCTAAGAAGAAGATTATGTAACACCAATATAACATAGTTAGAACTTCTCTGTAACCGTTTTTCTTCATTTCAGATCGCTGCATCTCACTGGATAGGCGGTTATGGTTGGGGTCGTCCTGGATACTACCCTCCACCACCGCCCCCTCCACCACCTCCCTTTGGCTTCGGTGGAATCGGCTTTGGAGGTTTCGGGTATGGTGGTGGCTTCTACAGACCTCCACCGCCCCCACCACCTATATTTTGGGGATGAATGAATCAGTAGTGCCAATGTCAATAGTTTGTTTAAAGCTTTAAATACTAATACAAATTAAGTTAATCTGAAGGACTGAATAAAAGTTATCTTATGCTACTTAATCTTGTTTTATTTGTATCTTAAATCTAATCCTTTAGACGTACAGGGTTAACTATATAATAAAACGTATTGTATCTTGCTGGAAGTAAGTCTTGCCTCTTGAGATATCCAAGCGTCTCTATCTTTTGCTCTACTTATCTTCTGCCCATCTGGTCATTGGTCTGTCTCTATTTATGGCGCCTTGCGACCAGTCCAAGGTGTTAGTCTAAAAATTACGGGCTATAATCCCACCCACACACCCACCACTGTAACTCCTGTGACGCCAGGATCTACAGCGGTAACCAACTGAAAGGCACTGTGCACAGATATAGATCTACATAGATAACGCAAATGCATGTACTTCGCGTGTCTCAACCCCGACCAAGCGTCGAGGTTGGTCGCCGCTAACTTCAGTCCACGGGCGTCTTTTGTCAGAGAAAATCATAGCGGACGGCTCCAGTTGAACGTACTGGGCGGATGGGCATCGGCGGCATCGGTGTCTTTGAATCGGTTTGGATTTCCCGTCACTAAATTTCGGCTGTGACGTCACAATTGGTATTAAAAAGTCGGCACGCTTGGTTTCAATACAAATCGTGATACTTGCGTTATCTATGTAGATCTATATCTGTGGCACCGTGCATCCCAGGGAGAGTTAAAATTGTCTTGGAACCCGCAACGAATTTAATCAGAAGTATATAGTTGGAGTTGGAAAGTATGTATCTTTTCTTCGGTGTTAGTCTGTCTATCAACCTATCAGAGCAATAATAATCGCAGCCCTGTATACATATAGATGTCCCTCTGCTTAGCACGGGCCTCTTGTCGTGATGACAAGGGTAAGACTTTGGTTTACCACGCTGGCCAAAAGTAACTTCACAAACCCATGAGTATTTTAGCACTCACAAGTTACCTAACGATGTTTTCCTTCACTGTCTTCTTCGTCGTCGTGTCGATGGCTGAATCAAATTTTATTTTGACTTGCCCTCGTGGTGAAAGAATTAGCCAATTCGCTTTGAAGTACTTGCGAATTGCCCAGGGTGCGCCGTACGTAGGGAATTGTTGTGTACGTCACTCGGGGAGGCTTCTTTCATGCACCCTTCCTTTACCGTTAGCAAGCGATAATTTTCATGCTGTGCCGAGATATAAACCGTAGATACTTTCTGCGTATTTGTCCACATGTAAACAACGTGTACAACAATTGACAACGACGGAAGAAGTGAGCTCACTTCTCCCAATAATAACACGGTTTTTGCGGCCTGTGTATGGTATATTACTAGCTTATACCCGTGACTTTGTCGCGTGGAATTCGATATTTACATGCTATTTCTGTCAACATTTATGGCTTTTTTCAAACACTTTCAACCCCTAATTCACCCTCTCGGGGAGTGGAATATCCATAAAAATAAAGAGCCTATGTGATGAATTCCAAAATTTAACTGAACTTGTACTTTAAAATTGACAAACTTTCCATGCCTTCTTCTGCTGTTATAAAGACCCCTCGTATGAATTTTACTTAAATATCTTCAGCATACAGACGTGGTCAATTTACAATGTTATATGTATAGATAGATGGTATCTAATAATTTAAACCTCTGGAGCAGAGCAATGACTGTTTTATTTGTTATGTAGTTAGCATTAATTAGATACCTTGAGTCTTTTTCTAACCAAGACATTCTATAAAATACGTCGTTACATCTTATGGAACTACACCTTATTACTTTTAAGGCACTCTCAGGCATGCAGGATTTCTCACGATGTTTTCCTTCGCCGTTAGCGAGCGATTATTTATATGATAAATTTACACTTATTATCTTCGAAAAGACGAATCTTAACGATTTATTGACAGAGGTTCGAACGCAAGTCCATTGACGTAGCAGTCATACGGTACCTTTAACTAAAACCTTATAAGACATTATTTCTTTCTATTAACTTCAAAACAAACTCATGATTAACATCACCATCTTTTTAAAAATTAGACAACGGGTTTTAATCGCGTAATTATTATAAAGGTAAATAAATACCTATGCTCGACGTTTCTTTATTATTTACCTTTATAATAATTACGCGATTTAGACCCGTTGTCTAATTTTTTTAAATGTTCTCAAATCGCGAAAGTTTAAAAACATATAGCATCATCATCAACAATATGGCGTTTTCCACGTTCAAGTGTTGTTGATCAGTGCAATGACTGTCTTATTTGTTCTATAGTTAGCATTTATTTGAGATCTTGAGTCGTTTACCAGGTTCTGTCAAAAGGACAATCATTACTAAAAACAGTTTAAAAATTATGGAACCGGCATTTGAACCTGCTATCTGCACACCGGGCAGTCACTTTAACCAACCAACTACGGTCGCCTCTTGCCAGGATCCTAAATTTTATATATATATATATTTTTATATAAATCATTTATTCATATAACTTTTACACATATAAACATAACAATTATTTCGCCAAACTGCATAACAGTTTGTTGGCGAATATTGAGCACTCACTTATCCATAATTATAATATAATATGTATAAAAATTTAAAGTGATAGTTACTACATAATCTAAATATTGTTTTTATTATTTAACTAGCTGACCCGGCGAACTTCGTACCACCTTAGCGTAAGTTTGACGCACTACTTTATTTTGTATAGCTGACCTATCTTATGTATGCGTACCTATTCAATTTGAACTGGAATCTATAATATCCTCTATATAAAAATGAATACTTATTTCCCTAGTCTCGTCATACGTCGAGAAGGACTTTACTAATTTTATTAAATAAAAAACACAATATATTTTCATAATAGTGTTTATTCCGTAGGGTTCATAATTTTTAATAATTTCACTTATATTTTTACAGAAAGTTTATTAATATATATTTTTTTTTCTTTTTATTTTTTTTCCGTAAGAACCTTGTACAGAGTATTAGAAAACTACAAAAAATAAAAAAAACCAAATCGGTCAAGCCGTTTTCATGCTATGTCGTGACAACAAAAAACGGGTTTCATTTTTATATATAGTGATAGTTACTACATACCTAGTCTATTGTTTTAATTATTTAATAATATACTATCTAATAATAATCAACTGTATATCGTTGAACGTGACGTCTGACTGACTAAAACCTAGTTTTCTTAATATTTCCAAAATCCCCAAAACCCATCTAGACAAAATTAGCACTTTGTGCGTTTTAAAACTATATTTATTTAATAATTATATTTTATTCCAATTTCTGATTCATAAAACTAAATATAAATTGTAATTGTCATTCTCTCACACGTCACAATGTCATATGTACAGACGGCAACACAACAACCTATACATTGCCAATATAAGCTGGTCTTGCGTTGTATAGACTTACCGAGCAATATAAGACCAGCTTACACTGGACATGTATAGGTGTATCGGTAGACATTACAAGCATATTTATACTTGTGGAAAAACTAACCTGAATCACTTTTTTGCATACAAGTGTTAATAAAAACTTGGTATTACAATTTTATGAAAAGTAATGCGGTTTGTTAAACTAAAATAGTTTGATTTTGAACCTTATAAGCATGGCTATAAAGATGAATGTGTGTTTTAAGTATGACAAGTGGAGGTAATAATTTTGAGTATATATTTTTGTCTTTTTCAGTGATTTATTATTCATTGTTTTGAAGTTACTGAGATAAGAAGTGTATTGTTTTAATAATTATTAAATATTAAATATTTATTAAAAAATGTCCATTGCTCAAAGAATATTAGTTTTGGCTGTGGTGGTTATAGTTTTGATACAGGTATGTTTGTTTTATGAATTTATTATTATACATAAAATATAAAATATATATAAAAAAAAATTAGAAACTAACTTACTAACTGACGAACTTCTGTGGATGTTGATAGTTTAGATTATTTTTGTTTCGTTTATATTTGTGATAAAAATTAGAAGGTATTATGCCTTATTATTTTATGCCTACAATTTCAAAATTAAAGAACCATCATTAGTATGACATTTTTCCTTTTTTTCCAATTTATAAAAGCTTTCTAGTAACTTGCAAATACAAAATACTGGTATCCTTGTATAACATAGCATAACTATAATGTCAAATAATGTTTTTAGGCATAGTGATGTTTCGCCTAATATGATCTATGTATAAATACATTTTAAATGGGTATCATTAGTATTTTGTTAAATTATGATATTATTAGAGTAGTATTTCAAAAGACAATTATTCCAAATCACTATTAAGCCAAAAAATATTTTAATATTCATATAACATAATTATATGCTAAAAAAATGTGAAAAATGTTATGGCAAATAACTATTGTAATACCAAATGAACGTATACAAACTTAGTAGCAGCCCTGTATTTAATACATGTCCCACTGCTGGGCTCGGGCCTCGTCTCATGATAAGAAGGGTTAGGCCATAGTCCACCACGCTGGCCAAGTGCGGATTGGTAGACTTCACACACCCTCGAGCACTTATTAGGCACTCTCAGGCGTGTAGGTTTCCTCACGATGTTTTCTTTCACCGTTAGCGTGCGATAATTTATATGATAAATACACACATATCTTTGAAAAGACGAGAGGTGTGTGCAGTGGGTTCGAACCCGAGACCCGAATTATACAAACTTAAATTATGCCAAATAAAATTATGCGGCACAATAGAGAACCGATCATATGTTTTTTCTTTTTTATAGCTTGCTGAGTCTCACTTCATACTCGGTGTTGGAGTTCCAGGGGGTTATCCTCGACCAGGCATAGGATATGGTGGCTACGGTGGCTACGGTGGTGGCTATGGTGGTGGCTACGGTGGTGGTTACGGCGGTGGTTACTACAGACCACGAGGTTATGGATATAGAAGGAGATTGCCCGCTCCTATTGTTTGGGGGTGAAGAATGATAAATTTGTGATGGAAAAAAATTTGATTGGATTTGGATTGTAATATGATTTGGATTGTTAAATTAAATGTTTTTTTATTGATTTTAATTAATCGTTTTACTGCTTATTTTCAAAGTCAGGTAACTACGGTGACTATTTTAGTTATTATTTATTTATGTTTCATTTTTCTTTTATTACATAAAATATGATTATGGCATTAAGTCCGCCGCTGTTCTAATTTTAAGTGTAAGAAGTTTTATAAAAAAAAATATGTTGTTTATAATCAAATTCAGAAAAGTGATAATGGAAAATATTTGATGGAAAGGCGAAAATTGTGATGCGCTGGATTGGATTGAAATATATTTTTGGAATTGTTACATGCGTTGTCAGCGTATGCTTTCGAAAATTTCAATATCAATTTCAATATCACAATCCCTATCTACTTAAAAGAATTACTGATAAACTTAAAATATTATAGTGTACGTGATTAAACAAAAACATTAATTCTCATTAACCACAAAAATATATCTCAAAGCCCACTCCACCCCACTCAGTAACAATTTCCACTCAATTAAGTTCGTTTCTGCGGTGATTTCTCATTGAATTTCAACGGACACAGTGCACAATTAACAAAAAATATCTGCCATCTTTTTATGGGAAATTAAAAAGTCGATTAATGGAGCGAAAGGCTTTAAAGATTTTTCCGTCCAAAAAAATTAATGTTTACAGCCTTCATCAACAGTCACATATATACTTATGTACTTAGGTAACGGACAACGTGACAAAGTGTGAACAGCTTAAAAGTACGATTTACTACTACACACGATTATTATTGTGAATTGTAGAAATAGTTTGAAAACTACAAGTAAGTTATTGTTAATGTATGTTGCATGTTATATTTAAATATATTGTGTACTTATAAGAACAATTATGTACTTATAAGAACAACTGTGTTATTTACCTATACTTTTATGTACCCATAATATAATAATAATTTACTGAGGTCTGTTATTTTATTTGAAACTATCCCTGAATATACATAAATTACGAATTTATCGTTTAAATAATAAATATTGGATATACAAATAAATATCCTAATTCTATATACTGAAGTATGTGCTTTATGACAAATTGCTATTTCAATAATTATTCCTTAAAGCTCGACATCCTTACAATATATCTCAAAGTCACTCAATGTTTTCGTTTAATCACGTAATCCTAAATACATACAGGTGAAGTGTGACTCTCTGACTTTTTATACACTTATCTCATACGCTTCCAAGTAATAATATAAGCTTTATTTATGTTACAATATATACTAATTTAAAAAAATATAACTAGCCGCTGTCTTGGCTAAAAAGCAACGATATAACTATATTCTCTACCAACCTACTATTTATTAAAGCCATATTTCTATTCCACAAAAACCCTCACTGTTTTTATGAAGGTCTAATCGTCACCTTGCTGGCAACACCGCTGTGTGTAATAATTAAATATTTTCATAACGGGCAACACTGGCCTTTGCTTATAAATCACGGGGGTTGGTGCGTGCCCGTGGAGTTAATTGGTACGGCACGATTTTCTAATTTTCCTAGTCCTAATACAATAATAAACCAATTATACTAAGAAGCAGTTGAAAAATTATGGGACCGGTGGATTTGAACCTGCGACCTTTTGCACACCGGGCAGCCGCTTTCTCCAACCAGCTACGGTCACCTCTTGGCAGGACCCTAAATTTCTCAACTGTATGTTACGTCATTTCGAGACGTCACGTTCATCCTATCTTTAGTAGGATAAGTAAGATGTTTCTTGGTATAATTTGCTAAGCATAGCTAAATGCTATAAAAATAATCTATAAGAAATATACCAATTAACAAACTGTCTTCCTATTCCAGTGGTTAACAAATGCGGCCTCTTGACTCGGGTTTGATGCCCAAAAAATGGTAGATAAAGGATAAGCGACGAAAAATGTAAAAAAAGTATCGGTTTAAATAAAAAGGTTTCTGAATTACTATTTCAATGAAAATTAGTAAATAATATCTAGTGCCAAATGGTTCTTTATACACCTTAATAAATAAATTTTAACTCACCACATTTCTAACAAAAAAAACCTGTTTCTATTCATTCACCCCTTCCGTGGGTAAATGGAAACAAACCCCATAAGGGGTAAATTCATAACACAAGTTACTCGTTAGTCGGGTCGGTATTATGTCCCATAGACTAAAATATTCTAAATATTTTATAATAATTTGTCAACGTCTCTAAAATCATACACACCATGAGATGAAAGAACCATTCATAATATTTTGTATCTTATGACCAGAAAGATAATGAAAATATTGTGAATAAAAACCTTTTGTAAGGCTTTCATAATTTTTTTGAGTATTAGTCATACCGCTTTGTATAAATTTGAGTTTTTTTTCTTATCTAGAAAAATAAACCAAAAACTAAACACAAATTACTTTGAAAAATTAGGAAATAACTAACTACATTAAACATTACACATACATAAAATAAAAGGAAAATACAAAATTATTAAATAGAATAGATCAGTCTGTAAAAAGGTTCAGTTTTTAGCTTATTCCGTCATAGTTTGTATAAATAATGTTGTAAATAAGCCCATCTACCTTCTAAATAAAACATCTTTGTAGTATTTCTTATGATTAGAGTAACGATGGAAAGAGTTTTGATAAATATAAATCTATATGTTTATCGAATCTCAAAGGTAGATGATGTGCCTAATCGGGCCTTTTTGTATGTTTTTAAGTATATTTTGTAAAGTTTTTAAAAATAATTTGTTTTTGGTTTTTGGCAATAAGTTCTTTGTCAGTTTTCTTTATGTTTCTATTCTGTTATAGCGTTTTAATTGGTTACTGTGTATCTTATTTTCTTAGTATAAGTATTTTAATTATTTTTGCTTCATTTCTTTCACGTTTCAGCCCAATTCACAACAGTACATTTATGCGCCAAATTTCATTAAAACCCACCTAATAGAGTACAAGATTATTATTAACATACATCTAAATATGCACACATCCTTAACACGACAATAATACACGTTTTCGCATAAATTTAATAATAATATTCTATAGTAGAAAATATTGTTTGGTTGAACGTGCTAATTTTATCAAAACATTCCATAACAACACGCCTATATTACTCAAAAGGATTAGCCTATCGCCATCCACCGGGCACAATTCCCACTGACAGAAAGTTCACAAATAACACTTTGCCCGACCCGGGATTTGAACTCGAGACTTCGCGGTGAAAACCGCATACGCTAAAAGCGAGATAGTTATATATCAGTTCATAGAATAATATTGATCAGTCAGCCAGTAGAAAATCGAAAAAAATATTCGAAAATAAGCAGGAAACTTTAAAAAATATTGTGAGTCATTTAAAAAGTGTTGTGTATAAATAAATACTTCCAATACTTTATTGATTTGATAGCGAGCGAAAACACGATTCTTCTTAAAGTGTATAATGTATATTATACATGTACATTATACATGTATATAAAGTGTGTATCGTGTATACATTATTCTGTCGTCGCATTGTTGTTCGGCGCACGCTGTGCGATATGCGAATGTTCAGGGTTGTCACTAAAATGTATTTGGTTCCATGCATGTGTAATAACCTGAAAGAAATATAAATATAATAAAAATAAATAAACTTTATTAGTACACAAGCTAAAAAAATGATATGTAAAACTTAAAAACTAAATACCTAAAACTAAACGCTGTACAATCAGCGGTCTTATAGCTATCCGCGATCTCTTCCAGACAACCTGAATGGACAAGAAGTAGATGTGTGAATATACATAAATTTTATACTATTATTTCAATTCTTCTTCTTCTTTGTGTCGATGGCTGAGTCTTTAATTTTGACTTTGGAGAACTTGCGAATTGCCCAGGGTGCGCCGGACGTAGGGAATCGTTGTGAATTGTTTATTTCAATAATCAGACTATTACATCGACTAAATCGAAGCCTAGATAGGGATAGGTAGTGATTTTTTTATTGTACATAAAGAAAAGTATAAAGTTGTGATACAGATTTATAAATAATTATGTACAATAGGCGGCCTTATCACTATAAAGTGATCTCTTTCAGGCAACCTTTGGATGGACAGGAATAAGTGTAGTGTTATAAATTATGAGATTACTTACTTAAGCTAAAATAATGTGTATACATAAATGTATACAAAAACTATAGGAAACATCTAGTCTATACTATTCTTAACAATAATATAGTAAGATCCCATGTGTAGATAAATTAAGCTTAATACCACTACTAAGAACACTTAGAGAGTAATAAAGCTATTAAAAAATGCCGAATTTCCCATATTTTTAATATTATCTGCTATGTTTTTATTTTAAATTGTTTCGTAGGCTTGAATTTTAATAAAAAGCTTAAGTTAAAAATCATTTTTAGGGTTCCGTAGTACCTACAAGGAACCCTTATAGTTTCGCCATGTCCGTCTGTCTGTCCACGGCATAGTGACGAAACCGTTGGTGCTAGAAAACTGAAATTTTGCATAAACATGTATGTTAACTAAACAAAGAAAGTCGTAGAGTAAAATTTGGAAAAATATTTTTTTTTCAGGTAGCTCCCCTACATGTAAAGTAGGGATGTTTTTTTTTTTGTCGCCTACCCCATAGTGTGGGGTATTGTTAGATAGGACTTTTAAAAACGTTTAGGGGTTGCTAAGACAGTTTTTTGATTTAGGGATCCGTTTGCGAGATAATTAACTTTAAAGAGCAAATTTTTGTTCGAGTAGGGCGTCCCCCCCCCCTCTAAAAGCTAAACTACTAGATCCTAAAACCTGAAAAAAATTGTGTCGGTAGTACATGTAATGAACTTTAAAGGAAAACTATAGCGGATAAGTTCACTTCATTAGTTCAAGAGGAATAGTGATCCGAAATGTCAGATGCAGTTACTCAGAATATTTCGTTCAAAATTCTTGAAACATAAATAAACATACATAATACATATATAAAATCACGCCTTTATCCCACGGGGGTAGGCAGAGACGATGGAACGTCATGTGCTTCGCTCCTTACATACTTCTTTCGCTTCCTCAACATTCATACATCTCGTCATACGTGCTAGCTGGTTTCGTGTACTACAAACATTTCCTTTCTGAAGGACGCCATTTAGTTAAAAAGTATTTTTCTATGGAACCCTACTGCGCGTGGCCCGACACGCACTTGGCCGGTTTTATGTAATAAGGATAACCTTAGTAACAAATTGTCAAAAAGAGAAGGAAATTAAGTTAAATTTAAAAAATACCTAATTATTGAATTTTTTATAACCGTAAAATGTCTATTTAGAGTTTTTCTATGGAGCTAACGGGGGCATAATCTGTATTTGGCTAAATAAGATATGCCCTACAAAACTCTTAATCAATAATGTTAAGCCTAGATGATATATCTAATGATATTGACGCCATTGAGGTTTCGAAATCTATGATCTGCTCACCAGAAAATCTGAAAGGTCATTTGGGCAACTCTAGATCTTCTTTAACTATATTTCATACCAATATCCGCAGTGTAGCCTGTAATTTCGATGCCTTGACTATTCTTCTGGATAGAATCCGTATTCAATGCGATGTCTTGGTCTTATCGGAATGCTGGTTAAGTAAGTTGTCAGTTATACCACAAATTGACGGATATACTTCCTACTCATCAGAATATCTCAATCAAAACGATGGAGTTCTTGTTTTTGTGAGAAGTGAGATCATACACACTGTAACAAGAGCCCCGTTAACTGACGCAAATGGTCTTATTTTGAAGTGCAAAAATGACTGTGCTATTCTTGCTGTATATAGATCACCATCATATAAAAACATTGACAACTTCTGTGATAGTCTCGACCAGTGTCTTATATCATTAAGCTCAATTGCCTCAGTAGTTTTGATTGGCGATATAAATATAAATATTGCGCCAAATAGTAGTGACCGAAATAGTTGTAAATACTTGGAAACATTAGTATATCATGGTCTTCTACCTGCCCACGTCCTCCCCACTCGCCACGAAAATTGCATTGATCATATTATGTTAAGAACTAATAAATATGCAGAAGCATTCATATTGGACTCTTCTGTATCTGACCATGCTCCAACGGTTTTTCGCCTAGACTTTAAAATAATAAGAAACAAATCAAATACCTATTACTTGAAAATAGACTATTCATCACTAATTGTCCAACTAGAAAACACTGATTTCAGTTATATCTATAAATCAACAGATGCCAATTTTGTGGCTACCGAGCTAACAAATATCATAGCAAGTACTGTTTCTGACCACTCGAAAAAAATAACTGTCCCTCACCGTAAGCGAATCATAAAACCATGGGTGACTCCGGGTTTAGTCCGTTGTATCAGAAACAAGGATAGGCTACATAAAAAAGCAAGATCTGATTCAAATAATGCTATATTACAGATTACCTACACTCGATATCGAAATTTTTGTAACAATTTACTGAAAAAATTAAAAATAGCTTATGAAAAAAGTGAATTTAAAAGAAACAAAAAAAAATCCTAAGGGCACATGGAATACAATGAATAAAATAACAAATTATAAAAAATTACCAGCTCGTTCAAAAGAATTACTAACTTTAACTTCTGATCCGTCTGACTCGCTGAATATGGTCAATGATTACTTTGTTAGTGTAGGGGAAAACTTGGCAAACTCAATTATGAGTACACATAATCCAAATATATCTGAAGAATCAAATAGTCGAGAAAAATCAAAATCTCCTAGAGACTCTATGGCATTATTTGAAACAGATTTAAAAGAGATCGGGAATATTATTGCAAATTTGAAAAATGACTCTGCTGCAGGTGCAGACAAAATACCAACACTGGCAATTAAATACGCCAAAGACAGTTTAACTCCACCCCTAACATACATGTGTAACATATGTTTAACTACAGGTGTTTTTCCGGATATCTTGAAAAGAGCGCTAGTTCACCCTATTCACAAAAGTGACGCTAAAAATCATATAGGTAATTATCGACCTATCTCGGTCCCAACAACAGTTTCGAAGATTCTAGAAAAAGTTTTAAATACTAGACTTACAACTTTCTTAAGTAAAAACAACATTATAGCTCAAAACCAATACGGCTTTACGAAAGCTAAATCAACGGAGGATGCTACTCTTGAACTTACAGAGACTATTGTAAAGGGCCTTGATAGATCATCAAAAGTAATAGGAGTATTTCTTGACTTATCGAAGGCTTTCGATACCGTTTCCATTCCGCTATTACTTCGTAAGTTAGAAAATATTGGCATACGAGGAATTGCACTTGATATTTTTAAGTCCTATCTCTCAAACCGAGTCCAATGTGTTACAATAGATAACAACCTCAGTTCTTACGCGCCTCTCTCTTTTGGAGTGCCTCAGGGCAGTGTATTGGGCCCTACACTTTTTCTCATTTACATAAATACTTTATGTACCAAAAAATTACCTAACTGTAAGATTATTACCTATGCCGATGATACAGTGCTCGTTGTAAATGGTAGAAATTGGGCTGAGGCTAAGCAGTACACGGAAAATGCTCTCGAAGAGGTAATGAAATGGTTATACGCCAACTTACTTACTTTAAACGTCCTCAAAACAAAGTACATAACCTTCACTCTACGTCCCAACACACAACCTTCAGCTGAATTCCAAATGAAAGCGCACACATGCAATCAGCAAACCAACTGCCCTTGCCCTAGTTTGACTCGTACTTCTAATATAAAGTACCTAGGAATTATAATTGATAGCTCCCTAAATTGGTCAGCGCACATAGCAAGCGTCGTGAGTCGTACTAGAAAACTCATTCCAATTTTTAGAAAACTAAGATGTTCTGCTGATCGAGAGACACTGTTATGTGTCTACTTTGCGCTAACTCAAAGTCTACTGTAATACTGTATCACAACTTGGGGTGGGGTTGGTATAACCAGCCTACTTCCCCTAGAACGTGCTCAAAGAGCGATTTTAAAGGTTATGCTTGGAAAGCCACGGCGATACCCTACTGTTCTCCTGTACGCTGAATGTGCTGTATTGACCATTAGACAACTATTTATCAAATCCGTTATCCTCCGAAAGCACAAGAGCGTTGAATACAAGCCAATTTTAACCAGAAATAAGACCAGGGTATGCTCTATGATAGCGCACAGAACAACACTTGCACGTTGTCAGTACTATATAAATAGTAATAATTTATATAACGTCGTAAATCGCATTAATAATATATATCAATTACCCTACAGTAAGTGTAAACAAATATTAAATAGCTGGTTACAAAAACTTAATTTTGATGAAACAGAAGAGCTACTTCACATTCATGCCTAAAACGAACTTTCACTCCAAAACCTACCACACTTACACACTCAACCCACACACAAACATTTACCCACAACATCTACACGCCACACACTATCTCAATATACATACACTTCCACATTTTATATGGTATCTGACTCATATTTTATATTTATTTTATAGTCTTTTACATCATTTTCAAAACTGTTTATTATTATTTTATTCTATTCTCTTGATTTAAAATTGTAATTTTTAGATTGCACTGTGCAGGGTGGTGGACGCTGATGGCTGTGATACAGTTTATACTAGTACAGCTGTCAGCGGCGACCTCTTATTTACATTTTAATTATATAATTTAAGTTAAGTAAGTCTAGATTAAATATTTAAGAGCATCTGTAAAAACTTATGTTGTGAAAAATAAACTTTATTATTATTATTATTATTATTATTACAAAAGAGAAAAATATTTTAATATCGTGTGCCAACCCTGGAAGGTTCGCAGTGGCTACCCGTGTAGGGCGTATGTTGCATTTTTTTATTTCGTCGAATATCAAATTTTTTTGATAGTTTTTTTACCATACTTATCTGTTTCGGACGCTTTTTTATGATACATTTTAAAATGTTTATTTTTAAATCGACACTAGTTGTGGGCCGCGGGTTTACTTTCCTTTTATATATATTGTTATTTTGCTCTACATTTTTGTATTTTTGAAGAATATTTTATTATACCACGAGTGGTAGAGATTTTTAAAACAAGTGCCTTCACTAGTAGTTAAGCTCTTGTGAACAAGCTCAAGGGCGACAGCACCACCGTCTTACCTTTTACCTGCCGCCAAATAGTAGTGCTTACATTACAGTGTTACGGTTTGGTGGTGAGATCAGGCCCTGAAATTACTGGCATTTGAGGCTTAACACCGTAGTCCTCAGCTGCAGCGACGCATCAAAATCTGATTTTGTGAATTGTTGATGTCCATGGGCTGTACTCTACTTACCATCAGGTAGACTACACGTTCGTTCACTGTAGTGATAGTATAAAAAGAAAAACTCCACATCACATCTATTAAAACTCCATAAAATCTGCTCTCAACTATTGACTTATTTTTTTTTTACATTTTTTGTACCTACACCTAATTGACTCTATTTAATTATCACTATCATTATCACTACATAGTATAAAACAAAGTCGCTTACCGCTGTCTGTCTCTCTGTATGCTTAGATCTTGAAAACGATGCAATGGATTTTGATGCGGTTTTTTTAATTGATAGAATAATTCTGCACTGTCATATACCTATTAGGTTTAGACCCGTAATGGTAAAAAAAAAAAATAAGTAATTAATAAATAAATTTCGAAGATTTTATGTATAAAACTTGCATAATAATAATAGTAATATATCGAAAATAATAGGAAAGAAGCATTTTATTCTGGCATAAGAAAAAAAGCTTAATACCATAGACAAAGCGTCTAAAATCAAATAATTCTAAACATTTTTCATAATGCCAGAAATGGTACGCATCTCAGCACAATACTGCAGCGAAACCAGGGCGAAACGCTAGTTATGAATAAACAAACATACACGAAATTTATTGAGATTAAACATGGAAAAAACCAAATAAATGTTTCCCTTCACTCCATTACTATCCAATATGGCTGCCACCATTTTGGCGCGAAATGACTATAATTCTATATTTTACGACTTTGTCAACGATTATAATGCAAATTATCTATATTTAGTCATGTGAATATTAAAAATAATATCGCAACAGCACATATTTTTATATGTTGCATAACTTATATTTAAATGTCGTTTTTTTATAAAGGTTTTTTTTTGGTCTTTGTTTGTTAAAGAAGGTTAAAAAGCCAATTTTCAATTTATTTTATAGCATAAAATAAAATTTTATGTGTGAATAGGATGTAGTTGACAGAAATCTAATCCTAAATTATGTCTAGACATATTTTAGGCTTAAATTTTAGTTATTCTAATCACACTTATTAAAAAATGTTGGCACCTCTGGGCTGTCAAAATGTCACAACATTTTAAGCTTAATTCGTTTTTATTATTCTGTGGTTCAAGGTTCTTTTGAAAAAACCTGTACAGTATTTTTTTTTTATTCGTATTTTAAACTTTGTAATATGGAAAAGTATATTGTATAATAATTAGTAAAAAAATATTGTAATGTATAATATGTATACCCATTTGGTAAATTGGTAAATGGTAAAGTTTTCATTAGTAATTAATTAAGACCTCGTTGGTCTAATAAACGTAAGCGACCACTCATAGCGACGTCTCGGGTCCGATTCCCGGGTCGAGCAAAAGTGTTTTTTGAGATTTAACACCAGAAACCTTTTAGTAGCAGTACTGAGTTGAATTTTTTCCGGCGAATGGCAATAGACTCAACCTCTATCACATAGTCTGACGTAAAATGCCAACATAACTGATGGAATATGGGTGCTGTACACCGGGTATCAGGTAGACTACACGTTCGTTCACTGTAGTGATAGTATAAAAAATAAAAACTCCACATCACATCTATTAAAACTCCATAAAATCTGCTCTCAACTAATGACTTAATTTTTTTTTTTATTTTTTGAACCTACACCTAAAATATGACTCTATTTAATTAACACAATCATTATCACTACATAGTATAAAACAAGGCCGCTTACCGCTGTCTGTCTGTATGCTTAGATCTTTAAAACGACGCAATGGATTTTGATGCGGTTTTTTTAAATTGATAAAATAATTGTGCAGTATCGTATTAGGTTTAAATAAGGCCAACATAACTGATGGAATATGGGTGCTGTACACCACTGCTACCCCTTCTGAGTAATATAGGCGTGATATCCCGTTGAGCCACAGATACCTCAGAATGATCTACTAACTTCTGGCAGCGATTTACCCTGGCCATAATGGAAGGCATTAAACTGGCTCCGTACCCAATTTGGTTATCATCATTCAGCCTCTCGTAGTCCACTGCTGGATATAGGCCTCTCTCAATGTGCGCCACAATACCTGGTTCTGCGCATTCCGCATCTAGTCCTCTCCAGCGACCTTCTTCAGATCGTCAGTCCACCTGGCAGGGGGTCCACCAATTTGATCGCTGCCAGGCAAACTTAGCAAAATGGGGTTACGCAGACTTCGCTGATTGTGAATGCGGTGCCAGTCTCCAAACGATGGTTCACCTTCTTTCATGACCTTTATGTCCCACCACCTGTACCATAGACGACCTGTGGAGCGCCACCGATAATGCCATCCTTATAGCAAAATTTTAGGTCAATAAATTTAATATTTATACATTCCATGTGTTTTCCATTGGCACGCAAAGAAGAAGATGTTATGTTAGATGGTTAAACCCGATCACATCATGCATGATTACCCATCTAAAAACTGACCAAGGCAAGCATAGTTTAAACTGTATATCGATCAATCCTATACTTAGAAACCAGCTCCTCCAAATAAGGGGAAGTCCAAGTATACACGGTCAACGTATACAAAACCAATATAAGCTGGTCCCGCGTTTTATTGACTTCCCGTGCGATGCAATACCAGCTTGTTCTGGACCTGTAAAGGTTGATCGGTACCCGTCCGCGTCTGTACCAGTTGACTTCGCAACAAAAAACCAAAGAGTATACGTACCTTTATTTTTATCTTTCTTTTTCTTAACCTTTTACTATTTATCAGCATTTTTCTCATTTGCGTACAAGTATTTGTAATTAAACAATGATATGCAAGCTTTAAACAAAAACATTATATTTTTTATTGCGGCCATGAATATGCGCCCGCGCAACTGGGTACTGTTGTGCACAAAAGTTATTTACAAAGATATAAAATTAACATGACATTCAATAACAGGCTTGTTGGTCTAGTGGTTAAGGTATGTGAACTCTCACCACGAGTCATCGGGCTGGACCACCATCAGGCAAAAGTGATATTTGGGCTTATTTTGTCAGGCAAGAGTTAGATGCTTATATTACACAGAAGGCAGTGGCCGAGGTGTACAATACCCACATTTCCCTTGTTATGTTTAGCCTATTGCCATCCTACGGGCATAATTCCAACTCCGTGCTCCTATTTTAAATTTCCGGACGAAAAGTTCACAAATAACGCTTTACCCGACACGGGAATCGAACCCGGGACACCGCGATTAGAGGCGCACAAGCTAACCCCATGACCATCGAGACAGTAAATCATGTGTTTAAAACATAATTATTAAATTGGACAATAAAATCCAATGTTGATTTTTCAAATTATAAATAACCGAAACTCGGTTGTTATTTGTTTTAATTATGATGATATATATTATTAATTATTGAATATTAATTAATTAAGTTAATTATGTGTTATTCAGAATATAATTTACAAATGATTTAAGTAAATCATTAATTAAATAAACAGAACATAAATTGATACAATTTATTTTTCATGTTTCAATATTTTGGTGCAAACTGGATCGATTTTAAAGTAATTTTGCACACACAATTCCTTGAGTAAAATATGTATAGGCTACTTTTTATACACGTCTTACTTCTAAAGCTAGTGCACGGTTGGCAAAATGGTTAAAGCGGTCACCTCGCCGCTTTCAATTACGCTGGTGCTGTGGGTTCAATCCCTACTCGGGACAAATCTTTGTGTGAACCGCAAAAATTTGTTCTGACTCTGGGCGTGTAAAATGTATGTTTGTGGACACCCCCGCGACACAGGAGTCATTCCTAGTGCGGGCGGAGTTTTTTTTTTTAAATAAAATTAATTATAAAATACTGAAACACTTTTGTCCGCAACGATACTTATCTAGTCACACACCATATTAAGCGCAGACACGTTTGTAGGACTTTTACCGTTATTGCCTATAGGATATTTGCATGCGAGAGAATGCATTTTATTTCGCTACCATAAGGGTAAGTCTACGCACATACATATTGTCTGCACGTGTGGCGTAGTGGTTTAAGCGGTCGCCTCGCCGCTCTCCACTGCACTGGTGTTGTGGGTTCGATCCGCACATGGGACAAATCTTTATTTATTTATTTAATACTTTATTGTACACAAAAGATTAATATACATAAAACAGTAATAGTATACAAAAGGCGAGCTTAACTCAGTGCTTGAGTTCTCTTCCAGCAAACCTAGAGCAATAGAGGAGACGATGATGCCATAGAGGGCAAGATAAGTGTACAACTTAAGAGGAATCCAAATTATTATTATTATTATATCTACCTAGTTTAGTACATTATTCTGACATCAGAAATGAGAGGAACCATCTTCAACATAAGGAGTTTTCCTCCGTGCTATGAAGAGCACGTTAAGCCGTCGGTCCCGGTTGCCATTTGAACATCTATGGCAGTCGTTACGGGTAGTCAGTGGCAAGAAAGTCTGAGAACTAGTCTAACAAAGAGTATCGTATTACCTCGTACTGGGTTGTGGAAGTCTGATGGCCGTCGCTCCACGTAAAATACTGATAGTTAGCTGAATATGATAGACTAGAAGCCGACCTCTATGTTATTGGGGAACGGCTCAGCAGAATGGAAGATTTTATTCTGACAGTCTTTCTCTTGCATTTTATTATTGACAATATTTAGCGTATTGACTTGTCAAAGCTTCATAAAAACCAGTGAATACGTAAGATACTCGAAAGGAACTATTTCATAGACAGAATGGGAACTGTGTGAAGAAAAATAGTGCTAAATTAAATCTAAGGAACAAAAACAAACTCGCTGTGTCCACTACAAGGCTCCATAAAATCTCTAACTCATTTCCAGGTCAATGTATACGCTTTAACAATAAACTTCCTTTAGACGCAATAGAATTATCGATAGGTAAATTTGAAATTTGATTATGTCAAAAAGTATACTACAGTATTTCGGACTACATAAATGATGATAGTATTTGGAAATGAATTGCTCTTCTTATGTGACTTTTAAATGTATACTTATTGTTATATTTTTCATTTTAAAAGATGGTGCACATGAGTTTCTCAGCAGCTCTTCTCATGATGCAATGCCCTTCGGAGCTGGTACTTGGATTGATTTTAATTTGATTTTAAACAGTTTGATTAAAATTAATCTAAGCCCCGGTTATTCAAATCATTGTAATTAGTATAATTTAGTTTTACTTATAATTTATTTATATATCATTTGTTTGTAATATTTTGACGGGTTCAAGCGCCTCCTATAAAAATAAATGATTTGAATTTGAATTTGAATTTTAAAAAATCCAAAAATTTACAAATTTATAGGTGGGGTGTCATAGAATTCATCCACATCGACCTCGATTGCAGAAAACGTGTTCAGAACTTCCGTCAATAAAGATTAAAAAAAAAAGGCTGACGGCATCGCCACGTTGAATGGCAATGCTG
This sequence comes from Hypena proboscidalis, assembly GCA_905147285.1. Classification (NCBI taxonomy): domain Eukaryota; kingdom Metazoa; phylum Arthropoda; class Insecta; order Lepidoptera; family Erebidae; genus Hypena; species Hypena proboscidalis. Next base: position 1,859,332 of record LR990153.1, read on the forward strand.
ATTCTGAGTCAAGTAAAAGCCAGCCTTCTAATCACGTGAAGCATCGATTAACCGCTTAGAAATATCTTAAAATATTAACAGGGACTCGGACCCCATGAAATATTATCAATAATATTGCGTGTGTGCGGCGCTGATCTTACAATTTTCGACCGTGTTTTCGTTGAGAGTTTATCAGTAGCAAGCTGGCGTTGGATATATGCAGTTGAAATGTGGGTGTTATACACCTCTGCCTTCCCCTCTTAGTCAATATGGGCGTGATGTTACGGTATCATTTACGGAAAATATACCCTTAAGTTCATTCCTAGAATGGAAAGAGCAAATTGTTGTGAAGATGCCAAAAAAGTAAATTAATTTCGTTTATGGAAATATTTAAAAGTCATGTTAAAAATTGCTTCAAAGGTCGTGGTTCCATGAGGTATCCCGGGGCAAGGAAAATGTCATTTGTAAACTTTTCGTCAGGAAATTCACAATAGCAGCAGCACAGAGTTGGAATTGTGCTGGGTGGATAGCGATAGTCTAACATTCTAACCCATGACACCTAAACATAACAGGAGAAATATGGGTGTTGTAAACCTCTGCCAAACCCTTCTGGGTAATATACACGAGATTTAATGTATGTTATACTGACAGTTAGTCCAAATCGATTAGAGTAAAAGAAAAAATGAAGAGTTTTTTTTATTACACATTTAATTGATGACGTCACACATCAAGTGAGTTCTTTTCAAATACTATCGGAATTCAGTCTTTTCTTTGGAGTTCTTTGTGTGGATGTGCTGTATATTATTATTATTTAGACGTCGGCGCGGGAACCCGTTCTGAGGCGGGTTTAGGCCGTGACCTCGAGGGAGGAGACGATGGAGTATCGATATTGGCGATGTCGATACTTCATTTAAAAGAAATAAAACTATCGATATAAAATTCTTCTTAACTTACACACAACGCCATCTATGCAGAGCTTTTTCTTCGTCGTCGTGTCGATGGCTGAGACAAATTTATTTTGACTTGCCATCGTGGTGAAAGGATTAGCCAATTCGCTTTGGAGACTCGCGAATTGCCCAGGGTGCGCCGGACGTAAGGAATCCGAGAGAAAGAGAGAGAGAAAGCAAAGCAGAGCTTGTACTGTGGGTACTAGAATCACTTATACTAATATATATATACTTTTTTGTAAATACATACTTATTATACGTATTATATCACATCGATAGTTTTATTTATATGTTGTGAATAGGGTTTTCAACAGGAAAGATAGTGTGGAAAAGTGGTTTGGGTAATGGCCTCGCCGCTTTGTGTAGAGAACACTTGTGTTGTACGTTCGATTCCGACTGATTTGTTCTGAGAGTGGGTGTGTTTGTGTGAGGGAATATATTATGTATTGGGCCGTGTCATTTTGATCATTGGATAGTGTTATTGCTTCTAGCATTCTAACAAATTTAAAACAAAACCATTTATTGATAGCATCGATTGGCGTCGTTCGGTTTGGTGTAACAACACCCTTTAGTTATAAGTTGACTTACTTAACTTCATGCAAACAATTATTATACAGGTTGTAAATTACATCGTGAGGAAGCCGACTACCAGTGATTCAATACTCGATTCTAAGACCCTGAGATTTCCTTTCTCTTATGATGCGTAAATATTTATCTAGAACGATTTTCAGATGTAAAACTTTTGAATCAGGCGCTGCATAGGGACAAACAGACAGACAGCAAGCAACGACTTTGTTTTATACTATCTAGTGATTATAATATATCGACACTTCATTTCGCAATACGATCCCCTCACTAAAATGCGCGTCACTTTCGTGTTTCATCTTTTACACCTTCCATGATGCACCTCGCGATTACCCATCTCTCTCACACGTCGGACCTCTCGCTCGCTCACTCCTTGCGTACCAAAGGCTTAGATTTAACGCATGTTTATTTTTTTCTTTGGAATATTGACGGTTTTTATGCATGTTGCCGTTTCGGATAAGTTGATATTATTATGTATTTTGACCGGTTATTTTAGGGTTAAATATTCGTGATAGGTTGTTTAGGGTAAAGTGGCTTCAGAGAACCGTTTATTATATTTACATCTATATACATTTCATTACAAATGTTCTTACAAGTTGACAGGTGAAAACACAGGATAGCTAATACCTAATATATATTTTTATACATATTATAATTTTACAAAAAAGGAAAAAAAATACGACAAAAGCTCTAATAAAAAGTAAGAGAGAAATACATAAGTAACATTCAACGTCTCGCCTCATCTGTGTATAACTTGAAAGAATACAGTAAACGGCCTATATTTAAAGAATTATCCCCGTACTTCTAACCGTTGAGGAGTTTTATCTTCCAGCATAAACTCAGCAACATCAAATGCTGACTGCGAGATGCAAATATGCGAGTAGCTTTATCTAATGTACGAAAAACAATATAGAAACCTTAAAAAATTGAGGGCTGTCCTCGATTTCTCTATGATTCTATCATCAGATCGTAACCTAATAAAAATGGGACTACATGACAAGTATACTCTTTCAAACAAAAAAAAAGAATTTTTAAAATTAGTTCAGGCGTCTTTGCGTAATCGGGGGGAAAACAAAAAAACTACTGGTGGTAGAGCTCTTGTGAATGAGCTCGAGGGCGGCAGCACCACCGTCTCACCTTTATCCTGCCGCCAAATAGTAGTGCTTCCATTACTGTGTGCCGGTTTGGTGGTGAGATCAGGCCATGAAATTACTGGCACATGAGGCATAACACCGTAGTCCTCAGCTGTAGCGACGCATCTATAATCTGCTTTTGTGGATTGTTGATGTCCATGGGCTGTACTCCACTTACCATCAGGTGGACTACACGTTCGTTCGCTGTGGGCGTAGAATAAAAAAAAAAAAAAAAGAAACCTCCTCCTTTTTATTGAAGTCGGTTAAAAACTGTTTTGCCTAAAGCATTTAACCTTATGGTATTAATACCCATATTTATATATTTGCCGCCAGTAATGTTAACAGTAAACCTGACAACTTTTAATGGTTTCTTTAACACCTGTCAATTTAAATCGTTCGCCATAAATCATGGCATTATTCGGTTTTTGTTGATACTTAATAAGTTGGGAATGATTCATTGTGGTTTATGGACAGTGGAAAAGCAAGATCGCTAAAGTAAATAAATAAATAAATATTTCACGACGCACACACAACGCCATCTAGTCCCAAACTAAGCAGAGCTTGTACTATGGGTGCTAGAATAACTGATACTAATACATATATATTTTTCTTTTGTAAATACATACTTATTATACATAGAAACACCCAGACTAAAACAAACCCCCATGTTCATGCACACAAAGATTTGTCTTAAGTGGGAATCGAACTCACGACCTCGGCGTCACAGTCAGGTACAGTGGGCCAACGAGTTAGCCAACATAATTAGCTAATTAGCATAATTAGCTAATTAACATAATTAGCTATGCAGGGCAAAAACTTCTAAGTCATAGCAAAGACTTACTACACCAGTTATGGATAAGTGAGTTACATATCTAAATAGTGGGTATATTACACTTATTAAATATGTAATTCACATATGCATTTCTATTGCAGTCAGTTTTCACTATGGCATAGAAATTTTTGCCCTGCATACCTAATTGCTTGGCCCACTGTACACTACCCACTCCGCCATCCGGTCGTCAAAGTGCTTGTATTAGCGCTTGTTACACTGGTTATGGAAAATTTTAAGTGTTTAGTTTTAGGTTTTCAAATGTAAATACTAGAATATAAGTGTTTTGGTTGTATACAGTAAACTAAACATTTGATACAAACTTTATATGCACCGAGAAATAGTAGACATTTCATTACGTTCACGTGTGGTGTAGTGGTTTAAGTGGTCGCCTCGCCGCTCTCCACTGCAATGGTGTTGTGGGTTCGATCCCCACATGGGACAAATCTTTGTGTGATTCACAAAGATTTGTTCTTAGATTCATTGGGACCATTGGATAGTGTGATTGCTTTCTGGCGTTCTATCTAAATCATTAAGAAATCTCCAGCTTACAAGGTTCTCCCTACTTCAATCGACCTGCATCTGAAGTCTATTAAAATATTGCCAGACCGGTCTAGGCAGCTTGGGGCCAGAAGGCAAAGCTTCCGAGATTAAAACAAAAGGTTTAGGAAACGTATTTTCTACTCGCCACCAGTCACATCTGGTTTGGGAAGACGATTTGCCGATAGGTGCGATACTAGGAAAAAAAAATTAGGCTTTAAGTCCCTGGGGTACGGTGGAGTGCCTAATCGTGCATAAGGTGTCTGGTATCCTTTTTCATTTTTAATTTATCATTGCCACTTGCTCCAGCTCTACGGTTTCTGGGGTATTATTATTGTGTATATAATAGTTTAGACAGTAGTTAGTCCCTCAAACTCATTCACAAGGGCTCTTCCAGCAGACATCTTATTTATTTATTTTGGTTAGCTTACGACTGTTTACACAAGTAATATTACATATAAATTTAATACAGTTGTATCATGCTAAGCGTAACAATCAATTAAAAGCTAACACCACTTGCACGGTTTGGTTAAACTTAAATTCTAAAAAAAAAAAACATTATGAAAATAAAAATAAAAATTATAAAAATGAGGCAGATTAATTAACAATAGATAATATGGTAACAATTAAAAATAATAAATACAGATTTGATGGTTAAATTTAAAGATATACATTTTAATAAATAAATTATAGGTTTAAATTCAAATTAATATAGTATTGCAATCCATTCAATTAATAATTAATTGTAAATATACATTATTCTATGCAAAAATCTATTAATAAATTTTTTAAATACCTATTCAAAAATTGTTCTCATAAAATTGCCGTTTGTATCCACCTGTATGTCTATCAGGTCACTAAATTTGTTAAAAATTTTACATAATCTAGGTAAAGGTGAATTGGCACCTAGAACGGTTCGACGTAAAGGAGGACACAAAGGTGTAATTATGTTTCTAGGGTACCGAGAATCTCACAAGTTCCAGTAGTTTGGGACAGTCAATTTTGTTGGTCAGGAGCTTGTAGATAAAAATGGCATCTGTAATGTCTCTGCGCTTGGATAAAGAACAAATTTGAAAGCTTTCTAAGCTATGATATCTTAAACGTTATGAGTATGGTAGACTCAACATATCCTTACGTATCGATACATACGGAGGTATGTATCGATACGTAAGGATATGTTGAGTTGAGAGGCGTTTTTCTCCGACGTTCTTAATCTTGATGTGATCTTTATAATCGTTTTAAGTTATAAGCAAAAGTATTTTTATATGGTGGGCTTTAATTGGCAATTGGATGTGTCTAGTTTTTTGATGAAATATACAGGACATGAACATCCACAATTCACAAATAATGCAGTACGATATTATACGATTAGCTTTCTCTAAAGTTAAAGAGGAAAAAATTGATTGATTTTTCTTTCTTTCAATATATATCTTGAAGTGGCCGTGGCGAAATGGATGAGGGTTTGAATCCTGGCCATTACACCGCGGACGTAAACTTCTTCTTAACACTAGCGAATTAAGCTAGGGGGTTAACAAGAATACCAGTATTTTGTTTTTGAAAACTACTGATAAGATTTTCTTTAAAAAAAAAACAAAATAAAAGAAAAATTAGTTTCTGATCTACTTTGGTGTCGGAGGAATTCTCGGACGATTCATCATATTATTTTTCTTGTTTTAAGAAATAGGAAAGGCATAATTATGCTTTAGCGTAGGAGTTGGAATTGTGCCGTGTATGACAATAGGCTCACCCTGACCGTATGTCATATTATGGACCTAAGCATTAACAGATAAGTTGTGGGTGTTGTACACCTCTGCCACATCCTGTGTTTTATAGGCGTGACGTTATACTATTATTATTATTGTATTTGTAGATCTTCCCACAAGCATTTCTCTTGTAACTTGTACCACGTCAAGATTTACCTGTTTTAAATATACGTATAAGATATTTAAGTGAACTTTTCATATTTACGTTGTCATGCGCGCGTTAATATCATTTCATACCTATAGTACTTGTGATAAGGTAAATGACCCTGTTATCGTCACAGGCGAAGGTTCATCATATTTTGATGAACCTTTTATAAATATCGGTAGGCTTCTAAAAAAAGAAAAAGCTTTTTTCTGAATTGTGTGTCGTGATCAGCATTTTAAACGGAGTTACTAATTTACTTTTTTTAAATTAAAACATGACACATAACACATAGGCGTGATGCCTATATTACCCAGAAGTATGTGGCAGAAGTGTTCAACATCTACATTTCACCTGCTATATTTAGGTTTCATGGGATAGGGGGTGAGCCCATCGCCATCCACCGGGCACAATTCCAATTCCAATTCCCGCGGCTATTGTGAATTTCCTGACAGAAGGGTCGCAAATTTTTTCCGACGCGAGAATCAAACCCGAGATATCGCAGTGAGAGGCGCGTACGCTAACCACTGGACCATCGAGGCAGTTAAAACATGCTCTCTGACATATAGAGGTAAAATTAATAAATTATTAGTAAGCTCAAACCCATCTATAATCATACCCCTACAAATTTGCTTAACTTTATTCAATTCTATTAATCTTACTATCAATAAACCTCGCAAGAATGTAAAACAAACAGCAAAACCTACATTTCGCCAGCAAAACATGCGTGTTAAGAGACAGGTGTTTTTAAATCGTGGTAATTTCTAGAATCGCCGAACACCTATTTAACGCTGTACCTGTCACGGCTAGGCTAATTATACCAGTGAACCTAGCAATTGGTTCTACAAATTCCAGCAAGTAATATATACTTTCCTTTTCTATGTAGATTTCGCTAAGGCATTTGACACAGTAACTGTCCTCATTTTTATAAAAAGCTTAAAAAATAGGTATTAGTGGTGTATCATTACAATTTTATATAGACAACGGTCAAATCGAACATAAGCCCTCAAAGTTGATAATTGGATAATTAAGGAACTTCATAATGAGTACGGTGTCACACAAGGAAGTATTCTAAGCCCTACACTAATTCCAACTCTGCTCAAGAATTGAAAACAAACAGAAACCCACATTTCGCCAACAAGACTTGCGTGTTTAGAGAAGACAGGTGATTTAAAAAAAGTAATTTCTAGAATCTTTGAATACCTATTTAACACTGGAGACATGTGACAGCTAGTCTAATTATACTACTGCGTAAAGATTGGTTCTACAAATCTCTAGAAGCTATTTTTATTTAAATATTACTATTTGGTCATTAAATAAACTAAATTGGCAGATTTGGCCCCAGATTTGCTTGTGTCGATTTTGGTTTAAGTTTTTTTTTCAATTTCATTTTGTTGACAGAAAATTAATGTTTAACATATTTTTATTATTTTTTTACCCATGAATTTTTCGATAGTTTCCTTGCCAAAAACGTAATTGAAACTTAAAACTGGTACTCGGAATTGATTTCATTGACTTTTCAATAAATATATCGTTTTTGAATCAACAACAATCTTTTACTAGTTTAGTATCTTATTAAGTCAAAAAATTGTTATTTTAACCTTAACCTTTACCTTTTACCTAGAAGAATGTGACAGAGGTATTCAAGTAATATACCCACACTTCACCTGTTATGTGTAGGACCCATGTGATACGAAGTGAGCCTATTACCATTCACCGGTCATGATTCCAACTCCGTGCTGCTATTGAGAATTTTCTGACGGCAAAATCCCAAATAACCATTTTAACCCAACCCGGCACTCGAAGTTGCATACGTCTCCACTACACTAACGAGCCAGTTTGGTTAGAATTACAAACAATTTTGCTTACAAGACGCGAAAAGAAAATAATGATACGTTCGACAACTGGTGTTCTCACCACACATAATAACTGTGCAGAATTCTTAATGTCCCCGCCCCGGCTTCGCACGGGTACAATGCTGATACTAAATACACTACAGAAAAACTGTGAACGTTGTATATAAAAACACAGCGGCCCGCTCCGGATTCGCACGGGTATATAATATATTATAGCCTATGTCACTCACTGAAAAAATGATTAAAATCGATCCAGTACTTTGATTTATTCATTACTGCCCGTGGCCCGCACGCGTTAAATTTGGAGTAAAACAATTCCCCCTTTCTATGCATGTATTATACATAAAAACCTTCCTCTTGAATCACTCTATCTATTGGAAAAAACCGCATCAAAATTCGTTGCGTAGTTTTAAAGATTTAAGCGCACATAGGGACAGAAAAGGCGACTTTGTTTTATACTATGTAGTGAAGCCAAACTGGTTATAATAATATAAGGCTTTAGATTCAGGGGTCACTTACAATCGAACTAACTTGGTATCGAACAATATTACTCATTCGTTTGGAATTGCGATTGTAAGTTTGTGGGTTCGAATCCTGCGCGACCTTGTTACTTTTCGACATAACAAGCAGTATTTTAGGTGTCCTTAAATAACATAACATTACGCTTATATTGCCCGAAAGGGGGTGGGCAACCACTGGGTACACATTCAACACCATGATTCTATTAAAAATTTGCTGACAAAAAATCCGAAATACCACTTTCGATCGAACTCCGCAGTGAAGTTGTTTGCACGATACCAATGCCTAAAAAACAGTTTCTGTCTGTCTGTTGTATAGGCTATACTTCTAAACGGCTGGATATATAGATATATATTTTAATAAAATGCTAGATGCAAATAACTGACTACAAAACGCGTAACATAAGCTACTTTTTATGCTAAGATTTGCCGAAATAAACGTTTCTTTTTTTCTTTCTTTTACTCATTATTGATGTACCACACAGACGAAACCGCGGGCGAAAGTTAGTTTGTTTGTTCGATAGCTCTAATATCGAGAACTACTAGTTAAATTTTGACAATTATGTTTGTGTTTGATAGTCTTACTATCAATAAAGGTCTTAAGAATTCTAACATTACGGTAAACTCCATGGGAGCCGGGCAGTAAGGTCGAATTCGGGTCCAAGCGCGGCAGCAGCTACCACATTCCACACGTACGAAACGCGTACGAAGTTAATATAAAAATTTGCTTGTCGAAAATTCGAACCGACTGACAGACAAACCAACGGTTTCATGACCTCAAGAACAGCTAAATAAATTCGGCTGTACCGAATTTCATCATCGCCTTATCTTGACAAAGTGTGACAGATGAATTATAAGGATTAAGTGAGGTGATGTGGGTACTGACTCAAAATATGGCGATTAAATACTGGTAATGTACTTAAGAGAGATTTGAAGTATTAAAGTTAATTATGATTTGTAATATTAAAGCAAATTATAGCACAATATTAACGTTGAAAAATTAAGAATCCAGTAGTATTCAAACCTGCACCTCCCGGGCAAACGAACCAGGTGCTTTGCCAATTCAGCCATGGATTCGTTTGCTGCTAGATTTGAAATTTCTCAATCTTTTGTGCCAGCGTTATAGGTATCAGATATAATAATAATAATAAATATTTCACAACTCACACACAACGCCATCTAGTCCCAAACTAAGCAGAGCTTGTACTATGGGTATTAGATTAACTGATACTAATACATGTATACTTTCTTTTGTAAATACATACATATTATACATAGAAACACCCAGACTAAGACAAACCCCCATGTCCATGCACACAAAGATTTTTCTTAAGTGGGAATCGAACCCACGACCTCGGCGTCGTAGGCAGGTACACTACCCACTCCGCCATCTGGTCGTCTAATCTTCTTCATCGTGTCGATGGCTGAGTCAAATTTTATTGGTCCAATAAGTGGCCACTGTTATGGCGCTCTCGTCGGCGTTCATGAGCGCCTCTTGTGCAGGTGGTAGGGCATTATGGACAGTCAGTAATGTGGTCAGGTTTTGACTTGCCATCGTGGTGAAAGGATTAGCCAATTCGCTTTTAAGAACTCGCAAATTGCCCAGGGTGCGCCGGACGTAGGGAATTGTTGTGTACGTCACACGGGGAGGCTCCTTTCATGCACCCCTGGTCGTCTAATATCAGAATATATCCGAAGATCGTCAGGTAGCACCTTACCTAGACGATCCTTACTTGAATAAAATATATAACGGGAATTAACGTGTTCATGCAATTATTTACCTTTTAGGCTTTATTTTTGCCATTTTCGAAAGCAGACTGAGTCTGCTTTCGAAAATGGCCAGTGTAATCTGTTAGCCGAAACGTATTATTGGGAAGAGGCTTTAGGTGTTCACGTCGACCTCCGTGGGTCTATTATGATAGCCGAAACGTAAAGCCTAAAAGGTAAATAATTGCATGAACGCGTTAATTCCCGTTATATATTTTATTTAATCATGCAACGCGTAAGTTTAAAAGTTAATGATCCTTACTTGGTTGATAATGATAGGTGGAAGAGCTCTTGTGAGCCTAGAATCACATTGGGGTCGACTCTTACAAATGGATTTTGCTTAATATCCTTATTTTGGAGCAAATGCCATCAGACCTTCACAACCCATTACGAAGTGACATTAAACTCTTTGCTATACTAAAGCCAACGAAACAAGATAAATTTATGTTATTACAAATCACACGAATATAAATTCTATTGCTTTGTTATTTAAGTTGATTTTCGTATAATAAAAACTGTTAAAAATGTCCTAAACAATCTCAATTGCAATAGAAATTAAACTTTATGGCCTGTGAATTGGGTTTATAATTGTAAATCATAAAAATTATCTTGTTTCGTGGTCTGAACTATAGACAAGAATTATCACACTTTTGGACTCTGACTATCTGTAGCGGCTGCCATAGGTCTTCAAATGGCAACCGAGATCGACGGCTTAACAATCTCTCCGAGGCACGGGCGAAAACTCGTTATGTTTAGATGATCACCCATCCAATGGCAGACCGTAGTAAGCATTGCTTAACCTGTAAGTCAATCGGTCCTTGCAGCTTCGATTTCACCACGAGCTCTTCTTACTATGTATTATGATACAATTTGTACCATAACAAAATTTGTAAAAAAAACTGACTTATCCTCCATAACAAAACACCCACATTTCACTTATGCAACGATAGCCGAGTAGGTAGTACTGCGAAGTCAAAGGTCTCGGGTTCGAACTCACGGCACACACCTCTGTTTATAAATCTTTAAGATTCGTCTTTTCGAAGATATGTGTGTATTTATCATATAAATTATCGCTCGCTAACGGTGATGGAAAACATCGTGAGGAAACTTGCATGCTTAAGAGTGCCTAAAAAAAATAAAAATATCAAAAAGCTGCAATAACTTGCTGTAACACACATGATCATTCAATCTAACCAAAAAACACAGTCCCCAAGAATCAAAAGGACCAATCCATCATGCCTTGACATGTGGGTACCGGCAGGATAGCGATACTTATATACATACTCGCGTAATAGCCTTGTTGACTGATTCTGATAAATTATCGCTAGCTAACGGTGAAGGAAAACATCGTGAGGAAACCTGCATGCCTGAGAGCCTAAAAAGTGCTTGAGGGTGTGTGAAGTGTACCAATCCGCACTTGGCCAGCGTCGAGGACTATGGTCTTACCCTTCTCATCATGAGAAGAGGCCCGAGCCCAGCAGTAGGACATGTATTAGACACAGGGCTGCTATTATTATATACCATAAACATGAGGGTTATTTCTTTAGTGACAACAAAAAAAAGAACTATCGACCTCAAAAAATTCCCAATATTTTTTTGTCATGTCCTAACCAAACTTTCCAGTCGGTGTGATTTGCCGGTTCCTTTGAAAGAAGTGAGGCGCCTTGCGTGTTTGTCGTACAAGCAAACAGACAAAAAACCTATTGACATGTGTTAACGTAGTATTGTTTTATGGAGATGTTGTTTTAGGCGTCAAAATGGAGTTTGGGCGACAAAATTGGGTATAAGTTATCCTAGTACCATGTCAAATTGTATTTCTGGAGCTGAAGATTATTTTTCTGCAATGTATGTAGCGATCGCACGGGATTACATACATACATAACATCACGCCTATATTACCCATAAAGGTGTGGCAGAGCTGTGTACAACACCCACATTTCACCTACTATGTTTAGGTCCCATGGCATAGGGTAAGGCTAATCTTACATACTATGGATTTATTTATAAGTATTAATTTAATTCCATTGCAATATTTAAGTTTATTTTCCCTTTATAACCATCTTTAGCCATAATGTTGTTTTGGTTGTCATAACTTACACATTTTTTTTTTATACTACGCCCACACCGAACGTACGTGTAGTCCACCTGATGGTAAGTGGAGTACAGCCCAATCCAGAAAAGCAGATTATAGATGCGTCGCTGCAGCTGAGGACTACGGTGGTATGCCTCATGTGCCAGTAATTTCAGGGCCTGATCTCACCACCAAACCGGAACACAGTAATGGAAGCACTACTATTTGGTGGCAGGTTAAAGGTGAGACGGTGTTGCTGCCGCCCTCAAGCTCATTCACAAGAGCTCTACCACATAGAATTATTGTAAAAAAAACAAACAAAATATATTGTATGAATATTTTTTTAAAAAGATGGTGCACATGAGTTTCTCGCCAGCTCTTCTCATTTTGTAGAACATATTAGAGCTGTAGGGGAAAAGTCTAAGAATAGTTTTTACGCCTTGACAAGGATATCGACTGCGACATGGGGACTTTCTTTTAAAACCTTAAGAATCATTTACAGTGCTACTTATCTTGGTTCTATGTGTTATGGTGCGCCCGTATGGGCTGACAAGGCCACTGTCGGTGCTGTACGCCGCAAAATGCTTCAAAGTCAACGTCTCGCATTGATATTCTTGTGCAAGGCTTATAGGACAGTTAGCACCGAGGCTTTACCGGTACTGGCAGGTGTACTTCCGGTCGATCTCGAGGTCCAGAGACGCGCGGCAATGTATTATTCTACGCGCGATGATCTCAATAACAGCTTTCTAGGACCTCGTGTCCGCACAAAGATCACAAGACTATTTAATAATCCAACGGATGTCTATAACCACCTCATAGACGAATGGCAGCAACGCTGGGACACATCACCTAAGGGCCGTCACCTCTATCATTTCTTTCCATCCATTCGCGACAGACTTGCGAAACCATGGCTAGAGGTTAATCACTGTGTGGCTCAATTCCTGACGGGTCATGGCAATTTTAAGAGCAAACTATTTTCGTTTAAGCTAATCGATTCTCCATTCTGTACATGTTCTACATCTGAGCACGAACAAACCGCCCACCATATCATCTGGGAGTGTAGTCTCTGGCACAACGAACGTAATGTTATGTTAAATAGCTTACAATTGACATCTGGAGTGGTATACTATGAGGATCTTGTATCGAACAGAATAAATTTCCGTGCATTTAGCCGTTTCTGCCATACCTATTACAGCAATCAAATTTAGGCCCCATAATTTTGTCACTATCCGTGGTGTCTACACTCTTTCCATATAGACACTTTGTCTATATTTGGCATTGCTCAGTCTCCCGCTTTGCTCTGGAGGGAAGTAAAGATACATACTTTCCAACTCCAACTATATACTTCTGATTAAATTCGTTGCGGGTTCCAAGACAATTTTAACTCTCCCTGGGATTGCCCGTGTCATGCACGGTGCCTTTCAGTTGGTTACCGCTGTAGATCCTGGCGTCACAGGAGTCACAGTGGTGGGCGTGTGGGTGGGATTATATCCCGTAAAAGCTCTTCTCATGATGCAATACCCATTGGAGCTGGTACTTGGATTGATTTTATTTCAAATCTCTAAGTTTAATTAAAGTTAATTTAAGCTCTGGTGTCAAATCACTTTGTTACAATAAGTATTATTTAGTCAAGTAGCTAAGCTTATTTTAATTTTATATTTTTTGTATTTTGATGTTTGTTTTGACGTGTTCAAGCGCCCCTTGGGGCCCATGGAAATAAATGGTTTGATTTGATTTGATTTGTATTCACCGGCCACAATTCCAACTCCGTGCTGCTATTGTGAATTCCTGACGGAAAGTTTACAAATATAACTTTACCCGAACCGGGAATCGAACCCGAGACCTCGCGGTGACAGGCGTAACGTATACACTATAACGTATACCTTTAGACACTAAAACATATTTTGAAAACTAGCTGAAAATATACTAGGAAACAGTTGAAAAAGATATGGGATAATTTCTTAACTGTATGATACGTCATTTCGTGACGTAAATTTAGGGTTCTGGTAAGAGGCGACCGTAGCTGGATGGCTAAAGCGGCTGCACGGTGTGCAGTAAGGTCGCAGGTTCAAATCCTGCCGATCCCATATCTTTTTCAACTGTTTATTAGTATAATTTGCTAAGCATAGCTAAATGCTATAAAAATAATCAATTAGTAGCTGAAAAATACTTACAACGGGTGAAAAAAAAACATAATTACTTGCCCCGGGAATCGACTCAGACAACAAAGTAGTTACCATCTAATTAAAATTCTACCATCGCCCGATGGCTTGTTACAGATAATTTGTGCCACCCAAAGTTGCCAGTTTAGATTATCAATAACGGCGCGCATGGTAGGAATGGCAATGAGGAGTTATCCGGTGGGTTATAGGATATTGTTCTAATGGAAATTCAATTGATTTTATGGCTATTGAAGACATGACACTTCAAAGTTACACTACAAGCTTGTCGTAACTAGCGTACACACATTTTTTTACTCCTTTATTTTCTGCTTGAAGTGTGAGATGTTGCAGATTAATTTATTTATAAGTATAAATTTAAGTTTATTTTTGCTTCATAACCATCTTAAGCTATTGTGTTTTAGTTGCTATGAGATTTTCACCAGCTCTTCTCATGATGCAATACCCATCGGAGGTACTTGGATTGATTTTAATTCAAATTTCTTCGAATTAAAGTCAATGTAAGTTCCGGTATCAAATCATTTTATTGCAATAAGTATTATAATATTAATTAGTTGAGTTTTATTTTTATTTTTTTATTTTGGCATTTTGATGTTTGTTTTCATGTGTTCAAGCGCCCCTTGGAGCCCATGGAAATAAATGATTTGATTTCGGATTTCTGAACGTATGTAGGCTCATAACATTAGAAAAGGTGAGGTATTCAGAAACGGGGCATGATTATTTGGCCAAATCGATGCGAACGCGTAGTTTAAATAGTAATAGTTTGAACTCTTATGTTATTTCTCTTAATCGTACCGTTATTATAAAAAAAATATTTTAGTGAATGTTTATTGTGAATCAAAAACGGGTTTATTGTTTTTGATAAAATCTGGCATACACTCGTAGTTTATTAACGCACCACTTCAGTACACTTTTAACCGACTTAAAAAAAGGAGGAGAATCTCAATTACCTTGTATTTTTATTTATTTTTTGACATAAAGAGTATACTTTCATTGGGTCCTAATTTCATCAAGTAATAATCTAGAGAAATCGAGTGCAACCCTCAAATTCTAAAGGCTTTATATTGCTTTTCGTATATTACCGTAAGCTCCTCCAATATTTGCATGTAAACGTCAGCATTTAATGTTGGTGATCTGATGTTGGAAGGTAAAACTTCTCAACTTTAGGAGCATAGGAATATTTTTTAGGCCCTTGAAAGAATAGAGTAAAGGGCCCTTTTACTGTATTCTTTCAAGTTATACACAGATGAGGCGAGACGTTGAATATTACGCATTTTTTACTTTTAATATTATTTGGAACTCACTTCTCGCTAGATGGACCAATTTAGATGAAATGTAGCATGAACATATTACTAGATTTTTATAATGAGCTACTTTTGCTCTACGTACCACGCGGGCAGATCCTCGGGTGAAAGTGAGTTACTAGGCACTAAACGAAAATACAGTCTTCATTGAGGAAAAGGGCTCAAACAAGTACCCTTAACATTGTGACTTATTTCTGAAATCTTTTGTCCTAAATCTCTTTACTTGTAAGAACAAAGGGCTTTTTCGTCAGTTTTATGTGTCCGCTCGACGGAAGCGAACCCGGGACTCGAATTAGTATGCAAGGTTTATGATATTACGTCACGCAATATTGTAGATACAGGGTGTGGTTTTGGTGATTTATAAACATTGTTAAGTTAGGTTTTTAAATATAGATTGTTGACTCTACTTATATTCTGACTTGTATAATAACTAATTGTCTTTTCAATTTAACATTAATCAATTGCAAAATATAAAAAAAAATTAAAAAGAAAAATATTTAACTTCATGTGTTAAAATATTTTTTTACTATTTTACGGCTCAATCGCTGAACCTATCTGGGTAAAAATTGGTCTAGGAATAGATGTAAGCCCCAGAAAGGTCATAATAAATGCAGACAAACTAAGTCGCGTAACATAGGCTACTTTTTTTGATGTACCTACAACGCAGACGAAACCACAGGAGAAAGTTAGTTTGTTTGTTTGCGCTAATCTCTGGAACTATTAGTCGAATTTTAATTATTATTTTTGTGTTTGATAGTCTAACTATCAATTAAAGTTTTTTAGTATTTAACATTACGCTTTACTCTACGGGCGTAAGGCAGTAAGCTTAAATGCGGGTTAATATAAGAACCTAGAATTTAAAAAAATAAAATATGTTAACAAAGACTCGTTGACAAGGTGAGGACATAATTATATATCTAGAGTAGTAAATGTCTGTGGTTGTAAACCACAACCACAAACGATTGCGGTTGGGCTGGAACTCATCATCACTTTATTAAAGTATTGACATGGTTTTAAATATAAAATTTTATTTATTTGTGAACAGGGTTATTGGTTATTCGACTTATTCCTTGTACAGTAATATAATTTGGCCTAAATGCAATAATCTGAGCCTATAAATGTTCTACCCATATTCAGTAGGTTTTGAGATATTTTTTTTTTTTTGGTTTTTGTTAAAGTTGTGCAGATTTTGTTGTAGTTAATACCTTAGTTTATATTCTTATTTCATTATAAGTTCAATTATTATACAAATACTTAAGCTTAGGATACAAATTATTATTATGATTTTTGTTTAATTTTGCAAATAATATTAGTAATATCCTTGTAATATTTTAGAGCAAATTTTAGCTATGCCTTTTTGTATTTTATATAAGAATTAAGATAAGATAATAGAAAAAGATAAGATAATAATAAAATAAGAATTATTTATATTTATAGAAAAATAAAGAATCCAGCAGGATAATAATATCCACTTTTTATAAGCTTTTTAAAAAGGAATTATTAATTTTTTCCTCAGTAATATTATAAATTCGAAAGTAACGCACCTGTAAGTCTGTCTAATACGCTTTCACACAAAAATACTTAACCGATCATGATAAAAATTGGTGTGGAGCTAGTTATTATTATCAACATACTCCACAAGCTAGTTATCATTATATTACATTACACATCAACCTATTTTTTCAATAGAAATAAAGTAATATCTCGCAAAAAAAAGGTCTTCTTCTTCTTCTTCTTCTTCTTCTTCTTCGTCGTGTCGATGGCTGAGTCAAATTTTATTGGCCCAATAAGTGGCCACTGTTAAGGCGCTCTCGTTGGCGTTCATGAGATCCTCTCTTGTGCAGGTGGAAGGGCATTTTGGAGAGTCAGTAAGGTAGTCAAGGTTTTGACTTGCCATCGTGGTGAAAGGATTAGCCAATTCGCTTTTTAGAACTCGCGAATTGCCCAGGGTGCGCCGGACGTAGGGAGTTGTTGTGTACGTCACTCGGGGAGGCTCCTTTCATGCAAAAAGGTATACAAAAAAAATCAACTGCCTGTATAGCCCCCATAATCTTATGGTGATTAGCACATCGTAAAAAGTTGTTGTTCAATGGGATGCAAACGTTGTTTCTGAGATATCTATGGGAAATCGTAAAATATGACCTTGGATCTATGGCAACTTTTATAGCGGACGGCGCCGGATTGTGGAAAATAGGATTAGTTTTATCAGTGAATGGAATATTGAATAATTCTGTGATAATAAAATATGGAAGAAACATCGAGGGTACATGGGAATCTTTTGAAACCTGTTTTTTATTCTGAAATTACTGGCACAAGAGGCATATAATTCACGTAGTTGTAGTAATACTTCTTGTCAGATATAGTGACGAATCAACTTTTTTTAAATCTTTTAAATATTTCACTACATACACACTACGCCATCTAGTCCCAAACTAAGCAGAGCTTGTACTATGGGTACTAGAATTACTGATGCTAATACATATATACTTTTCTTTTGTAAATACATACTTATTATACATAGCAACACCCAGACCTAGACAAACCTCCATGTTCGTGCACACAAAGATTTGTCTTAAGCGGGAATCGAACCCGCGACCTCGACGTCGCAAGCAGGTGCACTACCCACTCCTCCATCGGGTCGTCATCTACAGATAAATAGATAGATAAAACTTTTTTTGTGCATACAACATGGGATATACATTTTGTACGAACGTTTAAATAACAATATAATATGCACAAAGGGCGGCCGAATTGCTTAACGCGATTTCTTCCAGGCAACCTTAGGATGGACATAAGTGTAAAAGATTTACAGAATGGTACTTTTAGACAAAAATGAAGAAGGATTAAGCGCCCAACAAATAAAAGGTATAACATAATACTAAAATAAGTTGTCTCCCTCTACGTGTGCCCGTGAAGACCTAATGCAAGCCATAAGCAAGAGAGTAGAAGTTGCTACCTACTGGGCAAAAACAATATAAATAAAAATGAGAAACCGTAATGCCATTGACACGTAAGAAGAAGAAGACTAAAATAAGTTATGTGCTATTTTTGTGTATTACTAAGAGAGAACGCCAAAAGCAATTACACTATCAAATGGTCCAATGACAAGACCAAATACTCACATTCACTCACTCAAGCACACCCAGTCTCAGAACTAATCTTTGCGAATCACAAAAAGATTTGTCCCGTGTGGGGATCGAACCCACATCAAATATTTTATTTATTTTTAATGCGGGTAAAATCGAAATTTACGCAATAGAAACGGATAACAGCTAGTATAGCAAAAAGGTATGCTAAGTATAGCCAAAAGCCCTATCTTTTCAACCCATCAGCGTCCCAGCCAAACCCGCGATCAAAAGTTAACATACAAAATTGATATTTCGTAAAAATCCTGAATAATTCATTTCTCTGCGACACACAAATTGAATTTCGATTCGAGTCGCAGTTTCATTTTAGTTTTAATATTTTTATGAAATGGCCGGATGGTTTTTTATTTGTTTTACTGTTTGCAATGATAACAGAGAATTGATTGGTTTTGCCGAGAGTATTTATTTTTATCATGTAACAATATGAATGTACTTTGCTTTATATAATACAAGCTTCCGCCCGCGGCTCCGCCCGCGTGGTATGTCAATTAAAAGTAGCCTATATGTTAATCCAGACTATAAGCTACATGTGTGCAAAATTTCATCGAAATCGACCTGGTAGTTTTGGCGTGAAAGAGTAACAAACATCCATACATCCATACTTACAAAATTTCACATTTATAATATTAGTAAGGATTGGTAGAGGAACGGGGTGTGATATTCCTCCACCACAAAGGGAGGATCCTCCGACAATGCTCTTGGTATTGCCTGTCGGACTTGCGTCTTGGCAGAAGTATTTATATATACTTGCTGTAAACATTTCGCTATCGCGATTCAGCGCTCTTTGACATTTGTGACGTGTATCACTTCTTGACGTTGTCAATGTTATCTGTCATTTATCATGTGCACCGCCAAATATTCATGTTTGGTTTTGCATGTTTATGATTTTGGTGAGGAAATGTCGATTTTATACTTGGTTAAGAATAAGATTAAATATTTTTTAATTAAGAATTACACCAGCGAATAAAGCAGCGATAGCCGAGTGGGAGACCGTAGGACTGCGAAGTCAAAGGTCTCGAGTTCAAACCCACGGCACACACCAATGTCATTCAAATGCATATAATATCATAATTAATGGCATTACCTCTCGTCTTTTCGAAGATATGTGTGTATATATCATATGAATTATCGCTCGCTAACGGTGAAGGAAACATCGTGAGGAAACCTGCATGCCTGAGAGAGCCTAATAAGTGCTTCAGGGTGTGTGAAGTCTACCAATCCGCACTTGGCCAGCGTGGTGGGCTATGGCCTAACCCTTCCCATCATGAGAAGAGCCAGCCCAGCTTTGGGACATGTATCAGATACAGGGCTGCTATTATTATTCCTCTTCATTTATTTTTAAACTTATTTTATATATTTTTAAATATGATTATTATTATTATTATTATAAGAATACACCGTCGTCGGGATAGACCTAGGAGGCGCTGGTGGGACGACCTAAATGTCTACAGCCACAACTGGTGGAAATCTGCAGGCGATAGAGAGGGCTGGAAACGTTTGGAGGAAGCCTTTGCCCAGCAGTGCATTCCGATGACTTAATCTCAGAATTAGAAGTATATTGAAGTAAAAAAAAATATTGAGAAATTCTCAATAATTTAGTTAAATAATTTTTTTTATACTAAAGTTACTTAAAACTCGTTAACAACATTGTATTCAAATCTTGATATTTGCTTGCAACATTAAAAAGAAAAAATGAGCCTAACGAAATCTCATACCCAAATATTTAAATTCTGCCTCCGTAACTCATATGCAAATTAAAGAAATTCATTCTGACAGCAAAAGATAAAAGATAGCAAAAGAAATCATACATCTTTACTCTTAGTTGGTTTAATAATATTGATTAAAATCTGTACAAATATAAACCTTATGCAGTTGGTATAAGAGCGATAATATAAGGCAAATTCAAATTCAAATTCAAATCATTTATTTTCATAGGCCCCAGGAGGCGCTTGAACACGTCAAAATATTACAAACAAATGATATAAAAATAAATTATAAGTAAAACTAAATTATACTAATTACAATGATTTGAATAACCGGGGCTTAGATTAATTTTAATCCAACTGTAATAAAAGCAATCTAAATTTTGGGCGGACCCGTTGCTGAAACGCAAGAGACGATCACACGTGTAGTTTAGGAGCTAAAAGTCACAACAGTTGGTAGATGATATTATTAAAACCGACGTGAGTTGAAAATATTATTATTGAGAGTAAGTAAGAAGTTTCGAATTTATCGCTCAGTTGATGAACTACGTAATAGATTCGAAACTAGTCGGCATATCCCGGCTAAAATAACGTGCGAAACCCGTATTCTCAATAATAAATTTGGTGAATTGATAGATATGATAAAAAAATCATTATTGCACTCTAAAATAAATACATAAAGAACATTATTGAGCATTAAGACTTGTACAATGGACCGCCTTATCGCTAAAAAACAATGTCTTACAGGCAACCTTTGGTAATAAAACTTTGAATTTTAGTGCAAGAAAACAGGAAGGAAACAGTTCTGTTTGTCAACAAAAATATAAAAGAATGAACAAAAATAAAATTGCAAACAACAAAAAGAAATAGTAAAATAAAATAATAATAATCGTAATCATAAAAAATTCTATACAAGGAAATCATTAGAAAAAAAGTGAACTGTCAGAACTGGAGTTAAAAAATATGACATAAAGAAACTACAGGACTTTCAATAATGAACATTAAAATAAAATAAATAAAATTAAATATATTTATTCAATACCACAAGAGTTTATAAGTTCTTTACATACATAAGTTAAGATGTTCCTTTTGTAAATAATTTAGCCAACAAATAGCTAAAAAACACATGCACTAGGCTATTCCTGTCCTGCAGAAGGTTCTATTTTTTTTTAATTACATTTTGTTTGTAATCATCATCATCATTTAGCCTCTCGTAGTCCACTGCTGGACATAGGCCTCGCTCAATGTGCGCCACAACACCCGTTCCTGCGCCTTCCGCATCCAGTCCCCTCCAGCGACCTTCTTCAGGTCACTCCACCTGGCAAGGGGGCGTCCAACCTTACGGTTGCCGAGTCGACTTGCTTGTAATGGTAAATGTAAATGTTTGTAATGTAATGTTACATTGCTAGGTAATTCTTTGAAAAAAAAATATTCATAAAATTTTACGACAATTTAACTTTTTACCTGTCTACGGCGAAGCCAAAGGGAAGGGTAATGGTTTTGGCAATTAATGTATGTATGTATGTTTGTATGTTCTACAATAGCGCCTAAACTACTATACGGATTTTAATGAATGAGGTGTCATTAGATTCATAAGAATAGGCCGGGTGACATAAGCTATATAAATTTTATTAATATTTATTTAACGTCAGATACTACCATCAATAAAAAATTATAAAATCATGACATGTTTGGTATCAAATGGCGTGCAAATATATTAATTAAATAATTCTTAAGCTCTCTTGTCCATCCAAAGGTTGCCTGTAAGAAATTGCTTTTATAGCGATAAGGCCGCCCATTGTACTATCTAAATGATGTGCTTTATTAAACTGACTTTCTAATTTGTGTACAATAAAGAGTTATCTATCTAAATATATATACTTGTCATATTGTTTAAGTAACAATCTATAGTTTAAATACGGTCGTATAGTTCTCGCGGTCCTCTCTGTGTAGCAAACCAAGATTAAATTAAAACATAGCCGGGTTTTATTTTAACTTGATTCTTGTTTTATGAGTTTTCCCGAACAATATAATAGTGGAAGAGCTCCTGTGATATTGGCTCCCTCACTATCCATGAGTTAAAATCACAGCTTGATTTGTATTGATGTAGTACGGTGGCGAGTGCCGGCTTAATTGCTTTCCGCTTGTATTCGCCTGTGTACAAATGGGTACCCATCGATCTATACATGTCCAGTATAAGCTGCGGTCTTGCATCGCACGCAAAGGCTATACAATGCGAGACCAGCTTTTACTGGTAATGTATTGCTTAATGTGTAGCCTTGGGTACATTGAATCTGACTATTACTGACGTGAAAATTGGCTATAAGATCTTTTTTTTTGTAGTTAAGTTGTAATTTTAATAGTTTAGCTTTAGCCTGCGCTGCGACTTCATCCGTGTGACATTTGTTGTATTAAGTAGTAGCTGCTTCCGCTTTTTGTTTCGCGTTCAACCTTACTGCTTTGGCCCTGTGGAGTTTAGCGTAATGTTAAATATCTAAAAACGTTTATTGAGAGTTAGACTATCAAACACAAAAATAATTATAAAAAATTGTTTAGTAGTTCTCGAGATTAGCGATATGAAACAAACAACTGAGTTTCTACCGCGGTTTTGTCTGCGTATTAGCCTAGGTACATCTTTAAAAATAGCCTATGTTATGCTCAGGGACCTGCATCTTAATTTTTAATAAAATAGGTTTAGCCGTTTAGGAGAGTAGCTGATCGGACAGAAACACGGACAAAAAATTATAAACTGTATTTTAGGCAAAGTGCAAAAATGCAAATAACTATATAATACCAGCTTGAAAAACATTGTTATTTTGACACTAAAAACAGACACTTAATTTTATTTTATTTGTATTGATATAACTAAAAAAAAGTTATGGTTTCGATACGTGGTTTTTAACATAATACCTATTTAATTATTTTAAATTGTATCTTAGTAGATATGTTTTTCTACGAAACTATTAAACAATTATAATATACATCGTCAAAAATCAAAATTAAATAAACTACAGAACCAAAAACCCATTGTTTTTCATCCTTATATTTCATTAAATCAAAACACATATTTCTTCGCGTAATGAAATAATTCCGTGTGCCCTAAGGAAGCCAGCCTTAATTGTGTTTAAAAAACAAATAAATGTTTAGTGTTAAATATAACTCAACGGGATATGAATCGGAATACGAAATTAAAAGCAAACGAGTTGAGATAAAGAGATTTTAAGATTTCATCGCTACACAGCAAGTTATGAGATCAGACATTTTCCAAGTTGACTGTCCCATCATTTTAATAAAAGTTATCCAAAATATGTCGATGGAATACATTTTCACTGGTTCCGCCTAGATGTTAGGTTTGTTATCACCAGCGTAACCCACAAGCCAGTCCAAGCATATTATGCTTCTCACCGCTCTATAGCTCTTCTCATCATGCAATACCCATCGGAGCTGGTACTCGGATTGATATTGTATTTATCTCTAAGTATTCTGTTTAATACAAAAAAGTCTTCAAAAATACCTACGCACCTATGTCAGCGGCGGGTACATGGTCAGGAAGGGAAGGCTTGCGGCAATATCTAAGTTGAATTATAGTCAAATCTAAGCTCCGGTGATTCATATCATTTTAGCCCTGTATCTAATACTCGGGCCTCTTCTCATGATGAGAAGGGTTAGGCCTTAGTCCACCACGTTGGCCAAGTGTGGATTGGTAGACTTCACACACCCTCGAGCACTTTTTAGGAACTCTCCGGCATGTAGGTTTCCTCACAATGTTTTCCTTCACCGTTAGCGAGAGATAATTTATATGATAAATACACACATATCTTCGATAAGACGAATCTTAACGATTTATTGACAGAGGTGTGTGCCGTGGGTTCGAACCCGAGACCTTTGACTTCGCAGTCCTACGGTCTCCCACTCGGCTATCGCTGCGATCTCATGCAATTAGTATTATAATTTAATTAGTAAAGATATTATTATATTTTAATTTCATATAATTGTATTTTAATGTTTGTTGTGACGTGTTCAAGCGCCTTTTGGGACCCAAGAAAATAAATGATTTCTTGATGGAATTCTCTTTACTATGGTTTGGTGAACATACAAAGTTATGTAGATTTATGCGATATATTTTAAGGTAGAGCCAATGATCGATACAATTGGGAAGTTCGACGGAAGCTACCTTTGTTATACTAAAGACGAAATAATATAGTATGCATGAGTTATGGTTAGAATAGAGTGGATATACTATCGAGTTAATAAACAAAAAAAATCTTTGTAAAGTGTGATACTGGCTGGACACGTAAATGTCGTTTGCCAGAAGATCTTCGGGCCAAAACTACGACAAAATGGGTCCCGAACAAAAAGAAACGACAACGTGGTAGTCCCAGAAGAAGATGGCGGGATGAACTGGATTGCTACCAAAATGACTGAGTTGAGTTTTTAAAGATCTTTATTGCATAAAAATAAACATCAAACGTAACAAATCTAGTGTAAATTAATCCTAGAAGTTAGCAAATTATAAAGTAGATTACATTACACAAAGCTAGTGCGCTTTTTGCCGAACTTTTAGACATAAACATAACACATTACATACATTATAAGAATATTGTGAGAACATTGTACATATTTTATGCAAGCTTTAGTAAAGCATTACATTTATTTGCATACCTAAATAGATTCAAAACATAAATATAGCAAGTAAATGCGAGCGTAATTATTAAGACAAACATTTAATAAAACATTTAAAAAGTAGGTATTAAAACAAAACGATAATCTTTTGTGGGCAGTAAAATAATAAATTCATTAGCAACAGGAACAAAAGATCGGACCAAAATGACTGGGCACTACAAGCCGTAGACAGAGACAAGTGGGAAAAGGGTGGGGAGGCCTTTGCCCTGCAGTGGGACACTATAGGCTCGTAAAAGAAAAAAAGTGTGATAAACAAATTTACCTTTAATAAGAGTATGCTGCGCATGGCGATGACAGTCAAGTATTATGTGCAAGGAATGTGCCGTCACGTTTTCATTTGATAGGTACAGATCACATGATAACGAGTGCACGGTTGGCGTAGTGGTTAAAGTGGTCGCCTCGCCGCGTTCAACTGCGCTGGTGTTGTGGGTTCGATTCCCACATGGGACGAATCTTTGTGTGATCCGCAGAAATTGTTCTGAATCTGGGTGTGCTTTGTGTGTGGGAAATGTATGTGTGTGAACAC
The DNA here is from genome assembly GCA_905147285.1 of Hypena proboscidalis. Lineage (NCBI taxonomy): Eukaryota > Metazoa > Arthropoda > Insecta > Lepidoptera > Erebidae > Hypena > Hypena proboscidalis. The sequence goes on from LR990153.1 coordinate 1,885,004, forward strand.
ACCGCGACACAGGAGTTATTCCTAGTGCGAGCGTAGTTTTTTTAAGAGGCAAATAAGCAGACAGACTTTTGCACCTATAATATAAAGTAACAATAGTTTTTCCGAAGTTATGTCATATCCACATTAACCTAGCTATGTTTATTTAAACATAAAGTCACAATAGTATCTTATAATGAGTATGCCCACGCGCGTGACATACAACAGTTAAGGAGTGCCGTAGAGTGAAAGAGATAGCGATATTTAAAGTGGAAGAGTTTTTGCAAACGAGGTAAGAAGCACCACCCCAAAAAGCGATGTTTGTCGATGAGGAAAAAAGCTGGCACTGAAAATATAAAAGTTGCTTTTTAATTTTGATCATGGGGTGTAGACAGTGCCGTAAATAGTCTTTTATGCGGCCTATGCTAGCTTCTACAACTGGGTCGCCTAGAAAAAGGTTTAAGTTTACATTGTTTTTATCTTCTTGTTAAAATACATGTTATTTATTGTATGTATTGTATAGTTTTAGGATTGGATTTTTCTCTTTAAATTGGATTTCGATTGGACCATCGAAGCAGTGAGATATAAATACGGTGAGTTTTGTAAAATGAGGCGTAAAGCTCAGTACTCACACACGGTATTACTCGATCGAGCTATCATGTCGAGTAAAAATCATGGCATGGGCTTTGGTCCACACATTCAGCATTAATCTATCGAGTATCGCGCACCGTTCAGTATTTACCGAAACGTTCGAGCCAACACATGTCTGTTCAACAAAGAAGACGGTGTCTACATTTAGCAAGTCCCGCAGTTCTTAATTATAAAAGAATTTAAGAAAATGAAAAGAAGAAACATAAAAGGAGGTACTATTACTATTGGTATTTTTTTTTATTTTTTTTGTTTTTTTTTTATTGGTATTCCTCTATTACACCTTTGGAATACACACGTAAATCCATCTTTTTATTCTACACGTGTTTTCACGATGAACAACAACGGTGAAATGACGCTCGACTCGCGCCACTCGCGGCCACGTACACACACGCTTGAGTCAAGCTCGACGGCTCGCTTCGAGCAAGTGCGAAGGAAATTACTTTATTTTAATTCCATCGAGTCGGCTCGATGCGAGCCTTCGAGCCGTGAGTTTTGCGGTCCACACGTTAATTTTTACTTATTTTGGAGTAAAACTATCGAGTAATACCGTGTGTGAGTACCGATCTTTAGCCACGAGCTTCTCTATCATATAACTTGAACCACACGTCAAAATCAAAACGATAGTACGTAAGTGTGTCTTAAGATTTCAAAGTGGCAACATTTGGTGCATTTCTCTAAAATGTTTATGGCAACACAGAACATTGTCGTTTCGGTATTTTGACCTTTTTCTCATATTTATTGTGAATGTATATTGCTTGGAGTGAATGTGGGTTGATATAGAAATGTATCACATTATATATTATGAAAATTAGCCAACTCCAACTATATACTTCTGATTAAATTCGTTGCGGGTTTCAAGACAATTTTAACTCTCCCTGGGATTGCCCGTGTGTCATGCACGGTGCCTTTCAGTTGGTTGCCGCTGTAGATCCTGGCGTCACAGGAGTCACAGCGGTGGGCGTATGGGTGGGATTACATCCCGTTATATGAAAATTAGAAATTTTGGTAAATATGAGCGTTAAGCCATCCACCGGGAACAATTCCAAGCTCCGTGATCTCGTTCATTCATTCCAAATAAAAATTTGTCCTACCCGGATCGAATCTGAGACCTTGCGGTGGGATATCGCATATGCTAACCACTAGACCAACGAGGCAGTCATACCATGACCACTATGACTAGACGAGATAAATGAAATATAATAATATTATTATGATAACAAGTAAAATATCACACTACATACAAACAACGCCATCAAGTCCGAAACTAAGCAGAGCTTGTACTATTTTTTTTTTTTTTATGGTGGATAAGCACGCGTTTGACCACGATCTCACCTGATGGTAAGTGATGATGCGGTCTACGGTGGAGCACGCTTACCTATGAGATACCTATTAACTCTTGCTTTGAAAAGATCCAGATTGTACTCATGCAACACTCAAACACAGACTCGGGCAAGGCGTTCCATTCTTTGGCAGTTCGCATAAGAAATGTAGAGGCGATTGTGTATTAGTGCTATAATAACTGATACTAATACATTCATGTATACTTTTCTTTTGTAAATAAATACTTATTATACATAGAAACACCCAGACTTAGACAAACCCCCATGTTCATGCACTATAAAGAACAATCAGGCCTCCATTGCAGCCTTAAAAAGTCAAGACTCAAACACCTTCGCACTGTTGGCACACTACTATTACAAGGATCAATATTATGTTGTTTACACATATTATTGAAGCTTCCTTTGTAAATACATACTTATTATACATAGAAACACCCAGACTAAGACAACCCTCATGTTCATGCACACAAGATTTGTCGACCGGATGGCGGAGTGGGTAGTGTACCTGCCTGCGACGCCGAGGTCGTGGGTTCGATTCCCACTTAAGACAAATCTTTGTGTGCATGAACATGAGGGTTTGTCTTAGTCTGGGTGTTTCTATGTATAATATGTATGTATTTACAAAAAAAAAACGTATATATGTATTAGTATCAGTTATTCTAGTACCCATATTACAAGCTCTGCTTAGTTTGGGACTAGATGGCGTTGTGTGTAAGTTGTGAAAAAAAAAATAAAAAAAATCGAGCCCACGATCCACTCCGCCATCCGGTCGTCAAATAAAATCCCATTATAAGATTCGATTGTATAAAAAGTACAACAAAACTTTCTTACAAATATTTGCCTCACCGAAGAATCGAACCATTACAGTAGGCGGATAGCGAGCTGTCAAAGTATTAAGGTGCAGACTATAAATTAAAAACTTACGCCCAGTATTTACGTTCGGATCAATGCTATTTTTGTTTGATATAAAACCTTCATATTTTTTTGGATACTCAGGTAGTCTTTTGAAGGCCAAAGCTTTTTAAAAAGAATGAATATTAAAGACTCGGATATTTGCATTTAGCAGTCAGCATTTCATGTTGCTGAGCTGATGCTGGAAGGTACAACTCCTCAACGATTAGGAGTATGGAGATAATTCTTTAAATATAGCCACCTTAATGCCGTTTACTGTATTCTTTCAAGTTATACACAGATGAGGCGAGACGTTGAATATTACTTAAGTATTTCTTACTTGTAAGATAATTTTTGTAGGTATCTCATAGGTAAGCGTGCTCCACCGTAGACCGCATCATCACTTACCATCAGGTGAGGTCGTGGTCAAACGCGTGCCTATCCTCCATAAAAAAAAAAAAAAAAAAAAAAAAAAAAAATTAAATTCGGTATTTTTTTCAAAATTGGCTCAATTTATTCTTAATAACTCACTCGATGATAAATTATATTAACTTTAGAGAATTTTTAATTAAGGTTGTTTCATTGCGGAAGGAAGCATTGAGTATTTTAAATTTAAAAGTAATGGTGGTAGAGCTCTTGTGAATGAGCTCGAGGGCGGCAACACCACCGTCTCACCTTTAACCTGCCGCCAAATTGTAGTGCTTCCATTACTGTGTTCCGGTTTGGTGGTGCGATCAAGCCCTGAAATTACTGGCACATGAGGCTTATCACCGTAGTCCTCAGCTGCAGCGACGCATTTATAATCTGCTTTTGTGGATTGTAGATATCCATGGGCTTTACTCCACTTACCATCAGGTGGACTACACGTTCGTTCGCTGTGGGCGTAGTATAAAAAAATTATAAAAATAATGTCTAACTGTCTGTCTGTTATGCATTAATAAATAAATTACATTGCTAAAATGCTATATAATGAATCAATTGGAAACTGAACAACATAGGCAATCTTAAGGAAATTTAGGAACAGATGAACAAAATGAATATTGGTTCAGATGCAAATCTAGAAAGTACATAATTTACTATATAAACAACGGTGTTGTGCCTCATGTGCTAATAATTCCAGGAACTAATATAACCAACAGAACGTAACACAGTGGTGTTAGATTTTACTTGTTAGCACGGCAAATTAAAGGTTATACTGCAGTGCTTACTAGAGCTCAACCTCTAAATAGATCAATACCACAATCACTCTAATAACAAACTCCTTTCACCCTCCGAAAAGAAACTGATTCAACACAAACCAGATTGATTCAGAACAAATAAAAATAAAATAAAAATAACATCGACCCTTTGACCATCAAACCGATGCTACAATAATCATAATTCAAAAATTTTTAAAAGGATCGCCATTTTGTGTGACTCGACACCTACAATTATATTTTCAAGATGTTTTATATTCCGTCGTAAATATAAAAGGATTTTGTTACTAAGGTTTTGAGCGAGTTATTTTTATTGTTTGTTCGAGTTATAAATTGTTAATTCGAGTTATAAGACAGTTTAAAGTGAGGCAACTTTTATCATTTGTGATTTTGACAGTATTGGTGCTTTTCGATTTAAGAAATAATTGCGTTTGATTATCTCGATGAATGCTTTAGATGCTCAATTAATTGACAACTGAATTATTTATTCAAGTTGTAAATTACATTGTGACGGACACTTATGAGTTCATGCTCATGTGCTTGATAGTACTCGCCTTTTAGGAAGCTCTGACCACTGTCTAGTGTAGCCGTGTCGGAATAATATCCACCCGACCCTAGCTTGAGTGGTATAAGGCAGACTGGGTTGGGATGCGCTCGTTTTTGATCTTATCCTCGATTGCCAATTTGCTTCTCTTTGAGTGATCAGAAAATCAGTTTTAGCATTAACAAAGATATTGCAACATTTTTAAAATATCAAAATAACTAGCTACAACAAATATACATGGTAAGTATTACGTTATATTTAATATTTATTGAGATAATAACCATGTATATTCTCAAAATTTACATAATATTAGAAAGTCGTTTGTTTTTCAAACGACTTTCCATTTCCTTGGACACCTTCTTTACATTGTCGAAGGTGGTTTTTTCTACCGTCAGTGTCACCATGAAAACATATTATTATCCTCAAATAACGCTTTGGCGTTACTTTATTTACAGCTTTTTTAATAAACCCCAAAACCTCTAAGATCCGAAATAGATATTTGGTGATCGTTCTTAGCTATATTAAAGGCACTCACAAATAAACTCTCAGCTTTATGTAATGACGTAAGGCTTTCGCCAACGGGCTTTCACTCTATAAGAGACATCGAATAACATCTAGAAATGCAATTCATATTGGTGATTCTCACCCTTATCTCACCCGAAAACCACTTCAATTCCATTCGACTTTTCGAACCTTAGTAGCCCATTACGAGTTCTCCGAAAGGTCTTTTTGCCCGTCAATGCAGAGCTGACGTTCAATTTTGCTGAATGCGCGAATGATATACGCGCAAGAAATGTTTTAACGCATAAATTGCGCACTTAATTATAAAAATATTGTGCTTTGAAGCTTTTCGGGAGGTATTTTAAGTATTGAGTAAGGTAAGGTTGTTGATATTTATAAACATAGGTTTTAAGAACAATAACAGATTTTTATTAAAACTGACGTGAGTTTGTAACATTATTCAAATTATTTTTGATTATTTTTATAGCATTTAGCTATGCTTAGCAGGTTGTATATTTGTATCCTACTTAAAATACTACAAATGTTTGAACGTGGCGTCACCAAAAGACGTAACATAGGTGCGAGACATCGCGCGACGGCGGCGACGCAACGCGATAAATTGCCCAGTTGATGTATCTACGTAATAGATTCGAAACTAGTCGGCAGATCGCGACTAAAATAACGTAAGTAACCCGTATTCTCAATAATAACGTAACATACTCATGATGCAATACCCATCGGAGCTGGTACTTGGATTGATTTTAATTCAATTCTCTAAGTTGAATTATAGTCAATCTAAGCTCCGGTGTCAAATCATTTTATTACAATAAGTATTATAATTTAGTTAGCTAAGTTTTATTTTAATTTTATATTTTATGTGTTTTGATGTTTGTTTTGACGTGTTCAAGCGCCCCTTGGGGCCCATGGAAATAAATGATTTGATTTGATTTGATACTGTTAAGAAATTTAGGGTGCTGTCAAGAGGCTACCGTAACTGGTTGGTTTAAGCGACTGCCCTGTATGCAGAAGGTCGGAGGGTCAAATCCTGCTGGTCCCCTAATTTTTCAACTGTTTCTTAGCGTTATTTAAATTATGAAATACGCCACTGCCCGCAATGCAAGACTAGCTGTAACTCAGGCGCGACGTGTCGCATTCTCTTGAAAATGCCTAAATGTACAGGTGAAACCGCGGTCGACTAAATAGACCAACATTACGTGAGTAACACCCGTATTTCATAATTTGAATAACAATAACATAACTTCACGCCTAACATATAACATTAGGGTGTGGCAGAGGTGTACATTACCCGCATTTCACCTGTTATGGTTTTTTTTTGCCCGACTCGGGAATCGAAGCCGTGACATCACGGCAAGCTGCGCATACGATTACCACTAGTCCACCGAGACAGTTAAACTTTACGCATTTATTAATGGTATGGCCGGTGTGTATAGAATTAACATTTCACCAGTAATGTTTAGGTCCCATCTGATAGGGAGTGAGCCTATAGGCATCCACCGGGTACAATTCCAATTCCGTGAAAATTGACGATTGAGGTGACGGTAACCACTAGACCAACAAGGCAATCAACATAACATAAAACCACGCCTATATTACCCAGAAGGGTCTGACAGAGGTGTACAACACCCACACTTCACCTGTTATGTTTAGGTCCCATGGGATAGGGGGTGAGCCAATTCCAACTCAGGTTTAAAGATCTTTATTCCCAACTAGCTGACCCGGCGAACTTCGTACCGCCTTAGCGTAAATTTGATGCACTACTTTATTTTGTATAGCTGACCTATGTTATGTATGAGTACATATTCAATTTGAACTGGAATCTATAATATCCCCCATATAAAAATGTTTTTTTTTTTGCCGTAACAACCTTGTACAGAGTATTAGAAAACTACAAAAAAAAATATCAATCAGCCAAATCGGTCAAGCCGTTTTCATGCCAAGTCGTGACAACGGAAAACGGGTTTTATTTTTATATATATCGACGCCCCCACCGAATACTATGGCAAAGTCACTTTACTGTAAAAAAATGTTATTGCATATTTGAATACTACAGACTTAGTTACATCTAATAGATTTTTTTCATAATTTTTGCGTTGTTTATAGCAAAGTTATTAACAAAATATGTTTTATTCGGCGGAAGGCACACACAATTTATGTACACGAATAAACATATTATACCTCATTACCAATTACCGACTACCTCTATTATCCGGTAATATGCGATAGCAATTATATTCTAGTAAATATACTACGTAATGAATTCGGCAACAGCTTTTTACCATTTTATTCGTGGGTAATTTTAATTTGATATATTTTGTAAAACGGCACACAATATTTAAATTTCAGTTTTTAATATCGTAAGCGTTCTTTAGAAGAAAGTTATCAGAAATATATACATTATAATGAAAGGGTACGTGAAATAAAAAATACAAAATAATAAATTTTCGATATTATAAGTCTACTGTTGCTATATTTGTCATTTTTTTTATGGTAAATAGGCACTTGTATGACCACAATCTCACCTGATGGTAAGTGATGATGAGGAGCACGCTAACCTATGAGATACCTATTAACTCTTTCTTTATAGAGATCCAAGTTGTCAGTCATCCACAGACTCGGGCAAGGCATTCCATTCTTTGGCAGTTCGCATAAGACATGTATAGGCGAAAGGCTTTGTGCGTATTAGTGGAATATCCACCGTGGAGCGATGCTTGAGTGCCGTTTAATTTGTAGTCCAATGGTTTAACGGGGATATAGGGATAAGGTTGTGTAGTTTCTCGGCACACTCCGAAATGTATCCTATAAAAAACCGATAGGCTGGCAACCTAGCGACGGTGCCCCAGACTTTGTAGTCGAGTATCCGTCAGATCGATATCGCAAATGATTCTCTTGATCCTCTCGACTGACTCGAGCGCCTCAAGCTGGTATTTGGCTGAACCGTCTCAGAGAGAGAACTGTACTCCACACACGACCGGACCTACGCTTGATAGAGGTCAAGCAACTGCCCCGGTGTAAAATACTGTAGTACTTAAGGATGCCCAGCTTTTTGGCGGCTAGTCGAGCTTTCAACTCAATGTGGGAGCTGAAATTAAGTTTCAAAGTTAGCGAGATACCGAGGAGCTCAAGACGATTGGTTATTGGAAGGGATACATTTCAGAAAGTAGGAGTCAGGATGAATGGAACGCCTGAGTCTTACTAGCATTGAACGTTACTAAGTTGGCTTTACCCCAATTAAAGACTCCCTTAGAGACACGTTCATACGTTCGACCATTGCCTCTCTGAGCGACTGTATTTGTACACCACTAGCTCGTGAGTTGGGTATATAGCTTTCAACAACTGTTGTGTCAAACGTAACTGGCATCAGTAGGTAGTTTATGTGAAGCAGGACAAGCGTTGCTGAGAGCACGGATCCCTGAGGGACTCCGGCATTGATTGCCATTTGATCGGATGAGCTGCTATTAACGACAACCCGAATCGATCAGTCCCTCAAGAAGTCTGATATCCAATCACAGAGACTAGTGGGTAGACCGAAGGACAGTAGCTTGCTCAGAAGGGCTTGTTTAACGTATGCGTATGTCCGACGTAGAAGTCACGCAAACTAGTGGACGAGCCAGTAATATCTAGCCGCTAAGATTCTGCGAATATAGAAGCGAATAAGTTCGCTTTCTCCTCAGCAGTGTGGGCAAGTGATCCATCAAGATTCAGCAGTGGAGGTAGTGAGGTGCGGCAGAAGTACCATTCGATTGATTTTGCTAGAGACCAAAACGATTTACTCCCTGTTGGGTGTGTAGCAAGTTTGTACCCAATGCGGCGAATATGGTCAAATCGAGCCTTTCGTAGAGCGTTTATGCTGGATTTGGTTGCCCTGTTATAGGCTTTCTTCTTATCCGGTATGTCGCTAATATCGTCCGCGCATGCTAAAGGATCACCCGAAGAAAAGCAAATAGGCAACCACGAATAGGATGCAAAGAATGAGCGCATCCTATCCCAGTCTGCTGACTTATATCACCATAACCGCCTTGTGCTTTTCGGGCTAAGGTTGGGTGAAGAATATACCGCCACAGACTTCACTAGACAGTTGTCAGAGCTGCCTAAAGGTGCCGACACTGACACTGCATAGTGATTCGGTAGTCAGCAGAAGGTCCAGGCAATTGGCTATTTGGCCGTCAACATCTGGAACCCTTAGACCAGCTGAGTGAGATTTAAAGCGAGTTTGCGCATCTCTCTCCCAGCATGATTAGTTTTCTGGTACGGGAACAGTTACTCCTAGTGGTGGGCATTAAAGTTCCCCAGTAACACTAGTTGACGACTAAAATGTGTTTTTATTGTATAAAATTATTTTATCATATATAATATAATATCATCTTATTATATATTATAATATATTTATTATAAATAAAACTCTAACTCTCCGATCATTAAACGTTAATTTATAGTTACTCCTAATCATCTTATAATCACTATCAATATTCATACGATAACATTTTAATGTAACAATTTATATTTCTTACTTTCATAAATGTGAATAATATCATTAAGAGATTATACATTCGATATGTGACATTAAAATATGCGAAAGGTTACACGAACAAAATGGTATCATGATGGTGCGATTACTATCCGTTGGTAAAATATCAACGAATATTAGTGTATACTTCTATTGCAATATCATAGATAAGAAAAATAATCACACGAATAAAATGGTAAAAGCGTTTTATGGTAAACTGCACGCAGGGACACTATCGGCAATGTACATTTTTGTAAATAACTCTTTAAAGTTTAATATATTTAAATGTATAAATAACTGGCTAGAGAATATAAAAATATACCTTTCATTTGATATATAACACAATACCTTTGCTTTTTTAATACGCGAAGTATCGAGAAAATAACGTTTTTTATTTTTCCTGTAAAGTTAGCGATTTTCGGTTACCATTTTATTCGGTGGGGGCGTCGATATATAGATAAAACATAAGTCACTTACTTGAGAACAATGAATTTATATAAAATTAATTTTATATAAATTCATTGTTCTCAAGTAAGTTTTAAATTCGTCGTTTAGACATTTACGATTTAGCCACCTAATGCATTCTAGTTAAATATCTAAAATGTGTTGCGTTAGCTTATTTTTAAATGCATTAAATGAGTGTACATTTTTAATGTGTGGGGGCAATTTGTTGTACAATTGGGCTCCTTCAAAGGTTAGCATTGATTTTCCATAGTTGGTTCTAATTTTAGGTAATACTATACGGGGTGGATGCGACATAGCGACATTTATTGAAACCACAGCTTCTATACATGGTAAATATCAATTTCCACCGGATAAAAATTCACTGGCGAAAAAAAAAAAATCACGTTCTCCGAACAATTTGAACATTGCGATCGTGCAATTTGTTTGGAAGACGTGGATTTTTTTTTTCACCAGAGAATTTTTTATCCGGTGGAAATGCATACTGGTCATGTATAGAGAAGCTGTGGTTTCAATAAATGTCGCTATGTCGTGAATGTTCGTGAATTTCGTTACGGCAAATTCACGAATAACACTTTGCTTAATCCGGGAATCGAACCGAATCGAAACGAAGTTGCATACGCTAACTACAATACCACCTCGGCAGTAAATTTTCGTACAATTCGAACGAAATCCCAAAAGTAGCAAATATCGCAAATTCTTTTATTAGAAACCTCTAACTCGTTATACCACCCTTGGGACGAAGGTAATTATAATACAATCTGCCTCATGATTATCTTACTTAATTACCTATTGTTTTGTCATAATAACAATATGTGCTTTTGGGAGAGGTTTGGGTGAAGAGCGAAGCGATGAGCGGAGCGAAAGCGATTTTTGAGGTACAAGAGTTTTGGTGCATGGAGGATCAACATAGGCCAGACGCCGTCAGATATGGTATGTCTATTCAGAAAGCATGCATTTAATAAGAGAAAACTATAAGTTTTAAATGTCATTTTTGTCTGCACGTGTGGTGTAGTGGTTTAAGCGGTCGCCTCGCCGCTCTCCACTGCACTGGTGTTGTGGGTTCGATCCCCGCATGGGACAAATCTTTGTGTAATTCGCAAATATTTGTTTTGAGACTGGGTGTGCTTGAGTGAGTGAATGTGTGTATTTGGCCTTGTCATTGGGACCATTGGATAGTGTAATTGCTTCTGGCGTTCTATCTAATGTAAAAAATCCAAATTTATCTTTAATTTATCTTTAATTATTCCTACTGCGCGAGCTTGATAAAATTAAACAGTTCAAGAGTACAAGCTCTGCTTAGTTTGGGACTAGATCGCGTTGTGTATATGAAGTGTAATATATATTTTATTCATTTATTTTACTCTAGTTTTTTATTATCTTTTTAATGACCTCACACCACCAATAAATCGCTTCCACTCATCACTAAGCTAGCTTCCTAACCCGCTTATTTCCATACCGGGCGCATTACGAGGCGACAAACGCATATTCATATACAGCCCCCGTTTAGGTTCGAACCTGGGTGAGGTCCTAATGACTTATTTGTTTTTTTTAATGTTGTTTTTAGACAACAAAGATGCTGTTCTCTGATGGTAAGTGGTAATTACAGCCTATCATTATCTATAGTAAATTAATAGAGACTTATCTGCCAACTAGCTACTAAGCAAAAGGAAAATTGTATCGTTGGTTCTAGGGTAATCAGGTGTTGATGATTAAGAAATAAACTTTATTAAAAAAACACTGATATTTAATAAACATAACATCACGCCTATATTACACAGAAGGGGAGTAGTGTACCTGCCTGAGACGTCGAGGTCGCGGATTCGATTCCCGCATAAGACAAATCTTTGTGAGCATGAACATGGAGGTTTGTCTTAGTCTGGGCGTTCCTACGTATAATAAGTATGTGTTTACAAAATAAAAGTACATATTATACTAAAGAGTAAAAAGTATATGTACTAAATAAATGTAGTATCGCAACTACAAAACTGAAACAAAAAAAAAATAATGTCGTACTGCTGACAGAAGATGAATTTGAAGGGAACTGTCACACATGCATGACAAGTTCTAAATAATAGATTAGACTAAATAGAATGACTAAAATGACTAAGAAGAAAAAACTAGGAAATAGTTAAGACCTAATTCCACAAGTTCCTGGTAAGGTTTCAGTTGGTAAAGGGCTTATTTGTTTTTATTAGAACTGCCATGAGTTTGTTACATTATACAAGTTATGAAATACGGGTGTTACTCACGTAATGTCACTATTTAGTCGACCGCGGTTTCGCCTATACGTCTAGACATTTCAACTGAGTGCGACACGGCGCGCCTGAGTCGCAGCGTAAATAAGACCAACATTATTTATTACGACCACGTATTTCATAATTCAAATAAGGCTGGTTAATTCTTTAAATTGAAATATAAATTTGACATTTAATCTTTTAAAAACTGTTACAAATAGGCTATCAAAGATTTATCCGCAACGCGTGAAATTGCCTCTTAATAGATGAGTTTGTTTAAAAACCGGCCAAGTGCGTGTCGGGCCACGCGCAGTAGGGTTCCGTAGCTAGTCGTAACAACATATTTCGACTTAAAAGGGATTTACTATCTGTATTAAACAAGTAACATCTTCATACAAGTCATTACTTTCAAAGGATGTATGAATGTTGAGGAAGCGAAAGAAGTACCTATGTAAGGAGCGAAGCACATGGCGTTCCATCGTCTCTGCCTACCCCCGTGGGATAAAGGCGTGATTTTATATATGTATTATGTATGTTTATTTATGTTTCAAGAATTTTGAACGAAATATTCTGAGTAACTGCATCTGACATTTCGGACCCCTATTCCTCTTGAACTAATGAAGTGAACTTATCCGCTATAGTTTTCCTTTAAAGTTCATTACATGTACTACCGACACAATTTTTTTCAGATTTTCGGATCCAGTAGTTTAGCTTTTAGAGGGGGGGGGGACGCTCTACTCGAACAAAAATTTGCTCTTTAAAGTTAATTATCTCGCAAACGGATCTCTAAATCAAAAAACTGTCTTAGCAACCCCTAAATGTTTTTAAAAGTCCTATCTAACAATACCCCACACTATGGGGTAGGCGATAAAAAAAAACATCCCTACTTTACATGTAGGGGAGCTAGCCGAAAAAAAAATATTTTTCCAAATTTTATTCTACGACTTTCTTTGTTTAGTTAACATACATGTTTAGGCAAAATTTCAGTTTTCTAGCACCAACGGTTTCGTCGCTATGCCTCGGACAGACGGACGGACAGACGGACATGGCGAAACTATAAGGGTTCCTTGTAGGTACTACGGAACCCTAAAAAAGCGCTTCCATTATATATCTAGTATATCTATATAAAATACGTTGGTAACATAACTGCTACATGCAAATTTTATGTACTCTATCTAAACTAGATAGCAAACATAATATTATGCTAATGCCCTAAGAAAGATAACCATGTTTGCTCAAAAATTCTAGCAACTTGAATTCATGCATTAGTGAGATTTATTTATTTTCCATGAAAAATATTAGAGAAGCTCTAAGGATCATCCGAACTTATTCTAAATTACATTGGGATCGGCTTCTAGCTAACGGATGTAGCTAACTATCAGTATTTCATTTAGAGTGACTGCCATAATCGTCATCATCATCATCACCAGCCTAGAGACGTCCACTGCAAGACATAGGCCACACCATTGGTGGTAGAGCTCTTGTGAATGAGCTCGAGGGCAGCAGCACCACCGTCTCATCTTTAACCTGCCGCCAAATAGTAGTGCTTCCATTACTGTGTTCCGGTTCAGTGGTGAGATCAGGTCCTGAAATGACTGGCACATGAGGCATAACACCGTAGTCCTAAGCTGCAGCGACGCATCTATAATCTGCTTTTGTGGATTGTTGATGTCCATGGGCTGTACTCCACTTACCATCAGGTGGACTACACGTTCGTTCGCTGTGAGCGTAGTATAAAATCGATTACCACACCGCGGGGTTTGTGCCGACTGAAACCAACGACTCCCCGCTATCTTGACCAGATCGTCCGTCCATCTAGCAGCAGGTTAGCCCACGCTCCGTTTGCCAGTTCGTGGCCGCCACTCAAGGTTTTTTTCCCCAACGGCAACCTGTCCTTCATGGGATCAGTGGGATAAAAACGTGATTATATTTATTTATTTATTTCATAGAGGCACTTCACAGCTTACAGGCAGTAGGTAAATAATTTATATTGGTACAGTACGCCAATTACGAAGTACACAAAAAATACTTTAACAATGTAATCCGAGAGTGAAAGTATACACATGCAAATCTATTAAAATACAAAGAATGTAGATGTTTAATGATGTATAAATGTCAGTGTACTGAACTTTCTGTGCCTGACGAGTTTATCGTGACTGATGTGAATTATTGCGTTATCCAAAGTAATGTCTGTTGATTGTGTGTGTGTGTGTGTGTGTGTGTGTGTGTGTGTGTGTGTGTGTGTGTGTGTGTGTGTGTGTGTTTTAATGTGATAGATTTTATGTGAATGGTTGGATCGATTTTAACGATATTTGGTGTTCTTATAGCTTGAATGAATAAATAAGATTCTTCTTTTCGAGTCAATGACTTTAGTAATTCCGTTTAATATTTGCTATTTATACAGTTTGAGGCCAATAGGATGCGACTAGGACGGTTTGGTTGGCCTGCATAAGGTCTTTTTGGGTACAAGGGGTAGGAAGTAATGGGCAGGACAACAGATGGGTCATACTTTGGGTGGGATCCACATTCGCAACTAGTGTTGGATGTGTTTGTGAATCCCACTTGGGCAGGTTGTTTTTGCAGCGACTAACTTGGGTCCGAAAAAGGTTTAGGGACTTCCAGATCGGCCACAATAATTAATTCCCAGATGGCAGATGCTCGGCCGGGTCCAGAAAATCGGAAGGTGCGGGCAGCCTAAACTACCAATTTTGGCTTCTAAATAAAAAAATAAAAAGCTTTCTATCTACGCACCTCGCATGCAGAGCCGCGGGCAGGAGCTATTATGCAGTAAAATCGTATTTAAAAACTAAAAAGTACTAAAAGTTTTCATTAACTTGAAATAAAACGCCTTTAATATTTTATTTTACGAAATAAAGTCACATAATGATTTGAATTAGAAAAACCATAAATTTTCCATTGGACTTTGATGGTGTTTTTATTGTATTTTTTTTAAAGTTAACACTTAAAAAGTTATGTCAAGTTGGCAGTGATAAGGTTTTTACTTTTTAGGGTACAGTTTCTGTTTTTGATGAAAGAAAACCATTGGATTATTTCTGAATGATAATTTACAAGTTTGGGTTTTTTGGTGGACTTAAAGTCTATAATATAAGGGGAGCGCAGCTCGGGAAGTCCCTAGTTCGAGTCCCGGATGTTTTCCCGGAATCCTGACATGAAAGTCTTATATCTTACACAGAGCGAAATAAAAAAAATTGTTTTTAAATTTTTGTCGGTCTGTTTGTATCGGCGAATCTTCTACATGGGTAGTCCGATTTTGATAAAATTGGCTAAAAGGCACGTGGCGTTGGCTTTTATTTACCGCTACAACGCAGACTTAACCGCGGACGAAAGTTAGTTAGTTCGTTAGATAGCGGTAATTTCGAAAACTACTGGTCGGATAATAATATTTTTTTTTTGTGTTTTATAGTCTTATTTCTAAGAGAGGTTTTAAAATATTTTACAATTATCACGCTAAACTCCACGGAGGGGAGATGTAAGATTTAAATCGGATTAAAACGCGGGAGCACCTTTGATTTGAACGAATTCCATGATAAGATAAGATAAGATAATTTTATTTTGCTCAAAACAATGGTACAATAAGGTCTTAATATTAAATTCATGTTCAGCAATGTTTTGCCATTAAGACATGCAAAAATTTCATTGTTTTTATTAACTAAACAGTGATCAAGATATTCATTAATTCAAAAAGTAATGGTAAAAGTAAAATGTTCACAATTTATAATAACCTAATAATAATAATAAATTAATAATTCCATCAGTAATAACAATCCATATCATTTTCATAATTTATATTTAAAAAATCTCATGTATACTATAAAAACACCTTTCACTATCCAAATATGTCAATTGTGATTTCATTTTATTTCAAGTATTCAATTCAAGAGCGCATTGCTCTAAAATTATGGGGAATATGATTGAATACTTTTATGCACATTATGAAGCAGCGGATGAAGTAGCGAGCAAAAGCTAGTAATAAATATTTATATATTAAGTTTCTGGTGATTTCGGCTTGAACAAAGAATACGGAACCCCTGAAAAATATAAAAACACTTACTTGCCGCTTTTTTTTTACTAACACAGTTTTATGAACAATAAATTATTATAAAGTGCCGCCTGTCTGTTTGTATGTCACTGTTAGTACATTATAATGTCGTAATATGGATCTCTAAGTGATTGTGTCAGTTTGAAAGGCGAAGAAAAAGATGGGTGACCTTTTATGTACAGATTTTATTGGTTAAAGAGTACCAGTAGCCCTTGTAATTTTTACATAAAAACCAGCCATGTGCGTGTTGGACTCGCAAAGGAATGGTTCCGTACAAACCTATAAAAACGGCGTATGTTGTATGACCTGCACCCCCTGAGTATACGTCCCAAGTGCTTTGCCAATTCAGCTATGGATTCGTATGCTGCTAGACTCGAAATTTCTCAACTCTTTTGTGCCAATGTCATAGGTTTTAGCGCCTTACTAGGTTTTAGCGCCACCTATGCGATGAGTGATTAGTCACTAAGTCAGTAACCAGGGGGTGCAGGTTCGAGTCCTGCTGGATTCTTAATTTTTCAACTTTAATATTATATAAAATACAAAAAGGCATAGCAAATCTAAAATTTGCTTTAAAATATTATAAAATAAATATATAACTAAATATTTCGTTAATATCTCAAGCGTCTAGCTGATACCGTCATTAATATAGAGATCTAAAAAAAAAACATTTGTTGTCTGGAAGCCCCTCCCCTAAATGTTTATTTTTAGTTTTTGTTGTTATAGCGGCAACAATTTGACATAATCTGAGAAAATTACAATTTTCTAACTGTCACGGTTCACGAGATACAGCCGGGTGATAGACAGACAGTAATAGGGTTTCGTTTTTACGCTTTGAGTACGGAACCCTTAAAAACAGCAAGCATTCTAGTTAATTCAAAAAAATATAACTTATGTTTTAATTTAAATTTACAAAATCTATCACCGTAGTAAAAATCACAACAAAACACAAAAATTCTGTAAATTTCAATTTTAAAATAAATCAACTTAGTTACATCCTTTACCAAAAAAACCACACTTTCCAATATTCGAATTTCAAATTTAATAACATTTAAAGTTTAATTTAAAAAATGGAACGTCAACCATATTGGACATGGAAAAGCAATTTCATTGGACAATAAGTCCGTCATTCATTGCACGGAACGTTCGAAAACCGTAAACCGTAGTGACATTACAATCGCATCATTTCATTGTCGTTTTTATACTTTATTTGCACTTTATTTTATAGTCTGCGTTTATGTTTGAAAATTGTACTTTTCTGGGATTTGATAGAATTTCGATTCAATTGGCATACCTAATATATTTTGTTTATTTTAGTTAAAAAAATTGCTTTTGCCTGCGAATTTGTTAGCGTGGAATTAGTTATAATATATAAAGTAGTAGCTGCTCTCACGCTTTAAAACGCGGTAAAACTTACTGCTCCGCTTCCATGGACTTTAGTGTAATGATTAATATCAAATTCAAATTCAAATCATTTATTTTCATAGGCCCCAGGAGGCGCTTGAACACGTCAAAATATTACAAACAAATGATATAAAAATCAATTATAAGTAAAACTAAATTATACTAATTACAATGATCTGAATAACCGGGGCTTAGATTAATTTTAATCCAACTGTTTAAAATCAGATTAAAATCAAACTAAGTACTAGCTCCGATGGGTATTGCATTATGAGAAGAGCTGGTGAGAAACTCATGTGCACCATCTTTTATTGAAAGTCAGACTATCAAAAATCTTTTATTGAAATTCAGACTATCAAGCACAAAATAATTATCGAAAATCGACCAATTGTTGTCGAGAAGCGCTATCAAATAGACAAACTAACTTTTTTCTACAGTTACGTCTAAGTGTCAGGTATCAATTAAAAGTAGCTTATGTTACGCGCCTTGTTTATTGTATTGTATTTATTTATTATCATAAAGGGTTACATTTTGTAGGTTTACAATTATTCTGCCAAACTGCTTAGCAGCTTGTCGGCAAAGAGTTCTCTTCTGTTAACAAATTATTTAGTATTATAATTCAAATGTAATTAAGAGCTAAGATTGTACAATGAACATAACAATGTTGTACTCGTAAGGTCGATACTTATACTCATACAATTGGCAAAAACTACAAACAAATCTACAGTCCTTATGTATATAATGTGTATGACGTAGTAATTCTAAAATGGCAAATACACCATGTCTGTTTATTAAAGGAAATTTACATATAAACTCGTATACCTAGGTAAGTTTAGGGATCAGTGAGGACATCCAACATAACTTAAGGTATTTCGTATTGTTTGGGACAGAAAAATAGAACAAAAATATTATAATTATGTCAAATTAAAACCTTAATGACGTTAATACAACGTTCATTCTTCAATATCAGTCAGTATCCATTTAAAACGCGTCAATTAACAATGAATTTCAATGGTAGGTACTCGAAATTATGTAATTACATACTCCTATTTATGTTTTTTACTTATTTTTTTTTTCGTCACAAACGGAAAATACATAAATCAGTTACCTACCTAATTTTAGCTTTAAGCCCTGGCCCAGAAATCGAATCCAAGACTCCACGACCAGAAGAAGCATACGCTAACCACAGGACCAATGAAGCAGTCCCATTTTATCGTTTTTATATTGCATTCCCCGGCGAATTATAGTGACACAATTGGCGATACAATTTTATTGGTAGGGGCCCGGAAATGCATGGTAACTTAGATTTAGGTTAAGTGGTATCGTTCTGGCAAGATATTGGCTTAAGTAGTACGCCAATGGGTTAGAGGGCTCTACTTACTGTTGACTAGCGATCTGATTAGACTATAAAGGGAGAACGCCAAGATTATCAAGAACTAGCCTCTGTCCACGGCTCCTCATATCAACATTATAGGTGTGGCAGGGGTGTACAGTGGGCCAACGAGTTAGGTATGCAGAGCAAAAACTTCTAAGTCATAGTAAAAACTTACTACACCAGTTATGAATAAGTAAATCTAAATAGTGGGTATATTACACTTATTAAATATGTATATCTATTGCAGTCAGTTTTCACAATGGCTAAGAAATTTTTGCCCTGCATACCTAACTGCTTGGCCCTCTGTTTACACACCTACATTAATTTACCTATTATGATTAGGTCCCATAGGATTGGGTCAAGTCTATCGCCATCCAACGGGCACAATACCAACTCCGTGCTGCTATTGTGAATTTACTGTCAGTAAGTTTATAAATAACACTTTGCCCAAGCCGGGAATAGAATCCCGCCACCTCGCAGAAAAATTAATCCAAGCTATAAGCTACATGTATCTTTTTTTTTTTTTAAATCAACCAGGTACCTTCTTGCTTGAAGGAGTAACAAACATACAGACGTCCTCACAAACTTACGAGCGCAGTTCTACCCGCGTGGTACACCAATAATAAGTTACGTATAAGTTATCCACGCTATAATATTGTGCTACTATGTGTGCAAAATGTCTTCAAAATCCACTGGGTTTTCCGTAAAGTAGTGGCATACATCAACAAAATTCCTTTTTATGATACATGATACGTTGAAAAAGTAGCCTAAATGTTAATCCAGGCTATAAGCAACAAGTTTGCAAAATTTTATTATAATCGATCCGGTAGTTTTTGCTTAAAAGAGTAACAAACATCCACACATCCTCACAATCTTTCATATAAATAATATTGGTAGGAAGAAGGATAAATCGAAATTCTATCAAATCACATAAAATACGTTTTTTAAACACAAACGCAGACTATAAAATAAAGTGCTAGTTTAAAAACAACAATGAAATGACGCGATTGTAATGTCACTACGGTTTACGGTTTTCGAACGTTCCGTGCAATGAATGACGGACTTATTGTCCAATGAAATTGCTTTTTCATGTCCAATATGGTTGACGTTCCATTTTTTAATTTAAACTGTAATGTTATTAAATTCGAAATTTGAATATTGAAAATTGTGATTTTTGTTTAACGAATTTCAGTTTAACATAACATAACATCAAGCCTATACTACCCAGAAGGGTGTGGCAGAGGTGTACAATCACCCATATTTCACCTGTAATGTATTGGTCGCATCCCGGGCACAGTTTCAACTACGAGCTGCTATTGTGAATTTCCTGACGGAATGTTTAAAATTAATGTCAGTCTATTAAATTTTCAATTGATTTTTATATTAAATATATCTATGAAACGAATAGCCATGTAGTCCACCTCATGGTAAGCAGCAACCAAAGTCCATTAGCATTTACAATGAAAAAAATATGGGACCGGCAAGATTTGAACCTGCGACCTTCAGCGCAGAGTCAACTGTAGCTGGTTGGTTAAAGCGACTTCCCAGTGTCCAGAAGGTCGCAAGTTCAAATCCTGCCGGACCTATATTTTTTTCAACTGTTTACTATACATTGCTAAGCATAGCTAAATGCTATAAACATAATCAATAAGAAGTTGAGGTAGTACGATGTGCCTCATTTATATTCACAAAAGCTCTACCAATAAGGCTATCAATTTACAATCTTATTCCACTTGGCTGAACTTCCTAAGACCCGTCATTTAACCCACATTAAATAGCCTAATATTACATCTATACTAATATAATAAAGGTACAAAGTTTGTTTGTTTGAATGAGCTAATCTCTGAAACTACTCGTCAAATTTAAATAGTTTGTTTTACGTTTGATAGCTTGATTATCAAGAAAGGTTATAACTTATTTAATATTACGCTTTAGTTTTCAAGAACGGAGCAGAAATGGTAAAACGCCGGACGCGATAGTGCTACATAGCCTGATATATCGAAGAAATACAGGAAAAGGGGGGTGAGGTGATCGCTCTATTACAAGGGGGGAGGATGTGACGTCATAGAGGAAACTATAAAGCATTAGGCGGGCCGAATTTTAGACCGAACTTGCATACGTAATGATGGAGTCGGGGTCAATAGTATTGGCAGTTATAAAATATTATTATTGAAATTAATACATAATCTAATTCATTTCATTAACTGCCTCGATGGTCTAGTGGTTAGCATATGCGCCTCGCACTGTGAGTTCTAGGGTTTGATTCACCAGTCGATTAAAGTGTTATTTGTGAGCTTTCTGTCAGAAAATTCACAATTGCAGTATTGAGTTGGAATTATGCCCGGTGGGTGGTGATAGGCTCACCCCATATCCCATAGGACCTAAACATAAAAGGTAAAATGTGGCTGCTGTACACCTCTGCCACACCCTTCTGTGGGTAATATAGGCAAGATTTTTATGTTATGTCCATTTCATTATCTCGTTTAATTTTCAATCATTATTGTAACCACCAAAAAAACGATAAAGGTGTGTGATACATAAATTAAATACTTTGATATATAATACTATCAGAAAAAGATCGACAAAGAGTTTATAATACAAACACGCATTCAGCAAAAAATGTGTGTAGTAAGTAGGTAATAAAAGCTTTTCAAGTATTGTCATAGTTGCTGTCACTTTAAAATAATATTTAAGCTGATTTATTTGTCAAACCTATTGATAAAACTAGCTTAAGTTATTCTAGCTACTCTTAAAACCATTTTTATTGCAAATATTACAGTTTCATTAAATAAGAGACAATACTTTACTACTAGCATCAGATAACATAACAAACCAGCTTACTCCACGTAACACAGAAAAAGGTTGTGTAATGTTCACCGGCCAATCTTCGTGGCCCCGACTCATAAGTACGTAAGTAGCAATTTACTTTGCATACGAACAGGAACACTTCGATTGCAGTCGAACGATGGTAGCAGAATCTTCTACCATTTACTAAGTATTATATATTTATGGTGGTAGAGCTCTTGTGAATGAGCTCGAGGGCGGCAGCACCACCGTCTCATCTTTAACCTGCCGCCAAATAGTAGTGCTTCCATTACTGTGTTCCGGTTTGGTGGTGAGATTAGGTCCTGAAATTACTGGCACATGAGGCATAACACCGTAGTCCTCAGCTGCAGCGACGCATCTGCTTTCGTGGATTGTTGATGTCCATGGGCTGTACTCCACTTACCATCAGGTGGACTACACGTTCGTTCACTGTGGCGTAGTATAAAAAAGAAAAAATATATTACAGCAGCGATAGCCTAGTGGGAGACCGTAGGACTAAAAAGTCAAAAGTCTCGGGTTCGAACCCACGGCACACACCTCTATCCATAAATCGCTAAGATTCGTCTTTACGAAGATATGTGTGTATTTATCATATAAATTATCGCTCGCTAACGGTGAAGGAAAACATCGTGAGGAAACCTACATGTCTGAGCGTGCTAAAAAAAGTACTCGAGGAAATGTGAAGTCTACCAATCCGCAATTGGCCAGCGTGGTGGACTATGGCCTAACCCTTCTCATCATGAGAAGAGGCCCGAGCCCAGTAGTGGGACATGTATTAGATACAGGACTGCTATTATTATAAATATATTCATCATTCATCAATTATTTTAAAATATTATTCATAATGCCAGAAATGTTACGCATCTCAGCACAAAACTGTAGCGCTAAAAGCACCGCAGCGCTGATAATTCTCTTGCGTCCAGTAGATGGTAGAGTTCTTAATTCGCTTATTTTTAAAGTTAATCGTAATCAGGATAGTATTGATGATATTAACAGGTCACTTGCACTAGTCCAAGACTGGTTTACTAGCAACAATTTATTATTGAACTCGAATAAAACTAAATGTATAAAGTTCACTTTGCCTAATGTCAATAAACAGAACATGAGTATAATACTAAATAACGAAATTATTAGTCTTGTAGAATCAACTATGTTTTTAGGAATAAGCTTCAGTGGGGCGCCCATATATCGTGTCTAGCAGGGAAACTCAGCTCCGCGGCATTCGCTGTTTGGAAAGTTCGTCAGTTAACTGATATTGAAACTGCGCGACTAGTTTATTTTAGTTATTTTCACAGTGTCATGTCCTACGGTATTCTGCTATGGGGCAAGGCAGCTGATATTCAAAACATTTTTGTAATTCAAAAACGGGCAATTCGTGCGATTTACAAACTCAAAGCTCGAGATTCTCTGAAAGAACGATTTAAGGAAATAGGTATTTTAACAGTAGCATCGCAATATTATTATATATTTACTAATATTATGTTTATACGAAAAAACATAGGAACATATACCAAGAAAAGCGATGTTCATTCATTGAACACGAGGAATAAGCATAAATTGGTAGGCCAATATTATCGCTTAAACAAAGTCCACAACTCATTTGAGGGACTTGGAGTGCGTTTTTATAACAAAATTCCTGTCGAAATCTTGAACTTGCCCCTACTAAAGTTTAAGAGTATCGTTAAGAATCGTCTCATGGAAAGGGGCTATTATAAAATAAACGATTTCTTAACCGACACTACGCCTTGGAAATAATATTTATATAACTAATGTATTTATTACAGTAATGTATTTATTATTAACAATTATTATGGTTATTATATTTCAAATGAATTGCCAAGTTAGACATTGTTTTATCCTATTTATAATTATGATTAATTATGATTATTTTGACATATATTCTATATTGAGATTGACATAATTTATTTTTGACATCATATTATCATATTATTGACTTAAGTTTCAACTTTTGACATTGATACATTATTTTTATTATTTAATATGATGATTAATGAAAATTCACACTCACTAAATTTGATTTGTATAACCTCATTTCATGTTATTTCAAATATTGTTAAGTAAAGGCAATCTGTGTGTACATTTTTTAATTTTTATATTTTTGTAGTATAAATAGTTTTTGTTATTAGTATTATAAATATTTTTTTTGTTTGTTCTGAAACCCTTATACAGTAGTATACACACATTGTTTTTACTCCTTTATTTTCTGCTTGAAGTGTAAGATATTGCAACCTTATATACTATGGATTTATTTACAATAATTTAATTGCATTTTCTCTTTATAACCATATTTAGCTATAATGTTGTTTTGGTTGCTATAACTTACACATAGAATTATTGTCAAAAAACAAACAAATATTGTATGAATTATTTGAAAAGATGGTGCACATGAGTTTCTCACCAGCTCTTCTCATGATGCAATACCCATCGGAGCTGGTACTTGGATTGATTTTAATTCAATTCTCTAAGTTGAATTAAAGTCAATCTAAGCTCCGGTGTCAAATCATTTTATTACAATAAGTATTATAATTTAGTTAGCTAAGTTTTATTTTAATTTTATATTTTTTTTGTTTTGATGTTTGTTTTGACGTGTTCAAGCGCCCCTTGGGGCCCATGGAAATAAATGATTAGATTTGATTTCATTTGATTTGATTATGATTGACTCTAAAAGGACCATAATTGACATATGGACGAAAGATTTTCGGATTAAAATTGCTGTAGAAAACTGAAAAATAAAACTAATATTATAATTCTAGGGTCGGCGGACTAAAGCACATAAGTCAAAATTTTCGGTTTATTTTTTATTACAGCATCAGTGTTCATTTTATTCAATACGCAGTCTGACTAAAGCACATAAGTCTATCTGAACTCTTTCATGGCGTATTCAAGTGGCGGACCGTATCAACCTTACCCAATTCAAATATAGGTCGACGCACAAAAAAACATAACTTGACTTATGTTATAAGGAACACTCATAAGTGAGAAGTTTTTTGAGTTAAGTGGTCTGACTTATGTTATGAAGAACATCAAATGTGACATTTGTTTATAGGTTGTGGGTACTTAAACATTATTTATTATGTACACAAACATTGGAACGGTATGTTAAGCCAGTTAAGCTACCGATGGCATCAATTGTTACCGTTTCGTTGAACAGGCAGTTTGTAATATTTAATTTGTTGAAATGAATACTCAGAGAAGCAAGAAGTTGGTTGAAATGGCGTTATCAGCTCACCAAGCAGGCGATGCAGGGATATTTTCATATATTTTTAAATCTCGAAATGCAAATTATGTATAGCACAGACATTATAAATGAATTACGTATTGTTTTATCCTTTTTTGAGAAAAAGTGCAACAACCATCGATTGCGAATACAGACAACATAGTAGACGATCCTACGCCGTCGACCTCAACAGGGCATGTCAGTAGTGATGATTCCGTGCGAGATCCATCATTTGTAGTACCAAGAATTCCATCTTCTTCTTCTGCCAGAATAGAAATTCTCATGTCAGTTGTATGTTTAGCTGGGCATTGCAAAAACATCGATCAATTAAAATAATAGACCATAAGTTTATGATTCCTGGCCACAGCCACTTAGAAGTTGATACAGATCATGGCATCATAGAAAAGAAGAAGAAGAAAACTGAATTACAGATATTTCACCCCCATGATTGGATCCAGTTGATTCGATCTGGCAGTAACAAGTTTAAGGTTGTAGAAATGAAAAGCACAGATTTGTATGACTTCATCCATGCTGAAAAGTGCTTTCGATTTAAGAAATAAAGATTCTGACGGACGGCAGTTTAAATGGCTGGATAAAAGGTGGCTACGATATGAACAAGATACAGATACAAATTTACCTTTTTCGTCTTTAACTACAAAAGAAGAGGTGCCCATTCTTTATTTAAAGAAATATCAACGCGACTGGTTGATACGACACGTTGCCGAAATGCTGGTTTTAATTTTGGACAGCGAATTAGCATTGCCATCCAGCGTGGCAATGCTGCCAGCATTTTGGGAACGTTGCCCACTGGCTGCGATTTTTTAGATTAGGCTAGGTAGTCTTTTATCGCTAGTTTTTAAGTAGTTTATTTTAGGTTAGTTTATTTCGTTTTTTTTTTTGTTTTGTGTTGTCGTTGGTTAAAATAAATTATCTCCATATGGAACTAGTCATTACAATTTGATGGATTTTAGACGGAAAGAAGAGGTTCTAATGTTCCTGATAATATTCCCATAATATCTATTCAGCCATTGCCTATATCTATAGAGAAAAAAAGATTTAATTTCGATGCTGTCTTTAATTCCAGATATTTTCCATCAATTTTATATAAGTTTACCTACTTTGGGAACTGTACGAAATACTGACCCAGATATTATAAAATCCGAAAAAGAACAAGAATTTTAAGTGAAACAAATTAGTCAATAAATTTACATATGTTTTTGATTGTATTAATATTTTTTATTTACTTTTATTTATATTTTAATTAATGAACTTTTACACTTAAGTCATACTACCAAAGTGTTTCTCATAACTTAAGTCATCTAAATATTAAACTATTATGTTCCTACCAAAATGTTGTATTTTAATAGTAAGGCATTGCTATTCACTTAAACAGTTAATAAAAACATTTAATAATTTCTAAATCTATGATTTTATAAACAGTTTTTTTTAGTTCCTGTAAAGTTAGGATTTTTGACTTATGTGCTTTAGTCTGCCGACCCTAGAATTAATGCTTTTGTTAACTAAAATAAACGTTTATATTAAAGTGTCTGATTTTAATGTTAAATTAACAATGTTTTTTTCCAGTTGATATAGTTATTTGCACGATACCAATGCCTAAAATACAGTTTTTAAAAATGTTTGTCTGTCTAATTATTGAATTGTAAATATTTTTATTTTTAACAGGCTTATATTAGCTTCACCTGTATGTATGTATGTATGTATGTATGTATATGTAACCGACTTCTTTGGACTCGATTTTGACCCACTTTAAACGGACAGATTTCATTGAAATTGTGCACACCTGTCAAAGATCGATGACAATGCAATAATTCGATAAAAAAAATAAAAAAAATAAAATTAAAAAAAACGCTCTTTTAAATAAACCAAACTAAAAAATAGAAAATAAATAATAGTTTAAAAAAACAAAAAAACACGCTTTTAAAGTACTTATAACTAAAAAGTGAAAATAATTCCTAATATTATTATAAGCTGAAAATGGTAATGAACAAAAAATACTAGTAGTATTGTGAAAGAGCGTGGGTTGCTCGATAGACGAAAAATATGTCACAGAGCGCCCCACGCTTTTTCACAATAATACTAGTGTTTTTTGCTCGACCCGGGAATAGAATCCGAGACCTCGTGGTGAGAGGCGCATGCACTAACCGCTAGACCATCAAGGCAGTATATCATTAAATAAATAATAATTGTTACTAATACTTTCAATGAATAATAATTTAATAATTTTATATTATTATTTTATTTAAGTATAGTTAGTTTAGTAATGTAAATATTTAAATAAATGATCCTATATTTTGAAAATGTAAAAAAAAGAAAAAAAACTTTTAAACTACTATTTTAAGTGAATTACACCATCCCACAATTTATACATAACATCACGCCTATATCACCGAGACTAACAGAGGTGATTAACACCTACACTATACTTGTGTTTAATTCACCGTTAACCATGTTTTTTTTCTTATCACAGACAACATTATTACGATAGATATATTTTTTAATAAAACAATAAGCATTAGAACAAGAATGGACGATATAATGAGTATTAAGCACTTATTTACATATACAGTCGTGCACAAAATTGTTTTATTTTTTGTACAAAACGACGCCCGCACTGGATATAGCGCTATCTTTCCTTACAGTATTATGTATTGTATATTTGTAAGTAGGTATAATAATATATATATTATAACATATTTATATATCTTATATATATTATATAATATATTGTATAATTATTCTTGTTAAATATTAAATGCAAATAATTTCTAATAATCTAAGCAAAAACATTTCACGCTTTATTTTCTCTTTCCAAAATGTCCATTCTAAGGTTGCCTGAAAAAATCGCTTTAAGCGATCGTCCATTTTTCTGTTACATTTCTTTTTGTTATCTCTTAAGTTTTTCATGTGAAATTATGTTCAAATAATTGTATTATATATCTATCTATCTCCCTATAGTTCCTGTGTCGCGGGTGTTCACACACACAAAGCACACCCAGAGTCAGAACAAATCTTTGCGGATCACACAAAGATTTGTCCCGTGTGGGGATCGAACCCACAACACCAGCGCAGTTGAAAGCGGCGAGGCGACCGCTTGAACCACTACCAACAGTCAACCGTGCACGCTGCTAATCCGGATATGAATAAAATAACAAATGTGATCACCGCCACCCCTTTTTTTAAAATGGTGAACAAGTTTCCTCCCCCGTAATGTGGGACGCCCCCCTGCCAGGTGGACTGACGACCTGAAGAAGGTCGCTGGAGGGGACTGGATGCTGAAGGCGCAGGACCGGGTGTTGTGGCGCACATTGAGAGAGGCCTATGTCCAGCAGTGGACTACGAGAGGCTAAATGATGAACAAGTTTACTTAACCGCCGCACCTTTGCACCAAATATAAAAAAAACACATCCACGGTAGGATAGGATTTTTTTATTATTTTTGAAATCTGAAATCCTCAATTAGATCTAAATATTTTTACGCTAAGCTATCCAATAACTAAATTAACAAAATTCGATCGCCTCGCCGCTCTCCACTGAACTGGTGTTGTGGGTTCGATCCCCACATGGGACAAATCTTTGTGTGATTCGCAAAGATTTGTTCTGAGACTGGGTGTGCTTGAGTGAGTGAATGTGTGTATTTGGCCTTGTCAAAAAACAACTACAAACTTTGTTTTTTTTTTGTTATTTGTAAACTTTCCATCAGGAAATTGACAATAGCAGCACGGACTCAGCCCTTATCCCATGGGACTTAATCATAACAGGTGAAGTGTGGGTGTTGTAAACCTCTGCCACACCTTTCTGGGTAATATAGGCGTGATGTTATATTAAGTTACTTAAATGACACAAAACACTTGTCTACCCGACAGTACCACACAATGTCTAGACGCGTCCCACACACACAACCTATCAATCTAACTTTATCAGTTTTAACTCTCATAATTATATTAGACCAAGATTAACATGTAAGAAAAAGTGGTTTTGGTACTTTAAATGTTTAATACATGTTGATGTGGTATAAAATTCATTATTTTAGATGCCAGGAATGGTGAAGTTAACAAACTTGCAGTAAAACTGATGATAATTTGAGATCTACTATTTACATGTGTAATAATAATAAATAATAATAGCAGCCCTGTATCTAATACATGTCCCACTGCTGGGCTCGGGCCTCTTCTCATGATGAGAAGGGTTAGGCCATAGTTCACCACGCTGACCAAGTGCAGATTGGTAGTCTTCACACTCCTTCAGGCACTTTTAAGGCACTCTCAGGCATGTAGGTTTCCTCACGATGTTTTTCTTAACCGGTAATGAGCGATATTTTATATGATAAATACACACATATCTTCGAAAAGACGAATCTTAACGATTTATTGACAGAGGTGTGTGCCGTGGGTTCGAACCCGAGACCTTTGACTTCGCAGTCCTACGGTCTGGCTGTTTTTTTACATGTATACCTATATGTTATGGTAAATGTGATAATTATTAAAATTATTAATAACTAGCTGACCCGGCGAACTTCGTACCTATCGTATGTATGCGTACCTATTCAATTTGAACTGGAATCTATAATTTTATTATCCCCCATATAAAAATGAATACTTTTTTTTTTTTTTCGCCGTAACAACCCACAAGGTTGTTACGGCAAAAAGAGTATTAGAAAACTACAAAAAAATATCAGCCAAATCAGTCAAGCCGTTTTCATGCCAAGTCGTGACAACGGAAAACGAGTTTCATTTTTTAATATAATAACAAGCTGACCCGACAGACGTTGACCTGTCCTAACTATGCATACATTATCTGTGACGATATTTGCAGCACGCCTTCTGTCAATGTTATGTCAAACGCCATAAAGTACATTCAAAAAGTTCATACTGTCAAAAGCGCTAAGGTTACGTTAGAAAATCATTAGAAAATTTTATATAGTGGTTAAGTATTCTTAAATTTTATCATTTTCCTTGCAAGTTGCCTAGTCTTTTATTTCATAAGAACCATCTCCTGACTATAACAAACACAACATAAAAAGAATCAGCGAAATCGGTTCAGCCGATCCCGCGTGATGCCGTGACAACGGAAAACGGGTTTCATTTTTATATATATAGATATATAGATTACCGGTGATTATTAATAATGTGACCTAAAAATAACAGGCGAAATGTGGGTGTTATACATCCCTGCTTTATCCTTCTGGATACAGCCATGAAGTTATGTAATATATAATATATAGTTATGTATAAAATATCAAAAAGCTGCAATAACTTGCTGTAACACACATGATCATTCAATCTAACCAAACAACACAGTCCCCAAGAATCAAAAGGACTAATCCATCACGCCTTGACATGTGGGTACCGGCAGGATAGCGATACTTATATACTCGCATAATAGGCTTGTTGACTGATTCTGATAAATTGTCCTTTGCTAACGGTGAAGGAAAACATCGTGAGAAAACCTGCATGCCTGAGAGTGCCTTTAAAGTGCTAGAAGGAATGTGAAGTCTACCAATCCGCACTTGGCCAGCGTGGTGGACTATGACCTAAACCTCCTCATGATGCGAAGAGGCCCGAGTCCAGCTGTTACATGTCCCGTATTAGATAGAGCGCTGCTATTATTTTTGCAAAACATTGATATCACATTAAAATATAGGTGCCAAATTAGACACCAAATGCATAAACAACTAGTTTTCTTCCATAAAGTCTAACTCATTTAATAATCTTTTAATTAATTATTTTTATAGCATTTAGCTATGCTTAGCAAATTATAGGTACTAAGAAACTGTTGATAAAGATATGGGACCGGCAGGATTAGAACCTGCGACCCTGCGCACCGGGCAGTCGCTTAAGCCATCCAGCTATGGTCGCCTCTTGCCAGTACCCTAAAACGCCTAAACGTATAGGCGAAACCGCGGTCGACTAAATAGACCAACATTACGTGAGTATCACCCGAATTTCATAATTTGAATAACAGTACCCTAAATTTTATAATCATTCAAAATTCCATGGGCAAGTCCAATTTAAAAGTACAAAATTATAACAAAATAATTTTATCATTGAAAAACCCACATAATTTATAGCAACTTTAATTATTGACCATTTTCATAAATTCAATATATCGTATAGCTATTAAACAAAATTAATAACTTCGCATACAACGTATCGGTTAGTGACGTCACAAACCTAGCCTTTAATATGGAATGTTTGGGCGAGTCTATATTAATGAGAATTTAAAATTGTATTGTCTCCGGCAGTTTATGTGATATCAAAGTAATCTATATATATAAAAATGAAACCCGTTTTTCGTTGTCACGACATAGCATGAAAACGGCTTGACCGATTTGGCAGATTTTTTTTTGTAGTTTTCTAATACTCTGTACAAGGATCCTACGGAAAAAAAAATAAAAAAAAAAGTATTCATTTTATATGGAGGATGTTGTTATAGATTCCAGTTCAAATTGAATAGGTACGCATACGTCATAAGATAGGTCAACTATACAAAATAAAGTAGTGCATCAAATTTACGCTAAGGCGGTACGAAGTTCGCCGGGTCAGCTAGTTATAAATAAAATTTAGTCGTTATTTTTTTTATTATTTCTAATCATTTAAATATGTTTAAATTTAATTATGCATTTTATAACATATGATGAAATATCGGCCAACTCGCCAAAACAAAATACATGGTAAATATCCCATAATATCTAATATTTCGTAAGAAAATTACCATGTTTACTCTCAAATATGTAATGCATTTTTGTGTTTTAGATATGATATGTTTGTAAAAAAATATAAATACTTAATAATATTAAAGATGGGCCAGAGATCCATGGGCTGTAATTTTCACTTGCCTTCAGCTAAAAAGCAAAAAAAATAGGCAAATTTTGGTAACAGTTGACACAAATGAATACTTATTTTTAATACTTATCTTGACAGGCTTTGAGCAAACAAACAAAAAACGACAAATCCAATACAATAAACTATCGCAAATATTCATTGTATTATGTCCATCCTAAGGTTGCCTGGAAGAGATCGCGTCAAGCGATAAGGCCGCCCTTTGTACGTTATAGTTTTAAGTACCTATTTCTTTATAATGTTTGTTACAAATTTGATGTGCAAATAAAGTTTTCTCTATCTATCTATATTGGTCACTAAAATTATTAGCACAGACGGCATACCATTATAAGTGTATAGTAATGTTCCATCAGACGGCTTCGATTCAAATAGTGTATTACTCTAGTGTGGTTACACCATCCCAAAAATCAAAGGACCCATCCATCACGCCGTGACGTGTGGGTACCGGCAGGATAGCGATACTCTTATCGAGCGATAAGGGATAGCTATAAGTCTTTGTTCGAGGATAGGAGGCTCTCAGATTAAAGGGTGGAATGAGGGCGTTGACCTATTTTTTTACATTCATTCTATTTTAGAAGGTTAACCTTGTCGACAGTGTATTCTTTTTTTTTTTACATTAGATAGAACGCCAGAAGCAATTACACTATCCAATGATCCCAATGACAAGGCCTAATACACACATTCACTCACACAAGCACACCTAGTATCAGAACAAATCTTTGCAACACAAAGATTTGTCCCATGTGGGAATCGAACCCACAACACCAGCGTAGTGGAGAGCGGCGAGGTGACCGCTTAAACCACTGTATCACAAATGCAGACACAGTAATACAACAGTATGCTGAAGCTCATGAACGACGACTTCTTCAACACGTGAATGTCGAGGCCATCCATCTCCTGGACGCCACAGACATAGTTAGAAGACTCAAAAGGACGAAACCTTTTGAGCTAGCTTAGTGAAATGAGTGCTTCAAGTGGTTTAGTGCTTCTTTAAAAGAACACAGGAACAAAGTTTCAATTTTGATATTAGAGACAATAAGATAAGTGTTTATAATGGACAAATTTTGAGCATTATTTTAGTAGCTTCAAAATTAAATTACTCATTAGTCTCTAATGCTATATCTAGACTAGATTGTAATCTTTATGAAGTATCTAATTGTTTAGAAACATCATTAAAAAAAAAACATATTTTTGGGTAATGTTTAGAGCCATGATCTAATAAGAGTATGGTCTGCTCTTTACGATGACAGTTAAGAATCGTGTGCCGGGAATGTATGAGTGTGACGTAACATTTTCATTAAACGCGGCACAAATATGGCGGCATTAGATTGAGCATACCTGCAATATTGTTGTATCATGTTTAGATCCATGTGAGAGTGAGCCTATCGCCATCTACTGGACACAATTCTAGACTGCTAAAAATTTTCTCATAGAAAAGTTTAAAATTGTCCGACACGATAATAAACCTCACGATCAGCAGTCGCTTACTCTAACCACTGAGCCAAAGAGGCAGTCATCGTTTTAAGTCAATTATAGTACGGCGTCAAATGATGTCTTCGTAACGTGGAAGCAAATAGAGACGGGCCACTACGCACTTTAGATAGAGCACTCTATATATGTAGAGTTAGGAACATATCGACGGGTGCAAAATTAAAAAAAGTCATGTACAAAACAGCTCATTTACAGGAGAGCATAATATTTTATATTATAAAATGAGCTGTTTTTGAAAAAGTTATTAGCATTTAAACAGTTTTAACAGAACAATTTAAACAGTTTTAAGAACAGTTTTAAACCAAATTCTCTTATTATTATTACCGATTGACCGCGCAGGTGCTAATTTTTCCACTCGCTTTACGAACCGATTCTTCTGCTTTCTTGGTGGTTACGTATACAATAAAATTAATGCCCTACTGTTTATTTATTCTTTAACAAAATACGATTGCAAAAGAAAATTGAAGGTTTGGCTCATGTCCCTGGATTACGACAAGACTAAGCAATTTATATGTGTCCCTGCATAAGCAATTCATTATACATACTCTCTCAAACATCATCTTCTCATTGCTGATACATGCATTCACACTCTTCCACCTTCATGCGATCTTGCCATCAACACACACTTTTCACATACACAAACACCCACACCAAACACACACACACTCTCATACACAAACACACGTACTAACCCTGACATTACCACTATTACCAATTGTATAAAACATTGAGATACGCAAATCTTGCGCCGGGGTGGAGGCCTGGTGACCTGAAATACAGATTTTATCTAGTTTGGGCACCAGTCTCCCCACAATAATCTGTGAATTAGTATTAGATAACTCATGTACGAAAATAATTATTGTGGTGAGAAATAAATACTTATTATTATTATTATTAATATCCTAATCCTAACTAATATTATAAATGCGAAAGTAACTCTGTCTGTCTGTCTGTCTGTCTGTCTGTCTGTCTGTCTGTTACGCTTTCCTGCTTAATCCTCGCGACCGATTTTGATGAAATTTGGTACAGACAATCTTTAGACCCTGAGACAGAACATAGGCTACTTTTTAAAAAAAAAAAAAGGGATGAAGGGGTTGAAATAGAGGTTGAAAGTTTGTATGGGATTTCTTAATTTTAAAAGATAAAACCATGAAACTTTATATTTAAGTATACTTGATAAGAAATCAGTCGCTTTTGAAGTTTAAATTCCTTTTAACGAATGCTCTGCATCACCACCGCTGCCGTCGGTCGTAGTCGCGTACATTCGCCGAAGTGTTGTGGCATTTGCGGCAGGCATCGTTGTCGGACGCATGCGATTAGACAAATTTGCGCTATAGAGAATTACATTTTTCGATCCAGTATTTCGTTTATTGTTTCGTATAACTTTTTAAGTGTTTTTTATTAATTAGGTCCTGTAAATTAATTTTGTTCACTTTGTTCATACTTGATATATCTTTTAGTTTATAGTTATAAGTAGGTTAGATAGTTTCCTTTACTTTAAAAAAATCCGATTTGCTTTTATTTCCTTTTTTCCCTAATAGGGTATTTTTAATCTAATAGGTCGTAGTAGGTAATAATATACAATAAAATACAAACTTAACTTTGCGGTTTGCTCCCGAACCGCAAAATTAAGTTTGTCGTAGGTTATAAATGACCTATGACAAACTTATATTTGCGGTTCGACTTATAAAGATAAACCGAAAGGTTTATTTTTATATAAGTCGTACTGTATAGATTTTAATTTTAAAGTATTGGTATAGGTAGTATATTTGATATTGTACGTAGTGACCGTAGGTTATTTTATAATACTGTTAGGTAGGATAAGACATTCGTATAGATATTAGTTTATAGGGATTTTGCTTATTTATTGAGTTTAGATTAGTTATTATCAGAAATAGGTTTATTTAGGTAGGTAGGAATTTTATTTTCTGTTATTGAGTTTTTTTATTGATGTACCTTCTGTAAATCTTTTACACTAATGTCCATCCAAAGGTTGCCTGGAAGAAATCGCGTTAAGCGATAAGGCCGCCCTTTGTGCATATATTGTAATTGAAACTTTCGTACAAAATGTATTTCCTATGTCTTATGCACAAATAAAGTTTTTATCTATCTATCTTATCTATCTACCACACAGATGAAATTGCGGGAGAAAGTTTGTTTGTTTGAAAGCGCTAAGTTTAAAAACAACTGGGTGAATTTTGATATTTAACATTACGCTAAACTCTACGGGCTGGCTCGAACGCACGTGTCGCAATTTCTATTATGTCGAAATTTGAAGTAGTTTCGAAGTAGGTACCTACATGAGTTGTTCCTATTTGTCTGTTTTGATTTGTTTGAATATTATTTTCCTTGAGTTTTTGTCGTATATTTGTTTTGGTCGGTTTGGTAATAGATAGGTTCTTCTTCTTCTTTGCCTGTCAATGGAAAACACATGGAAAAGCTCAATATTTAAATTTTGTTTGACCAAAACTTTGCTACAAGAACGGCATTATCGGTGGCGCTCCACAGGTCATCTATGGTACAGGTGGTGGGACTTATGGGGCATGTAAGAAGGTGACCCATCGTTTGGGGACTGACACCGCATTCACAATCGGCGGAGTCTGCATAACCCCACCTTAAGTGCATGAGTTGTACCTACTATTGTTATATTGACATTGTTACCTTTAGCATTTTTTGTTCATAAAACGACATCCACGCGGACGAAGTCGCGGGTAACAGCTAGTTATTATATATTGCTATATAAGGTAACATTGGCATATAAGGCAAGTTGTATTTTTAGTTTCATCTAATTATTTTACCAGATATTCCTAGTCGTCTGCCTTAATATTGTAATTTAAAAGAATTATGTTTAAAAACTAAATAAACGGCTATCTGCCACTTAGCCGTTTCTATGTAGTTAAAAAGAATATATAATGTATTGCTTTTCATTAATATTTTAAATGCTGATGCTTTCAGTTTATCTAAAGTGTAAAACAGTTCAATGTTTTATTGATGTTTATGTAAATTATATACGCAAAAGCTACGAGAATGTTTAAGTAAAATCAATTCAAATACAATTTGATTGTATCAAATACTATAATTTACGCACTGTATTCCTCATAGTAAGCGACGAATATTCAAATTTGTTTTCTGATCTTGAATATCCGTGAGCTGTACCTACTACTTACCATCAGGTAGACTAAACCTCCGTTTGCTATAAATGTCGTATAAAGAAAAAAAACCTGTACAAGTCAACTCTATTCCTTTGTAAGTCTATATCACGCACGAACGCAATATAAATAAGTAAATGTATTTATACAGGTATGTTTTGACGCCCGGTGGTCCAAGAACTTTGTTGACCCATCCACTTTGTGGCCTAGGGATGACAGCTTTCTCTCGCGATAGTTTTTAAATGACAATAAAGGATAGTAGCTTAACCAAATTTTTAGGCGGTTCCGGAGTGAGTTGAAAAATAGCGCCGTTTCAGACACCCGTTTAGAATTTTCTCTTTCTCTCTACCGCCTCCAAGTCGCCTAAAATTTGACGACAATTATACATTTACTGCCTCGATGGTCCAGTGGTTAGCGTTTTGCCTCTCACCATGAGGTCTTGGGTTTTTTTTCGTCAGGAAATTCACAATAGCAGCACGGAGTTGGAATTATTCCCGGTGGATGGCGATAGGCTCACCCCCCATACCATAGGACCTAAACATTGCGAGTAAAATGTGGGTGTTGTACATCTCTGCCACACCCTTTTGGGTATTGTCAGCGTGATGCTATATTATTTTATAAAGAAACTGGCTCATGAGGCACAACACCTTAGTACTAATAAAAAGTGACAACTACAATCTGCTTTTGTCGATTATTCTTGTTCATGGGCTGTAGTTACTTACCATCAGGTGGACTACACGCCTGTTCACTACATACTGTACGTGTGGTGTAGTGTTTTAAGTGGTCGTCTCGCCGCTCTTCACTGCACTGGTGTTGTGGGATCGATCCCCACATGGCACTAATCTTTGTGTTATTCGCAAAGATTTGTTCTGAGACCGACTGTGCTTGAGTGAGTGAATGTGTGCATTTGGCCTTGTCATTGGGACCATTGGATAGTTAATTGCTTCTGGCGTTCTATCTTATGTAAAAAAAAATAAGAAAATACCTAATTAACTCACCTTTCTCCTGTGGCAGCCCTTGATTCATCTATTTCGTACCATTACGCAAGAAGAGAGTCAACTAAAATGTTTGCTTTCCCGATGTTTAGTCTTATTATCACCTTGTTGTAAACGAATAGTCTCGTACACGTAACATCACGCCTATATTACCAAGACGGGTGCCGCAGAGGTGTATAACTCACTAGTAATGTGTCCCATTAGTGCTGAGCCTATCGCCATTTACAAATTTAAACAATACAAACTCCGTACTGCCATTGCAAATTATCTGATAGAATAATATTACAAAAAAAAACCGACTCCAATCACAAAAAAATGCACTAAAAAGTAAGAAATACTTAAGTAATATTCAACGTCACGCCTCATCTGTGTATGACTTGAAATAATACAGAAAACCGACCAAGTGCGTGTCGGGCCACGCGCAATAGGGTTCCGTAGCTAGTCGTAACAACATATTTCGACTTAAAAGGGATTTACTATCTGTATTAAACAAGTAACATCTTCATACAAGTCATTACTTTCAAAGGTTTTTGTAACTTGCACGAATTATTCTAAGTAACTACATTTTACACTTTGGACCCCTATTCCTCTTGAACTAATAAAGTGAACTTATCCGCTATAGTTTTCCTTTAAAGTTCATTACATGTATTACCGACACAATTTTTTTCAGATTTTGGGATCCAGTAGTTTAGCTTTTAGAGGGGGGGGGACGCTCTACTCGAACAAAAATTTGCTCTTTAAAGTTAATTATCTCGCAAACGGATCTCTAAATCAAAAAACTGTTTTAGCAACCCCTAAACGTTTTTAAAAGTCCTATCTAACAATACCCCACACTATGGGGTAGGCGACCAAAACAAAAAACATCCCTACTTTACATGTAGGGGAAGCACCCGAAAAAAAAATATTTTTCCAAATTTTATTCTACGACTTTCTTTGTATAGTTAAATACAATATGTTTATGCAAAATTTCAGTTTTCTAGCACCAACGGTTTCGTCGCTATGCCTCGGACAGACGGACGGACAGACGGACATGGCGAAACTATAAGGGTTCCTTGTACTACGGAACCCTAAAAAGGCCTTAAGGTGCTTATATTTAAAGAATTATCATTAATGTTGCTGACCTGATGCTGGAAGGTACTACTCCTTAACGGTCAGGAGAACGGGGATAACTCTATAAACGTTCTTTCAAGTTATTATACATGTATGAGGTTATACGTTTTACTTTTTAGTGCAATTTTAATTGAAATTTCTTCAAGAAAAATCCCAAATAACACTTTTTCTTGGGATCAAATCCTAGAGCTCATATACTTTGTCCATTCCTTTATTTTCTTTTTGACAGATCACGCCTATGAATAACCGTTTTTTTTTGGCAGATTAATGTACTACAATAATAATGTACTTTATTGACAAGCGACACTTTTTAGGGAAGTTCACTGTTTGTAACAAACAACCACAGACTATAAATCAAATCGTGAAATGAAATAAATCGATCATTATGAAAAAGAATAATTTGACTTTTTTTTCTGTTTTGTCTGTATTTTTATTAAAAAAAGAATATAATAATAGTATCATGATTCCATGAATAATTATTTTCAAGAAATCAAGTCGAAATTTCAAAAAAAGTTCTTCGTAGACAACATCGATTATGATTTCAAATAGAATCAGTAACGTGTAAAGGCATCCCTAAATGTAATCGGTCAAAAAGAAAATAAAGAAATGGACAGAGTATAGTTAGCGTGTGCTAATTATACCGCTAGACTATGAGTTAGTCAAAGTAATCTAAAAATTTTGCTCATTCCTGGCGTTTAGTCCTATTATCAATCACCTTTTTACCCGACTGCGTCAGAAGGAGGGTTATGTTTTTCGAGCGTATGTATGTATGTATGTATGTATGTATGTATGTCTATTTCTTTGGCACGCCCTACAGCCCAAACGGCTAGACGGATTTTGACAAATGAGGTGTCGTTGAATTTGTCGAAACAGTGATAGTGACATAGACTATATAAATTTTCAAAATGGCGCCGGCAAATGAAAAACAAAAGGGGGGGAGGTATGGATTTTCTTTTCATCATATTAATATGGGTATCAAATAAAAGGCCATGAAAAGATCATTTCAAAAATATATATACTTCTTATCACATTT
Source organism: Hypena proboscidalis (assembly GCA_905147285.1). Classification (NCBI taxonomy): domain Eukaryota; kingdom Metazoa; phylum Arthropoda; class Insecta; order Lepidoptera; family Erebidae; genus Hypena; species Hypena proboscidalis. Next base: position 1,924,861 of record LR990153.1, read on the forward strand.
ATATTACTGATTAAACACAATTTACCAATTTATATATCGGCACGCTCGCGCGCCCGAAGTGGGTGGAATTTAGTTTGTATGTTCGCTCACGCTAATCTTGGAAACTGCCGGTCGAATTTGAATATTTTTTTTTGCATTTGATAGTTTAACTCACGATTAAGGCTCATTGATCTCAAAGAGATTTGATTTCTACAAATTAATAGATATAAAAAAACATGTCGGTTAAAAGAACTAAAAAGAGTGAAATAAAAAATAATTATTAAAAAAACAAAAAACCCGACTGCTTAAAAAAAAGAACTGAAAAGATAAAAACAATACTTTGTTACTACTATATAACTTCGTTTGTCACCGCCTGCAACATCATAAAGAATTTAGTTTGACATATTTCATTTGTTGTTAATGAATTTAATGTAGATGATGCTATACTTGTTTTTATCTTTTCAGTTCTTTTTTTTAAGCAGTCGGGTTTCTTGTTTTTTTAATAATTATTTTTTTATGAACTAATATTCTTAGGCGTCCACTACATAAGGCATGCGCAATCGTCGTGCGTGTGGGCACGCTGGCTGCACACACATCACTCAGCGTCGTGTCAGTCTTATACACGTAACATTACGCTTAACCTGGAACGCTGTGGCAGAGGTGTATAGCACCCACATTTCACCAGGCATCCTACAGAAAGTACAAGTCTGTAGTACCGAAACCGGCGAGCATGTATGACGAGATGAATGAATGTTGAGGAATCGAAACATGTAAGAGCGAAGCACATAGCATTCCATCGTCCCTGAAGAATGTTTGTATGTTGCTGTGTGTTGTTATCAGTTATACTTTATTCCCATCCGATAGGGGGAGGTCTACCGCCATCATTTTATTGCAATAAGTATTATAATTTCATTACGCCTAATCAACGCTTCGAAAAAACCAGCCTTCTGGTCGCGAGAGACCAGAAGGCTGGTTTTTTCTTCGCCCAGCGAATAAGCATTGCCATGCAACGTGACAATGCTGCCAGCCCTAAGGCCACGGTATCTGCTGCGGTCAGCGATGCGTAGGCATTTTATAACGCATAATGTAATTTATTATTTTGTATTATTTTATTTATTTATTAATGGTGTTGAGAATTTTGAGACTTACTCCCAAAAAACACTTTTGCCTGACCAGAGAATCGAATCTTTCGCACATACGCTAACCACTAGAACATCGAGGCAATTTTATACACTTTAACTTGCGATAATATTTTTGTATCGGAAATTACTTTTTTAAATCGCTCATTATTTACCCATAACCCGTCAAACCTCTTAAGATAAACTAATCATCTTTGCTAAATAGATGCGGGTACGAGCGTGTACGGTTGTGTACGGCCGTGTACGGGCTTTAGTCATTATTTTTTATGCTACATGCGCTACAAGTGAGAAGCCGTAACTGCTTACATGCGATACTTATGGCTAAGCGAGGGTGGAGAGAAACTTATTTTACTAAAAATACCCGCTCTCCTATATTACCCAGAAGGCCCATTATTATTAAAGCGGCCGTGGCGCAATGGATAAGGCATCGGTCTTACGATCGAGAGGTCGTGGGTTCGAATCCTGGCCATTACACCACGGACGTAAACTTCCTCCTAACACAAGAGAATAAAGCTTAGCTGGAGAGGGTTAACAAGAATACTAGTAATTTGTATTAAAAAAAAAAAGCGTGTGACAGAGATGTACTCCTACGCTTTACCTGCTATGTTTAAGTTTTATAGGATTGGGGGTGAGCCTAATTGTAATCCATTGGGCACAAATCGAACTCCGTGCTGCTTTTTGATTTTTTAACCGACTTCAAAAAAAGCCGGTGCCAAGTAAACAATAACTCTGTATAGATAATATCAATCTTTCTAGCAACTATTTTCTGATAGAATATTAGTTATATTTCTGTGGTAAGTACCAATACTGGGCGACCGCGCACTAGCACAACTACGCCGCCCTTTATTGTGTAATTTGGTTTTGTAGAAAGGTTGTTATAGCTTTTACTTGGCACCGACTTCAGAATTATAAAATAATTATTTAATAATATCTATTTAACTAAATGAAAAAACCTATTATTTTGTGCGAAGTAAATTTACTTTTTGCTTTTTAGTTTACCTACTCTTTGAAGTCGGTTTTTTTTTTGTTATTGATTTATTTGTTGATTGTATTATGCAAGTTCTTATTAAATTACCATAATCTATCGATGCATCGATCGATGTCGATCGATCTTAGTGTTGTAGTAATTTGTATTGGCAAATAAATAGTACCTGAGCGTTTTAAAATAAAAAAAATTATTAAATCCTTGGCTCAACACGACTTGCCTCCTTGTAAGTAGCCTTCGAAAAAAGCATACGCGGCGGTTTGTAGCTCAATCATTAGGAATTTAGGATAGTCTATTTTTACAAAACATCACTTCTATATCACCCAGAAGGGTGTGGCAGAGGTGTACAACACCCACATTTCACCTGTTATGTTTAGGCCCCATGGGATAGAGGGTGAGCCTATCGCCATCCACCGGCCACAATTCTAAATCCGTGCTGCTATTGTGCATTTCATTACGGCAAGTTAACAAATAACACTTTGACCTACCCGGGAATCAAACCCGAAACTACACGGCAGTATTATTTCTTGTAAAAGGAAACGATACAGAATTATTGATCAAGCAAGACATACATCAAATATAGGTTTTATTCCTTGAAGTATCCGCTAGGGATTGTCTGAAAAGACGTGTGTGATAAAATGAGCTAATCATACGTTATTTTTGTGAAAATATAACCGAATGGGGTCAATATTAATTAGTGTATTGACATAGATAGCAACGATAACCTAGTAGGAGACCGTAGGACTGCGAAGTCAAAGCTCTCGGGTTCGAACCCACGGCACACACCTCTGTCAATAATTCGTTAAGATTCGTCTTTTCGAAGATATGTAATATCATACAGCTTATAATTAATCGCTCGCTAACCATGAAGGAAAAACATCGTGAGGAAACCTGCATGCTTGAGAGTGGCTTTAAAGTAGTGGAGGTTGTGTGAGGTCTACCAATCCGCACATGGCCAGCGTAGTGGACTATGGCCTAACCCTTCTCATTACGATAAGAGGCCCGAGCCCAGCAGTGGTATATGTATTAGATACAGGGCTGGCACTACGTTTGCCTTGACGCGGTCTCCACTCTAGAAAACGTCCGATAGCTATAATATACGAAAGTTTTTTTTTTACTACAGTATTTCGGACTACATGAATGATAATAGTATTTGGAAATTAATTGCTCTTCTTATGTGACTTTTATATGTATACTTATTGTTATATTTTTCATTTTAAAAGATGGTGCACATGAGTTTCTCACCAGCTCTTCTCATAATGCAATACCCATCGGAGCTGGTACTTGGATTGATTTTAATTCGATTCTAAACAGTTTGATTAAAATTAATCTGAGCCCCGGTTATTCAAATCATTGTAATTAGTATAATTTAGTATTATTTATGATTTATTTTTATATCATTTTTTGTAATGTTTTGACGTGTTCAAGCGCCTCCTGAGGCCTATGAAAATAAATGATTTGAATTTGAATTTTTATAAATTCCGTCTCCACACTTTACCAGCAGTGGCGTCTCACTCAAGCCACAGGATACACCGTAACGGCAAATTCTTATACAGGGTGTGGTTACAGTTATTGTTTTATTTTACAAGTTATTTAAGTTTAAAGTATCGAGGGTTAGTGCACTTTTGGGAAATAATCTGAATATTAATATAAAATATCCTTAAATGTAATTTTACTAAGTAATTTGTAACGATTTTCACTTACTTTATTGTTTATAAAGCAAACGTACAGACGGAAAGATTGATAGACAAAAGAGAAAACAAAATATTATGTTGTGGATTCTATTACTATTATGAAATGCCGTAAATATCTTCAATTTCCAAATATGGCTAACTTGCAATTTTATTATATTACATATAATAAAATTAAATTATAAATTAGGATTATTCATTATTTATCGAAAAAGGCAGGCGCCTTTCTCGATAAATGTAATATCAACAAAAACAAATCACCTATATTAATATTATGTATTACCACAGACTGATAATATAATACTAGGTATTACATAGATATTTTATTACCACTGAGTAATGAAATTGCTTTTACTGCCTAGATTGTCTAGTAGTTAGCGTATGCGCCTCTCACCGGGAGGTCTCGTGTTCGATTACCAGGTCAGGGAAAGTGTTATTGTGAACTTTCCGTCAGGAAATTCTCAATAGCAGTACGGAGTTGAAATTGTGCCCTAAACATATCAAGGTGACTTTTGACTTTTGTACACCTCTTCTGCCACACCCTTCTGGGTAATATAGGCGTGATGTTATGTTATGTTAATGAAATTGCGTTTCATATACAATAACACCATGTATATGCGCCTCATATAACACTCATCGTGTTGTGACAAGAGTTTACCGATCGCAGCGAACCTTATCTGAATCCATACAGGTTACAATTTTGGTGAAAAAATCTACAAAATCGGTGATCGACGGAAGGAGAGAAAAAATACAGGGTGTAAATTTATGACATAGTGTCAAAGCCGCTTTTTAGTGATTCAGTGCGCAAACAACTACGCCAAATTCTACTAAATGTATTTCCATCCTAAGGTTGCCTGGCAAAAATCCCTATTAGTAATAAGGCTGCCCATTGTACTGTTATCATTAGAAATAAGTTATAATTGTAAACTCAAGGTGTACAATAAATTGTATAAATAATACATAATAATAATAAATAAATAAAAACATACTTGATTATGAAACCCTAGTTGCAAAAAAATAATAGCGAAATATTTATGAACGACAGTGGTAATATTCCACATTTTACGGATTAAAAATGTACCTTTAAAATAAGTAGACTATAATTAATGTATAGTTCTTTTAGTTAAGTAATTTAGTTTATTATTAATTACGCATTCAAGAAATTCACTCTCCATTTTTTTTAAATAAAAAATTTACCTTTAAAAAATGAATCATCACACATTTATGTGCTAAATAATATTTTTAATAGTTAGCCCTCTAAAGTATGCGATTGAAAACTAAAAAAAAATCAACATTATAAAAAAACAAAAATAAAATTTACACATCACAGCTTGAACCAATTACCGCTAAAAGTAAAAATAACATCGCTATCCTCAAATTTATCTACCTTATTCTCAAGCGGAAAAGGTTCAAAATCAATCGCCGACATTTTTTTTTACTTCTGCCACATCAAAAACACGCATGCAACAATTTCGCACAATTAAACTCAAGAATAAAAACTTGGAACATGACAAACTTAAAAATGCAACCAAAAAATTATACAACACAAAAAAATATAAAAAATCAACCTTACTACATTGTGTTAAGAGAATTAAAACTTCAATCAAAATTTTCGCGCACGCAAATTTTTTGTAAGATTCGGTTCAGAAAAGCGTAAGAAATTTGTCCCCTGTGCGTTTTTGCTTTATCTTTGGTTTTTTTTTTTTTTTTGCACTGGCAACTGTTAACGCAAAAAGATTTTGACATTGTTTTGGAACGCTCGCTCGATTTCGGCGCCAATTAATTTCTCGATATACGTAGAGTAGTTTTTACAGAAACTTTTTAGGTGTTAGTTTGTTTGTCATGACATTGTACAAAACCGAAACGTAGAATAAAAAGTGGGTGGAACCGATTTTTTTTATAAACCTTTGTAGCGAACGGACGTGTAGTTTACCTGGTGGTATGTAAAAGTAAAGGACATTGTTAAGCCTCAAGTGCCTGTAATTTCAGTCCCTGATCACCACCAAACCGGCACACAGTAGTGGAAGTACTCAACTATTGGGCCATCGTATTATCTCCATGCAATACCTACCGGAGCTGGTACTTCACGGACATAAATTGGGTTCGGATTAAAAATTGAAATGGAAATTTTGATATTTGTCAATACTACTTAGCGCATAATTTTATTTTATTTAAATTGGGTGATATTTTTTTGAACTAAAAAAGATCGATCTATCTCAAATCATGCCCTTTTGGACTGCACTCTTGATGGAATTTTGACGTAACGAATCGAGTGTTGAACCAAATTTGATCACGATAATTCTAACGTCGATCTCACAAAATATACCTTTATGCGAACTATTCTGTGAGTAAGTTTATTTTGGTTGATTGTGCAGAGTAAAACCTCAGTTAAAATATGATTTTAAAATGTTGGATAATAATAGTAATTAGTATAATTTAGTTTTTATTTTTGGCTTTATAAAACGACGCCCGCACTATGAATAACTCCTGTGGCACGAACATTATAATAATATATACATTAAATATATACATTTCACACACAACTGTTGTTTTATTATATTCTTACCGGTAATGTTTAGACGTGTCCAAGCACGTAAATTATTTGAACCTTTAAATTCCTTAAGGCACGCTCACAAAAGACCTACCACCATCTTTTCTCTCAAGCACAAGACAAACTACTTCAAAAATCATCTACACACCTTCAACCTCTGTCCCAAACGCTACTCTACAAAGAATTCTGTGCGGCCATTTTAAAAATGGCGTCCATCTTAACTTTGCTTCGTTTAGGCACACCGATCTCAATCGCTCGGTGATAAATTATGGAAAATATCTTATTAATCACTTCTATCGCCAGATATCAATCGTTTATCCTTAATTGGCGATTATTTAGTAAAAGGGGTACAAAAGATTTTATCACTTATTTAAATATTTACTAACAAAATTTTACTTGAGAAAGTTGTATGTTCGAACAAGCTAATCTTTTAAAATACCCAGTCAATTTATGTATTTTTTCTTTTATTTAAAAACCTTACTCTTAAGAAAGGCTTTGTATTATTTAACACTGCGCTAAATTTTACAAGAGTGGAGTAGCAACGTTTTTAACAAAAGGCAGTATTGAAAGATTGTATCACTATTAAAATTTATTGGTAAATTAACTTTTAGTGAACTGTAAAGTTATCGATTTCGAAGTTTTTAAGGCATTTCTTTGATGTTTCTCGTGTTAACTAATTAGATGTGGTTTTACGCGAAGGTTTTGTTAATTAAATTTATGCTTTTAGAAGGACAAGGAAGAATCTAAGAAGTCCGGTCCCCGATCCGGCCAAACGTGGTATTTGGAATTTGACTTTTAAATAGTAGCTACAAAATGTGAGTGTTATTACACCCCTGCCATACTTCTCTAGGTAATATAGGCGTGATTTTATGTTTTGAAAGCATGTTGACAAGCATTCACAAACAAATACCACTCGCTTGAAATCTAAAATAAGGAATATGATTTTTTACGAAGTAAACGGTAAATATAATTATTTACCGTTTAATTTTTACTAACTCGTTTTCTATAAAAAATCTACACAAACATACAAACAGTTTTATGAACAGTTATACCAATTACAATTAGGGTAAACGCTCATTACATTACGTTGTAATTTTTAGTAATTGTGATCGACGCACACTGATCAGATTGTATGATGCGGCGGGATTTTTGGAGTTCCGTGGGTGATAAGGCGACTTATTTTACTTCAAACTAATGCTGTAGCAAGCTGGTCACATGGCCCACGTAATGGTAAACATAGTCCATTAAAATTTAATAACGATTTAAGATCTGAAGACCTGACAATGTATAAGGAAAAAAATGTAGACTCTCGAGCGCCGTGTTTTCTTCATAATTCATAATTTAGCCTCTTTTAGTCCACTGCTGGACATAGGCCTCTCCCGATTTGCGCAACAACACCCAGTCCTGTGCCTTCTGCATCCAGTCCCCTCCAGCGACCTTCTTCAGGTCGTCAGTCCACCTGGGGGCGTCCAACATTATTACATTTATTTTGTAAATTTTTACAACAAAATTTTAATGGTGTACAATAAAAAACATTTACTATTATTATTATTTTGTAGTTTATGTTTTCATAACACGTTACTATGGAGTCCCGGTACTTTAGAAGGCATACGTGGGGCCGAAGCCAACAGCGCAGGGGCCTGATAAACATTTTAATCTAAATGTGAAATGGGACACAAGCCGACGACTATCCCTGTTAACACTATATAAATGCACCCAAGGACAGTCCCCGGTTCGTGTAGAACTATTGCAGAAAAATGGTAACTAAATAACCGAATATATTGTAAGGAATTGCTAATTGTTAACGATGTCTATTATTATACTAAGAAACAGTTGAAAAAGATATGGGACCGGCAGGATTTGAACCTGCGACCTTCCTGCACATCGGGCAGCCGCTTTAGCCATCCAGCTACAATCGCCTCTTACCAGAACCCTAAATTTCTGAACTGTATGATACGTCATTTAGTGACGTCAAATCCTGCTGGACCCATATCTTTTCAACTGTTTCTTAGTATAATTTGCTAAGCATAGCTAAATGCTATAAAAATAATCAATAAGAAGTATGACTATTATTATTATTTTAAAGTTTTATCTATATTTATAGACAAATCATATCTAAAACACTAAAATGCATGTTTGTTCGTGGTCATTTTGTCATATACATAACTATAAAATATACACACAATCAGACAGTTGCGTCAAGTAAAGTTGCCTAAAAAAAGAATTTCCTCTGACCCTTGTTCAATCCGGAGCCGGCGGTGTAGGTACCTTATATCTTTTTCCTTTTACAAAAGATAATAAAACGCAATCTTTTTCTTTCTTTTGTCTCTTAACACTTCGATTCGCCGCGTTCCTTGAGAGTGTTTTAAAAATAAAAGAAACATGTTTTTGTTAGAAAGTATTTATAGGTCAGGCTGCGATAGCCGAGTGGAAGTCGGTAGGACTGCGAAGTCAAAGGGTTCGGGTTCGAACCCACGGCACACACCACTGTCAATATATCATGATAAATTGATTTGATCATTGATCAAGCATAGTTCACGTTATATGACGGTGAAAATCTTTGATAAACTTCCTGTAGAAATAAAAAAGCGCTTGTACTACTTGGACTTCAAAACTTATTTAAAGGCTTTTCTTCTAGTACGTTGTCTGTATTCCATTATTGATTTGTAATTGTAAGGTAATAAGATAGAGTTTGATTGTAATGACATTTTATAATGATTATTCTCATAAGATTTAATTAATTTGTATTGACATGTGTATGCGGACTGTAACCTAGGTAATATTTTATGATTTATTTTATTAATGCAATTTAGTAATGTAATTTATTAATCTAATTTATTAATGTAATTTATTAATGTGATTTATTATAATTTTAGTGATAAGTTATTTTCCACACAATTATTATATTGTTATGAAATAAATGAATTCTTCTTCTTCTTCTTCTTCGTCGTATCGATGGCTGAGTCAAATTTTATTTTAATTTGCCATGGTGGTGAAAGGATTAGCCAATTCGCTTTGGTGAGCTCTCTTTGTATTTGAATTGCCCAGGGTGCGCCGGACGTAGGGAATCATTGTGTACGTCACTCGGGGAGGCTCCTTTCATGCACCCCATAAATGAATTGAATTGAATTGAATTAAAGAATAAATACAGGGCTGCTATTATAATTATTTATAGGTCAAATGAGTATTGTGATAGCCTTATATGCCGCGTCTTAGCGTAACAAACGAAATCTAACGAATGAGTTCGCTTATCTATCTACAAAAAATAATCAACATCAAACTCAATTTTGATTGCGCAATGAATATGCCATCGGACTAGCGAACGAGAGATCGTGGATTCGAATCTTGGCTATTACTTCCCGGACTTGAAACTAACTGGGCTTCTAGGCAATTTGAGCTTAGCTAGAGGGGGTTAGCAAGAAGAATACTTACTGTATGTATGTATGTACGTATATATGTATATATGTATGTATGTATGTATGTATGTAACCGACTCCTTTGGATTCGATTTTGACCCACTTTAAACGGACAGATTTCATTAAAATTGCACACCTGTCAAAGATCGATGACAATGCAATAATTCGATAAAAAAAATTAAGAAAAAAAAAATAGTTAAAAAAAACTAAAAAACACGTTTTTAGTAAGAAATACTTTAAAAGCGTGTTTTTTAGTTTTTTTTAACTATTATTTATTTTTTCTTGTAAATTGCTAGTTAGCTGTTTATTATAAATAATACAAGTGGTTAGCATATGCGCCTTTCACCGCGAGGTATAGGGTTCGATTCCCGGATCGTGCAAATTGTTATTTGTGAACTTACCGTCAGGAAATTGACAATAGCAGCACGGAGTTGAAATTATGCCTTGTGGATGGCGATAGGCTTACCTCTTATCCCATGGGACCTAAACATAACAGGTGAAATGTGTGTTGTTCTGGGTAATATATACGTAATGTTAGGTTATGTTACAATCATTAATTAAGATTAAAATTCCCCCAGTCTAAAGAATTACTATAGATACATAAATATAATCCGTCAAAATACAGAAACGTTTTTAATTATTTTAGTATTATCTCAATGGTTGTTGGAGGTACTCCAATTATACGGATTTAATTTGAGTCTTCTAAGATTTGTTATTGTGGATAAGAAATAATTACGCGCGGGGGAAAATTGCAAAAATATCGTCTTAGTATCCACTATTAATAAAGTCATGGGTTGTTTTGGGAAAGTAAATAATAATGCAGGACACATCGTTTTAAAAATCAATATTTTTTCAAATAAAAACTGACTTCTATCACAAAAAAATCACTAAAATGTAAGAATTACTTAAGTAATATTCAATGTCTCGCCTCATCTGTGTATAACTTGAAAGAATACAGTAAACGGCCTATAAAACTCAAACAAAATCGAGATTTGGTCACTGAAATAACTTGAATTATAATTGAGTTTTGCTCACTGTTTTCATACCAGAAGAAACGACTTTTCGAGCTGCTGAGGAGAAAAATATTTAGCGAATAGTAATATCGCTTTTTATACAACGTATTATAGCGAACGGACGTGTAGCCCACCTGATGGTAAGTGATAACTAAAATCTTTGGGCATCAACAATCCACAAAACCCGATTGCAAATGCGTCGCATCATCTGAGGACTATGGCCTGATGCCTAATGTGCCAGTTATTTCAGCGCCTATTGCTGGGTAGTGTTGCACCTCTCAGCTAAAACTGAGTTGGGAACCTATCCGGCACCAGCATAGAGGCAGCATGCTACTCATTGGCCTACTAATATCTTATTTGTACTATTTATTATTTATTATTTATTTTTATATAATTTTTTGTAATGTTTTGACGTGTTCAAGCGCCTCCTGGGGCCTATTAAAATAAATGATTTGAATTTGAATTTGAATTTGAATTTGTACGTTGTTGTTTTATATTCCTGTATCGTCTAATTTTTTGTCTAACTTGTTGCCCTGTGCTTGTTGTTGGAATACATGCTTTCTTTCTTTTTTATTTCTATTTTCTTTGCAGCACTATTTAAATCATACCTAATTTTGTACATCTGAAAGAGAAATAGAACTAAAAAAAAATAAAAGTTATGCGTCAAAAAATACTTAAGCATCTATGTCAAATGCGGGTGACGTGCCCAGTAGGCTGGCAATTTGTTATTTTTTATTATTTAATTTTTAATGTCAGTTATAAAAAAACAGTTTAAAAATATACTTTGTACCTTCTTATCCAGTATTTATGAATCCATGGATTGAGGATCTTAAGAATAGCCATAGCTCCCCTTACCAGATTTAAAGACAAATTCGTACGTCTCATTTTACGGTATTTTGATGTCTACCATTACAAAATGTTGTACTTATTAGATTTGATATTCATTAGTACGTACTCATGGCTAAGTCAGAGGTTATGCTAACGGCGGTTAGCCGATGGATGGGTGTCAATAGCTGACTTTTATAGATTGTTGAAGTATATGAACTAGACACTAAGTTTCTCAATTTTGTAGAAAAAAAACCGACTTCAAAAAGTAGGAAAACTAAAAAGCAAAAAATAAATTTACTTCGCACAAAATAATACGTTTTTTTAGTAAAATAGAAATTATTAAATAATTATTTTATAATTCTGAAGTCGGTGCCAAGTAAATCGGATAATTAAGAACTAATATTCAGTCAGAAAATAGTTGTTAGAAAGATTAGTCTATACAGAGTTATTGTTTACTTTGCACCGACTTCAGAATTATAAAATAATTATTTAATAATTTCTATTTTACTAAATGAAAAAACGTATTATTTTGTGCGAAGTAAATTTATTTTTTGCTTTTTAGTTTTCCTACTTTTTGAAGTCGGTTTTTTTTTTTATTAAAAATTATTTTATTTTACGATTTTAAGTGATGGGTAGACCAGAATGTTTCTCAAATGAGGAGATGACGGTTACTTGAGACGGAAAACTTATTAATAATAATCCCCGTACTCCTAACCGTTGAGGAGTTGTACCTTCCAGCATCAGCTCAGCAACTTAAAATGCAAATATCCTAGAAGTTTTAGGTAATATACGAAAAACAATATAGAAGCCTTTGAAATTTGAGGGTTACCCATGATTTCTCTAGGATCCCATCATCAAATTATGACCTCATATTATGAATGTACATAAGTAATATTCAACGTCTCGCCTCATCTGTGTATAACTTGTAAGAATACAGTAAACGGCCTCAAGGAGCCTATATTTAAAGAATTATCCCCGTACTCCTAACCGTTGAGGAGTTGTACCTTCCAGCATCAGCTCAGCAACATAAAATGCTGACTACTAGATGCAGATATCCGAGTAGCTTTAGATAATATATAAAAAACAATATAGAAGCCTTTTAAATTTGAGGGTTGCCCTCGATTTCTCTAGGATCCCATCATCAGAACGTGACTTGAAAAAAATGGGACCACATGACAAGTATATCCTATCAAACAAAAAAAGAATTTCTCAAATCGGTCCAGGCGTCTTCGAGTAATCGGCGAACAAACATAAAAAAAAAAAAAAAAAAAAAAAAAAACATACAACCGAATTGAGAACCTCCTCCTTTTTTTGAAGTCGGTTAAAAATAGCATGGATATATCGAATTCCAAAGGAGAATCGACAAAAGCTAGTATGAAATAATTCTGTCTGTCTGTAACGCTTTCAGAGCAAATCGATTGATCCGATCTTAATAAAAATATATGGAGATAGCTGAAGGACTAGAAAAAATATAGTCTATGTTTCCTTTTTACTGATGTGTACCTCGTGGAGGCGTGTTCAATGTTAGAAAATTATAATAGCATCGCCTATATTCTTCAAATTTAAAGTCAGTCTGGAATTCTGTCCGACAAGTTGTTGACAGGTACCCGCCCATCACATGTTACTTAAACATACCACGTATGGTGTAGTGGTTTAAGCGGTCACCTTGTCGATCTCCACTGCACTGGTGTTGTGGGTTCGATCCCCACATGTGACAAATCTTTTTGTGATTCGCAAAGATTTGTTTTGGGATGGATGTGCTTGTGTGAGTGAATGTGTGTATTTAGTCGTCATTGGGACCTTTTGATAGTGTATTTGCTTCTAGCGTTCTGTCTAATGATAAAAATGCAAATTATAATTATAAAAAATATTATACCAGTTGAAAATGTGGATGTTACACCACTGCTTCACCCTTTTAAGTAATATAGTCGTAATATTAATTAAATCACGACAATTTAACAGATTGACATCGCAATTACATGATTAATGCTTGAGCTCTAAAATTAACGTATTCCACATTTAGCGACGGAAATGAGCTGACGGAACGCCACATCTGGTCAGGTTATTTGTGGATGTAGTGGTAGAACTTTTGTGATGGAGTTTGAGGAATAGACAGGTCTGATGAATGATTAGCCGTGTGTTATAGACAGACAGACAAACAGACGGAGTAATTTTCGAATCTGTACATATAATAAAATTGTAAATTTGCCATGTCTGCTCATTGAAGATATTTAAGAAATAAATTTACAAAAACATAACCCTCCTTCTGACGCAGTCGGGTAAAAAACCCGACTTCAAGTACAAAAACTGCCTTAAATAGTTAAAATACATATAAGTAATATTCAACGTCTCGCCTCATCTGTGTATAACTTGAAAGAATACTGTAAACGGCCTTAAGGTGCCTAATATTATTATTATAGTAATATTAAAAGAATTATTTCCGTACTCCTAACTGTTAAGGAGTTGTACCTTCCAGCATCAGCTCAGCAACATGAAATGCTGACCGCTAGATGCAAATATCCAAGTAGCTTGAGGTAATATACACAAAACAATATAGAAACCTTTAAAATCAAAGTTGATAGGATTCTAGAAAAATCAAGGACAACCCTTGATTTTTCTAGAATCCTATCAGCATATCGTAACCTGATGTAAATAGGAATTTAAACATTCAAAATCTTGGGTATTGAACTTATTTACATAAACTATAAAATATTAATTTCCCTAATTTTGAGTCGGTGCCAAATAATATTAAAATAAATACCACGTTAAGTTTTCTCCATTTCTAAGTAGTTGCAAAAAACACGACGTTTATTTATTTGAATAGTCTAAACTAAAGGCTTAAAAAATATCAGTAGCACCTTATAATCTTACAAACAAATATTTTCTATACATCATTTCTTATTTTATTATTTTTAAAACAGTTTCTATTCTTCGCGAACAATAGCGTAATATTTTTTATCACTTTTGTAAAAGTGGAATGTGATTTTAGGGTTCCGTACCGAAAGGATGCTGAAAGACCCTATTATTAAATAAATAAATAAATATCTCACAACTTACACATATCGCCATCTAGTCCCAAATTAAGCAGAGCTTGTACTATGGGTACTAGAAATACTGATACTAATATCTACATATTTATATCATATACTTTTTTTTATATATAAGATTTTTTTTAAGATTCTGTAGTCTGGTTGAATTCTGAACGCCGGTTTTTAAGTGTATTTTGTATAATAATATCTAATAAACAGAAGCTAATTACATTGGTCTTTGATTTGTCTAGTACAATTCAATTTCATAAACATAATAAATTACAATAATAATATAATGTAATTACTAAGCCAATTTTCTATTTATTTTTATTTCATATCTCATGCATAATTTTCTGATCGACAAAAACTCCTTACATTTATAACGGAACCCTGGATATCCTGATACGACTCGCGCTAGCTTAATTTTTTTTCTTTTTTAGTCTGTCGTCGGTGTGAATGTTAGACACTGTGTTCTGACTGTTTAGAATTTTAAATGTGTTAGTTTTGTGGTAGTTTGTATTTATTTTGATGTCTGTCCTCGCTGCCCAGTGGTGTCAAAGTGACCACTGGTTTTGGCATTGCTTTTTAGTTAAAGTTCGTTATATTTTATTCTAGACTGGCTAGCTACCGTGGTTTTGCTCGTGAACAGGTTGGATGTAATAAAAGGTAAACTTAAGGGGGAATATTGGTTTTCCATACAAAAGTAATACTGAGTTTAACTTTAATATTATTAAAATTGTATCTATCTATCGTGACCAGGAGGCTGGCTTCTACTATGAACAAATGATCAGATTAAAATAAATCTCAAAATACTATTATTGTCTGCACGTGTGGTGTAGTGGTTTAAGCAGTCGCCTCGCCGCTCTTCACTACACTGGTGATGTGGGTTCGATCCCCACATGGGATAAATCTTTGTGTGATTCGCAATGATTTGTTCTGAGACTGAGTGTGCTTGTGTGAATGAATGTGTGTATTTGGCCTTGTCATTGGGACAATTGGATAGTGTAATTGATTCTGGCGTTCTATCTAATGTAAAATATCTAAATCTAATCTAATCTAATTACGTTAGTATGAAAACGCGGCGCTCGGAAGTCTACTCCTAAAAAACATTTCTTCGTTTGCCCTGCAAATTGAACGTTGATTTGTTTTTTTTAAAGGTTTTTTTAACCTGTAAAAATGACCGCTGCATGACAACATCTAGAATATATATGGCTTCAATACAATATCGTTATGTCGTTTCCACCCTGTATAACAGAATATCAAAGGCATAGTAAACAAGCGTCGGTTGTTGTCAAACATTAGTGACGTGGGTACGACGCTCCGGCAAAGATAAGATTTTGACAGACGCGATAGACGAGCGGTTAATAAACGCCCAGCGGTTGATTATTACCTATAGGTAACATTATAAACGCAAGAGCTTAAATTAGTTTTACCAATAAATTAAATATATCTCGCAACTTACACACAACGCCATCTAGTCCAAAACTAAGCAGAGCTTGTACTATGGGTACTAGAATAACTGATACTAATACATATTTATATACCTTTTCTTTTGTAAATACATACTTATTATACATAGAAACACCCAGACTAAGACAAACCCCCATGTTCATGCACACAAAGATTTGTCTTAAGCGGGAATCGAACCCGCGACCTCAGCATCGCAGGCATGTACACAACCCACTCCACCATCCGGTCGTCATTTGGTTTACAAAAAGTTTTACAGACATCTTTATTTCTTAACGTGACGTTTTAGATATGTTAGTAAAATTGAAAAAAAGCACTTATGCTAGAAATCATTAATCTATCAATAACTTAATACAAAAAAAAAATATCCTTACACATTTTAATAGCAGCATACAAAATATATCTAAATTTAAATAACCACAACCGTCTAAGTTTAAAAAATTGCACCTTCGACACTTTTTAATTCAAATCTTTTTATAACTTAAGACTGTGAGGATCTCGTATCGAACAGAATAAAGTTCCGTGCATTTAGCCGTTTCTGCCTTACCTATAGCAATCAAATTTAGACCCCATAGTTTTGTCACTGTCCGTGGTGTCTACACTCTTTCCATATAGACACTTTGTCTATATTTGGCATTACTCAGTCAAGCAAAGCAAAGCAAAGCGGGACTTTGCTTTGGAGGGAAGTAAATAGATACATACTTTCCAACTCCAACTATATACTTCTGATTAAATTCGTTGCGGGTTCCAAGACAATTTTAACTCTCCCTGGGATTGCCCGTGTGTCATGCACGGTGCCTTTCAGTTGGTTACAACAAAAGTATACAGTTAAGAATAACATTGTTATGCTAATTACAATAAATGTATCTTGTTGTTGCCACCAGGCTCAATCGCCTCCAAAAAACTTAGCATTAATTATAATTATTTTAAAAATAAGATACATAAAATGTCGCCAGGTACATACCTGTAGTAATATTGGGTTTAAAAGAAAGATAAAAGATATTTATTTTGTCAAAGAGTGTGTACAGTACAAGATATAAGCATGAGGATAGATACTATTGGTTATACATAGTTCTACATGTTTTGCCATCTTAGGCGTACAAAATAGACAAATAGACAAATAGACAAATAGACAAATATTTATTTTTCTCACCACAATAATAATTAAATTACAACAGTCCTTAAATTCAATTATACATATATATCATTATTAGAAAAATCATTGTGGGAGACTGGTGCCTAAGCTAGGCGGAAGCCTGTATTTCAGGTCACCAGTTCACCCGCCCGGTCTACAATTGATACATTGGATACATATGATGTCGCTTAATAAAAACGTTCTTGTAGTGGAAGCGTCTGGATTAGTATAGGCGTTGTGTGTGTGTGTGTGTGTGTGTGTGTGTGTGTGTGTGTGTGTGTGTGTGTGTGTGTGTGTGTGTGTGTGTGTGTGTGTGTGTGTGTGGTTGTGTGTGTGTGTTTTGTAGAGAGTGTAATGTAATGTCGTATGTATATATATATCGTAAAAAATGTATATATATATAACTATGCATATTTTGATTGTAGTAACTAAAGTAAGTATTAGAGCATAGTAGAGATGTGTGAATTTTTACTCTTCTCTAGTTATGTAAAAACCTCAATGTAATAGGTAGTCAGCCTTTTACAGCCCCACGGTTTTCATTGAAATATAGAGAATTTTTCTTTATTAAATGAACCCAAATAACAGTTTTGCCTAACGCAAACTATCGAGACGATCAAATAACATAACATAACATCATGCCTTTATTAGAAGATGGTGGCAAAGGTGTACAACACTCACACTTCACCTGTTATGTTTAGAGCTCATGGGATAGAGGGTGAGTCAATCGCCATCCACCAGAGACATTGCCAACTCTGTGCTGCTATTGTGAATTTCCTGACGGAAGGTTCACTAATAACACTTTGCCCGACCCGGAAATCGAACCCGAGACCTCGCGGTGATAGGCGCTTACGTTAACCACTAAACTATCGAGGCAGTTATTAATATCACTACATAGTATAAAACAAAGTCGCCTTTTCTGTCCCTATGTGCGCTTAAATCTTTAAAACTACGCAACGGATTTTGATGCGGTTTTTTTCAATGAATAGAGTGATTCAAGAGGAAGGTTTTTATGTATCACTACATAGTATAAAACAAAGTCACCTTTTCTGTCCCTATATCCCTATGTGCGCTTAAATCTTTAAAACTACGCAACGGATTCTGATGCGGTTTTTTTTAATGAATAGAGTGGTTTTTATGTATAATACATGCATATTATAGTAAAGAAAAGCCGAGAAATTTAAAGATTTGTAATGTGATGTCGTAACAAACATATTTTTCTGCGCTTACATTGCAAACGCTGGCTAAACCTTACGAGATAGATCAAATTTATGTACTACGTAATTGTATATCTTAAAAAGATGAATAAAAAAGTCCGCGACAGCATATGTTTATCTCCTAAAGATAACCCACAGTAACCATTTTTATCTTTTACATATTACAAAAAAAATATGGGTTATTTACCAAGCTATTTTAAACGATACAGTATCATTACTTATCCAATTAAATACATTAGATACGTTGTGCATTTCATGTAGATCAAAATTGCCCTTGACAGCATGTGATTTAAATGAATATTTTCGAAGATATTACAGATTTAAAAATTGCGGGACGTAGAGTTTGCGGCGGTATCGGCCGGTCGGGGCGGCGCGGCGCGGCGGCGCGGGAGCGGGAGCGAGCCTGTTCAGAGGGACAGAGAATCGTCAATTGAGCGTGAGGCTCGACTCAGTCAGCTTCGGGATAAAAATAGAGCTGAGAAATGTAAAAAGTAAATAAGTAAAAATGTTGTGTATGAATATTCCAAAGATAGCAGGAAATCTTCATGGTATAGAGAAAAGGGAATTGTTTTACTCCTAATTTAACGCGTGCGGGCCACGGGTAGTAATGAATACCTAAATCAAAACTATTGGATCGATTTTAATCATTTTTTCAGTGAGTGACGCTATAATATATTATTATTATATACCCGTGCGAATCCGGAGCGGGCCGCTGTGTTTATATACAACGTTCACAGTTTTTCTGTAGTGTATTTAGTATCAGCATTGTACCCGTGCGAAGCCGGGGCGGGTCGCTAGTCATTTTATAAAATAACGCTCCAAAACTGCTCGTCTATTCCAAAAACCATTCAATCACGTTTTTTTCTGAAGTAATTCGGAGGCACACTTATTAGTAGAGTTTTTGTCATGGTTATACATCGGTTGTCACTTTAAAAGTAAATTAACGAGACTACTCTATCGGGCTGACTTGAGTTTTAACTAGTTGATCACCGCGGTTTCGCCCGCATAAAATTTTATTGCTCTTCTCCCGTGGTTGTATGTTAGTTATGTAGTAAATTTGTTTTCTTTTACGTTACGTTTGACGACCGGATGGCGGAGTGGGTAGTGTACCTGCCTGCGACGCCGAGGTCGTGGGTTCGATTCCCACTTAAGACATATCTTTGTGTGCATGAACATGGGGGTTTGACTTAGTCTGGGTGTTTCTATGTATAATATGTATGTATTTACAAAAAAAAAGTATATATGTATTAGTATCAGTTATTCTAGTACCCATATTACAAGCTCTGCTTAGTTTGGGACTAGATTGCGTTGTGTGTGAATTGTGAAATATTTATTTATTTATATTTATTTTCTCGGGTCGGGCAAGTTTTATTTGAGATTTTGGCGGCAGGAACTCAATAGCAGTACGGAGATGAAATTATGCATGTCAGATGGTTATAGGTTTACATCACGCCTATATTACCTTGATTGGTGTGGCAGAGGTGTTTAGCACCCACACTTCACCTGTTACGTTTAAGACCAATGTGAATGGGTCAACCTTTTACCATACACTTTTTGCCGGAATCGAACTAATAGACCAACAAACAGACTATTGAATTCTAAAAATAATGATCAAAATATGACTATTAGTTCCAGAGGTAAGTTCGTCCAAACAATCAGACAAACTATTCATCTTTTTCTATGTTAGTATAGATTAACGAGCATGTTCTATAGAAGTGACTTTAGTTTTAATTTCTTCGGTTAACTTTTGACAAGTTATCTGATTGTGCATGACAATACGGATACATTATGTTTTAGTTATGCTGGGTACACACCTAACTAACAAAGGCCGACGAATGGAATTATTGGTACTATTTTGAATGGCTAAGCGAACGCTAACGAATCCTTAGATACTTGTAATATTTTAAAGCAAATTATAGCTTTAATATGCCTTTTTGTATTTTATACAATATACTGCCAATTCTGTACCTTACCCGGGGAGTGCAGGTTCGAATCCTGCTGGATCCAGAGAGCATGCATTTAATTTGAGACAACTATAAGTTTTAAATGACATTATTTCCACTGCGCGAGCAGAGCTGTGCGTTTAAGATAAAATTCACGTCAAAGTTTAGAAATGTATGGATTTTGACAGCTTTGCCCGGCCCTGCAACAAAATTCTATGAAATTTGACAGTCCGATTGTTGCAAAAATCTTCATGTTACATCTTGACATAATATATTATCTCTATTTTTATTAAAACTGACGAGAGTTTGTAACATTATCTTGATAATGCCTAGATGTATAGGCAAAACCGCGGTCGACTAAATAGACCAACATTACGTGAGTAACACCCGTATTTCATAATTTGAATTATATTATCTCTGTTTAGATCGAACCATTATATCTTATTCATTCTCTTATTTATAATCTTTACTTTGGAAAGAAAGAGATAAACAAATATTTTCGATGCCAATGCAAATGTCAGTGTAAGTACATACATAGATTTTATGAAAAGTGTACGTAGCGCGGAATCAGTACATTTTGACATATAAATACCTTCGATTTGTGAACGATTTGACAGGTTTAAAGTCAAGTATAAGCTTCAAGGCAAATTTATTTGATAAAACTGTTTCTACCCATGTTGCGACGAATGCCTTTTTACATTAGTACCTACGAGTGGCGTGCCTTAGGACCACAAAAACTGAGACAAGCTCCAGTAATGCAGCCTTTAGCGTCACAAGATGCCACCACTACTGATTGTATCAGCCAGATTGTGTCACGGATCTGACAAATATACGGACGAATATTTTGGTTCCAGACGTTGTTGGTTTAAGTTAGGATATCAAAATAAATAGAACTACATCGATGGTCAGGTATACAGCAACTACATTTCACCTGTTATGTTTATGTCCAATGGGATAGGGGGTGAGCCTATCGACATCCACTGGGATGAATTTCCTGACGGATCGTTCACAATTAACACTATGCTCGACCCGGGAATCGCACCCGAAACCTCGTGGTAAGAGGCGCATATGCTAACCACTACACCATCAGTTAAGCTCAATATTCATTTAGTAGCTTAATAACATTACCTGAACTATTGGCTCTACTGGTGGTAGAACTCTTGTGAATGAGCTTTAGGGGGGGGGGCAGCACCACCGTCTCACCTTTAACCTGCCGCCAAATAGTAGTGCTTCCATTACTATGTTCCGGTTTGGTGGTGAGATCAGGCCAAGAAATAACTCGCTCATGAGGCATAACACCGTAGTTCTCAGCTGCAGCGACGCATCTGTAATCTGCTTTTGTGTATTGTTGATGTCCATGCGCTGTACTCTACTTACCATCAGATGGACTACACGTTCGTTCGCTGTAGGCGTCGTATAAAAAAAAAATAATAACCTGAACTAGTTAATAAGTATTTAGTAATTCGTTGATACAGAAGCATTAACATCTCAGTGTATTTTTTTACCGACTTTACTAAAAGAAAGAGTTAATTCGATTGTATTTTTTTATTATTATTTTTGTTCCCTGATTACTCAAAGACCGATGTGAGAAATATTTTTTTGTATGAAATAGTATACTTGTCATGTAGTCCCATTTTCAGCAGGTCACGATCTGATGATGGAATCCTATAATATACTGTATTCTTTCAATTTATACTCAAATGAGGCGAGACGTTGAATATTACTTAAGTATTTCTGACTTTTAGTGCAGTTTTTGACACTGAACTCGATTTTTTTTTTTGGAAAATTATACGTGACTATCATAAGCGTAACTTTTATAATGGCCTGTGTGTTTGTAATTTTATTATTAGCTTACACATTAGCCTAAATTCCTCGCCCAAAATATTCTCCCGTATGTTCCATAACTGCCTCAGACACGTCATTTTTGTCACTACAAAATTGTTTTAATCAATTAGCTCCTTTTAAAATTCTATTTTGTCGGCCATTTTGACTTTTTATTTCTCGCTTTGTCGGTGGCAGATTATATTTATTATGCCACTGAAAGTGGTGGGAGAATGCATTTTTATTATTTTTTTGGACATACGTGTATCAGAGGTATAGTTAGAGGTTTGCCAAAGAGTACTAAATCATATGGAGAGGCAATAAAAGCAAATTAATATCTATGGACTGTAAAACTCGAGGGGGAGCGGTAGATTGTGCCGCATCATAGACACATATAAGTTTTTTGTTTTGTTTGCTTTTACACCTGACAATGACTTGTCACATAACATAACATCAGGCCCATATTATCATATAGCCCAATATATTATTAAATTGCATTTTTTTTATTCAAATAAATACACTCGCAAAGAACGAAAAACTAAAAAAGACGCGACGTGTTTGAGGAAATTATTTGTTTTTATACCTTTATATATGGCACCAGCCTAGGAGAAGTGCATTCAGAATTTTTTTTGGCAGAATGTACACAAATAACCCCTTTGCCCGAACCGGGATTCGAGCCCGAGACCGGTTTTGAGAGGCGCATACGCAAAACACTTAACTATCGCAACAGTTACATTTCGACTTAAAAATTACACAAAACACAAATTTAACTTTTAAGCACCACATCAAAAAACATTCACTAAAATATTCAAAAAAATCCAATAATTAGTTTACCCGCGGTTACCCAAATGCCCACATCGAGAATCGAACGTGGGAATAGACGAAATTGTTCTACAAAATCTATGGACCATAATGTGTTAACACTTGAAATTTTTTCAATTTTTTTTTCGCCACAAAATAGAACTTCAATTTCTTTTCGCCACTTAAGTTGCTAACAGGCAGTTAAATGGTAGAATGTTTAGCAGTTACCGTTGGTTTGCGAGAAGTTATTTTTTTGGGGTTGTTTTGATAACTATGTCAAGAGTGAAGTGGTTACTGAATTATGGGTTTAAGTAGATAAATATGGGGTGGGTGACATGATGTGTGTGGTCGGAGTAGGACAGAATTATGATTTTATGTATGTTACAGTATTAAATTGCATAGAATTTTCTCTTTATTTAGGGTAATACGCGGCAAAAGGACGAGAAATTGAAAGGACGCGGCATATTTAAAGAAATTAATCATTTTTATACCTTTATTTATGACACCAGCCCATGAGGTGTTAATAACTGCCTATCTTTAACTAGGCATAAACATAACGTAACATCACGCCTATACTACCCACAAGGGTTTGGTAGAAGTGCACAACACCCACACTTCACCTCCAATGTTTAGTTCCGATGAGATAGGTGATGAGCCTATCGCCATCCACAGGGCACAATTCCAACTCCATGCTGCTATTCAGTATTTTCTAACGGAAAGTTCACAAATAACACTTTATCCGACCCAGAAATCGAACCCGATACCTCGCGATGAGAGGCGCATACGCTAACCACTAGAACACCCATGTTTCTGAAAAAAATAAATAGCTTATTAGTTCATCGATTAATTACAAGTTTAAAAAACTACAGGTTAAAAAATAATAATTATAAAAATATTTATTTTCCCTTTCACAAATTGGCAAAAAAATACATTAGAATGTTGTATGTAGAATGTTGTACAAACATTCCAATATATTTTTTCCTATCCTAAATTCTAAATCAGACACCAGTCTCTACTGGTGTCTGACATAATAGTCATATAGGATAGACAGGGTATATTACTACAAAAATTAAACCAAAAAACCAGAAACATTACAAAAAATTCGACTCAACCCTTTTCTCTAACTTAATAACTGAACCAAAAAGTAAGGTGGGCGTTCCTGGGCGTTACAATTAAATATATATTACTTCGCCCACGAAACAAAGCCTATCTGATGATAGTTGATGGGTAAGCTCTTATTTCTACTATTTTATTTAGACACAGTTGTTAGGAAGAGCTTTTTTAAACGAGCTTTTTTATGGTAAATAGGCACGCGTTTGACCACGATCTCACCAGATGGTAAGTGATGATGCGGTCTACGTTGGAGCACGCTAACCTATGAGATACCTATTAACTCTTGCTTTGAAGAGATCCAGGTTGTACCCATGCGGAAACAGACTCGGGTTCCATTCTTGGCAGTTCGCATAAGAAATGTAGAAGCGAAACGCTTAGTGCGTAATGGTGGAATATCTACCGTGAAGCGATGCCTGAGTGCCGATTGTCTGGTAGTCCGATGGTGAGCTTTGTGAAGATAGCGCCTGAGTCTCACATTTGACTACAGTTGTAAGGAAGAGCTTTTTTTGAACGAGATTTGACCTTCCGCTAAATAAGTGGAAGTCCTTGAACTATACTGTGTTTTGGTTTAAATGTGACTGCAGTGTTGCCAATTTAGCTACTTTCTCGCTAGATTGGGTACCCTAGCAAAAAAGAAATCATTTTAGCGCCTAAAAAATCTTTTTGGCAACTGTTGAGGTGCCCCAAAACGTATTGTTAACATAACATAACATCACGGGTATATCCAGAAGGCTGTGGTAAAAGTGTACAACATCCACACTTCACCTGTTTTGTTTGAGGTCCCATGTGATAGCACCAATAACAGTGTTTTTATAATCAAATGACTCGAACCTGAGACCTCCAACCTGATATAAAAAGACCCACAAAGCCATTCGACGACTAAATAATTTGATACAAATATGTAAATGTGGTCAAATTCATTCAAAACTCCGAATTACTTAATGGCCTATCATTACGGTTTTAATGGTAGTTTTCGTCGCTACCTCGTCTCCTGCGTGATACCCCTCTTTGCTGCCTGGGGATACCTTGACCTGATTGTTTATATTACGTCAATAAACTGTACATCCAACACTACTGAAATACCATCAGAAAATTGTACCTATCTTGCCCCTGACAACTAAACGTGTTGACCACTGTCCTGTACCTGCTGTTAAATCTACGTTTGCCCAACGTCACTTTAATGTATTAGCTCCAACTTTACATAAGAATATTTTAAAAATTCATAAAGACTTCAAAACTAACAACACTTTTAGATTTAGAACAATTTTATTTACATGGCTCAGCGAATTTAGCTATGACGATGTTGAAAATATGATTATTAAAAAAGTAATCCAATATAATAATGCCCGCTATAGAAACACTCACATACACACACACGCAAGCACTCACGCACACCCTCAAACATACACACACACACACACACCTACGCCTGAATTCAAAACCACTGTAACAAAGTTATGTCAATAAACATTTTTCTATTCTATTCTCTTCTAATAGTCTGAATTTAATTCAAAATCTCTGATTGTAGTCAAAGACCAGGAAGTCTGATAATCAGCTACATCTGTTAGACCTAGAAAACAAATCGTGACTATAAATACCATCCATACAATATCCATTCAAAACATGCAACCATATCACTTCTTATGGTTGATATAAACGACGTATGCACAATTCCAATTACTTGCTGCTATTGTGTCCTGACGGAAAGTTCACAAATAACACTTTGCTCGACCTGGGCATCGAACCCAAGACCTCGCGGTGAGAGGCGCATACGCTAAGCCACTATACCATAGAGGCATTAAGTACCAACATGTATATTTTTCTGTAAGTAAAGATATGAACACCGTTTAGGTACCAAAAGATACTTATGGTATTTGTGAGATTTGTACACTTTTCTTATTCCCACAAAGAAACGCATTATATTACACTTAGTCATTAAAAAATCCCACAGATTCAACAATTAAGATAATTACCGTAAGAATCCACATTCACCAACGTTATTCGCCAATAAATTTATTTAAAACTGTCACCTGCCGCCATTTTGTTATGTCAACGCAAATTCCACAAAATGGCGCCGACGCGGAACCTAAATTCAACGAATTTGCCTGAAATGCTTGAGGTCTTTAATTTTCTAAATTGTTTGGCGATTTTTGGAGGTAATTCGTTAAGTAGATCAAAGTTTAAGTGCTTGAGATTTCTCAGTACAAATAGGTAGACATAAATGTTATCAAATGGATCAGTAGTATTTACATTTATTTCGTAAGCTTTCTAGCTTCAAAACGCGGCTTCGGCTGCGTGATATGTTGTTAAAGAGAAAGCTTAAATATCACACTACATACACACAACGCCATCTAGTCCCAAACTTAGCAGAGCTTGTACTATGGGTACTAGAATAACTGATACAAATATATAGTCTGCACGTGTGGTTTAAGCGGTCGCCTAGCTGCTCTCCACTACACTGGTGTTGTGGGTTCGATCCCCACATGGGACAAATCTTTGTGTGATTCACAAAGATGCAGGTTTCCTCACGATGTTTTCCTTCACCGTTATCGAGCGATAATTTATATGATAAAACACACATATCTTCCAAAAGACGAATTTTAACGATTTATTGACAGAGGTGTGTGCCGTGGGCTCGAACCCGAGACTTTAACTTCGCAATCCTAAGGTCTTCCACTCGGCTGTCGCAGCTTACCCATAATAATAATATTAACGAGCAATTAATAAATATTTCGATCTTAATTCATAACTATAGACTAAAACATACAATTAAACATATTAACATAAATATGTTAGACCGTATGTTCAACCCTTCATCTATTAAATAACAGAGAAAGGGAAAATGGTGTTTTTTTTTTTACAAAAATGTGTTTCGACTATTCATTCGTATAGTCTAAGAGCTGACAAACTAAAATATGTCTTATTTATATATTTATTTAACTTATACAATTATTAATTTTGTATTTGAGTTTGCATAATATAATTTGTTCTGTTAATGTATTATTTAACATTTTTATAAAGGTGTAGTTGTAGTTGTTTCTTAGTTATGTAGTTTAGTTGTTTCTCAAAAAAAAAAATGTTTGTTTGTGGCACAAGCAATTATAATATTACTATGTAATTATTTTTTCTGTTGTCACACTGCTCCTTACACACTCACTGGGCGCATCAGAATTATCAGCGCTGCGGTTCTTTTAGCGCTGCAGTATTGTGTTTTTTTATTTCTCATGCCAGAATAAATGTTTTTCTTTTTCCCGTTTCTTTATTTCAATTTTCCCTCTCATTTGTGTCATACCACACAAATGAAAGGGACAGCTGAATTTTCATATTATATTATTTTGGCGAAGAAAAAATATCCTGCATCGGTTTATACAATTAGGCTCACTAATTGTACTAAATTACATTACCACTTCATTACACTCTAACCTCTTTCATAAAATCAATGTCTAACAAAACCTTTTTAAATTAAATCTTCTAAATCAGAAATCAACCCCAACATCTATCTATTCCGGGACAATCACGTCAATCCATTCTATCTGTCCAAACTGCCAGACGTCATTGGGTAGCCAATAATGAAATATTAAGCAGTTTTGTCCGTTTGGGACGAACGGTAAATAAATAAAAGGTTTATTGATTTAATATTCTCTCTAATGCGGTAGAAGTGACTACTAATAATAGCAAACCTGTATCTTGTCCCACGTCCCACTGCTGGGCTCGGGCCACTTCTCACGATGAGAAGGGTTAGGCTTTAGTTCACCACGCTGACCAAGTGCCGTTTGGTAGACTTCACACGAGCTCGAGTACTTTTTAGGCACTTTCAGGCATGCAAGTTTCCTCGCGATGTTTTCCGTTAGCGTTTTGAGTAGGCTGGTTTTAATTTGGCTCTAAGAATAAGCATTGTCATACAACGTGGCAATGCTGCCAGCCTTCTAAAGTTTTGTAAATATCATATTATATTTTATTGTAAGTGTGTATAATATATTATTGTATTATATAAATAATTGTTAAAATATTTAAATAAATAAATGCCAGCCTTCTGGGCACGCTACCCGTGGCTGACATGGTTGCGAAGGTATTTTGACGCATAAATTATTATTATTACACTTTATAATTTTCTTTTCTTTTTGTACATAAGTAGTAAGGTATTTCTAATAAATTGTAAAAATATCAATAAATATATATTATTAAAGAAAAGTTTAATTATAAAATAAATAATAGATTACATTTTGCCATGGGCTCTTCGGCTACACCTATGAGTACGGTCCCATGGCCCTATAATTTTGCCGTCAAACACATTTTAAGGTACGTCCGTACGTTCTACGCATGCGCGGTAACGTTTCATTATTTGTGATCCCTAACCGTTCATTTCTTTTTTTGAACTTGATTTTTAGGGTTCCGTGGTCGGCAAAGAAATAAAACCCTGCAAAATAATATCAACTTAGTATCTTCTCACTATTTTTTTCCTTTAGTTTTTTTTTACATTGTTTACGTAGTATATAATATATTAAAGATTATATGACAATATATATATATATTGAATAATTATGTAATAATAACTAATATTAAATAATTAAAAACAATATCATACCTAACTATGTACATTATTTTAATTTTAAATAAGACCGTAAAAAAATACGACGATCTAATAAAATATTTTAGTTAAGAACTACAATTAATTACGCTGTTTACAAATCTACAGAATTTTAAGAAAGTGACACAATTTAATTAAAAAAATTAAACATACCTATCAGCAATTATTTCTGTGAGTAAAGTTAACTTGATGTATGTGAAGCAGACCCGGAGAAGAAGTAATTAATTAGCAGCTTAATAAAAAAAGATTTCTATATTTTCACCTATGTCGCAGGGGTGTTCTCAAACATACATTTCACACACACAAAGCACACCCAGAGTACGAAAATTGCGATCGATCCCACAACACCAGCGCAGTGAAAAGCGGCAAGGCGACCGCTTCAACCACGCCAACCGTGCACTCATATTGAAGCTTCTATCAATATCATGATAAGCCTGTTTTACATTTTATTTAAATTTAAAAATAAAATCCTTTTTCATAACACGAATAGCTCTTACGGCCAACTACGGAACCCTACACTATTAATGTCCACTCGCACTTAACAATTTTTTTTCTAACCGCCATTGGGCAATGTTTCTTTGTCTGTTCTCTGTATCTTTTGTTTTGAACGTGAATGGTACGGTATGTTATCGATTCTAGATCTTGTTATTATGATTTTTAAATACGTCATTATTCATCATTGAAGTATGGTGGTATGGTTTAAGATACCATGAGAATGTGGTGTGACGATATTGAAATGACAGAATGTGGTTGTAGACCAAAAGCTGATCAGAGTAGATTAGAAGAATCTTAATGTAAAAAGTCTAACAATATTGCTAGTATTCAGTGTCCTATTGTATTTGTGTTTACTATGCGGTCACAGTAACGTTTATATATAAAACAACGCTCGCACTATGCATACATTTCATACACACAGAGCACACCCAGAGTCACAAAAAATCTTTGCGAATCACACAAAAATTAGTCCCGTGTGTGGATCGAACCCACAACACCAGCGTATTTGATAGCGGCGAGGCGACCGCTTTAATCACTACGCCAAAACTGTGCTACTATTTATTTTATAAGTTTGATATTTAAGAATTTGTAACTGTTTATTTAATTTTTTTGGCAAAATATTATACCTATTCCATGCAGTACGCAGATTTTTAACAATAACAAAATATTTTTCTTCTCTTCTCAATAGTGTTATTATAATTATAATTATCTGTGGTTCAGTCAAGTTTAACTCATTGTTTTTCTGATAGGGCTTTTATGATACTATTGCCATAATCTCGAAACTGTTATAATTTTTCGTCAAAGTAGTGTAAAACAGCTATTAAACAATGAGGGCTGTCGCGTAGTTATGAACTGGCCGCCAGGGATGCTTGTGTAGGTTTACGAAATGGCAAATATCACTATTTAAATATTAACTAGCTGACCCGGCGAACTTCGTACCGCCTTAGCGTAAATTTGATGCACTACTTTATTTTTTATAGCTGACCTATCTTATGTATGCGTACCTATTCAATTTGAACTGG
The DNA here is from genome assembly GCA_905147285.1 of Hypena proboscidalis. Lineage (NCBI taxonomy): Eukaryota > Metazoa > Arthropoda > Insecta > Lepidoptera > Erebidae > Hypena > Hypena proboscidalis. The sequence goes on from LR990153.1 coordinate 1,955,091, forward strand.
AATCTATAATATCCCCCATATAAAAACGATTTTTTTTTTTTAAATTTTTTTTGCCGTAACAACCTTGTACAGAGTATTAGAAAACTACAAAAAAAATATCAACCAAATCGGTCAAGCCGTTTTCATGCCAAGTCGTGACAACGGAAAACGGGTTTCATTTTTATATGTATATAAGATAGCAATAATATTATAGCCATAGCAAATAGTGTCTATAGAGACACAGATATTTAGGACGTTCTTTTTTTGTTAAAGCGGTCATCTAGGATCCCATCATCAAATCGTGAACTGTTGAAAATGAGACAACATGACAAGTATACTCTTTATGACGAAAAAAAATCCAAATCGGTTTAAGCGTGTTCGAGTAAAGAAAAATCGAATTAAAAACCTCCTCCATTTATTTTTAGTCTGTTCAAAATACTTCCTTTGCTCCGTTACCTGATTTTTACTTACTATTCATGGTATTTGTTCCAAAATCGCATAAAGTAGCATCCCACTATCAATTCTCTCCTATAAAGATATCGCCACACTCTCGGTCTGCCCGCATGAGAGCATTTCTCTTTAAATACAGCATTACTCTTCTTATCTTCATTTGGATAAAGTGTTCTTGAAAATGCATGTGAAATGGTTTTGGATTCTTTCTAACTCCCATAAAATTGTGGCCAAAAGTATTTTTAACACGTCAATGAAACCTAATACCGTCAAATCAATGTTTTCTTTCATCTGCAAGATATTGACTTGAGACGTGTGAACATAATTTTAAACCGTCTAAACATACCGGTAGCGCCACCTGCCGTCAATAATCATAACTAAACACATGACAAAAAATGTCAAGTACCCCACTTGGGATCGTTTGTCACTAGACGACATGATATAGGTTTTAGCTGTAGGTTTGCTTGCATTTTGTTGGATTTATCAAAAATTAAATATTTTGATTTTAACTTCTAATTGATTATTTTATAGCATTTAGCTATGCTTAGCAAATTATACTAAGTAACAGTTGAAAAATATAAGGGACCGGCAGGATTTGAACCTGCGACCTTACAGCACACAGGGCAGTAAGGTCGCAGGTTCAAGTCCTGCCGGTCCCATGTCTTTTTAAACTGTTACTTAGTATATTTTGATTTTAAACTCAAAAATTAACTAAAATATCCTTTGTATTAATAATGTCTGAAAATACGCCTATATTACCCAGAAGGGTGTGGCAGAGGTGTACAACACCCACATTTCACCTGTTATATTTGGGTCCCATGGAATAGGACATGAGCCTATCGTCATCCATCGTGCAAAATTCCAACACATCTATTAAAAATTTCCTGACGTAAAAATTCCAATCAACACTTTTGCTCAACCCGCCAAACTATACCGCTATACCATCAAGGCAGTCTTTTTAGATATAACTTAATGTGACAGACAAACCACAATTTTATATATACCATACAGCATCGTCTTTCTCCCGTGACTATCACAAAAAGTTAACAAAAAAGTAGAGTGTTTAGTAAAACATAGCTTATGTCATGTCAAACGATCGGTTATGGGCAGGGATTTGGTTAACAGGGTAGCGAAAGCAAAAAAGTTACAATTTAATAGAAAACAAATCTAAAATGCCAGCTTCTACAATATGATAAACTATCAATATGATTGTTGGTCAATTACCAACAATCATATTGATAGTTCTCTTTGTTGCAATGTGTACCTAATAATGACATATATGTACTACAACTATCTCATCTGTTTATACTATCTCATCGATTGTCAGTCTGTTGAGTAATTTAAGTTAGGTTTAAGTTTGTATAAGGATTCAACTGAAAATCGTTATGTATTTTAAAGACAAATAAATGTTTTCTTATTCTTATTCTTTGGTAAAAAACTTCTTATTGAATATTATTATAGCATCCAGCTATGCTTAGTAAATTATACTATGAAACAGTTGATAATATTATGAGACCGGCAGGATTTGAACCTGCGACTTGTGTTCTGCACACCGAACAGCCGCTTTAACAAACCAGTTACGGTCGCCTCTTGCCTTGGCAACCATCAAATTTTAAAGGTTTTTATATTGTTTTTCATTTATTACCTAAAGCTACTCGGATATTTGCATCTAGCAGTCAGCATTTCATGTTGCTGAGCTGAAGCTGGAAGGTACAATTCCTCAACATTTAGGAATACGGGGATAATTATTTAAAAATAAGTATTTTAAGGCCATTTACTGTATTCTTACTACACAGATGAGGCGAGACGCTGAATATTACTTAAATATTCCTTACCTTTTAGTGCATTTTTTTTGTAATTGAAGTCAGTTTTTTTTTTGTAAAGTTATTCAAACGATCATTTTGCTATCGCTACCCCATATCAAGTCCTGCGTATGCACATGTCTTATCCCCTGCCGCGCAAGTCCTTCATCCGTCCTTTCACCTTCTGTCTTCAAGCGATATCTTACATCTAACAAGAATTCACTACTAACTTTTTTTTTTATTATCTGCTGATGAATGCGTAACGGCCTTCTACGACACTTTATTTAATTATATTAAAATGTACACTCCTAAATGTAAACAAAAAACATCGAAATTTCCCGTGTGGTTTTCTAATTCACTTATCCGTATTTTTAAAAATAAAAATAAAGCCTTGATCAAGTGGAAAACTTATAATAACATTTCAGACTACGAGCAGTTTTCTTTCCTGCGACGTAGATTTTCCATGGAGTGTAAAGCTACTTACGTACGTTACATAATTTCCGTAGAGGATAACATCAGAAAGAATACAAAACACTTGTTTAGATATATTTCTAATCGGAAAGGTAACACAGGCGTGCCATCGACTATGACTTACAACAATCAGAAGTCTAGTAATCCAGTTCAAATATGCAATATGTTCATGGATTTTTTCCACTCAGTATATGAACCTTCCACACTTAATAGCCGTCAATGGTCGTCGACAGAAGATATCTCAGACAAATGCACTCTTATTAGCAACATTTCTTTTACTCCGGCTCAGGTCCTAAGGTCTTTGAGAGCTCTCGATACTTCCAAAGGTTCTGGGCCTGACGGATTGCCTCCCTATTTCATAAAGCGGACGGCTGATAGCATTTGTATTCCATTAAATATTATTTACAATAAATGCATCTCCCAAGGCATCTTTCCTGAATTATGGAAAACTGCCCATGTGACGCCTGTTCATAAATCTGGCTCAACACAAGACGTAGAAAATTACCGCCCTATTTCTATTCTGTCCACCTTGTCGAAGCTTTTTGAGAGACTTGTACATGATGCTATACACTCGACTATTTATAAAATAATTATCGATCAACAACATGGTTTTGTTAAAAGTAAATCTACCACAACTAATTTACTTACATTTGTAGATTATCTATTTAAAAATATGGATCAGCAGACACAAATAGATACCGTGTATACAGACTTTCGGAAGGCGTTCGACAGGGTGGATCATGAATTACTTTTACACAAAATCGCGTACAACGGAATAAGGGGAAATTTGCTCCGCTGGTTTGCCTCGTACATTACCAACAGAACTCAGAAAGTTGTGATTAAGGGATTCCATTCTGCTACTGTGACTGTTACGTCGGGCGTGCCCCAGGGCTCGATAATAGGACCTCTGTTGTTTATTATATTCATAAATGACATTGGAACCTGTTTTAAATATTCAAAATTTTTATTATACGCAGACGATTTAAAATTTTACAGAGCTATCAAAACTCCAATAGACTGCCATTTACTTCAAGAAGATTTAGACAGACTCGCCAAATACTGCATAGATAATAAAATTAATTTAAGTATTTCTAAGTGTGTCAGTATCTCATTCACAAAGAACAGAAATATAATTTCAAATAGATATCATATTAATAATGTAGTTCTATCAAAATCGTCTACCGTACGTGACCTAGGAGTTTTGCTCGACGATAAGCTTCATCTAGATCAGCACATTGAGACCATTATAAAGAAAGCTTATCGTATGTATGGGTTCGTGATGAGGTCTACACTTGAATTTAGGAACGCACATACATATATCCATTTGTATAAATCTTTGGTCAGATCACAACTGAAATATGCCGTGGCGGTGTGGAACCCTCTTTATAACATATACGTTGACAATCTGGAGATGGTTCAACGTAAATTCCTGAAATCAATGCACTTTAGATGTACTAAAAGTAACGCAACTTATGAGGACCTACTTAAAAACTATAATGTCATGTGCTTAAAGTCCAGACGTTTGTTCCTAGAAATGATGCTTCTTTATGATATTTGTGGTAATAGGTATAACTGCACTGAGTTAACTAGTAGTTTAAGCTACATTGTTCCTAGAACTGTTATAAGGCGACAAGTGCGCACACGTCCATTGTTTGCTGTACCACCCTGCAGAACTAATGCTGGAGTTCGAGCACCCTTGCGACGCTTGTGTCAAAATTATAATGATAATTTTACAGATTTAGATATATTTGCCATGCGCGCTAACGTATTTAGAACTACATTAATAGAAAATATCAAGCAAATTAAGGAATAACTGGAGGTGTTCGCATTCTTGGCCTATTGTTTGCATTTCTTTTCTTCTTATTATTTAATTTTAAGTTGCAAAAATGTCACCAATTTTTCACTTATATTTTGTGGATAACGTTGTGAGTGCACATTTAATCACTGTTTAATTTGTTAAATTTTTGAATTTACTCTTAATGTTGTAACTGTTTGTTTATCCCTAATAAATAAAATAAAAAAAATAAAAATAAAATAAATAAAAACTGATTTACATTTACCATGAAAAACTTCTGAGTTACATCTCAGAGATCTGGCTTCACGCCCGGTAGATGGCTATAGGCTAAACCCCCATCACATGCGACTTAAACATAAGTGGTGAAATGTCACCTACATTTCACCACTTATCTGCCCCACTCTTGTGGGGATATAGGCGAGATGTTATATCGTGTCTCGTTCTTCATCTGTCCCTTTACAACACCTTTCTTTTTGATGGCGGAGTGGGTAGTGTACCTGCCTGCGACGCCGAGGTCGCGGGTTCGATTCCCGCTTAAGACAAATCTTTGTGTGCATGAACATGAGGGTTTGTCTTAGTCTGGGTGTTTCTATGTATATTAAGTATGTATTTGCAAAAGAAAAGTATATATGTATTAGTAGCAGTTATTCTAGTACATACTCACAGTACAAGCTCTGCTTAGTTTGGGACTAGGTGGCGTTGTGTGTAAGTTGTGAAATATATATATTTTTTTTTACAATTATACACTATCTACTAACTGATTTACATTACTATACTATTAGAACATATTATATCAGCTCGCCCAGAAGGGTAAGGGTGTGATTGAAGTGTACACATATTTTGACTGTTATGTTTAGGTCTTTTGTGATAGAGGGAGAGCCTATCGCCGTCTACCAGGCACAATTCCGAACATAATGCAGGTATTGAGCAACGAAAAATTCTCAATAAATACCTCTTTTACCGACCCGAGGATCGAACTCGACCTCGTGGTAAAAGGTCCACTAGTCCAACGTTATCGACTTGAATTTGACTGATCTTGTTCCAATAATGATCACTTAAAAAAAGTTTTTTTTCTGCTGTCGCTACCTCATGTCAAGTCTTGCGCATGCACATGTCTCGTGCAAGTCCTTCTCTCATCACTAACAATGCCAACCCTATGCTGCTTTTCAGAATTTCCTGACGGAAAAATTCCAAATAAAACTTTTGCCCGGTAATAAAAAAAAAAAAAAAAATCGAATCCGACAACGCGGTTAGAGACTGCATACGCTTACCAGTCTAAATATTGATAGAATACGAACTTGTAAGTTTTTTTCTAATACTGCGGACATCACAAAATGACGGTGTTTATTTGTTTTTGTATTTGGGGTGCTTTTATTAAGTTGGAATTTGTCTCGTTGGTCTCGTTCTTAGCGTGAGCGCTACTCACCGCCAGATCTCGTGCAAACATGTTTATTTATTTATTTATTATCTTTATGGAGGTCCAACAGCTTATTCTAATTTGACAAAAAAATTACTAGGTGATAGATAGCCAATTACAGATCCCCGCGTTTAGTATTACATTAAAAACATTTTCCAGAAACAACTAACTAAATACATCAAATAGATTACACGCAAAAACATCAAAGCACTCAATAATAACACATAACAACACATAATTAATCTTGTAAGCGTTTTGGATGTGACATCTGTTAGCTTATAAGATATAATGAATAAATGAATAAAATAAAACCAACCAAAGTACAGTACAGGTATTGCAGCATTCTAGGCAAAGAACTGTTCATGTTATTTTGCATTTTTCCTTCAGAAAATTCTCAATGGCAGCACGGAGTTAAATTAGTGCCCGTTAGATGGCGATAGGCTTACTCCCCATCACATGGGACCTAAACATAACTAACCCATCAGGGTAATATTGGCTTCATGTTATGTCTACAAGTAGTGGTCTAAGCTGTCGCCTCGCCGCTCTCCACTGCACTGGTGTTGTGGGTTCGATCCCCACATGGGACAAATCTTTGTGTGATTCGCAAAGATTTGTTCTGAGACTGGGTGTGCTTGAGTGAGTGAATGTGTGTATTTGGCCTTGTCATTGGGACCATTGGATAGTGTAATTGCTTCTGGCGTTCTATCTAATGTAAAAATTCCAAATTTATTTATTTTATTTATTTATGTGTGCAAAATTTCATCAAAATCGACCGGGTAGTTTTAACTTGAAAGAGTAACAAACATTAATACTCATAAACTTTCACATTAATAATATAAGTCAGGATAATACTACTCAACAAATTTGGAACTTTCTATCTAATGTAAAAATCCAAATTTATTTATTTAATGTTTAATTTTATTTTATTTATTTATTAGGCGCACAAAACAATCATAGTAACTTTAAAAATAGATTCAGAAATTTAGGCTTCTGGTAAGAGGCGACCGTAGCTGGATGGCTAAAGCGGCTGCCCGGTGTGCAGAAGGTCGCAGGTTCAAAACCTGCCGGTCCCATATCTTTTTCAACTGTTTCTTAATAAATAAATATTTTATAACTCACACACAACGCCATCTAGTCCCAAACTAAGCAGATCTTGTACTATGGGTACTAGGATAACTGATATCTACTAATACATATATACTTTTCTTTTTCTTTTGTAAATACATACTTATTATACATAGAAATACCCAGACTAAGACAAACCCTCATGTTCATGCACACAAAGATTTGTCATAAGTGGGAATCGAACCCACGACCTCGGCGTTGCAGGCAGGTACACTACCCACTCCGCCATCCGGTCGCCGGTCCATATTTATCAATATATTTATGTTTAGTTGTAAACGTAGCTCACCACTAGTCGAGGTTATAATGTAATATTCAAACGGTACCCATTTTACTAAAACATGTCCGCCTCAGTACACTTCACGGTACAACGACGGCGGTATCGGTTTCAGGGGTGAGCAAACAAAAAAATGCATATTTTCTGGTTAAAAATTTGAACCAGTCATAATAAAAGTGAAACTTTGAGAGATAATTTGATGATAGTAGAGACATTTAATAATAATAATTTATAGTAAATAAAAAAATAATTATAAATATATTACAACTTACACATAACGTCATCTAGTATGTATATAATAAGTATGTATGTATTTACAAAAGAAAAGTATATATTATTATGTATAAGTATCAGTTATTCTCAGTCAGTACATGTTCAGTCAGACAGACAGTCAATCAATAAGATGTGTAGACTTATTTTTAAAAATTAAATTAAAGTTAGTTTGTTTGTTTGTTAGAGCTTCTTCTTCTTCGTCGTGTCGATGGCTGAGTCGAATGTTATTTTGACTTGCCATCGTGGTGAAAGGATTCGCCAATTCGCTTTGGGGAACTCGTGAATTGCCCAGGGTGCGCCGGACGTAGGGATTCGTTATGTACGTCACTCGTGGAGGCTGCTTTCATGTTAGCGCTAATCTCAGGAACTACTGACCGGATTTTAATAATTATTATTGTGTTTGAACTATCAATAAGTGTTTTTAAATATTTCACATTACGCTACACTCCATGGGAGCAGAGCAGCAAGATTTTTTTTTTTTTATACTACGCCCACAGCGAACGAACGTGTAGTCCACCTGATGGTAAGTGGAGTACAGCCCATGGACATCAACAATCCACAAAAGCAGATTATAGATGCGTCGCTGCAGCTGAGGACTACGGTGGTATGCCTCATGTGCCAGTAATTTCAGGGCCTGATCTCACCACCAAACCGGAACACAGTAATGGAAGCACTACTATTTGGCGGCAGGTTAAAGGTGAGACGGTGGTGCTGCCGCCCTCAAGCTCATTCACAATATCTCTACCACCAGATTTAACGCGGGACAAACAACGTCAACTTAATACAACGAATTCGCGGGCAAAAGCTATCAGAAATAAAATTGTCTACAGTTTCTCGTTAACTTGATAAATAAGAGTTATTTATTAAGCAAACACAATATTTCATACCTTCAGATACATAATATTGAATATTGGTACACTATCTACAATCTGTTGTTTTTAAGGAATTCGCTTTTTTACGAAATACTGACTTTTATTAATCCGACTTATGATTTTAATTCTTGCCGAGCATAAAGCATTATTCAAGATTAGGATGAGTATGATTTTTGAATTTGCGGGACATACAAGCAAATGCCTATAATTATTTTCCAGAAGGGTAGGCCAGAAAAATATACAACCCATACTTAACCAGCTACATTTATCTCTATAGTTATCTTATAGATAAAAATATCTTCGAAATCAACAAACATATTGCAATAAATCCAAAGCTTCGATTGAATTTGAGTGCACGGTTGGCGTTGTGGTTAAAGTGGTCGCCTCGCCGCTTTCAACTGCGCTGGTGTTGTGGGTTCGATCCCCACATGGGACCATCATTGTGTGATCCGCAAAGATTTGTTTTGATTCTGGGTGTGCTTTGTGTGTGTGACACATATGTTTGTGAACACCCGCGCGACAAGGGAGTTATTCCTAGCGCGGAATTATTCCTTTACATAAGAAATTTATATTTTTAAATCCTAACTTTTGCACAGAAGTATAATGTCGATTTATTAATTGTTTCTCCAAGAACTGATATAAATTAATATTCCAATGTACACTCCTGACCAAAATAATTTACCACATGTTTAATCCAATAGATAATAAGAAGTTAAGCATTGCCATACAACGTAGCCATGCTGCCAGCATTTTGGCAACGTTGCCCACTGGCAGCAGCCTTTTAAATTAGATTTGAACATAGTTATTTACTTTTAAGTCATGTTTAGGTTAATAGAAACATTGTCTTTTTTATTTTTTTTCGGTTCGTGGTTTGATAATACATTATCCTTTATCCACGCCATGTAAAGTAAATCAGATAGCAGTTTATTACTACCTATCACCAGCCCTTGAAGTACCCTTTTCAAACATATCCATTCACAAATCGGTTGCTTTCTTATTATTGAATAAAGAAAGTCAATAGCACGTACTTCATAATACTACCTGTGCTTTGTGTAAGACCACCTGCGTTTGAGGATGTTGAAGGACAATGCTTGTGTGTAGTCTGAATGGAGGTTAAATTGATTTTGAATTTATTTGGTGTTATGGCAAGCTGTGATGGATACAATTTGTAGCAGTAAAGCTTTTTTTACTTAGCTTGTTTGATATCCTACTTGGCAAAGGTCTCGAAAGCAGGCCATTTTAGATGCACTTTAATTTAAATCAATATATATTACTCAGAAGGGTCAGGCATAGGTGTACAATACCCACATTTCACCATGTTTAGGTTCCATGGGATAGGGGGTGAGCCTATCGTCATCTTCCTTTTCCTCGCGTCGTATTCCTCATTGCTGAGGGTCGTGTTTCCCCGCTGGTGTATCACTTTGTTTCTGACAATGCTACTCCATCCGCCCCTGTTCTTGTAGTGCCGTGTGGTGCAGGATCGCCATTCACCGGGCACAATTGCAACTCCATGCTGCTATTGTGAATTTCCTGACGGAAAATTTACAAGTAACACTTTTTCCGACCGTGAATCGAACCCGAGACCTTGCGGTGAAAGACGCATACGCTAACTACTAGACAATCGAGGCATTTATAATTATGAATATAATTGAAATCAAATTCCATAATGAAAATCAGTTCAAAGAAATTTAAATTCTAGTTAAAAGAAAGTGTGAGCACAATAATAATTACAATTCTCTTATTGATTATTTTTAAAGCATTTAGATATGCTAAGTAAATTATACTAAGAAATGTGACGTCACGAAATGACGTAACAAACCGTCAAAACGACCGTAGCTGGTTGGTTAAAGCGACTGCCCGGGTTTGCAGAAGGTCGCAGGTTCAAATTCTGCCGGTCCCATATTTTCAACTTTTTCTTAGTAATCACAATCTTGTTTGTGGAAGTTACATAATATATTTCTTAACAAGAACCTACGTTTATGTCAATCTAACTTAGGACATTATTTTCGTAAATTTTGTTTGAGTCAAACATCATTTGATTGATGACAATAGTTTTTTTTTAATTTACCTAGTTCTTCAATTTAATATAAAAAGAAAACATTATTACTTTTTTCAAAAAACGTTGACGCATAATTTAACTGTTTTACATAGAAGAAACTTTTTTTTATTCTTGAATTATTTTAAGTCCATAGTTAGGGCTTCTTCGGTGAATATGGTCACCCTACCCGCGAGATCACATAGATAGTATCCTTTACAAAAATTGCATGTTTCGTGCACAAAAAAGCAAAAAAAAACCAAACCTTTCATTAATATAAGCGAAGATTTTATCACAATCCCTCGTTATGTTTATTTAAAATATTTTTTATTTGGAGACTTATTGCGGGGGTTTACCCGTAATCAACGGTACTGCTCCGCGCCTGTACACTCTAGCGCTATGTTATATAACGTATAACCTTTTTATTTAAATATGCTATGTAACATTTAAAGAATTTTTCAAATTTAATGAGTAGTTTCTGAGATTAGTGCATTCGAACAAACAAACTTTTTAGCTTTATAATATTAGTACAGGAATATTTCGGCAATGATTTATTGGTCCTAAGATGGGCTGACCATAATTTATGTGAAAGGAAGTATCGTCATGAGGTAAGCAGAGATTACATCCGCAATTTTAAAATTTAAGTGTTTTATAAAGGTTTTTGAAGGATCAATAAAATTGCATTTGTGTGGTGCTGTTGAGTAAGTTAATTTTTATGTGAAGAGGTTTAAGTTCAATTTTAGATTTGGTAAATTTCGTATATGAGATTTTCTGTCAATATCTTGGTATATTTATTATCATACATAAGCTTGTTTCTTATAATATCATTATAAGTGCCAACACAATTAGCATCGGGCTCTTTGATAGGCAAGACATTTGAACATGTTATCGCACCCCCAGTTCAACAAAGACGTAAGTACAATTACGTCGATTTTTTTTATTGCAGATTTGAATAGTACAAGTAAAAATACATACGCTCAATTTTTTCCTTTCATTTTTGACGTAAAATTAGGCTTTTATAACAAAAATATATTTTTGGACGTTCTGAAAGAGTTTTATTTTTTCAATCAAAGAAGTCGATAAACCAGCTTACTCACGCAAAATTGTATCAAAATATACTTAATCGTGCTCAAGCTATTATTTCATTTAATAATTAAAATATTTAATAGATATATTTCTTATTACGCTTTTTATTGATCTATAAAAAATCTAATTTCTTAAAATAATACCGATTACATCCCATCATATTGAAAATAAATCAAACAAAGAGTGCCGTATTCCTTGTTTACGTGTACATCCGTTCACAATTAAACAAAATAAACATGCTTACGCCTTTTTTTCGTTCATATTATTGATTAGTACGCGGACGTAATTACGAACAAGTCACAATCAAGTCAAAACGTGCGTAGGTACCCATCCTTACAGCGCATGCATTAGTGCGCACTGTTTATTTTCCTTTCATAACTCACGCGCCGCTCAGAGATAACAGCACTTAATTGTTTGTATTTTCGCATTTAAAACCAAGTGTTGCTAATAAAAAGCCTATTTGCGTAATAATTTAAGTTTGTGTATCTTGTTTTCATCTGAATTATCGATGATAAATTTCAAGTTTCAGTTAAAAAGACAAAAACTTTTTCTGTTCTTATAATGATTGGATGAAAAGGTGCTCGTCGGCCAAGGATCTATGGATTACTCTTATACTGCAGGTAAGAATCCTCAAGTCTCTTATAAGATACACATCGGTGTCGTTTATATTATGTAGTCAAAATCTGGGAAACTCGTCAGCGAATCAACTTAATATTTTTTTAAATAATTAAATGGATATAGTCCTTACACACCCATAAGACAAATTTGTTATTGTAGGTGACTTTAATCAACCCAGTATCTCTTGGATTCCCTCAGATGTTGACTGCGCGTTGAACCAGGATAAAGTACAGGGTACGATCCAGTCAAACTTCATCGACAATCTAAATATCTGTCACCTTCAACAGTACAATTGTTTCATGAACACAAATGATAGGATTTTAGATTTGGTGCTGTATAATAACGAAGTATCAGTCTCTCTTACGAACGATCTATTGCTACCCGAATATCAACAACACAAAGCCTTATGTTTGTTATTACACTTTGTACAGTTTCACAGCTTACCTATTCGCCCCTACGTCAAATTCTTAGATGCACTGGCCGATTATGAGGCAATAAGGAGGGAGCTTGATCAGTTGGCCTAGCACCATGTACTGCAGTGTAGATCATTCGAAAATGCCTAGGTGAACTTCTATGAGTAACAAAAAACAATTCGCTTAACTTATAAACCCTCAAAAATAATTAAATCCCACATTAGATATCCTTCATGGTTCAAAAGTCCACTGATTAAAATAATTAAAGAAAATTATATAAAATTCACACAAAATTTGAAAAGTATAAATCAATCTTTACTTTTGGACTTTCAATCTTTTGTTTTATTGAGGCAGCGAGCTAAGGAACTTAAGAAAAAATGATTCGATGATTACATATCCAAAATTGAGTCTGACCTTTATAAAAAACCCTCGTGCTTTTTAGAGCTACGTCAAGTCTAGGTCATCAAATGCGTATCCCTCAATACTGCAGTTTGGGCAGATTTCATCCAGTGGGGGAGCGGCAATTATGTAATATGTTCGGCGACTATTTTCATTTTTATTTTCTTGAAGTATTGAATGCCGCTAACACTTTACATAGCGAACAAGACCTCTTTTCGCAATAAATCTAATTCTCACAATAACAGCATCGAGGCTTGCAAAAGGGAAGTTAAAAGGTTGCTAGAAACGTGGATTTAAACAAATATGAGGTATATTTGTTTAAATCCACGATCTTTCTCTTAATTAACACGATTACAATCCGTGTTAATTAAAAACTGTACTGAAAGTCTTACCGTTTCTTTAATGATTTTATAAGAACTATGTTTTAACAATGGAATAAACCCAATATCTGGAAGTGTGCATAAGTGTGTGTAAGTTAGATATACCGCTCCTTAGTTTGTAGTCAGCTCGAGTACGCTTTCCGGGTGTGGAATCCTCATTACAATGTGTACGCATTACATTGATCGCATTGAAATCGTTCAGAGGAAATTCGCGAAATACCTACAATATCGCTCAAACTGCTATTTGACAGATTATATAAGTCGCTGTAAAAAGTTCCACCTATTAACTCTTGATGAGCCAAGTAAAATTGCTGACTTATCGTTTCTGATAAATACCACGAATGGAAGCATTGATGATAGCGTGCCAATTAGTTAATTGTTTATCTCAAAGAAATGATTGTGTTAGAATTATAAATTACAACCTAATTATTATTTTATCATAATAATTAGGTAATTACTGTATTATTTTATTAATTATTTTTTAAGAAAGACTTGTAATGCAAGGCGAGCAAAACATCATCTGCATTTCAACAATCAAAACACCACCTGCAGTCGTACGACAAAAACACCACGTGCAGTCCAACGATCAAAACAACAGGTGCGCTTGCCCCACCACTTGAACAGATTGTTTTGATCGCCTTATAAATACCAGCTGTCTGTATTATTAAGTCATTCGTGCTTGAACTGTCGACGAGTAAACACAGTTGCAAATTATCACTACCGTGTTTTATTATGGATCACCTGTCCGCTCTAACATTGATGTTGCAGAATTTATGAGCAAGATTGGTCTATGCATTCAATCTACTTTTCTACGTAGATCACAAATTTTACACGCTCCGATGGTGAGTATTAAGTACTAATTATAGACAGAATTCATACTTAGTTAGGGCGAGCCGAATGTACAAAGTGGCGTGCCAGGATGCAGATATCGACTTGTTTACCACATCAGTATCGAAATTAAATCAATTTTATTGTAAACAATTTTTCGGGGGTAATCTTCGTTAATTATTTATATTTACAATTATTTTATTAATATGCTGGTTATTTTTTAAGTTGCCTAATTATTAACTTTTATTTGTGAGAACTTGTAATTGGGAATATTTATGTAAGAAAATAGCAATATACTGTTTAAGCTGTAAGTTCTCCTATTATGAATAAAATAAAATGAAATAAAATGACGATTCTAATAGGTACTAATATTATTATAACAACGGACTGCCGTACAACAATTGATTAAAGAGAAGTAGAGAGATATTGTTGATTTTTTCGCGTTAATTTAATGTCTTGTCATGATTTTAAACGTCATACATAGTAAACAAAAGGTTTCAGCTATCTTTTTTAAGGAATTGGTCCTCAAATATTTTTTTTTACTTCGTATGAAAAATGATTTTTTTAAAATTTGTTTTAATTTATCAGAATGTTTTAAATTAATCAACGTCATAAACATGTTATGTCTTTATGTTTTTTATGTTTTAATTTTTTATATTTTGTCTAGAATTATAAATAAAGTGCAATTTTCTAAAAACCTGTATTATTACACCACTCAAATGTATTTTATATAGAGTCTTAACACTGATTACTGTTATTGAATAAAAGAATAATACTATTAAAAAGTCAATATTCGTAGTTAACATAACATTTCATCTTTATTATAAAACAAACAAACCTGTAAATATGTCATATCTTTGATAATGTAAAACATAATAAAGCAAAAAAGGCCGTAAGAAGTATTTACGCCCTGTATTTTATCATAGTATAGAACTTCGTAAAAGGCGTAACCATGAATGGTTACAGTATATTATTTGAAAAACGATGATTAGGGTAAGAATGATTACATTAGAGAATTTGACGTAAATAAATAACAATAATGTCTGTAAAATTTTTAACATTAATTTATTCGTTTATAATATAATTTGAGATATTTTAAATGTATACAAAAAATAAGGTTGTTTTTTTTTCTATTTTTTGGTATATAACAAAAGGTCATGGAATCAAAAATGTAATAGATATACCTGATCAAAAAGTTTTTTTGCTCTCCTGTAAAGTTAGTGTTTTGCTCTTACGCCTTTGTTTCCCTGGGGGTGCGTTATGTATACAAAAAATACCCAGGCTTATAGTCGATTCATATAGACTTGGCAAAAACAGTAAACAAACCCCCCCCAATTACAAATTACGATATTGCGAAAGAATAACACACTGTACGTTACCAAATTGAGTTGTATCAACTAGTTCACACACCAACACACTAATATTCACATATATTCATTGTAAATTCACTGTGCAAATGTATTCTTTTTGCAAATTTCGTTATTCCAAGGAGACTTCAAACCACAGATTATATTTACGACATGGAAGTTTGACATTTGATTTAGGGATGGGAACAAGTGAACGAAAGTACGATTGGGATTGATTTACGTTTTTGTCAGTGATGATGAATTAAAATTGTTCAAAACATTCTTAAATTTATTGAAAGCTGTACTTATATTAAATTAAATTTTATTTAATTTATTTATCGTGAATAACAAATCGTAACGAATTAATCCTTTTCTAAAACTAAAGTGACCCATTCGACTGTGCGGTTCGCGCGACTCGGTTCTTTAGATTCGTTCAATCGCGAACGACACATAACTAAATCAAAGTCCATTTTTAACCGACTTTAGCGACTTTTAATTAATTAATATCATTCACTGAATGAATGTTGAAGCGCCATTTTGAGTAGTTCACAACAGTTCATTAAATGATTCACATCACTATTTTTTATCTTTTTTGCCAAGTCTATATGAATAGACTATACAAGATATTAGATATAGTATCGTTTATTTTGCATCGCGTTTTTTTAGGTTTCAACATTATATTACCTAAGAATAATGAAAATTTCAACTTGATTTTTTAAGTGTGACTCTCGTACAAATTAAAACATTTTTAATTGGTAAATGGTTTACTTACGAATTGTGAAATACTTATTTAAGCGACCGCGGTCTCACTCGGTTAAGAAGTACTTCATCAAGCGTTGTTCAACAATTACATATTACGAGCTCACATCAGTTTCAATGCTTTCAATCATATCCAAGATATTTACATACATAAAGAGCATAACATTACGCCCAATTACCGAGAAGGATGTGGCAGAGGTGTACAACACCAACAACATTAGGACAATAGAATTAGGGTTGGTCCTATCGCCATACACCGGACAATTCCAACTCCGTGCTACTATTAAAAAAATTCTGACGCAAAAATCTCAAGAACACTTATACCCGAACCGGGAATCGAACCAACGAGAACCAACATACCAACGAGACAGTTGTTCAAGATATTTTTTTTTTATACTACGCTCATAGCGAACGAACGTGTAGTCCACCTGATGGTAAGTGGAGTACAGCCCATGGACATCAACAATTCACAAAAGCAGATTATAGATACGTCGTTGCAGCTGAGGACTATGGTGTTATGCCTCATGTGCCAGTAATTTCAGGGCCTGACCTCACCACCAAACCAGAACACAGTAATGGAAGCACTACTATTTGGCGGCAGGTTAAAGGTGAGACGCTGGTGCTGCCGCCCTCGAGCTCATTCACAAGAGCTCTACCACCATATATTTTGATATATATATGTATATATATATATATATATATATATATATTGTTACAGATTTTTTTTTAAATATATTGTGTGACACAAAAAACGCCACGTGCAACATTCCATACACATTTGATCAGTTCTTGTCGCAAAAAATTCTCGCACGGAAAAAATAATCCTGCGATCTGCTCATCAATATTATACTACACTAAAGATCCTTGAGATAAAAATATCCCTTAACAATTTAAAAATCAAATATTATATTATGAAGTGCCATAAAATCATTATACTTAACTTTATAGAGGCTGCTAAGATAAGGTTGTTTGATATAAAATTTCAATACAAATAAATAAATAAATGAGTGCACGGTTGGCGTAGAGGTTAAAGCGGTCGCCTCGCCGCTTTCAACTACGCTGATGTTGTAGGTTCGATTCCCACACGGGACAAATCTTTGTGTGATTCGCAAAGATTTGTTCTGACTCTGGGTGTGCTTTGTGTGTGTGAAATGTATGTTTGTGAACACCCCCGCGACACAGGAGCTATTCCTAGTGCGGGCGTCATTAAAAAAAATTGAAATGTCTGTTTTTAATGTCAATTCTTTTTTATTTTTTCAGTTGATATAGTGTCAAAATAACAATGTTTTTTTTTTCAGTTGATATAGTTATTTGCACGATACCAATGCCTAAAATACAGTTTTCAACATTTTTGTATGTTCTGTTTGCCTGTCCGTCTGTCTGTCTGTCTGTTTGTATCGGGTAATCTTCTAAACTACTTCTAAAAAAATAGATGCAGGCAACTAACTATAAGTCGCGTAACATATAAATAAATAAAGAAAATATATATAGGTATATTTATTACCAAAAAGCATAAATATTCACAAATATCTATTGGTCCCACACTAGGCAAGCCTGTCCTGTGGGTACCATAGTAACGATTACCAATTGTATTACATATTGCACTTAGTCGAGATCGTTGGTGACAATAATAATAATCTAATATAATAATAATAATAACTAGGAGGTTCCTCTCTCTGCAGCCCTAACCATCGGCACCTGATGTCGGTGGGACACTGTTTTTTTATATTTTAAATGTAATTTTTTTTTTATAATTCATATTTAAAAATATATAAAATAAGTAAAAAAATAAATAAAAAGAAATAATAATAACAATAATAATCGTAGGTGACAATATAGTTAAACCCCACGGGAGCGAAGGTTCGAAACGGTTTTACAACCGTTTCACGTGGACGAAGTCGGCGGCTACAGTTAGTAAAATATCTAAAATGTCCCCCTTAACTGTATATTAGAATGTAACTTGATAACAAAGAGCAGTTACATGTGTTGTGATATTTTACAAGCGGAGGGTTGACACCTTGTCCTGTGCTCAAGGCGCTTATGAAAAAAAAATCGTCCTATTCATAGATGGTTCCGTAGGTAGATTTTGTACGAAAGTATAAGGAAGATATGATACAATAGCAACCCTGTATCTAATACATGTCCCACTGCTGGGCTCGGCTCTCTTCTCATGATGAGAAGGCTTAGGTCATAGTCCACCACGCTGGCCAAGTGCGGATTGGTAGACTTCGCACACCCTCGAGCACCTTTTAGGCACTCTCAGGCATGAGGTTTCCTCACGATGTTTCCTTCACCGTTAGTGAGCGATAATTTATATGATAAATACAAACATATCTTCTAAAAGACGAATCTTAACGATTTATTGACAGAGGTGTGTGCCGTGGGTTCGAACCCGTGACCTTTGACTTAGCAGTCCTACGGTCTGCCTCTCGGTCATCGCTTAATACATGAAAATAATATCACAATATATTGAACAAAATAAAACATTAATTAAAACATAATTGATAACGTAATTTTAAATGATAGAATGATTCAATTTAAATATAAATAATCATTTTTATATCAGCTTATTATACGCCAAAATAGTTAAATCATGGTGAAATTATTTTAATATTATATATTTAATAATATTATATCGATACTTATTCGTAAGAACGAGTAGTAAAAGACATTAAACATTAAAATTATAGATAATTAGGTGATTCTTAAAAATAATGTGAGTATTTTTTTAATAATTTGCTGCGAGTATTATCACGCATTAAATATGTTGGTGACCAAAGTTAAATATTTTTTTTCCTATAAACATACATTAATACATTTTAGTAGCAGACCAAAAAACACAACTGATTCTTCGGACTGCAAATACTGCTAAATCAAAATTTATAAATTACAAAAATATTATACACAGATAAACTAAATAAGTAGGCATAGATATAATTATTGACGACTGGATGGCGGATGGTGAGTGGTGTACCTGCCTGCGACGCCGAGGTCGCGGGTTTGATTCCCGCTTAAGACAAATCTTTGTGTGCATGAACAAACATGACAAATCTGGGTGTTTCGATGTATAATAAGTATGTATTCACAAAAGAAAAAGTATAAACCATACCCATATTACAAGCACTGCTTAGTTTGGGACTAGATGGCGTTGTTTGTAAGTTGTGAGATATTTTTTTAGTTATAAATTTTTGCAATTTACAAGAGTTTACATTACACGCTACAGAACCCTAAAAAAAGTCAACCACAGTGTCGCCACTTCATTTAATGTCAATTATTAAACTCCACATCCCGACAACTTGCATCTGCTATTTTTTGCTCTCAATTTCAACAATGACAGTACCCTAAGATTTTTGAGCCGTAAAATTCATTTTTTTTATCCTAAGAGCGCCCTTGTATGACAATAGGCCATTGACAATTTGTATTCATTGTTAAATTTAGGATTTGTACGACAATAATGTCTTTGAGAATTCCGATTGGATGTAGGTAATAATAAATTGGTTGATATTTTTTGGGAGTGAATATTGTTGTTATGTTCCAATTTATTATCTACTACTTTTGTACTTTTGTTTTGATGTTCACAAAATTTGTATTAATATTCAAAAGTTTATTCGTGAAGATCTATTATTGGCTCTCTGTCACTAATTTACGTTAAGCTATTCAAATTGTTACTAGCTCTTGATCTTCCTATAAGTAAACAAAAAAAAAAAAAAAAACTTCTACCCGTGGCTCTGTCTGTATAGTACATCTAAGTACCCTATAAGATTACCCAAGCTATAAGGTATATGTATGCAAAGTAATATAAAAATTGACAGTAGTTATTACGTAAAAGAATAAATCTCTCACAAACTTAATTACAAAACCGGTATTTTTTTTTTGTTACAAAAAATGGACTAACAAGTTAAAAATACATAAGTAATATTCAACGTCTCACCTCATTTGTGTATAATTTAAAAAAAAAACAGTAAACGGCGATAAGCTGGCTATGTTTAAAGTAAAAGAATTATCCCCGTACTCTTAACCGTTGAGGAGTTGCATCTTCCAGCATCATCTCAGCAACATTAAATGCTGACTGCTAGATGCGAATATCCGAGTAGCTTTAGGTAATATATTAAATCCCATCATCCTATTATGAGACCGACATGACAAGTATACTCAGAAAAAAATTAAAATTGGTCCAGGGCGTCTTTAAGTAATCGACAAACAAGCGATCGGTCGGTTAAAAAAATACAATGTCTTTAAACCTAAACCACGAACGATATAACATAAAAATAAAAAAAAAAACAAAAACTCCTCCATATAAAAATACATACAAATACCCTAACATTTTCCTAAATGCTTAGTAAGTATCGTGATTACGTGATTTCAAATCATTGACTTCGATTTGCAAAAAAAATACGACGTTTTTTGTTTCATAAAATTCGGTGTTAAAATTTTGACCGTTATTATTAATAATTCTATGGTGGCGATCTTTTTTGCCGTAATAAACTTTAGATGTGCTAAATCTCACACTTATTTAGGCACACAATATTAAAAACACTGCCTTTAATTAGGACAGACGAATCGTAAACGTAAAATTAAATTTGTAAATAGGTATTTGTTAATTGTTTATTTTATTTTTGCATTTTTTCCAATATGTATAGTTGTAAATTTTATAGTAAATCCTATATTTTATCGTAAAAAACATAAAAAAGGTAATTGTCAGCTTTTAAGTTGGGATATCAAGACTCTAATTTGACTAAAGAGCGCTCAATTATACTTACCGTACAAAAATATTCCAAATTAAATGAAACTCGCAAATTTTTTTTTATTCGAAGTTGTGTACGTAATTACGGGATCCCAAATTCATTGATGCTCAGCTTTTAAGTGTAAAAGATATAAAAATTATTTGGAAACCTTTTTTATTACATCTAGTGATACCTTAACGGTCGATATTCAACCTCATTTTATTAAATTTCAATATTAATTTTGTTTTTTGCTCTTCCTTTCAATATACAGTGCGATTTTGGCAAAATTCACACTCTTCCGTGCGTACAATGTGCTTTTAACTGTGTTAAAAAAAATATGACCACCTTTTTTGCGTGCAAAAACACATATTCTAACAAATTAAACGATCTCAAAGTTCATTTTGATCGATTTTTTAATTTTTTACCAAAAAAAACTGTGTAAAAACTGTCAATAAATATTACTTGGTCGTATTAATGCGTGATTCATAAAAATGGATGGCAATATTCAAATCAAATAAAATTTCGAGGTTTAACATTAATTGTATATATGCGTAAGATTCGGATAAAAAAGCTGTGTGTATTTTTATTGGATTTAACGCGTACCGTTTCTGTGAATCTGGCCGTAATTACATGATCTTTTTCATTGATTGCCATTTTATGTGTATCAAAGGTGTAAAAATTACACGGTTACCCTTTTTATTAAATGGTAGAATAAAATTCTTATTGAAAACGTAATGGTGAAGGGTATTTCATTCATAAAATCTGCAGTATTAGTTTAGCTAACTAAGTTCACTGGTGGTAGAGCTCTTTTGAATGAGCTCGAGGGCGCCAGAACCACCGTCTCACCTTTAACCTGCCGCCAAATATAGTGCTTCCATTACTGTGTTCCGGTTTGGTGGTGAGATCAGGCCCTGAAATTACTGGCACATGAGGCATAACACCGTAGTCCACAGCTGCAGCGACGCATCTATAATCTGCTTTTGTGGATTGTTGATGTTCATGGGCCGTACTCCACTTACCATCAGGTGGACTACACGTTCGTTCGCTGTGGTCGGAGTATCAAAAAAAAAAAAAGAATCTCTGCAATTCATAATGTTTGCTCGACTGGCTATATGACTGATTCATTAACGCAGAGCCTGAAGGGTTAGAAATTTGACAATTTGTTTGAAGGTCTTACATGACGTACACTAAAAAGAAAATAAGTTGCACTAAAAAATAATTTTTAGTAATTTCATTTTAAAGGAGGTAAAAAAAAGGGTAAAACCCTGTCTGGAAGTCCGTGATTTTTGAAGCTAGAAGCACGATATTTCGTGTATTTCTAAATCGGTGTTTATCAAAATTATATTTCAAAGAGGATGTATGTACATCCTCTTGTACAATTTGTTTGCATATTTGTAGGTATGTACCTACAAATATGCAAACAAATTGTACATATTTTGGGAACGAACAGTAACATTTGCCACGGCAAAATTAGTTTTATATAAAATCTCACGAAACTGAAACTGCTAAAGATGTTTTATAACAAAGTGACACGAAAATAAACGTAAATTACATTAACAACTGACTATTTGCCTAGTGGTTAGCGTTTGCGACTGCCAATCGTGCAATCTCGGGTTCGATCCCCGTCTCAGGCAAAATTGTTATTTGAGATTCTTCCATCAGGAAATTCTTAGTAGCAATACGAAATCTGAAATTGTACGCGGTAGATAGCGATAGGCTCACCGTCTATAACATGGGATCTAAACATAATTGGTAAAATTCTACTTTTTCTTTTACATTATTTTGTCCGTACACACTTACACATAAAAAAGACAGGTGCAAAATATAAATCATTAAAAAAAAAAGAATGCAAAACCGTTAACTAATCGATTTCAAATGAACCAAAGACAACCATTCATCCACCAAAATGGCGGCAAAAAATCGAACGTCAAAATTGGCGGTAACTTAATATGTCAATTATTTAGTTCCGAAAAAAAAACAAGGTATACTTTAAAAAGTATAAAGTTTCACGATTTGCGGTATTTGGGCATTACGCGAAGATTTTAATGATGGTAATGCAATATTGCTTGTCGATAAATGGATCGTTAAGTTTTGAAGTTATTTGCTATTGGGTTATTATTTTATTTTATTTTATTTATTAAGATTCAATTACAATTGATTACACTGTTACTTATTTTGAGGTATAGATACATTTTATATCTAATAGCGTTAGTTAAATTAATGAATACATTATCGAATGTATAGTTACGGAAAAACGTGGCTGTGACATACGGACGGACAGACGGACAGACATCACGAATCCATAATGGTTCCGTTTTTTGCCATTCGGCTACGGAACCGTAAAAATCGTAATGGATAGTTAAACCATCATACACAAATATAATTATTAAAATGCTTTCATTCGTTTCTGAGAGTAGCGCTAACAAACAAACAAACTAACTTTCACCCGTGGTTTCGTCTGCGTGTTAAGTACATCAATATAAAGTAGCCTATGTTACGCGCCTTGTAGTCGCGCATTTTATCAAAATTGGTCTAGCTGTTTAGAAGATTAGCAGGTACAAACAGACATACAGACAAACAGACAGACAGACAAATGATGAGGAAAAGTGGAGTGGAGTAAAGTAATGGTTAGATTCTTCGAATTAAGATACATTTCGTTTGATCTATCATATTCTCAGAGCCAACCAGAGGCGTCATTGTCAGGTGTCCGTTAAACACTTCTGTAACACCCTTGTGAATAATATAGGCGTGGTGTTATGGGTTTTTTTGAGCATAAATAGTATTTGTTATTAGTATTATTATATATAATTATTTTTCTTTGTCTGTTCTTGAACCAGTATGACATGTATACATACAGTAGTATACACACATTGCTTTTATTTCTTTATTTTTGGCTTGAAGTGTAAAATATTGCAACCTTATATACTATGGACTAAGTATTAATTAAATTCCATAGCAATCATTAAGTTCCTCTCTATAACCAGCTTTAGCCATTGTGTTTTAGTTGCTATAGCATACATATAGAATTAATTAAAAAAAAACAAACAAATATTGTATGAATTATTAGAAAAGATAATTTTTTTTCACAACTTACACACAACGCCATCTAGTCCCAAACTAAGCAGAGCTTGTACTATGGGTACTAGAATAACTGATACTAATACATATATACTTTTCTTTTGTAAATACATACTTATTATACATAGAAACACCCAGACTAAGACAAACCCCCATGTTCATGCACACAAAGATTTGTCTTAAGCGGGAATCGAACCCACAACCTCGGCGTCGCAGGCAGCTACCGACGCCACTATCCGGTCGTCAATAATTACATAATTCTAAAACACATCTTAATCATATCTTACATACACCACATCAACATCCAAATACCCACATTTTGACACTATTATACATATTTATTACTAACAACATTAAAATCTCCGACCACACACTGATTCAAATAAATTACAATAAAACTGACGAAAATACTTAAGAACAGATATCAGTGTCGTGTGTGCGCGCCCTTATCGTTCACTTAAGTGTGAACTCGGCTTTATGAGGTGATTATTTGAGGCTGTATTAATGATATCTTGTAGACAAGGTTTTAAGTTTATTATGATATAAAACAATGGAGGTGTGGACATTTTGTTTTAAGTTAATAGTAACTCTTTTTTCTAGAAAGCGATTCCACTTTCCATTACGTAGTATTTACTGGTGGTAGAGCTCTTGTGAATGAGCTCGAGGGCGGCAGCACCACCGTCTCACCTTTATCCTGCCGCCAAATAGTAGTGCTTCCATTACTGTGTTCCGGTTTGGTGGTGAGATCAGGGCCTGAAATTACTGGCACATGTGGCATAACACCGTAGTCCTCAACTGCAGCGACGCATCTATAATCTGCTTTTGTGGATTGTTGATGTCCATGGGCTGTACTCCACTTACCATTAGGTGGACTACACGTTCGTTCGCTGTGGGCATAGTATAAAAAAAAAAGTAAAGTTGATTGTAAGCTAATTCACCTACCGTGAAGTTTCAGGTACGATACCCGGGACGGGCAATAGTGTCAATTGCATTTTTCTATGCGGAAACCTCAGTAGCAGCAGTCAAGTTTATTTGGATTTAAAACAATGGCGTTGTGAGGGAATTTTGATATTTTTTTAAATGTTCTCTCAGGCACAACAGTCTGAGAGAACCTAAAAAAAAGAACTCGAGGTCATGTGAAGTCTACCAATCCGCACTTAGCCAGCGTGGAGGACTATAGCCTAACCCTTCTCATCATGAGAAGAGGTCCGAGCCCAGCTGTGGAACATGTATTAAATACAGAGCTGCTATTATTATTATTATAATAGTGTTTGCCTCTGCTGACCGTGAGTTTCGGGTATGATTCCCAGGTCAGGCAATAGTGTCCATGTCATCTTTTTTAACAGGATATCTGGGAGCAATACGAGCAAAGATTTTTTTTAGCATAAATTCTTTAGACATAGTCATTGTTAGGCATAATGTTTTTTTTGGCATAATAGTAAAATATCGAGTTTGCGTGTTATACACCGCTGCTTAAACCTTCTGGGAGACAGGCGTGACATTTTGTTATAAAAAATCAGCATTTCTTTCTAAATTTTGCTATTTTGTAAACAAAACGTAAATATCTTCACTAAAAGGAAGGTCTACAATATTTTAAACCATTATCCTGTGTATTTTACAACGAAGGCAAACAAATTGTGGTAAAATGTTGGTAAACTGAGTTGCCTTTATAGATAATATTACTTTTACTCGCAGCTCGTCTAGAGTGAATCTATGGTTGATATTTCTAGTACTTTTTGTAAGACGTATGTTTGTAGCAAATGTGTCGCTACATCTAAGGACTACGCTATTATGCCTATTGTGGCAGTAATTTTAGGACAAATCAGAACAGTAATATTTATTTATTTTATTTATAGTTAATTACAACGGTAAACACCATACCTAACTATGTACAGCTGTAATTGAAATAGAACTAGCTAGACGTCGCGCGGAGGCGACGACACGCGAATAATAGCCCAGTTGATGAATCTACGTACTAGATTAGAAACTAGTCGGCATATCCCGGCTAAAGTAACGTGAGAAACCCGTATTCACAATAATAATGTCTTCACCTCACGTCGGTTTTAATAATATTATTAGAACTAAAAAAAAATAAAATTTATGTGTCAAAAATACTTCCGCATCAATGTCAAATGCGGGTGACGTGCCCAGAAGGCTGGCGGCAATGCAACGTTGGATGCAATGCTCAACCTTTGAGCTAAGTAAACACAAGCCTTCTGATCACAGTAATATTAACTTTCTAATTCAGAATCAGAATGTTTTATACTAAGAAACAGTTGAAAAAGATATGGGACCGGCAGGATTTGAACTTGCAGGATTTGTATCCTACTTAAGATAGGAACAAATGGATGAACGTTACGTCACGAATTTTACATGACACCGCGTCGTGCGTCGCGGACTCAACGTCCAAAATATCAAAACAATAATTAAATGTTTTGTATGTTAGTCGAACTAAGGTATTTATGTATTGATGCCTGCAATAAAAAATGATTTGATTTGATTTGATTAATAAAGTAGTTTATGTAACGCGCCTTTTAGTCAGTTTTGATAACCGATTTTGATAACATTTTAGATGCAGGTAGCATCTAAAATGTTATCAAAATCGGTCCAGCCGTTTAAAGATTAGCCGATACAAACAGACAGACATACAAAAATTTAAAAAACTTTATTTTAGACAAAGATAGAGCTTACTGGTGCTAGAGCTCTTGTGAATGAGCTCGAGGGCGGCGGCACCACCGTCTCACCTTTAACCTGCCGCCAAAAAGTAGTGCTTCCACTACTGTGTTCCGGTTTGGTGGTGAGATCAGGCCCTGAAATTACTGGCACATGAGGCATAACACCGTAGTCCTCAGCTGCAGCGACGCATTTTTAATCTACTTTTGTGGATTGTTGATGTTCATGGGCTGTACTCCACTTACCATTAGGTGGACTACACGTTCGTTCGCGGTGGGCGTAGTATAAAAAAGAAAAAAAAAGTAGCTTATTTTACACGCCTTTTAGTCAGTTATACCTGCATCTAAAATTTTATCGACATCGGTTTAGCCGTTTAGAAGATTAGCCCATACAAACAGACAGACAGACAAAAATTGAAAACTTTATATTAGACAAAGATATCGTGCAAACATCTATACCAGCTTGAAAATACATTGTTATTTTGACATTAAAAACAGACACTTCAATTTTATTCTTCTTCTTCTTCGTCGTGTCGATGGCCGAGTCAAATTTTATTTTGACCCTCGTGGTGAAAGGATTAGCCAATTCGCTTTGGAGAACTTGCGAATTGCCCAGGGTGCGCCGGACGTAGGGAATCGTTGTGTACGTCACTCAGGGAGACTCCTTTCATGCACCCCTTCAATTTTATTTATATGTATTGATGTACATGTATGTATATTTCCCTCGCTAATCATACTAATAAAACTTCAGGCGCAATGTATCGATTTCCAAAGTTTTAATACGTAAAGTTATTTCTGAGTTGGCAGTTCGGACTCTTTGCAATACGGGCATGTATTAATTTGTGCTATATTGAACCGACTTCAAAAAAAGGGGAAGGTTCATAATTCAAATGTATGTACCTGAACTTATATCGACGCATGGACCTATTTGAGCAATTATTGTTTGTCTGAAAGAATTATAATTATCATGTGGTCATCAGGACACGATCGTATGCCCATCCTAGAGAAATCGAGGGCAATCTTCAAATTTTAAAGGCGTCTATATTGTTTTTCGTATATTACCTAAAGCTACTCGGATATTTGCATCTAGCAATCAGCATTTCATGTTGCTAAGCTGAGGAGTACGGGGATATTTTTTAAAATATAATAATAATAATATAACAAATCATTTATTTCAGGCTGCATAGGCCCATAGATATATACCTTAACCTAAAATACATAATTATAAATTCACTTCCTTTGCACTAAGTTTTTGTGCGTTCCTGGGGTATAGTTCCGCGGAAGCGACGGAAAACAACACCCTGCGGCCAAAAGCTTTCATCAAGCACCTGTTCCAGCATACAGGTCGGCACTCGCACCACGAACGCCTAGTAGTTGACATTGCGGTGCGACTCCAACAGCTGCACTCTTAGCACATGATTCAGCTTCTGGCTGACATATCTCGCGATATCCTCTGCCTCAGTGGTGTAGTGCAGGCGCGAGATAAACACCGGGGTGTTCGGCGCGGCGGCACGTACCCTATGTTTCGGGTCTACAGGTGCCTTGCCATAGCCGTTCTTCGTGTTTCGTGAACGGCGCTTTCTCCTTTGCACCGTCACAAAACCATCCTCTTCAGCCCGAATCGTTGCCTGTGTAGGCGCATGATTAACCGGGGCACCTTAAGGCCGTTTACTGTATTCTTAGAAGTTATTCACAGATCTGGCGAGACGTTGAATATTACTTGTGTCTTTCCTCGTCATTGAAGTAATTTATTTTTTGTATAATTATATACACAACATGCAGCTTTTACACACGGTAAATTAATAAGAAAAAGTATGTTTTTCTAGCCTTTCAGCTAGATCTCCTTTCATTTCGATGAAGATCATTTTTTTAGTTTACCTACCCATTAAGTGTTTCATATTTGAAATCAATGAGTATTAATTATATAAACATAACACCATTACTATAATTTGACATCTTTTGCTATATAAAAGCAATATCAAGTGCAAATTAATTTCCTAACAGTCAGTCAGCTCCTTAGTTACAGTAATGTAAAATTCCCCACATCGCCAGACTAACTAATGGTCTATGCATTTGCATTAGAAGGTATGTTAATGTATGTAGTAAACGTTGATATTAGATGTACTATCAACAGAATTGATGCAAGATCCACCTTAATTTAACATTTCGTTATCGCGATTCAGCACTCGTCAATGCCCCAATTGCTCTGAAAATTGCTTTTTTTTTCAAATCAAATCAAATCAAATGCTTTATTTGCCAAAAATGGGTTACATAGGTGTCATATACATAGATTATTAGGTACCTCCATTTTTACCCATCAGGGTGTACAAATATTCGTATTTATTTATGTATTATTGGAAAATTAATTTCATAAAATTACTTAATTATGGTATTGAATTTAAATGAATAATTAATAGATTTAAATAAAATTAATTATAATTATGACATTCATTAGACAATTATCCATAAATAATAAATAAATAAAATGTTACATCATTATTAAATAAATTAGATGTTTTGATTATAAAATTACAATTTATCATTTAAAAATTCAGTGACGCTATAGTAGCTTTAATTGTTAACATATTTTTTAGTTTTGCTTTAAAAAGAGGATTATTCTGAGCGATCTGAATAAGGCCACGGAGAATGCTATTAATGTGGCCACTTACTGGGCCGGGGTGGTATTAAAACTTTGACCATTGACTCGTAAGAAGAAGAAGCACTGATCCACCATAATATAACATTTCGTTATCGCGATTCAGCGCTCGTCGACATTATGTCACGTGTGTGTCATCCGTCATTTATAATGTGCGGATACCGCCACACTATTTTTAACACGCTTATATTAGCTTCACCTGTATGTATGTATGTATGTATGTATGTATGTATGTATGTAACCGACTCCTTTGGACTCGATTTTGACCCACTTTAAACGGACAGATTTCATAAAAATTTTGCACACCTGTCAAAGATCGATGACAATGCAATAGTTCGATAAAAAAAAAAAAAAAAAAAACGCTCTTATAAATAAACCAAACTAAAAAGTAGAAAATAAATAATAGTTTAAAATAAACTAAAAAACCCGCTTTTAAAGTACTTCTAACAAAAAAGTGAAAAATAATGCCTAATATAAGCTGAAAATGGTAATGAACAATAAATACTACTTAGTATTATTGTGCAAAAGCGTGGGTTGCTCGATAGACGAAAAATATGGCACATAACGCCCCACGCTTTTTCACAATAATTCTAGTATTTTTTGTTCATTACCATTTTCAGCTTATATTAGGCATTATTTTTCACTTTTTAGTTAGAAGTATACTTTAAAAGCGTGTTTTTAAGTTTTTTTAAACTATTATTTATTGTACAGACATTTTAAAACAAATGGACGTATTAAAATGAAAACGTTCCAACCCACACGACATTCAAATTGAGTAATCTTAATTTTAAGTTGAAAAGAGTAATGTTCAGTAACAGACCAATATTTCGCAAATCTGGTAATGAGAGTCGTTAATAGGTTTTTTTTTCTCTATTTTAAGTAATTAAACACTTACTTATTTACATCACATCATCAGATAATTGGTAAAATAAGCCATAGAACGTTTTTAATTAATTGCATTTTGCTTCAGGCAGTTACAGAATGATTTTCTCAAAAGTGTTCCAAATATTTGAATAGCAGAAATAAAAGGTTTGCCTTGTCATTTAACATGAATATTTTACTAAAAATTATAAACTTACTCGATCCTAACCTTTCACAATTTCAACTTCTTGCTAATAGTAAAAAGTCTGTTTAAATAGTCGATTTAAACAGAGTTTTCACTTTAATAGATACCTACAAGAGGTGAAACATGCATTATTGTTACGTATTTTAATATCGTGGATAAGGATTATAGCCAAAATAAATCAAACACAATCATAATCAGCCATAATTTTTTAATATTGTGCAAAAATAAACGAAAAAAACTTCTACAAAAATGAAAAAACTTCTACAAAAATGAAAAAACTTCAACAAAAATGAAAAAACTTCTACAAAAATGAAAAAACTTCTACTAAAATGAAAAAAACTTTTCTATTCACGATGTTTTTCTCTAATTTTTGTGTCCCCAAAAAATGCTGAGTTTCCATCTTCTTTACTATTAGAGCACTATTGTACCCCTTCATTCCAAGAGATTGCTTACATTTTTATAAAAACCTCAAAGGAAATGTTAACGTCCTAGATGATGTAGATGGATTAGGCACAACTCCTGATTTTGAAGTTGAAAATTCAGATGAGGAGTAAATTTTGTTACTTGTTTGCAATTTTAAGTGTTTTGTTTTTCATTTTTGTAGAAGTTTTTTAATTTTTGTAGAAGTTTTTTAATTTTTGTTGAAGTTTTTTCATTTTTGTTGAAGTTTTTTAATTTTTGTTGAAGTTTTTTTCATTTTAGTAGATGTTTTTTCATTTTTGTAGAAGTTTTTTCATTTTTGTTGAAGTTTTTTCATTTTTGTAGAAGTTTTTTCATTTTTGTAGAAGTTTTTTTCGTTTATTTTTGAACAATATTAAAAAATTATGGCTGATTATGATTGTGTTCGATTTATTTTGGCTATAATCCTTATCCACGATATTAAAATACGTAACAATAATGCATGTTTCACCTCTTGTAGGTATCTATTAAAGTGAAAACTCTGTTTAAATCGACTATTTAAACAGACTTTTTACTATTAGCAAGAAGTTGAAATTGTGAAAGGTTAGGATCGAGTAAGTTTATAATTTTTAGTAAAATATTCATGTTAAATGACAAGGCAAACCTTTTATTTCTGCTATTCAAATATTTGGAACACTTTTGAGAAAATCATTCTGTAACTGCCTGAAGCAAAATGCAATTAATTAAAAACGTTCTATGGCTTATTTTACCAATTATCTGATGATGTGATGTAAATAAGTAAGTGTTTAATTACTTAAAATAGAGAAAAAAAAACTTATTACCGACTCTCATTACCAGATTTGCGAAATATTGGTCTGTTACTGAACATTACTCTTTTTAATGTTTTATGCAAATAAAGTTCTTGATTCTTGATTCTTGATTCTTGATTCTTGATTCAACTTAAAATTAAGATTACTCAATTTGAATGTCGTGTGGGTTGGAACGTTTTCATTTTAATACGTCCATTTAACCTAGAGCAGAAATAAATTTCACAAAAACATTCCTTGCTTTTTAGAACGTTTTTGTGAATTTAGCCTTAAAGGGGTGCCTTTTAAAATGTATTTCTCTAAAACGTTCCAGTCTACTTGAAACGTTTTTCTGAATTAGATATAAATGGATTTAGATTTCACGAAAACGTTCTAGGCTGATTGGAACGTTTTTGTGAAATGCTTTTATTAATTACATGTATTTCTCAAAAGTGTTCCAAACTGCTTAGATCATTTTCGTGATAGTTATAATGTAAACAATATCAAAAATATAATTGAACAAAAACGTTTCAAGTAACTTAGTTCATTTTAGGGAAAAAAAAAGAAAAGCCACGCCATAGAAAACAAATATGTCAAAATGGTTTCAAACAGGTTGGAACACTTTTGTGTTTTTTAAATTCAGACCGTTCATATGTATGAGTTGGAACCCTATCGTTACTTTTACCCCTACAAGCAAGATATCGTAGAACCTTTTCGATATATGAAAGAACCATGCTCACTGACCTCATTGGTGTAGCTAACTCATTTTTGGACATGTTGTGGGTTGGAACGTTTTCGTTTTAATACGTCCAAATGTTCTACCATCAAATGTCAACCTTACCGACAGTGACAATGTCAAAGGATTTTTTTTTTGTCAAATGGGTAATGAAGCAACTTTGCTGATGGTACAGACGGTTACATTATCAGGCTATACATTCCCAGTATAAGCTGATCTCGCGTTGTATAAGCCTTCCCGTGCAATGCTAGACCAGCTTATATTGGACATGTATAGGTTAATCGGTAGACGTATGTACTATCAGAATTTAATAATAATATTGACAATGCAACTGCGTTATCACGTTGCTCCTTATCAGCTCCTAACCGTCTCATGGCGATAGCACCCGTTCGGACGTGCACTGCACAATTTGCGCCAACCAACCACGCTATGGCATAAGGGTGTACCCACATTTATCGACGCGGGATCGGCTTAAGCCGAGCGCGTATCACCACACTACTCGACAGCGCCGAACGGATGCGATCAGCTAATCGACAAACGGCTCGTTTCGCCGTCGGCCGGTGTCGCGTCGCGTCGGCCGGGTCGAGCCGATGCGAAAGGTATTAGTAACACCCTTATTCCGTCGGCATAAAGACTTTTTTGACCGGCGTTAGCCGATTCCGCGTCGATAAATGTGGGTAGACCCTTAATCAACACACTGATTGCTCAGCATCCAGATGTCGATTATATTTTACATAAAGTTTGCTGATTTTTTAAAAATATGTCTGCATTTCTTTTTTTTTGTAATATTATATAATTGATTTATGTTCAATATTATGTATTGTATACCTAGCTCATTGTGCGTATTGAGATATACTGTTAGCGCAATGAGCATCTCATTTTATAAATAAATAAATAAATCAGACTAATAGGTTCATGATCTACCTTAATATTAATTTAACGCACAAAATTACAAAGTCCAAATAAAACTGCCTCGATGGTCTGGTGGGTAGTATATGCGCCTATCACCGCGACGTTTTGGGTTCGATTCCCTGGTCGGGAAAACTGTTATTTGTAAACTTTCCGTCAGGAAATTCACAAGCAATTCATAGCAGCATGGGTCTAGAATTGTGCCCGGCGCCTATGTCCCCATTTAAAATTTAAAAAAAAATCATTTTTAACCGACTTCTAAAAAAGGAGGAGGTTCTCAATTCGATTCGTATATATGTTGCTTTTTTTTTTTATGTTTGTTCACGGATATCTCCGTCGTTTATGAACTGATTTTGATGATTCTTTTTTTGTTGGACAGGAGATGATTCCAAAAGGGTCTCATCGTCAGCATGTCGTGATCTGATGATGGGATCTCAGAGAAATCGAGGGCAACCCTCGAATTTTATAGGCACATGTATTGTTTTTAGTGTGTTTTTCAAAGCTGCACCAGTATTTACGTATTTTTATGTGGATGAGCTGATGATGGAAGGTCAACTCCTCAATGGTTAGGAGTTAAAGGATAATTCTTTCACACATATTCAGACTGCTAGTTATGATGTCAAGTGAGCTGTTGGAACGTAGATATTTCAAAGGTGGTCCCATTGTCAGCATGTTATGATGATTGGATCCCAGAGAAATCGGGGGCAGGATTTACGCTTGGTCGCAATAATTTTATGTAATTGAGCTGATGATGGAAGGTCAACTCCTCAATAGTTAGGAGTTTAAGGATAATTCTTTCACTACTGTACGCGTATTCCTACTGCTAGTTATTGTGTTAAATGAGCTGATGATGGAAGGTCGTGACCCTCAACAATAGTCAGGTGAAAGGATTTAATTCTTGTCTATTATTAATAAGTTTTCCGTCTCAAGTAACCGTCGTCTCCTCATTCGAGAAACATTCTTGCTCGGTCTACCCATCACTTAAAATCGTAAAATAAAATAATTTTTAACAAAAAAAAAACCGACTTCAAAAAGTAGGTAAACTAAAAAGCAAAAAATAAATTTAC
Source organism: Hypena proboscidalis (assembly GCA_905147285.1). Lineage (NCBI taxonomy): Eukaryota > Metazoa > Arthropoda > Insecta > Lepidoptera > Erebidae > Hypena > Hypena proboscidalis. Next base: position 1,989,526 of record LR990153.1, read on the forward strand.
TTCGCACAAAATAATACGTTTTTTCATTTAGTTAAATAGAAATTATTAAATATTTATTTTATTATTCTGAAGTCGGTGCCAAGTAAACAATTAATAACACTGTATAGATAATATCAATCGTTCTAACAACTTTTTTCTGACTGAATATTAGTTATATTTCTGTGGTAAGTACCAATACTGGGCACTAGAACACCTACGCCTCCCTTTTTGTGTGAACTGTAATTTGATATTGTAGAAAGGTTGTTTTTACTTGGCACCGACTTCAGAATTATAAAATAAATATTTAATAATTTCTATTTAACTAAATGAAAAAACGTATTATTTTGTGCGAAGTAAATTTATTTTTTGCTTTTTAGTTTACCTACTTTTTGAAGTCGGTTTTTTTTTTGTTATTGTTCCAAAATGTTTGTCCCCAAAACTGCTTTAAGAACTGTGCCTCTATAAAAACGTATAAACTAAATGGTTTGGGTAAAACAAATGTAATAAAAAAACATTGACAGTACCTCACTCTACAGTACGCCACCTAGTGAGACCAAACGAAAGCCCTCATTGCATATTATGAGACTATTGAATACAGCATTCTTGTCACGAGATGTATCTTATCCACGAGGCCGGTAAAGCCTTAAGGCTGTTTTCTTTAAATTTAGGTTAAGTCCGGATCCAATACCGCTTAGTAGTCCTTCTGCAGAAGATATTGTAAAGTAAACTTTTGATTTTAAATGTTTAAAATTTAGTAAAGTGTAATAAATACCTATGCTGACATTTCGAAATGACTTGCATCATTCGTGGTCACGAGCTGACTGAGACCCGTTTTCTAATTTTTGAAAAATGTTCTCTAATCGCAAAAGTTTAAAAACATATATTTAGTAAAGTGAATTGTCCAGCCGCTAGTCTTTTTACTGGTTATAGAGACTCCTGTAAAAAGCTTAGTTTAAAAAAGATAGCACCGTCGCCGTCTCACCTTTAACCTGCCGCCAAATAGTAGTGCTTGCATTAATGGGTTTCGGTAAGGGGGTGAGATCAAGCTCTAAAATGCATGGCACAAAAGACATAGCATCATCGTCTTCAGATGAAGCATCTTTAATAATATTTTTGGGTTAACCAAAATAAATTAAAAGTAAAAAAAAACAACAACAAAAAAAGTATAACAGCATTGATTCCTTATTAAGCTAAAAATCTTTTGTTAAAAGACTTCGAATTATAATACATACACACCTTTTCACTATATACAATCGTTTAAAAATACATATTTTTTCATATGACCATACATTTTATGTTTTTAATTAGCATCAGAATCCATTCCATTAGATTTTATAAGAAAATTCGGAAAAATAACACGTATTCCATACAAATTGAATTTTTTATCGTATTTTTCTCGTTATCTCTTTTGGGATTGATTTGGTAAAAAATAAGTAAAAATAAGGTTGTTGGTATAAACTTGTTGATATTTATTAGGGCAGTAGGTAGAATAAAATTTTACAAAAAAGAAGACTTCAATTACAAAAAATTCAGTAATATTCAACATCTCGCCTCATCTACGTATAACTTGCAAAAATACAGTAAATGGCCTTAAGGTGCCTATATTTAAAGAATTATCTCTAAACTCCTAACCGTTGTGGAGTTGTACCTTTCAGCATCATCTCAGCAACATGAAATGCTGACTGCTAGATGCAAATATCCGAGTAGCTTTAGTTAATGTACGTAAAACAATATAAAAGCCTTTAAAATTAGAGGGTTGCCTTCGATATCACTAGAATCCCATCACCAGATCGTGACCTAATCGGATCTTTTTAAATCGTTCCAGGCGTCTTCAAGTAAACGGAGGACAAACCTAAAAAAAAAACAATCGAATTGATAACCTCCTCCTTTTTGTTGAAGTCGCTTAAAAGAAAACTTGAGGTTTATGAACATGTTATCAGTTGTCAGACGGTTCAAACAAATCTACACTCGTTAAAGGTTCAAACAACAAAACAGTTCCTTATGCCGAAGGATGTCCAATTGTAGGTTTGTCAGTCATAAGGAAAGCTCCATACATATTGTAGTGGTGTAAGAGAAAAGCTCTGTACATGTCATGCAGGAGCTTTTAACGGAGTTTAAAATATTCATTGTAACTTGTCGACTCAAATATAATAGCTGAGAGTACTCTCTTAGGCTTCGAGAAACGACTTGTACAAGATGGAAACCATTTTTAGATGAGCGAAGCTTTGAAAATTTAAAAACTTGTAACTTGTCAACGGAAATATTTTTTTTCTGTTGTTGTAGTCAGTATTATAAGTCAGTAGGTATTGCCTTCCCACGTGGCAATGCCGCCAGCCTTCTGGCCACGTTACCTGCGGCTAACATAGATGCGGAGGTACTTATTGACGCCTATTTTTTTACATTTTTCTTTTCTTTTTTGTACATAGTTAGGTATTTCTTTAGTTAGGTTTAAGAAGTAATATTTTAATTTATATAATTAATTGATTAATAATCAGTATAAACATGTATACCTACATTAATTAGTAATCTGAAGTCAGTTAAAATGTAATTTAAGTTGCAGGGGAGTATCAATTGAAACTTTATTTATCAAAATCGGATTAATAGTTTTGACACAGGAACATTCAATAAATATTTACATACACATATGTATAGCCTAAGAACCAGTGGCCGCCCAACTTACGTAATTTTATAAAAGCTGAAAGAACCCCTTGCTTGTGCCTCTAAAAGAGCGATATATAAAAAGCATCAGCTCCACTAGTCAGGATTCAAATTAACTAACTGCTTTGGTGTATTGCACGTTCTGGTGGAGTTCCATATTATTAAGAACGCTGACCGCCAGGTAGTCGGCAGTGCGACCTGGGCCTTACCCTTCCTTTTCCTTTTTAGCTTTGTAAAAGAATACGTCAATCAGACAATTAATCAAGACCAAGTGTCTGTATCACGAAGTGATAAATGAAACTAACAACTCCTAATTATAGTTGGGAAAATTGCGTCACACATAAATTGCCGACCTTTCTATAAGACATCGCTAGCCATCAAAAATATTTTGGATATTATCGCGAAAAACGCAAAACATTTCTATAAATCTGTGAAGCTATATTTAACCAGTTTTCATATGCACTGTTTAACTTAAATAAAACGGTCGATACATCAACAGTCATAACAGCATACCACGGTCATGTAACATCTCTTCTTAGGTACGGGGTTATGTTCTGGGGCAATTCCACGGATAAGGAAGCGGTATTCAAGTCACAAAAGCGATGTATAAGAGCAATTTTTAAACTGCAGCCAATTGACAGTTGTAAACCTTTTTTCATACAATTTAGCTTGTTAACACTCCCATGTATCTATATACTCGAAGTAGTGTTATTCACAAGGAGTAATATCAATATGTTTGATAAGCTGCATAGTCGAAGGCACAAGTTAAAAATATGTTTTCCAGCAAATAAAACTGCTTTACTAAATAATAGTCTGTTCTGTATGATCCCACGCCTCTATAACCATTTGCCAAATGCTATTTTAGAAATTACAAAATTTCATGTATTTAAGAATACTGTCAAGAGGTTGCTTGTGGCGAAATGTTACTACTCAGTCAAAGAATACCTAGCTGATAAATTAATATAGAATAAAATTTTATTATCTTTGATTTAATTGTTATTGCATTTAATTGATTGTTATTATTATTATTATATTATACTTTACTTCTCAATTTTTATACTTGACATGACTTTAATTATGATTTTGTGACATTTTCTTGAATGTAGTGATTGTATTTCAATGTTTTTTTTAAATTATCAATATTATTTTGCATGCTGACAGGCTGATTATGGTGATACTCATCTATCATGTAACAACATTGTAAAACCCATATTCGCAAATAAATAAATTGAATTGAATTGAATTGAAATTAGTTTTTGAGTACTTGAATTGAAGTTTCTAATTAGAAAAAGGCTAAATAAAATGGTTGTGTAGAAAATTATGCAAAATTATCTGATGTATCTATATCAAAATTTAACGCCTTAAAATAACTTTAATATCTCCGGAACTACTTAAAATACAAAAATGATTATAAAAGGAAAGATAGATAATTAAATGCTTTATCGCTTTTTAAGAAAAGAGAAAGTGGCGGACATGATGTTTAACGACGGAGGAAAGGAACGACGGCAGCATACGGCTACTTACAGCCAGCTAAAATCGAATGGGTAGTTTTCCACTAGATGGCATACGGCAACGGCCAGTGTGACTTGCCGTTTCTTCATTTTATAATAGCAGCCTTGTATCTAATACATGTTCCACTACTGGACTCGGGCCTCTTTTCATGATGAGAAGGGTTAGGCCATTGTCCACCACGCTGGCCAAGTGCGGATTGGTATACTTCACACACCGTCAAGCACATTTTAGGCACTCTCAAGCATACAGGTTTCTTAACGATTTATTGACAAAGGTGTGTGCGGTGGATTCCGTGGTGTCCCATCCAGCTCTCGCGGCTATCTTCATTTCGTCGCGATCAATTTGGTTTTATAAAATGCACTTTTGATACACTATGTATGCTTCCTTGTCGTACTTGAAAAGTTTTTATACATGTATGTATTCTTTCCTGTCATACTTGAATATTGCCCTATGTACTGAAAAAGTATTTGTAGAATTTTTTCAAACGATGCAGTATGAATTTGACATCGTTAAGCACGATGAATCCGTGCAGAAAATCTAAATTTGTGTGTCATCCTCTGGTGAGCCCCAAGTAATTATAAATTCAATATTTCCATAAATATTGCGTCCTATACAGAACCCTCTATAACCTTACGAAGTTGACAGATTCCCCGAATCTTTTATTAATTGTACCCGAAAATATGAAATTTTAATAACGCATAGTGACTTGCTCATCATTTAACGTAATCTCGTACCCTTCAGGCGGTTGTCCTAGGTAAGCGACAAGTGCCGGAACGACGCTATGCCCATCGAACAGAACTGCACTACTTAACAATAGTTTATTTTGCATGATTCCACGAATATACAATAAACTTCCAAATTCAATTCTGGAAACCTGCGCTTTATGGATATTTAAGAGTAAAGAAAAAGCATTATTGTTATCTAAAGGGTACTATTCTGTCCAAGAATATCTTTTCGACAAATCATTATCTAAGTTGTAATTTACTTTTAAATTTCAACATGACTTACTAATTTCTGACATATTACATAAATATATGATTACTCTAATTTATCCTTTTGACATTACATAAAATTGAATTAAATATAATTGTATAATTTTATTATTGTTAACATAAAATTTTGCATGCTATGCAGATACCAAATGTAACAATATAATATACCAAATACCAATAGATACCAAATGTAACATCCCTTGTACCCATATTTCACAAAATAAATGATTGATTGATTGATTGCGACTCAATAGAATACAAGCAGCTCTGTTTTCATTGAAACGCTGTCTCCTGCTTTAGCGTGCAATGTATGTATCGCGTCGCGTCCCGTTAGTCGTTTACGTGGGACAACAGATTTCACAAAAGCTAATTTCAATATAGATTGAAACCACCAATTCTAGCCGTGGTAATTGTTAATTTCCATCGATTAAAATTTATATGGGTACCTTGAAGACACATTTATTGCGTTTAGAAAAGGGCAAGTTTCAAATTCTCCAAGTGACGTAACTCGTAAATCATAGCTCAGATAATTCTATAACACAGTATTCAAGTATTCAAATCTTTATTGCACTCTCCTATGTTAAAATGGTACATAACATGGTAATAAATTATAAATAGCTACAATGTCAATTATGGACCCTGACGGACACGGCAAAAGTAGGAGAGAGGAAAAAAGCTCTTTGTGTTTACAACAAATAAATTTAAATATTAAAATATTGTACCTTACAATTTTATATTATTTCATTTATTTTTTTGACTTTATATACATAAATATCATACTTATAATTAATCGAATACATATAAAAAATAATAATTCAGTAAAGTAATATAACTTAGCTCAATTGTTGAGGGTAAATAATTAAAATGTTGTCAGTGCGTTCGATTTCTTGTTCAAATTGTGTCACTTTTATTATCGATCAAGTTTTATATTACCTGACAGTTATCTTTTACTTAACTATTGGAATATAGGTTTACAGTAGGTTGTACAGAAACATGAAGAAATACACCTCAAGTAAGGTTCTTTTCGGTAATTGCACACAATACCCATTTCACGTTCAGTAATTAGCACCCTGCCTACCCTCTTAAGGTGAGGGATGATAACAATACATCCTACACGAGATTACGGGAAAGATGGGAACGGGTGGGAAAGTGGGAAGTCACTCTGCGTAATTAAAATTTCATATTTTTGGGCGATTAATAAAAGGTTTTGTGGAACCCGTCAACTCTAAGTAGAGTATTTTGTGAGTACCCTCGAGGATATTATTATTATTGTTGGTTACGGTTTCGTATCTCGGGACTATGGAGTCCCGGACCTTTAGAAGGCATGCGTGGGGCCGAAGCCAACAGCGCAGAGGCCTGATTAACCATTTGCTCTAAATGTGATGGGACACAAACCGACGACTATCCCTGTTTACACTATTGAAATGCACCCAAGGACAGTCCCCGATTAGTGTAGGACTATTGCAAATTATGGAAATTAAAATCAGAACTACTGCATTGAGGTGCTAATGGACCGGAAATCTGATACTATGGGTAAAAACTGACGCCTGCCCTAAAACACATGTTGTACACGGAAAAATGGGCAGACGGTGACTCGCCAACTCACTATATGGGCCCCCTAAACGGTCACCTAAGGCAAAGCCATACGGGCGACAGGGCGCAACATTGCCGTGAGCGGCTTGGGGTGTCGAGCGGTGCGGCGCCGATTTCACCCTCGGTGGAACACCTAAGGTTTCCTCGTAATTATGCCCTTGAAATTGACACTTCCACCCCCGAGCATCTCTGCTCTGGCGACCCCTCTCTGACCGGCCGGTTAAGGCAAGAACAGAGCTGAGAGTCCTGCGGGCGCTCTTGGGTTTCCACTCCGACCGGCCAATGAAGGCAAGCCGGAGACGAGTCCCTGACCGACTCTCTGGGGAATCAGGACCGCAGTGTCGCCACTCACATTCAGCTCGCCACAAGCTGCCCTGCGGTTTGTGTGCTCTTTATCGATCTTTAGATATATTTTTTGTTTATATCAAAAATAAATCAAACAGCAGAGACCTAATATGCCTCCGGGTGTTGCGTTATCCTCATGGTGAGGTAACGACTGTCCCAGAGGGGTTTATTATTATTATTATTGTTGGGACGAGGCTTTGGGTGTTTACGTCTACCTCCGCGTAGGTCTATTGTGATTGTAGCCTCATTATAGACTCTCCTTTCGGCCAATAGCCTCCATAAATTTTAGCAGTCGGCTGATCAGGAGTGACTTGACATGGCTTCGTCTATGGATCAGTGGCTCGCAGTCGCAAAAGAGGTGCAGCGGTATTTCCGGTTCCTGTTTACAGAATCTGCAGTAGTAATCGTCCGCATAGCCCATACGGGATAAGTGCTTATTTAGCTTGCAGTGTCCTGTGAGGGATCTAACGGCAAGAGACACCTTGTTCCTACTAAGTGCCAGTAGTTAGTAGTATATTTGTCGAGACGCTCTTGATGAGGCTTTTGATGTGATTCATCCCCTGACTCTGTTGCCAGAGCCTTTATGAATCCTCGAATAGCTTTCTCTTGAGGAATTGATTAGCCTGGTTTTATGAGACGCCATCGCCACAGAAAGGCTCCGGCCCTATTTGCAGAATCTCTGTACCAGACCTGGCCAGTTGATCGGCCTTTTCATTGCCCATAATATCTGAATGCCCGGGGACAAATTTGTTCCCTCGAGAGTAACAGAACCTTATACTATTATTTTGGTACTTTTGCTGAACGATTTTTGGTTAGGTCCTGAAATAACGTGCACAGGAAGCATTATTATGTTGAGTACTTATTGATTTTTCAAATGCTAAATCGCTTAATTATTATAAAGGTAAATAAATTCCTACCCTTTTATTTTTATTTAGTTTGTTTTATAATAATTACGCCATTTAGATCCGAAGTCTAATTTTTTTAAATGTTCTTAAATCGCGAAAGTTTAAAAGACATATATTATTATATTCTTATTGATTATTTTTATAGCATTTAGCTATTCTTAGCAAATTATACTAAGAAACAATTGAAAAAAAATATGGGACCGGCAGGATGTGAACCTGATTGATGGTATAGCTCGAGGGCGGAATCACCACCGTCTCACTTTTCGCCTGCTGCCTATGCACTATTTTATTCCGGCTCGGTGGTGAAATCAGGCCGCGAAATTACTGGCCCATGAGGCTTGACACTGTAGTCCTCAAATGAATCGACTCACGCACAATCTGCTTTATAAATGTCCATGGGCTGTAGTTATTATTTACCATCAGGTGGACTACAAGTCCGTATGCTAAATAAGTTGTTATAATAAAAAAACTAAAAAATATATCAAACAGCCAAAATTTTTGTCTTATTTGACCACCGGATGGCGCAGTGGGTAGTGTACCTGCCTGCAACGCAGATGTCGCGAGCTCAGTTCCCACTCAAGTCAAATCTTTGTGTGCATGAACATGGGGGTTTGTCTTAGTTTGGGTGTTTCTATGTATAATAAGTATTTATTTACAAAAGGAAAGTAAAATACGGGGTGGATGCGACATAGCGGCATTTATTGAAACCACAGCTTCTATACATGGTAAGTATCAATTTCCACCGGATAAAAATTCTCTGGCGAAAAAAAAAAATCACGTTCTCCGAACAATTTGAACATTGCGATCGTGCAATTTGTTCGGAGAACGTGATTTTTTTTTTTCGCCAGAGAATTTTTATCCGGTGGAAATTGATACTTACCATGTATAGAAGCTGTGGTTTCAATAAATGCCGCTATGTCGCATCCACCCTGTATATATATATATGTATAAGTATCAGATATTCTAGTACCCATAGTAACTCTGCTTAGTTTCGGTCGAGATGGCGTTGGGTCTATGTTGTGTGATTTTTTATTTATAACGCATAATATTTTTAGTTTGGCAAAATCCTTACATATCTTTAGAAATATTTTTCCAATGAATAAATCAAGAGATATCTTAATTGTATAGGTTATTCTGGTTACCTTTGTAAAAAAGATATTGCACAGTGGTCTCGTTGTCAACTGTAGCAAAATATCCAAATATTAATTTATGTGTGATATTCATTTGAATGGTAAATGTCATGCTACAAAAAATCAAATATGTTATGAAAAAACAAAACAAATTATGAAATACGGGTCATCGTCTCGACTCTTCCAGGAATAACTTGAAATAATAACAGTAAACGGCCCAAAGGTGCCTATATTTTAAGAAGTATCCATGAACTTTATAACCGTTGAGGAGTTGTACCTTCCAGCATCAGCTCAGCAACTTAAAATGCTGGCTGCTAGTTGCAAATGTCCGAGTAGCTTGAGGTAATATACGAAAAACAATATTAAAATTTGAGAGTTGCCCTCAATTTCTTTAGGAACCCATCATCAGATCGTGACCTAATGAACATGGGACCACATGACAAGTATATATAGATAGATAGATAGAATACACTTTATTGCACACCAAAAAATAAGACACATAATAGAACATAATTTAACATTAAGACGTACAATGGGCGGCCTTATCGCTAAAAAACAGGCAACCTTTGGATGGACAAATAGATAGTTAGAGACTGATATGGGGCAGTTCAAGGTGTAAGAGATGAGGTAGAAAATTCACTATAACTAATATTTACATAAATTTACAAATTTAATAGGTACATTACCTACAAATTAAATATATATTATATTAACATACATAGGTATACTTAAAATAAATATGTACATATCACTATTTATATATTAAATACATACATATTATTATAAATAAATATGATACATACATATAATGAAAAAGAGGAAAATAAGAAATGTATAAACAAGTTTTACTCAAGCATCTGAAAGGACTGGCAATGTGAATAAATAATGGTAAGATTATAGAGAGGATAAGTAATGATCCTTGACCATTTTTTTTAAAAGAGTTAATAGTTTTGGCGCGTCGAATAGACACGGGCTCTTTTAGACAAAAAAATAATTTCTAAAATCAGCCCAGGCGTGTTTTAGTCACCGACAAACAAAAATAATACTGTCAAATTGAGAACCTCCGTTAGCTTACCTTATTTTTAAAGTTGGTTAATAACGTGTTTAACTTTCTGAATTTGTGTAAAAGTTCAATATTAAATGATTTTCTAGGTTTGTTTATAGGAGCGGCTTTATAATATTTTTGCCGCACTGTGCGGTGCGTTGTGCCGATCAGTCAGGAAGAAACTAGAGATATCGTTGTCATGGCAACGGCCGCAGAGAATATGTATGAAATTTGTGCTGTAAAAGCAATATTGGTTTGATATGGAAGAGTTTTTGTAACGTAGGCTTTTATGTAATTTTATATGTCGCTTAATAGTAATAGAGTTGAACCATTAAATAAATAAATAAATATTCCACAACTCACACACAACGCCACCTAGTCCCAAACTAAGCAGAGCTTGTACTATGGGTACTAGAATAACTGATACTAATACATGTATACTTTTCTTTTGTAAATACATACTTATTATACATAGAAACACCCAGATTAAGACAAACCGCCATGTTCATGCACACAAAAATTTGTCTTAAGTGGTAATCGAACCCACGACCTCGGCGTCGCAGGCACTACCCACTCCGCCATCCGGTCGTCATTGAGTTTGTTTGGAGGTGATATAAGGTTCTGAAATTACTGTGGTACAGACGAATTGATGTCTTAATATCTTTAATGTTCAGTTACATTTTACCTACCTCTAAATAGTAATTATTGCTTGATTATGAAGTTAAGAGCCTGTTTCACTAGTTCCAGATAAGGTTTGGATAGTAAATTCAACAAATATCTACATTTGACATATTATCTAGTGAAACTGGCCCCATATCATAAAAAAAAGTTACAAAAGAAGCATAAAAACGAAGCCTTTAAAAGTAAATATATTGCGAATGTACTTAATATTGTTTCCTATATAGTATGTTTATGTTTCTATGTATAATAAGTATGTATTTACAAAAGAAAAGTATATAATGTATTAGTATCAGTTATACTAGTAAAAATAAAAATTAGTATTAGTTAAAAAAATAATTAATTAATTAGTATTAGTTATTAGTATTAGTTAAAAATAAAATACAAAAAAGGAAAGCAAAGCTAAAATTTGCTTTAAAATATTACTTCCTATAGGCTTCGTATCTATAGTATATATATTGAGAATAGGATAGTTTCAGTCTACCAGAAAGCAGACGTATGCAAAATCTACGTGAGTTTGTTTGTTCTTATTCCAATTAGGCTAACGTCCATCGGTCAGGCTGGATTTCTGCCTGCGTTAGGTCTAGTCTAGCTAAAATAATTAATAGATAGAAATGTGCGGTTTTTTAATTTATAGGATTAAAATAAGTAACAAAATGTAATTTTATACAATACTAACTGACCCGGCGAACTTCGTACCGCCTTAGCGTAAATTTGATGCACTACTTTATTTTGTATAGCTGACCTATCTTATGTATGCGTACCTACCTATATAAGTAGTATTAGAAAACTACAAAAAAAATCAGCAAAATCGGTCCAGCCGTTTTCATGCTATGTCGTGACAACGAAAAACGGGTTTCATTTTTATATAATATTAAGATATAAGATATTTAGGTTGAAAAATTAATAATACCGCAGGAATCGAACCTGCATCTATGGGAAAACCCAACTTAATCTATACCAATCTATAAAGAGGAAAGATTTTTTTGTTTGTTTGTTTGTACACATGGATCTACTTATAAGTGTAAAATCCCAAAAATCTAGCAACTTTTTTGGCGACTTTTGAATGCACCAAAACGTAAACATAACATAACAACACGCCTATAATACCTAGAAGGTTGTAGCAGAGGTGTACACTTCCCACATTAATTCACCTGTTATATTGAGGCTAAGGCTAAACCCTATCACCATCAACGAGGCACAATTCCAACTCCATGCTGTTATCGAGATCTTAAAAATTAAAAATACATTTTGTCACTTATTTTATCCCATAAAACTAAAAAAGAACATTTTAAATTTATAGATTAATCTATAAATTGGGCTTTTCCTGCTGGATTATTAATTTTTATCCTTTATATTGCATAAATTACATTTTGTCACTCATTTTATCCCTATACCCTCAGAGTACATACACTCAAAGCCTATACCTATATATAAAGAGGACATATTTTGTTTGTTACTAATTTATTTATTATTTTAAAAACACTAAAGAAATATAAAGTTACATTAAATAAATTGAAAATATATACATAGGTAAAAATAAAAAGGCAAATATTTACATTAAGTTAGGCGTCAAAGTATTCCTCCGCATCGATCTCGGTTGTGGGGACCGTGTTCAGAAGGCTGACAGCATTGCCACGTTGTATGGCAATGCTAATTCTTTGTGCTAAGTAAAAGCCAGCCTTCTGGTCACGGGAAGCGTCGATTAAGCGTTTGGAAAGATCTTTATATAATAAGCGCGCACTCGGACCCCACGGACCCGTTATTTGTTTGTTTGTACACAAAAATCTTTGTTAATAAAAATTGGTGTGGAGATAGATTAGGACTCCAGCAATAAAATAGGCATTTTTTATTCACGTATGTTAAAAATCTAGCAATTTTTCTGGTAACGTCTTTTAAGGTGCACTAAAACGTATTATTATCATAACATCACGCCTATTTACCCAGAGGTGTATAAAAAAATACTCACACTTCACCTGTTATGGTTAAGTCTCATGTGACAAGGTTCCCTATCGCCATCCACTAGACACAATTCCAACTCCATGCTGATATTAAAATTTACACGGAAAGATCCCAAAGAATTTGCCCGATCCGAAACCTAACGGTACACAAATTATATCACTAGACCAAAGCAATGCGATCATTACTCTCTATCAAAATTGGTTTAGTTATTTTTGCGAGGAAGAGAAACAAACATACACACATCTTTGATTATTTTTATAGCATTTAGATAGGCTTAGCAAATTATACTAAGAAACAGTTGAAAAAGATATATGGGACCGGCAGGATTTGAACCTGCGACCTTACTGCACACCGGGCAGTCGCTCTTAGCCATCCAGCTACGGTCGCCTCTTACCGGCACCCTAAATTTCTCAACTGTATGATACGTCATTTCGTGACGTTACGTTCATCCATTTGTTCCTATCTTAAGAGGCGACCGTAGCTGGATGGCTAAGAGTGACTGCCCGGTGTGCAGTAAGGTCGCAGGTTCAAATCCTGCCGGTCCCATATCTTTTTCAACTGTTTCTTAGTATACACACATCGCCAAAAACTTTCGCACTAATAATATTAATAATATCGGGCCTCTGCGCTGGACTCCATAGTCCCGAGTAATGGAAACATAAACTACAAATAATAATATTACAACAGTGTACGAGCAAACCCGTACATCGCAATAGTTTTATACTGACACCAACGCGCAGCTAAGTTAACAAAATACGTACATTCGACACAATAATCAGTAGTTCGGTTAACATCAAAACGTTCCTTTCGCCGCGTGTCGGTCAAGTAACATTTGTTTTCAGTGTTATCTATCTGACTTTAAATACATTTCTTTAAACTTCTATCAGACTTATAACTTAGACGTACCCTACCCGTACAAACAGTATTCCGTACACCACCCTCAAAAATACTTATAATCTACCAAGTCTACCTGAATTAGAAAGTCACCTCCCCGACACCGAACCCGCACAGACGGAGCGGCGGTCATAAATAAATCTAACGTGCAAAATCAATACGTGGCGGCGAGGGGAGCCGGATGGAAAGGTGTGTGCTATACTGGTCCGAAGGAGAAGTACCTGTATGTTTATTAATAGTTGTGAATTAACTTAGTAGTTTTATTTAAATATTTACAATACTAACCTAACTATAATTTAATATTTTAAACTAATTAAATAAATACCTAACTATATATACATTGAATAAAAGAATAATATAAAATCATTTAACAAACCAAAACTCGTAAAAAATTCAGGTATCAAAAAATACGTCCGCATCGATGTCGACCGCAGGTAACGTGCCCAGAAGGCTGGCGGCATTGCCACGTTGTATGTCAATGCTGATCCTTTGTCCGAAATAGAAGCCAGCCTTATGGTCACGTGAAGAGTCGACTAATCTTTTGGTTATCTCTTACTTAGTAGTTATTTTTTTTGTGACGATTGGCGTAATGGTTAAATCAATGGTCTCGCCGCTTTAAACTGTGCTGGTGCTGTAGGTTCGATCTCAAAACGAGACAAATCTTTGTGCGATACGCAAAGATTTGTTCTGACTCTGGGTGTGCTCTGTGTGTGAAATGTAAGTTTTTGAACAAAGGAGTTATTTCTAGAGCGAGCATCGTTTTTTCTTTAATTATTTTTAACTAAATTGAATTCCGTCAAACTTAAGAAATAAACTCGAAAGAGATTGCACTATTCAATACTAATATTATTCTGCTAAGTAAATATTTATTAGAGGTACTATACCTCTATTAATCTAGCTAAAATTAAATTCATATTATCATTAAAATTATTATTAAATAATAGTTTTTCGCTTTAGTAAAATAGTAACAAACATCCATACGAACTTTCACATTATGGGACAAGTAACCTGCCCAGGCTCCAAATCCAATTCAGGTGGGTATAAAACAAAGTCGCTTCCCGCTGTGGGTCTGCCAGTCAATATGTGAGTTTATTGCTTAGATCGTTTTAAAGATCTCATTCACATATAAACTGGCAGTCAGATAGCCGGCAGCGACTTTGTTTTATATGTGTAGCCAATTCCACATATGCAAGGCTTTGCAAGGTGTTAAACTGTTACAGTGACTGCATAGATTTGAACTTTGATTCAATTGGGAGACTAAAAAAGTGCTTTATTGAAATGCTACCTGATTGATGAACACAGAGGAGAATATTTTAGATCATTATCACCTTACTGATTGTAGGATTAACTTTGAGAAAAATCCTTAGCTTAAGTTGTTTTATTTTTTGTTTCATTTTTTGTTTCATTTACAGTTGTTTATTTTTAATTCTTTATACTTTTAATTACAATATCACGCTGGTGGTACACAATATGTTTTAGCTTATAAGTGCGCATGTGGTGTTTACCTATAAGAGTTTGTTACACTTTTGTATAATGTATATTTTTTGTTTTTTATATGGTATATTTATTGGATTAGATTATAATATCAAAACTTAACTATATTTGATATTAACATATTCATTTACATATTGCTTATTAAATATGTATAATTTAAAATAATCCTGTGTAATTTTAGTGTAAACAAATTTATTTTGGTTTCAAAATAAATAAATAAATAAAATAAATAGTGACGAGACAGGACGAGGGACAAATCGCTCGGCCCCAACAGGAACACACTTCTCTCTCCACCCCGTGTCATTTACCTGTCTTCATTAAGCCTACTTACCTTATAATATACATATATATTATTATATTATATATTAATATATATTTTGCCGTAAGCCTCTTAGGGTGAAATTAAAATGTATAGTCATTGATTCGGAGACATTTTTGAAGATTGAATCTTTTACAAAATGGCCCTGTCTATTTTCGTTTCAAAAGTACTTAGATTCCTGAGAGCCGTGTTTTAATGACGTTGTAAGGGTTTTACTTGAATATTATGAAGTTTTTAACTATTTTTTTAGACAAATCATACCTAAAATATTAAAATGTGGTGTTGTTATGTTGCATGTTTCATCGTGGCCTTTGTGTCAAAATTGTTTATACCGTTACATCCTACTTAAGATAGGAACAAATGGATGAACGTGACGTCACGAAATGACGTAACAAACAGTTGAAAATTTAGGGCTCCGGTAAGAGGCGACCGTAGGTGGATGGCTAAAGTGGCTGCCCGGTGTGCAGTAAGGTCGCAGGTTCAAATCCTGCCGGTCCCATATCTTATTCAACTGTTTCTTAGTATAATTTGCTAAGCATAGCTAAATGCTATAAAAATAAACAATTAGAAATTGAGTTACATACAAACTAAAAAAAATGAAACCTACAAATGTATATGTATATAGTAGTAGTAGTAGTACACACAGTGTATTAGATATGATTAGTTCATAAATAGATAAAACCTTAATAAGATTAAAGTAAAACCCATGTTACTTCTGTATGGAAAACAGCCAACCAATTGTTCCCCCTTAGGAAATATAATTTTAAGAAATTTTAATATTGGCGTGGGAGGATTAAACCTTGCTAAATTCAGTTGTATTCAAATTTAAATTGCCTTTATTAGATAGATTATTTATAAACAAGGTATTGGAAGTCTAAATTTATGTATACATATTTTTGTATCCTACTTAAGATAGGAACAAATGGATGAACGTTACGTCACGAAATGACGTATTATACAGTTGAGAAATTTAGGGTTCCGGTAAGAGGCGACCGTAGCTGGATGGCTAAGAGCGGCTGCCCGGTGTGCAGTAAGGTCGCAGGTCCAAATGCCTATCCCATATCTTTTTCAACTATTTCTTAGTATATTTTGTGTCTTTATTGGCAACTAGCTTTTGACCGCTACTTCTTCCGCGTGTATGTTATTAGCATATAATAGTGGCTCTCGCGATTTGCCTTGCGTAAAATCTTACTCCTTACTGACGACCTGAAGAAGGTCGCTGGAGGGGACTGGATGCGGAAGGCGCAAGACCGGGTGTTGTGGCGCACATTGAGAGAGGCCTATCTCCAGCAGTGGTCTACGAGAGGCTAAATGATTGAAATCTTACGCCGCTCTCGTGAAATTTAGCGTAATGTTAAATATTTCAAATTCTTTCTTAAAAATAGACTATAAAACCTAAGAAGGATTATTAAAATCTGACTTGTAGTTCCCGAGATAAGCGTGATCATTCATATAAACTTACTTTTTCTCGCGGTTTCGTCTGCGCAGTACGTATGCAGGGCAAACACTTCTAAGTCATAGTAAAGACTTACGACACCAGTTACGGATAAGTGAGTTATAAATACCTATATCTAAATAGTGGGTATATTACACTTATTAAATATGAAATACAAACTTACATATTATCTAATGCAGTCAGTTTTTACTATGGCGTAGAAGTTTTTGCCCTGCATACCCAACTCATTGGCCGACCATCGATTAAAATATATAGCCTCGCCGTGTAGTCAGTTACATGTTTGTAATATTTTAAAGCTAATTTATTTTTGCTACGCCTTTGTTTGTATTTTTATATAATATTTTATCGAAATCAGTTTAGCTGTTTTGAAAATTAACTAATACAAATAGTCAGATAATTTTATTTTTTAAACAAATTAAATAAATATACCAACATTACAAACATAATAAAACATGATAAAGCTATCCGGAAGCTCTGAAATGGGCCCTAAATCTGTTATTTTTACGCACCAAGATCTCTGATCCTCTAAACGACGCGGCGACGTCAGGAGTAGCACCCCTTGTTATTTTAATTTTAGCTACGAAAACAGACCTTCTTCAGTGAAGGGGTAACTTAAACTGTTCAAGTGTTATTATTTATTGCTTTCGGCTTAAAAGCTTCGAAATGTTAAGCGGATTTAGGCTGATTTTTATCATAGTTGTAGCAGAAAAAAAAGAAAAAAAATAATGAAAAAATAAAACATTGTTCTAAGGTCAAGAATCCTTTTTTTTGTTTTTTTTTTTATGGTGAATAGGCACGCGTTTGACCACGATCTCACCTGATGGTAAGTGATGATGCGGTCTACGGTGGAGCACGCTTACCTATAAGATACCTATTAACTGTGTGTGAAATGTATGTTTGTGAAAACCCTTGCGACACAGGAGTTATTCCTAATGCGGGCGTCGTTTTTAAAAAAAATAAAAAATCTTGCTTTGAAGAGATCCATGTTTTACACATGGGGAAACACAGACTCGGGCAAGGCGTTCCATCCTTTGGCAGTTCGCATAAGAAATGTAGAGGCTAAACGCTTAGTGCGTATTAGTGGGATATCTACCGTGAAGCGGTGCCTGAGTTAATTATAATCGGTCCAGCTGTTACGAAGATTAGGCGTTCCAAACAGACAGACATACCTTTTTAAGGCAGAGGTTTCGTGCAACCAACTATACCAGTTTTTACACTAAAAACACACCCTTCAATTTTATTTTTGTATTGCTGTATTGATAAAGAAATATTCTAGTATTCCTGGTAGAACTACAAAGTAAAGAATTAAGTAATCGACTAAAACTACTTTATTATCTGTGAAAACTTTTAATTGGCCTTCATTTTCTCATCATCTTTGTATATTATATCTATTTAGCTATAAATTTTCCCTGAAAAGTAAAAAAAAAAAAAAAAAAAAAACTCCTGCATTAGCCTATTTCCCGACGTATCACTTTCCCATATGCTTCCCTAAAAGCCTTAAACGTGCCATTACTCCATAATATGATAATAATAACACATAATACTCAAAAGCGTACATTTGGCTCCTTATCAAACTATACATAGCCAGTGTAAGCTGGTCTCTCGTTGTATATACTTTCCGTACAATGCGAGACCAGCTTATATTGGAAATGTATAGCTGTTTGTGTGGACGTGAGTACATTTTCGTTATAAAATGTAATAAAATAATGATTCTGTACGTTGTCGCACGTAATTTTGATTCGCTATCAAAGAGAATTCTTACTTTGTAGTAAGCGATAATTAAGCGTTAAGTAAGCGATAATTGTACGAAGCAATAATTATTTTGATACTACATTTAATCCACACATTTATTCATTATTTCTTAATTCTTTCTCTGTAATCTTAATGTAACTAATTAATGTAACTTTTAAATCGGTCTGGCTGAAGGTTAACAACCGAATAATTGTATGGCAAATTAATTTTAAGTTTTTAGATACTTAAATAATATTATAAAAAAATTTCAGCCATACTGAATTACTTTGAAAAAAAAAAATTTTTTCATTCGAAATTAGCGTCTGGCACAGTTTAAACAGCAATAAAAATGTCTGGCTATATTAGATTTACGTTGTGGAAAGTTCAATAAGAATAATGAAAAAAAAAAGAAACTTCTTAAAATGATTTAAAAAATCGATATTATACCTGTGCAGGTAGGATGCGCACTGATGAACGCAACCACTTCCACCAGCCAGATAGTCCATATGACGTGCGGGAAAGTGAGAGAGATAGAATATCTAAAAATTGGCCTACCTGAAGTTCTCTCTCAAAAACGTTGCTACCTCTTAGACTATTAAAATGATCTTTAAAATATCAGTGTACGAGCAAACCCGTACATCGCAATAGTTTTAGTTTTATACTGACATCAACACGCAGCGAAGTGAACAAAATACATACCTACATTCGACACAATAATCAGTAGTTGCAATCAATCGGTTCGGTCAACATCAAACCGTTCCTTTCGCCGCGTGTCGGTCAATTAGCATTAGTTTTTAGTGATTTGACTAAAAATACATTTCTTTTATCCTTTATCAGACTTATCAGTTTCAATCCAATAACAATCTTAAAGACTATTTGAAACTTATCTAACAAAAACTTCATCATGATCTGGAAAAATTGCCACTAATAATATAAAATAATTTTAAGGTATTTTTTTTATATCGCTCTGTGAAAATGCAACATAAAAGTTAATTTACTTAAGAAAAACAACATATCATAACATAACATCCTGCTTAAATTACCCAGAAGGGTATGGCAGAGGTGTACCTACAACACCCACACTTCACCTGTTATCTTTAAGTAACATGGTAAAAGGGATGAGGGATCACAGTCCACCGGGCACAATTCCTACTTTGTGCTACTATTGTGAATTTTCCGACAGTAAGTTCCGGAAATCGAACCAGAGAACTAGCGGTGAGAGGAGCATACGCTTACCACCAGACCATCGAGGCAGTAAGAAAATCAGATCAAATGTTTTTAGTATTCGCTAGCAGAGCGACCTCGCCTTAAACATACTTAAGGGGAAACAATTGGTTGACTGTTTTTCATACAAAAGTAATATGGGTTTCATTATTAAGTTTTTATCGATTATTGTAGACACATCATATCTACATCACACAAATGTATGTATGTTGGCGCCCATTTTTTCAATATTATTATTAAATCGAAGCCGTAGGTACATGTTAGACAATAATATCTTTTTTTTAGATATAATGCTTTATTTACAAATAAGTACATATATTTTAAACAGGCTCCATATAACCGAATGATCGGTTTGTCTGTGGAAATTGCACTAGGATTAAAATCAACTAAACATTAATTAGCTATATATAAAATTCAACAACCTTTCACTTTAAACACTTTAATTTACATATTAATACTCTTTGTAGTCTTCACTACCAACATTAATGTTATTTATATTTTTATTTATTACGTAAGTATGAAAACACGGCGCTCGGGAGTGCTCCTAAGTAATGAAGTAACATGTAATTTGCAGCCATTATAGCAGTACTTCGTGAAATCCGTTTTATTTTCAAACGTTATATGTATAAGAATTTTGAGTAAAACGGTTCAGTATTATTATATACTACGCCTGCAGTGAACAAACGTGAAGTCCACCTGATGGTACGTGAAGTACAGCCTATGGACATCAACAGTCCACAAAAGCTTATTGTAGAATAACATACTCATACATAGCTGGTACTTGGATTGATTTTAATTAAAAATTTTAAGTTGAGTTTGAGTCAATCTAAGCTCCGGTTTTATTACTCAAATACGCGTGGACGCGTAAATGCTTCTACAATGTTTTTCGTTTATTTCTAAAGCTACTCGGTAATTTGCATCCAGCATTTTCATGTAGCTGAGCTGATGCTGGAAGGTACAACTCCTCAACGGATAGGAGTACAGGAACCAATCATTTTAGATGGCTTAATTGTTGGTTTGTCACCCAATGTCAAGGACCTCGGCCTCTTTATTGACTCCACTTTAAACTGGCAGGCACAAGTGACTAACGTTAGTCAAAGAATCACCGGTACCCTGCGTGCTCTGTACCGGTTGAAGAACTTCTTGCCTTCAGGTATTAAGACCACAATTGTGCAGACCCTTATCTTGCCTGTGATCGACTATGGTGATTTGTGTGCTATTATGACCTGAATGCAGAACATCTCAATAAATACGACCGTCTTCTCAATAACTGCATTCGATTTATTTTCAATCTTCGTAAGTATGATCGTGTCTACTTATCGTTCACAATTACATTGGTTATCTATTCGTCAACGCCGTAGCTTGCGTGCTCTCACAACCCTGTAGTCTTTCCTGATGTCTCCTACTCCTCCTACTTACCTAATGCCCTATTTCCAATATCTGTGTGATAATCACGATAGAAACCTTCGCTCCTCCAATAATCTTCTATTACTATGTCCCTCTCATACTACTTGTTTTGTAAATTCTTCCTTCCCTGTCCAATCTATTCTTCTTTGGAATGCCCTCCCTCTCGAAATTAGGACCGCCACCAGTCGATACGCCTTTAAAATCAAGGTTCGGAATCTTCTCCTCAACAAAAAAGAATCGCCACCATAATATTTATTATTATTAGTTCATATATTTATATATATTTTATTTATTAAATATTTACTTATATTTAAGTATTTTGTTATGTAGATATTATGCATATATATATATATATATATATATATATATATATATATATAGTTATACCAACCCGTCAATTGTTGATCATGCGTGCTGTAGGGCGAGCACTTTGTTGATCCGAAAACCTATGTTGATCCGAGTGGTTTTTGTTGATCCAATATAATCTTTTCCATACAAATGTGGATCCAGCCGGATCAACGTTTTACTCCGTTGAAGTTTAGGGAACGCAACCGAAATGTTGATCCGATATACAAATCCACTCCGATAGTTGTTGATCCGATTCAAATAGACCAATCAGAAGGCAGTAGCCTTCTGATTGGTCCTCCTACTGGACTTACCTAATGTATATGGATGGTTTAATTCTTATAATTTATTGCAAGACCACCTAATCATTAACTTTTATTTATTTATTTCGTTTTTATGTTTATGGGTATGATACAATTATGTATGGTAAGGATTTGTAAAATTTGTTGATGGCACAAGCTTGTCGCTTACCCGATGTTAAGCTTCGTGCCCAGCTGCATGCATGCCAACAGCTCAATATCATACAGAGTATGTGATATTGCATCGCACTCAGTACCTGAGATATAAGATCTAGAATATCGAAGCCCCGAAATACCGTAGCGTTGATGAGCTACTACATGGCCATTAAATAACCGACTCCTACTATTCTCTCCGCAAGAGTCCTACTATTACCAGATTTAGTCGTTTATGAGGACAATTTCTAATTGTTATTATAATGTTTAAGTAGTAGTAATAAGTCCATATTGGCTCACCTAAAGTACTTTACCCGAAATTGTTCTTCCTAACGATTTGTAATCCTAATGATCACTATTACTAAAAAAAATTATCCTAAAGTTTTTATTCATACCATTTGTAGTGCTATCGGCGTTGTTCATAACACTCATGTTTCCGAAAATTGTTATTACTAATATCATTAATTTAAATATATTTTCACCACACCAGCACGAAAAAGATCGTTTGCTTGCCAGAATTCAGTGAGTAAAACCCGTTTTTACTCACTAGTGAGGCAAAGTTATTCAAATTTTAAACACAAAATCCTTCCAATGAATAGGTGCTAAAAAAAAACAAAGCACCCACCATTTAGGTTAGTAATAAACATTGACATCAATTTTATTAAATAACTACATACGATACGTTTGTTTCATTATTTTAAATTATATGAATACGCGCTTATTTAGTATTTTAATGATTTTATATTCGTGATTGACCATTAAATTAATTAAAATCAGGTACTTAATATTAGACTCTATAAATAAATGTTACGGGATGAATTTCCGAACCACGTTTTAAAAAAAAAAAAGTCATCACGGGCAACTATAAATTCTTTTCAGTTTATGTTTAATTGTTTACTGGCACTTTTTAACAAAAAAAATAGTGAATCCAGTGATAAAGAACTTTGTAGAACTTCAAAAGAGTTGAGACAACTAATTTTAAACACAGAAGTTTGCTATTTACCAGGAAAAAAAGAAAGAAGGCTTTATTAGAGTCACTCGCTACGCTCGTGATTCAATTCAAGACTACTTCGGGTTTAAAATTGGCGCTCACAACAGAAATATAAACTTTTTCTCACTTGTACCATAAATAACTATTAAACTCCTACTTTTTTATCATAACGCTTTTATCCCTAAACATGATTACCATAATATTTTCACTCATACTCAGAAAGAAACATTTACAAACTGTAATAAAAAATATATATGTGGTGTAGAAGATATTTTATAGTTTTAATTTGAGGGTATGATTATTATTTGGGGGGTAAACTTTGCATAACATATTAAGTTGTGTCTATTGCTAAGTTCAAGTAAGATAATAATGTCAAAAAAATCAACTCTTTAGAATGATTAAAGGTCGTTTTACTAATTTTTGTCTTAAATGAATAAAATTCATAAAACACGACACATTTACGGTTATGTTCATGGCCTGGAAGTTAATACCGCAGTTTTAACCGTACCTAAACTAATAACTATAGGACCGATTCGGTTCTGGCACTTCGCCGGTCACTGCCGCGGCACGCTCGCTTCGCTCGCTCGACTCATGCGTTGTGGTCACAGTTCTAACCTAATCTAAACCAGAATACACCAATAAAAGTGAATATTTTAAAACTATAGCCGCTGGTTTAAATAAAAAAATATAAAGATATAAATACTAAACTAATTTAATTGAAATGTGTATATGAAAACATATATTTAACTAAGTAAGTACTTGTAGTTGTGGTTTTTCGGCAGGAGAGTTCGCATGTGCAGTGTGGCATCGTTCAGCTCACGCCAAAGAGGTAGATGTGGCACTGAAAGTTACCGGCAGGGCCATCACCGGCTGCTTCTAACCCACGCCTATCAATATGATATAGCCGTTGGCGGGCATTGCGCCTTCTTCTGCACGCCGTGAAGCTTCGTGTCATACTGAGAAGCTAAAACAAATTAGTGACAGACGACATCCTCTGTATGACCACCATCTCCCACCAGCTCGCTTGAAAAGTCGCAGGAGCTTCTTGAGATATGCGAACTCTTCAGACCAAAGTCCAGCTCACGTACGCCTCGAGATGTGGAAGACTAGGCTACCAGCACCCGCTGATTTTCCTGAGCTAGCTGAGCACCTGCCACTTGGAAGTAGGCTACAGTGGCCGATCTGGAAGTCTTTAAACCGCCTTCGGACTCAAGTTGGTCGCTGCAGGGAGAATCTGGCCAAATGGGGAATCACAAACTCCAATAATACCTCGTGCGATTGTGGATTCCCCATTCAAAACATGGCTCATCTGCTTTCGTGCCCACTGTCGGCCTCTGTACCCGTGAAGACCTAATGCAAGCCGCAAGCAAAGGCGTAGAAGTTGCTTCCTACTGGGCAAAAAAAAATTAAATAAAAAATGAGAAAACAAAATGCCATTGACACGTAAGAAGAAGAAGAAGTACTTGTACCATGGTACTATTAGTCTTATATGTTATATCTACATGTTATGTGTAAAAGTTACGTAAAATTAATGTATACAATACTGATTATTATTAATTAAAAGAAACCTAAACAAAAAAGATATGACATTGAATAATAGTGTAAAAGATGGTTATGTTGAAAAAATATAGGAATACTAATAAAAGTAAAATAGATGTTTATTGCTTCCGACATTAGGAAGTTAAATGTTTCGATTATAAAAATTTGTGGCAGAGTTGTTAGGAATTGTACCTAATTGCTAGGATGAAGAATGTTACAAAGAACATTTTCAGATTTCCAATTATCGGCATTGAAACTTTAGGTGAACTTTGGCGCACCCAGTAGTGATACATACATTAATTAAAGTGATAATTGAAAGGCATAAAGGATCGGATATTATTAAAATTAAGTTTAGATGACATGTAGAGAAAATCAATTTTTAACAATCATAATTGTTTTAATTATGTATCATCTTTAATCCGTTAGATATTACTAACATTTAGAAAATAAAAAATACATTATTATGTTTAACAAAAAAACATAAGTCAAGTAACGTTTCGTTTATAGGTACCTAATCGCCAGCCAATTTAGCCAGAAAATAAAAAAAATATTTACTTAATATATTTATTAATGTATTATGCAAAGACAAAGCATCACTCGCTCCGCTCGTATGTTCTCTGGTATTATGTAGGTACCATAACTTAAAAAAAATCTTCATAACAGATTATCACATACCAAATATACTTACTACCCATTCAATAATTAGGAACTATCACTGCCCTC
This sequence comes from Hypena proboscidalis, assembly GCA_905147285.1. Classification (NCBI taxonomy): domain Eukaryota; kingdom Metazoa; phylum Arthropoda; class Insecta; order Lepidoptera; family Erebidae; genus Hypena; species Hypena proboscidalis. The sequence continues at coordinate 2,014,900 of LR990153.1, forward strand.
GGATCAACGTTAGTTAGTAAGATTGCGCATGAGCATGAATATAAAAGGATCCACATTTGACTCATTGGTATAATTTTTGCGACCGTTACGGATCAACGAAAACATGTTGTTAATGTATTTTTTGATGGCAAGTATGTTAAAAAGAGACCGATGCAGATCCTCGAACAACCCCTCCATTTCAACTTCAGATCAAAGTATATCGGTTATATTTGTAAAGATCGAATTATACACTGCAAAAAGGTGGATCAACATTTCTTTTAATTTCGTACTGGATCAACCTTTACATAGAACGGATATTTATATATATATATATATATACACACATATTTTCATTATGTATTAATTAATTGTATTGATTGTTAGGACCTTTCAAATCAAACGCTATATTTTATAACTTCACCTGCCTTGTTAATCTCTGCATCAAAGGTAGACTGGTAGAGAATGCCTAAATAAAATAGTTCTTTAAATATAAGCACCTTAAGGCCGTTTACTGTATTCTATCAATTTATTAACAGATGAGGCGAGACGTTGAATATTACTAACGTATTTCTTTTTTATTAGTGCATTACTTGTTTTTTTGGTTTTTTTTTTGTCAAATTATCTATCTGCTTTTCGATGGGAGTCAAACCATGAGTCACTTTGCCTAAAGAATGTTACCTATTTACCAGTGACAATGCTTCTACAGCATAAAATGCCTAAATGCTTTTACAAACAAACAGTAGCACTCACACGGAACGCTATTAGAGACTCTAACGATGTACGCAAATATAAAAGTAAGGGGGTATGCAGACTGGGGGATTTTGAACGACTTTGATGATCGGGCATGAAAAAAATAAAAATATCTTACAACTTACACACAGCGCCATCAAGTCCCAAACTAAGCAGAGCTTGTACGTTGTATGGGTACTAGAATAACTGATACTAATACATATAAGTATATACTTTAATTTTCATTTGTAAATACATACTTATTATACATAGAATGAATTAGAATAAGTAAATGAAATAAAAACTCACAAATATAAATTATTAAGAGCGTGTATTCCTTTTCAAAATGTAACTGTCAATTTTTGTAGTGTTTTGGGAATATTTCGTAAAAACTGAATGAAAGTATGATTTTATTCAACTAACTTTTTAGAATGTGGGCTTTAAAAGGTAAATATGACAATTACATTTAATAACTAAAGCATACTTTTCTATTTTATCAGTTGAAAGAGTATTAACTGTTAAGTTGATAAATTACAAAATTATGCTGTATTTACGAATGAAATTGTTATATTTACCTTTCAAAACTTGCATTCTAAAAAGTTAGTTGAATAAAATCATACTTTTATTCAGTTTTTACGAAATATTCCCAAAACACTACAAAAATTGACAGTTACATTTTGAAAAGGAATACACGCTCTTAAGCTGCTTGTCTCTTTGACTGCCTCGATGGTCTAGTGGTTAGAGTATGCTCATATATAGACTTCTCATCGCGAGGTCTCGGGTTTGATTCCCGGATCGGGCAAAGTATTATTTGTGACATCAGGCAATTCACAATAGCAGCACGGAGTTGGATTAGTGTCCTGTGGATGGCGATAGGCTCACCCTCAATCCAATGGGACCTAAACATAACAGGTGAAGTGTGGGTGTTGTACACCTCAGCCCCACTCTTCTGGGTAATATAGGCGTGATGTTTTGTTATGTTTTGTAAATATAAATTAATTAGCTGTTTGTCGCGACACAAACCATCCACCGTACTTCTATTGAGACTTTTTTGACGGAAAATCTCAAACAACAATTGTGCTCAACACTTGCATCAGCTTTCATTAGCGCTTGCATTGTAGGTGGTGGAGCAAGTGGGACAGGTCAGGAGATGGGCCATAGTCCGTATTTAAATAAATATTTCACAACTCACACACAACGCCATCCAGTCCCAAACCAAGCAGAGCTTGTACTCTAGAATAACTGATACTAATACATATAATATACTATTATTTTGGGGTGCATGAAAGGAGCCTCCCCGAGTGACGTACACAACAATTCCCTACGTCCGGCGCACCCTGGGCAATTCGCGAGTTCTTAAAAGCGAATTGGCTAATCCTTTCACCACGATGGCAAGTCAAAACCTTGACCACCTTACTGACTGTCCAAAATGCCCTACCGCCTGCACAAGAGAGGCGCTCATGAACGGTGACGAGAGCGCCATAACAGTGGCCACTTATTGGACCAATAAGCTTTGACTCAGCCATCGACACGACAAAGAAGAAGAAGAATTCTTTTGTAAATACATACTTATTATACATAGAAACACATTATTATTATTATTATGTGGTTAACATTTCCGTTTCTCGGGCATATGGATTCTCGGACCTTTGGAAGGCATGCGTGGGGCCGAAGCCAACAGCGCAGAGGCCCGATTAACGCATTAATCTAAATGTGATGATTATTATTATTTGTTTGTAATCACTGATAATATATCACATCACTATAATTATTTTTAACGTGTAACTGTTTGTTTATCTCTAATAAATAAATAAGGATAAAGGACCCAAGATAAAATTACCTACTAGGTATTTTCGTTCTATTAATAAGGCAGTGCGTATGGAACCCCCTTTAGCCTATAAATATGCCGCCCTAACTAGTCTCACCAACGTTTGTCGGCAGCTCTTTAGCGTGGTTTGTCGACTCAATCAACTCCTGCGCATGTCGGCCGTCTGTTTAGATAATGCATTGTTATGGCTGCCGGGCTTTTTGGATCTTATTAGGGAAAGAATGTGACAAATGATGTTGAAGGTCGTGTTTTTAACCGACTTCAAAGCAGGAGGTTCTGTATTCCGTATGTATGTTTATAATCGTGTATGTCTTGTGTATATATATGTTATTATAGTCTATATGTTGTTTATAGTGTATATAAATATTGTAAGATATTATGTGTAAATATTGTAATTATGATATCTCTATTTTTTGTAAATATTAGCTATAAAATTTTATTTCTTCAGTTTTTTTAATAATACACCAACATAACATATTGCATGAAACACAAACTATCTTCTTATCCATCCAAAGGTTGCCTGGAAGAAATTGCTCTATAGCGATAAGGCCGCCCATTGTGCATTTCAAATAATTTAAGTTAGTTTCTATAATGTTGTCAAACTGTAAATTTGGTGTACAATAAAGTATTCTTTAAAAAGTATTCTATAATATATGTCTGCGATTTTCTCTGTAATTACTGCTCAAATTTGACTGAAGTTTTTGTTATTTTTAGGGTTCCATTCCCATAGCATAAAAACGGAACTTAAACTACGCTGTCCGTCCGTCTGTCCGTTTGTCAATTTGTCACCAAACTTGTAGCTCATGAGCCGTGATAGTTAGACAGTTAAAACAACAAAATAATACTAAACTAAATATTAATTGGATAACGGCTATAGGTAGGCTTGAAATATACTCAGAATATTCAGTTATATAATTATCTTAAAAACCAGCCAAGTGCGAGTCGGACTCGCGCACGTAGGGTTCCGTACCACTATACATCTAAATAAATGTTTTCTTTATTCTTTATTATATTGCAGTTGATTGAATGAAAGGTAAAATGCGGTTTACGATTTATAACGTATTAAAAAATAATACTTATTAGATCTCGTTCAAACCAATTTTAAGTGGAAGTTTGCATGGTAATGTACCTACATCATATATTATTTTTATATTTATCATTTCCTTATTTTAGAAGTTACGGGGTGGGGGGACACATATTTCCACTTTTGAAGCGTCCCTCGCGCAAACTATTTATTTATTTATTTTATTTAAACTTTTTGCACAAATTAAGGTACAGAGGCGGACTTAATGCCTAGTGGCATTCTCTAACAGTCAACCTAGGGTGGTGCAGAGAAAAGCAAGGGTAGGTGCAATAATGTGAGAAAAGAACTGAAAAGTTGATTTGAAAATATATATATTTGGGAGAAGCAAGTATAAATCAATACATAAAATACATACAAGAGGTACATAGATATACAAAATGTTATACAATATATAATGTAATATACTTATTACTATTACATACGTTAATAAATACAATAATATAATACATAAACATGAAATATATATAGAAGATGATAAAAGCTAAATTTAACATATATTATGATGATTCTGCCAATTGGTCGGTTAGAAATTTGCGCACTTTAACTTTGAAAGTGAACCGTGTAGCCGCCATCCTGATCTCCTGAGGTAGGGCATTCCAAAGAAGGGTGGATTGGACAAAGAAAGAAGAATGAACAAAGTCAGTCGAGTGTGAGGGACACAAAAGAAGTCTGTTATTTGATGACCGTAGTTCCCTATCATGGTTAGAGCTCAAATACTGGAGGTAAGGTGTTAAGTAGGAGGGAGGAGTTGGAGAGTTAAGAAAGGAAAAAAGGGTAGTGAGAGCACGCAAGCTGCGGCGTTGGCGAATAGGTAACCATTTGAGCTCGGAGCGATAAGCAGACACATGGTCATACTTGCGAAGATTGAACACAAATCGAATGCAGTTATTGAGAAGTCGGTCATATTTATTGAGAAAGTCTGCATTCAGGTCGAAATAGCACACATCACCATAGTCGACTATAGGGAATATCAAACTCTGCACAAGCATAACTATTCAGTTTAGAAAAATAATATATTAGAAACCTTAATATCATTTTTGAAGACCTATCCATAAAAACCACACGTATGGGTTTGATGAAAAAATAATTGAGTTTCAGTTCTAAGTATAGGAAACCCCAAAAATGTACTGTGTTTTTCTATTTTTGTATAAAAATCTTAATGTGGGTCACCGAATACATCTTCTTACTAAGTTTCCACAGTATAGCTCTTATAGTTACGAAAAATAGTGGCTGTGACATACGGACGGACAGACGGACAGACATGACGACTCATTAAGGGTTTCCGTTTTTTGCCATTCGGCAACGGAACCCTAAAAAACAATTTTTAAGGAGGGCTCGTTTTAAACATTAATACGGAACACTTCGTGCGCGAGTCTGACTCGCACTTGACCGGTTTATTTAGTCAAATAAATGTCAACAAGTCTCAGGCAATATGCCTGAAATGTGGACTAATACTCGATGTGAGATAGTTAGCTCTGAGATATGCTGCTATGGAAGACTATGGGGACCATGGATTTTGCATTACCAAAGAGAATTATCATAAAAAATATGGTATGTACTTTTTTGCTTAGCGATCTTACTATTGTTTTGTTTATACGACAAGTATTGTCATTTCGAAAGAAAAAAAAATGTACATGATTATAGCCAGCAGCGATTAGCCGAGTGGGGGAACGTAGGACTGCGAAGACAAAGGTTTTGGATTCGAACCCACGGCACACACCTCTGTCTCCAAAAATCGCTTATATTCGTCTTTTTGAAGATATGTGTGAATTTATCTTATTAATTATCGCTCGCTAACGGTGAAGGAAACATCGTGAGGAAACCTGCATGCCTTTAAACCCTATTGTTGGTGACGTGCGAAATGTGGGACCTATATATGCTTAATGATTATGATATGTTATTAACACTATCAGAAACACTGTCATCTATCCTAGCAGTTCCAAGTCAGGCCAAATTTAGCCTAACTTAATCTGGATTATTGCCTAAAGAACTAGGACTAATAGCTTCACCTAAGATTTAGCTAAGCTTCTTCATAGACTTAACTAGGTCATGATTGGTTAAGCTAGTATTAGACTAACGTCAGAGGAAATTGGTGACTTAATACTATTATTCATAATTCATTTACTCAATACACAAATATGTTTATCTACACCCATGCTATAAATCCTCTATAAACGTTCTTGAAACAGTTAGCTAATTGCCAACATTAAAACAGCCAGTGTCATAATAACCATTATAACACCCAAACGGGTGTTATAATGTTGTACTGAAATTCATTATGCAACTCCTTTTTTACTCATCGAACAGCCACATTCTCATGGCATCTTTATGAATTTCAAAAAAAGAACATGTCATGCACGCGCGTTTCACTACCACAGCGCCGTAATTTAAATAAAAACTTATTCGAATTTTTGTTCAATAATATTATTGAAAAAATACTTTTTAATAATTGTACGATCCAAAATGTAAATAATTATTACAATAAATAATTATATTATTACCTATACATAGTTTTTTTTGTATTAGATACTCACTAATTAAACTTTCCATGAATTTACATAGAGTTCTTACAACACTGTACCCTAATACCCTATGGTTTCAGAACATTTATAGAGGATTCATATCATAGGTGTAGATAAAGTCTTGTATGCAACTGTTATAATTAGGTATTAAAACACTCATGTGATACTATTATCACACTCGGCTTCGCCTCGTGTGATAAACCCACACTCGTGTTTTGATACCCCTCATTATAGAACAGTTGCATAAATAACTATTATTGTATGTAAAATAATAACCTAATTTATAAAATAAACTAATTTTCCATCAATTTTTTTGCAACTGCGTAGAAATGGAGAAGACTTAACGTGGCATTATGTTGCAGTTTATTATATTTTTATTGTCATGTTTCTATTATTTCATTTTTGTAATATTCAAACACAGTTGTAAATTGTAAAACTTGTTTTATTAATAAATAAATTGAAGTAAATTATTATTTGGAACCGACTCAAAATTAGTAAAATTTTAATATTTAATCAGTATCTGAAAAGTGATTTCGAAAGCATTCTCAAACATTTGCGATTTTATTATGAAGAAGAATTACGGATGTTTTTTTTTTTGGGTCTCTCAGAACTGTGTAATTTTTCACTGGTAAGCGATTTCAAGAGGATGCTTTATTTTATTTATTTATTGTGTTAACTTTAAACAAGTACAATTACTGATACATTGATAGATAGATAGAGATTTCTTTATTGTACACAAAGACATAGTACATTGTTGTGATACTGAGTCTTATTTAAATTGGTGGCCTTATCACTATAAAGTGATATCTTCCAGGCAACCTTTGCATGGACAGGAATAAGTAAATAGACAAAGTCAGTGGTGTAGTGTAGTAAATTATAAAAGTACTTACTTAAACTAAAATAATGTACATGTACAATATAATTAATACGTAATTAACACTGTCACCAATAAAGCAGTGTGAATTCATATATTATGATGTAACAGCTACATGCTCGTATTATGAATCTGTTTTCCGTGTTACGTTCTTGCGTACAGAATATCCAAAACTACAACACATCGTGAAGTTGGTTTCCTGCAACGTAAACCTATATTTCGCAGGGTGTATATGTGCTATTTACACACTGTATATTATGCCCGTTAACGATACTTTCATTGAGACCATTGTATCAAGGAATACGTCTGAGACTTTATATATTTTAAAGACAAATAAAGAATACACAGACTAGTTCAGACACATCACGACTTCGTGTATGTCCATAGATAAAATACAACCCGCCATTATTTCCGTGACGCCATTATCACCCATTCTTTCTCACTCTAGAAGTCACGACCAAACCATAAACAATTTCAAAATAGAATACAAACTTATTCACGATTTAAATGTAGAATCCTAAAAGACTAAGATTCATGTCCACCCTAAGTATTCACCATTCAATGCGCTTGCGCTCGCCGTTCGAAATTCAAATCAGTCTTCGTCCGTCTGTCGCCGAGCGCGCACGCTTGTCAACATTTACATACAGGTTTTGTATGTAAAGATCCTACATTTTACGTTTTTTCTTTTCTTATTTTACTGAATAAAACCTCCATTTTCTGGCTAACGATGTTGTTTTACCATTTTAGTGCGTTTCGTCCTTTTAGAGAAAGGTTTGTGACCTGCAGTTGTAGATTTCAATAGTATTCAATCAATGGCGGTTTTGCATCAATTTTTAATGGTGTTCACACTATCGGCAGATGGTAATGGTACATTTGTTATCGGCAGGTTTCTCTGCAACTTTGTATGATGGTAATCTTAAGAATGCAACCTACCCGTCAAGTTTTCTGTACTAATGTAATGGCGAGGTAAAAGTGTTTGTTTGTGGCGGGTAATCTCTGAAACTACTATTTCTTTAATTAACATATCAAAACATCACGCCTATATTACCTAGAAGGGTGTGGCAGAGGTGTACAACACCCACATTTCACATGTTATGCTTAGGTCCCATGGGAGGTCCTATCGCCATTTATCGGGTATAATTCCAACTCCATGCTGCTATTGTATATTTCCAGACCGAAATTTCATAAATATCACTTTGCCTGACCCGGGTATCGATCCCGAGCCCACGTGGTGAGAAGCGCATACGCTAACCACTAGACGATCGAGGTAAGACAATAGCAGTATGGAGATGGAATTGTGCACGGTGGATGGTGATAGGCTCATCCCCTATCCCATGAGACCTAAACATAACAGGTGAAGTGTGGGTAATATAGGCATGATGTTATGTTATGTATGATAATTATGTTATGAAGTTTTTTTTTAAGCATGTTGCTATGCTAACGAACTTGTAGTTGTACTGACGATAAGTGGTATGGGACATGAACTATCTGCAAATATGTAATTACAGGTGCATTGTTTCTTTTTTTTATAGATGGTGAAAACATGTTCGTAAAAGAAAAAAAAGTTGCATCGTTACATTGACTGGACAATTGACAACGTTATGATGCCTCTGGTGCCAGTTTTTAACATATATGCATGCGTACTAAAGCTTGATTCCCGGGCCAGGCAAACACTCATGTTATTTGGGATTACTCCGTCAGGAAATTCGCAATAGCAAGCAACACAGTATATAGAATTGTGCCTAGTAGATAATGATAGGTTCGAACTTTTTTTTTTTTTTTTTTTTTATTGTTTTTAGGAAAGCTTACAGTCTAATCACAAAATGTGAATATTACAGTTCATAAATTTAAGAAAAGATTGCTTTTGAAAAGCCTCCACAGATAAACAGACATTTGGTCTTGCCTACAAGAAAAAGAGTTAAAAACAAAAAAAATGAACAATGTAGGGGAATAAAAATTAAATTAGCTAAGTGCCATATGCCCTACTTAAGCCACACTTTTCGAGCCACATGATTCAAAAAACAATGAGTCGGCCAATTATAGGACTTAACGTACTAAGTGAAGTGAGGGTGTGAGCTTCGAATCTCTGTAATACCCTTCTAGAATACGTAGGCGTGACTGTAAGGGAACGATTTTATGTATATAGATAGATAGATGTAGAGTAATCTTTATTGTACACCAATATTAACAAAGAAAATATGTTGTAAACAATTGCACTTAAAATTATGTTGCACAATTGGCGGCCTTATCGCTTTAAGCAATTTCTTACAGGCAACCTTAGGATGGACAAGTAAGTAAATGAATATATATGGTGTTTCTATGTATAATAAGTATGTATTTACAAAAGAAAAGTATATGTATTAGTATCAGTTATTCTAGTAACCATAGTACAAGCTCTGCTTAGTTTGGGGCTAGATGGCGTTGTGTGTGAGTTGTGAAATATTTATTTATTTATTATTTATTATATATATATTATAGTTAAAAAAAATTGTTTCTGTTTTGACAATAAGTTCCTTGTCAGTCTTCTTTATGTTTTTGTTCTGTTCCGATTATTGTGTCTCTTATTTACTTAATATAGTATTTTATTTATTTTTCTTTCTTTCCTTTACGTTTTAAAGCAATTCACAACATTTTGCTGGTGTGTTATGAAAATAATATTTATATCCACCCTGCATGATAAGTTTTTTATTAATTTTTAATATAATAGATACAATTAAAGATTTAAAATTATACTATATCATTAAATACTTTAAAGCTAAGTATAAACCTAACATCAAATAAAAAATAATACAAAATTATTTAATAAAATGTATCTTCTAAAAAGTTTAGGTATCAAAAAATACGTCCGCATCAATGTCGACCGCGGGTAACGTGCCCAGAAGGCTTTCGGCATTGCCACGTTGTATGGCAATGCTGATCTCTAGTCCAAAGTAGAAACATAGTAAGAAACCAGCCTTCTGGTCGCGTGAAGAGTCAATATGATAAGTTATATTACAGTGTAAACATTAACACATAGCCTAAGACTAAGGTACTCTATTTCCAACACTTTTCTAAAGCCTTTCCTTACAAGGACATCCTGAACTTATTCACTATGGTTACATCAAGGAGCCATAGTATTTGACAGTAGCATTGCCTCGTTTTATATGTAAAAGTAAATAAAAAAACAGCGAGCAAAAGTCGACTAAATATTTTTCAAAATTAGACAACGGGTCTAAATGGCGTTATTATTTTAAAGGTAAATAAATACCTATGCTCGACGTTTCGAAATTAATAGATCATTCGTGGTCACGAGCCGACTGGTCAATTTAATGTGCCTGGAGTTTGTACTGCACATTTTCTTTCTATTACAATTTATGAGCACCGACTTTAAAGATCGTAAAATCATGTAATTAATCACCAGAAAACAGCTTTATCACGATGCCATTTACACCCTGCCTGTACAGGACACTGATCGGAAGACAGTAGTCTTCTTCTTCGTCGTATCGATGGCTGAGTCAAATTTTATTTTGACTTGCCATCGTGGTGAAAGGATCAGCCAATTCGCTTTAAAGAACTCGCGAATTGCCCAGGGGGCGCCGGACGTAGGGAATCGTTGTGTACGTCACTCGGGCAGGCTCCTTTCATGCACCCAGTAGTAAAAGCTCAAATCTCTTCTTCAACGGGCTTACTACATTTACTATGTTAACAGAATCGTTGCATACAACGTGACTGATTTGTATAGAATGATATACACACAGACAGACTGAATGTATAAGATATTACTGTACCCTTTTCTATGCGATTGCCAGTCTGAATAACTTTACCGTGAGAGAAGTCTTTATTGTTTGGATCAAGTTGTTGAGAAAACACCTTTGTTCTAAGTTAAGAACTTATTATCATACTTTATATTAACTAAAGATAGAACCTTGTCACAGTGCACGGTTGGCGTAGTGGTTGAAGCGGTCGCCTTGCCGCTTTCAACTGCGCTGGTGTTGTGGGTTCGATCCCTACACGGGACAAATCTTTGTGTGAACCGCAAATAATTGTTCTGACTCTGGGTGTGCTTTGTGTGTGTGAAATGTATGTTTGTGAACACATCCGCGACACATGAGTAATATGTATATACCTAGTGCAATCGTCGTTTTTATATATTATTTATATGCGGTTTTATTTAGGTATTTTTTATTTCTTTATTTATTTATTATGGTACAAGAAACAAACAGTATTATAATTAAGAATAATTACCAAAACATACATAATTAACACTGTCACCAACAAAGTTTCTAATAATAAAATTACACTCGACGGCTTATTAATCGCACAGATAAATAACAAATATTACAATTTTAACAATTTGAGAAAATAATATATTATATAAATATATAATATATATATTTAACACATTTAATAAAACATTTAATAGAATAAAAGTAACCTAAATAAATCAGAGTTATTCCGCATTTGAAAATATTTGTAAAATAAACTTATTTAATTTTTCATGAAAAATATCAATGTCGTTAAATTTATTTATTGTAACCTCGTATTATGAATCTGTTTTTACCGTGTGGGCTTCTAGCGTACGGAACATCTAAAACCACAACACATTGTGAAGTAATGAATATTAATAATATTATAGAATTATTTAGTTTAAGACGCTTTGCTATGTTTTTTTCTTATGCCAGAATGAACAAATTTTTCTTTTTTTTTATAAACCCATATTACGTTAGTATGAAAACATGGCACTCGGGAGTCTACGTAAATATGAATGGTCACCCATTCAAGAACTGCTGCTGCTGCAAGTGTTACTTAACTTACAGACCGATCAATATACGCCCCAAAAGCTTCTAGCCTATAACAATATTATCAAACTCATTTTAAAAACCACCCACTTGTCAATTTACCCCTAAAATGTTCGCCAATTGCTAAATAATTTCCCTTATGTTGACTTTCATAACAGTGGAGCGAGCTTACCAGCTAACAATATTTACCCCAAATCTTGGGTAATATTTACCAGTTAATTCCAACAGTAACTTTTGTGCGTTTTAGAACTTTTTCGTTTGTTTTGTTAAGTTTATAAGTATTTTAATTATACGGTTTTGCGGTTTCTAGAATTTTTGGTGACTTTGAGGTTTCTTGGAATTTTTGGGTGATTTTGAGGTTATTAATTTTACTCGCTTACGCGTTTCAATGACATGATAATTTAGTGATAGTTTAGTTTATGTTTATGAAGCAGCGATAGCAAGTATGTGACTGCAAAGTTCATAGTCTCGGGTTCGATACTTCTGAAAATAGAATGAGTACCTAATTGTGCAATTATCATTAAAATGATCGCTTGCTAACAGTAAAGGAAAACATCTGCAAATTTATTGGTGGTGGAGCTCTTGTGAACGAGCTCGAGGGTGGCAGCACCACCGTCTCACCTTCAACCTGTCGCCAAATAGTAATGCTTCCATTAATGTGTTCCGGTTTGGTGGTGAGATCAGGCCCTGAAATTACTGGCACATGAGGCATAACACCGTAGTCCTCAGCTGCAGCGACGCATCTGTAATCTGCTTTTGTGGATTGTTGATGTCTATGGGCTGTTCTCCTCTTACCATCAGGTGGACAACACGTTCGTTCGCTGTGGGCGTAGTATAAAAAAAAAGATAACTTTTTTATACTTTTAATTATTTATATCAGCTGAATTATTTCCTTTCTCTTCATAACTGCATAGTTTTTTGACTGATGGTAATGGTATGGTGGCATGGTTTTGGTGATACATTAGAGATAAAAGGTAAATTATATTTTTTTACTTAGCAACACCGCTAAAAGCACATTTTAACTGCAAAGTGCATCAAAAATAAACAGAGGATCGTTCGGAAGGGAGTGTAGTGTATTATAGGAACCTATTATACTTACTTAGTAGCAACAATATTGTGAAAAAAGCATTTTCTTTATAGGTGGTAGAGCTTTTGGGACTAAAAGAAGCTTCCTAGCTAGGAATAGAATGAAAATTAAACGGATTTGGCTAAATATTATTTTTACGTAAAACGTACTGCTACGTTTGCGTTGGTGTAGTTGTTAGCGTATGCGACCTCTCACCGCATAGTCACGGGTTCGATGCCCAGCAAAAGTGTGATTTGAGATCTTTTTCCAGCAAATTTTCAATAACAGCACGGAGTTGGATTTAAGCCTAGTAAATGGCGATTGGCTCACACCTATCACATGGGACCTAAACATGACATGAACTTACGATCGAGAGGTCGTGGGTTCGAATCCTCGCCATTACACCACGGGTGTAAACTTCCTTCTAACACAAGCGAATTAAGCTTAGTTGGAGGGTGTTAACAAGATTTCCAAATTACAAGTAAGCTTTTTTTAAAAAAAATAGATTTATATATGTGGGTAGATAATAATAATAATCATGTCACAAACAAAATGTCCAATATATCAACAAAATACTTCCACATTCCGCCAATTAAACGAGCAGCAATAATTAGCGAAATCTTTGAACGCGCCAGCTCGACCAAAGTATCATTCGTACGTTTAATTATCAAAATATAGCATTGAGCTTTGCAGTGATGGGGCAAGGCAGGATTATCGATAATACTTATTAATGTTTTATTCGTCAAATCGTTTGTGTTGATTGCAACATCAGCCATGAAAGTTGTAGCTCGCTAACAAAAAGATAGTGGTATTCGAAGTCAAAGTCAAAGTTTCTTTATTTGTTGAACATGGTAAAAAACAGATGTATTAACATTAGATAGGTACAGCAAGTTCTGTCAATTCTGACGTTCAAATTAAACATAATATCTATATATATATATTGCGCTGGAAAGCGCACGTCAAGAAGAAGCGAGAAGAACTAGACATGCGCTACAAAAAAATGTACTGGCTTATCGGAAAGCAATCACCCCTTTCAGTACCTAACAAAGTCCTACTATACAAACAGGTTTTGATGCCTGTATGGACTTATGGCATCCAGCTGTGGGGCTGTGCCGCTCAAAGTAATCGGAAAATTATACAAAGATTCCAGAATAAAGTACTCAGGAACATCGTGAACGCGCCCTGGTATGTAAGAAATTGCGACCTCCACGGGGACCTCAACATTGACGTCGTAGATAAAGTGATGCAAAAATTGGCAGAAGCCCACGAATATAGGCTTCATCATCACGTTAATGTCGAGGCCATCCAGCTCCTTGACAATACGGACATAGTGAAAAGACTTAAACGGACAAAACCATATGAGTTAATTAGTGTTAGTGATCAAAAGACAACATGAACAAAGTGTCTTCGCCTTAATAAAAACTAAGTGAAGTGTTATTGGACGCCTCTTAGATTTATGTTTACATATTAATTTAGGTTAAAATATAATTACTCATTAGCCTTTATGGGCTAGATTGTAATAAAATAAGATATTTGTGATATCTTACAATTAAAAAAAAAAAAAAAAAAATATATATATATATATTAATAATTATAGATACAACACAGAACAATTTAAAATAAGAAAAAATAAAATATAAATTTATCAAGCTTACTAAATATTACAAAATACAATGAAATATAACTATAAATAACCATGGAAGAACTACTATTATATTGTATCATTTAAAAATAGACATTAATTTTTCGCCAAAAGGCATCATACAGAGTTAGAGAGAGACTTGGATAGCTCAGTTGGTAGAGCAACTCAACGGTATTCTTATTGATTATTTTTATAGCATTTAGCAATGCTTAGCAAATTATACTAAGAAACAGTTGAAACATTTTGGGAACGGCAGGATTTGAACTTGCGACATCTGCATACAGGGCAACCGCTTCAACCACTAAGCTACCTTTGGCCAGGACCCTAAATTTCCAGTATAATATTTATACCGTCGTAGAAAGAGGTCGTCTGCTTTTTTGCACGTTACTTCAATCATTATCCTTCATTTCATTTAAAGTTTCGTGTACCTGCAACAGAGAAAAATAAAGGTTATGTAAGGTAAATAAAAAGTATAACGACAAGCAAAGCGAGGAGGGTTGTTAGTTATAACTGTAACACCTAATCGCACGAGCCGAGCGAGCGAAACAAGCAAAATCGTTAGTTAAAAGAATTGCTGAGACGACTAACACTAAACCAATGAAAAATGTTTATTATATTATTAGTTTAGTTAGAACAGATAATAATATCTAGATAATAATTGTTTTTAGTTTACTATTTTTATTTGGTTTGTTTTCTTTTTTTCTTGCCGTCTTTGTAACAACTTTGTAACCATATATAAAATTATAATTTTCTATGCATGTATTTATAACCTAATTTTTGTTTTATTATTTATTATATATTATTCTCTCGTATAATGTACCTATTATTTTTTGTGTTTTTCCTCAAACTTTGCTTTATTTAATTTTACGTCACTGTCTCTTTATATGTTACTGTACCTGTTTTCTGTTCGTGCCGTCAACCGTGGTGGTTGCTGAAAATCAGCGCTGTGAAAGTTTTGCAGAAATGCAAGACTCCACAGCATTAAAGCTGAGCAACCGCCACTGTTTTCTTACATTTTGTTTATTACTTACCTGTTTTTGCTGTATATATGTTAGTTATGTAAGAAAATAAAAATAATTTTCTTTCTTTCTTTCTTCTTCTAAAAAAGGAATTATTAACATCGATAAGCTGCCCACCACTACAAATCGATGTTGCTACGAAAGGGGCGCGCCTAAGGAAGAGGGCACACCTGAATACAACTTGCAAAATGTTGCCATTAACAGAAATCATTGCATTTAATCGAAGGGTGAGAAACTACCACCTGCTTGAGGGAGTGCCATCGATTTTATGGGGAAAAGGTTAAATTAATGTTTTTCTTTTTACGCGGTTTTCCCTTCTCTTGGCTTCTTAATTTAAGACGGCTTTTAAAACATAAACAAAACATACAACATAATCAGGCTAGAGTTGATTATTCTAGGCGGTTCAAATGAACACCGAATAGGTATGCACTGTCTCAGTCACTTTCAATTTACGAACTGCAACAACGCATTTTCGCTGTTCATTTCAACCGCCTAGAAAATAAATGTTATTTTTGTTATATTGTTCCCAATAGACGTACAAGAAATCCGCCTTGTCTAACAATTTTAGCAGCTGATACCAACTACCGGTCTAATTCGTTCTTTTACCGTGTAGTTCAAAAACAAACTTTACCCATACGATGAAATAAATAACAAAATATATGTCGGTCTTTCTATCTGTCGGTATGTTATAATTGATTCGGACTAAATCAGTTTTGATACAATTGTTATAGTAATAGTTGCAGACCAGGGTAAGGATTCTAACTGCTTTTACTTACATAATACCACGCTATTAATGCCGTTAAGAGAAACTGTAATCACAAAAAAATTACTCGATATTGTTTATCGATAACAATCGTAACAGCACATCACTACCAATCGATATCCGTTACCAGGACTACAGACGGCGGGACATGCGACTGTACCTGATTTATTCATTTTATTTCATCAAATGCTTTTATCCATTCATTTGGGTGCGCTCACCTTTTGATTTCGGTTGTACAGTTTGTAATTAGCCGGTAAACATCGATATATTATGTATGATTTTATATTTATCATCTAATATTTCTATTATTTATTTATCATATTATTATGGAAAACTTACAGCTATAACTTAAATAACGATAGTTTAGGGACCATAAAGGCAATAGTTTTTTGTGACGGTATAACAATTTGGTGAGAACAAAACTAATGCGTACATATCGCTTGCTCATAACCTTATCTTCTTCGTCGTGTCGATGGCTGAGTCAAATTTTATTTTGATTTGCCATCGTGGTGAATGGATTAGCCAATTCGCTTTGGAGAACTCTTGAATTGCCCAGGGTGCGCCGGACGTAGGGAATCGTTGTGTACGTCACTCAGGGAGGCTCTTTTCATGCACCCCCATAACCTTATAATTAGAACCTTATAATTATACATATATATACCAGCTTTTGCCCGTGGTTCGTCCGCGTGGAATTCGTTGTATTTAGTAGTAGTTGCTACCGCGACTGGACCTTTCAACCTTACTGCCCCACTCCCGTGGACTTTAAGTGTCTTAAGCGGGAATCGAACCCGCGCACTCGGCGTCGCAGGTAGGTACACTACCCACTCTGCCATCTGGTCGTCTGTCGTGGTCGTGGAAGTGTCTTAATTTTGTAGGAAATAGCATGGAATCCAACCCCACGCGGACGAAGGCTAGTTTCAAATAAAATAAATAAACTTTTATCTCAGTTATCTTGTTATTTGATTCAATTGAAAGTAAAAACAACCCTTGTTTATGAATTATGAACTCCGTTAACAATTAAGTAAAGTTTCGCCGCATGTTTTCTACTTAATCTGTTTCGAAACAATTTTATTTTCAACAAAAGTTTTTGTTTAATTCTAAATTTAACAAAATCTTCGATTCGTGTTTGTGATTTGGAATAAATAAATCTATAACTCAAGAACGGCTGAACCGATTTGGCTGAAAATTGGTGGGGAGGTAGCTTAGAACCGGGAGAAGGACATAGGATACTTTTAAAATATTTTCGAGGGCAAAATTTTATCGAGGGCGAAGCCGCGCGGGGCAGCTAGTTAAAGATAAATTTGGATTTTGTACATTAGATAGAACGCCAGAAGCAATTCCATTATCCAATGGTCCCCAAAATACACATTCACTCACACAAGCACAGCCAGTCTCAGAACAAATCTTAGCGAATTACACAAAGATTTTTCCCATGTGGGATCGAACTCACAACACCAGTGCATTGCAGAGCAGCGAAGTAACCGCTTATACCACTACACCACACGTGTAGACAAAGTTCGGGTAATCGATTTCTGATTATTAATTAAAATGTTTATTATCATATCATATATCCTGTAATTAGATTCTATCCAAGTGTTAACTGAAGATAAGAAAAGCCAAAATGAATACTTGCATTTTAAACACCTTATGTGCGTTGGTCGGCCATTTTGTAAAGAAAAGTTATGAGCTATGTTACTAATGGCCACCAAAATAGACCTGCCATATTAATATATATTTTTTTTATAAATTTTGAAACGTTTAACTTCTTATTGATTATTTTTATGACTTTGCAAATTATACTAAGAAACAGTTGAAAAAAATATGGGACTGGCAGGATTTGAGCCTGCAACCTTCTGCACAACGGGCAGTCGTCTTAACTACTAAGTTACGGACGCCTCTTGCAACGACCCAAAATTTCTCAACTGTATGTTACGTTATTTCGTGACGTCACGTTCATCCAAATCCTGCCGGTCCCATATCTTTTTTAACTGTTTCTTGGTATTGTACAACTTTTTTCTCTAGAGACCAAATTTGGTCCATTGTCGTGGACTTGACTACCCCTATTGGAAAAGACGTGATTTTATATCATATCCATTTTTTCCTACCTGAAGGTATGAGAACTGAATAGTGAATCAGTCTAGACAACGATGGAGGAGCATTATTTAGGGTTTCTTTTGTAATTAATATTGAAACTAAATTTAATTATATTATATATTGCGGAAGGCACAGGACCGGGTATTGTGGCGCACATTGAGAGAGGCCTATGTCCAGCAGTGGACTACGAGAGGCTAAATGATGATGATGATGATGATTGTGTCAGAATTGTTTGTTTGTTTGTATAAATAATTCCTAAATAAATGCGAATGTAGCTCATTTGTTTGTCTATTACGCATACACTAGTAAACTGCTGCACCAATTTTGATAATCTTATGTTTTTGAATTCATTGATTGTCTGCTTTCACGTTGATTTAACTGTGATTAAAACAATAATGATAATTATATAACTTACATCGTTTTTTAGAACGAATGTCCGTCAAAATTAGGGTTGCCACTTTGTTGCCTATTTTCTTTCTTTAGTTGTATTACTGTATTATAGTATATATATATATAAGTGGTGACGTTCACCACTGCAGCTATCGTAAAGGTGATGAGAACCACTCTCCTTGCTAAATTACCACTTAGTCGCACTATAAGATAGGTAATAAGAAAAATCTCCACTGTCACCCATAATACAAGCTTTCGCTTAGTTTGGGAGACAGTATCAGTATATAAAGAACAAATACTTATTATATTATTTGTGTCAATAAAGACTTTTTATTTATTTATTAAAATATTTTACTTTTTATTTTTATTTATATTTATTCTATGATTGTTACCCTGTGCACCGCTGTATTATAGAATCAATTATATTTGTAGATATTAAACATATACCTGCACTGTCTGTACTACATCGAAAAATAAATTAAACTTGAAAAAAAACATGTTTTTGACAGCCCTAGTCATAGACATAAACAGTCAAATAGTGGTCATTACAACAGATTTCTTTATCTGTGGTCGACACCGACTGACTGACAGCAAGATTTATTGGTGGTGGATAAGAACTGCTAGTAACTGGCTTGTAGTCCATTTGCTAATAATTGGAAACAAGGGAGATATTAGTCCAGGAAATAACATGAAATTAAAAAAAGATTGAAGTTTGTTTGCGGATATGCTGTAACTTTTGTGATCCAACCCGCGTTGCGATTTTGTTAGCAAAACTGTCGGCTTCGAAAATTTAATGCAACCTTATCTTTATAAAAATACGGTCGATATTCGATAAACAGAAATTCTAATTTCGTGTGATTCCTATATGGAATACGCATGCCGATTATAGTCTGGGACGATATGTGGTAAAGAAATATTAACTTTAAAGTCCTACTTGTGTCTATTTCTTGCTTTTAATAATTGTTGTATCTATATGTAATTGTTTTGATGTATTTCTACTTTATTATCCTTATTATCTGTGAAAACTTTTAATTGGCCTTCATTTGCATATTATCTCTTTCTATTTTATCATTTTAGCTGTAAGTTTTCCTAAAATTTTAAAATAAAATAAAATAAAATAAAATAAAGCTCTTTAGAAATACACCCAATTGCCAAATGCTTTTGCTAAGTTACTTTTTACCTAACTAACGTCACGAGCGACTTCACGAAATGATGTAACATCCAGTTGAGAAATGTGGGGTTCTGGCAAAAGGCGACCGTATCTTAGTTGCTAAAGCGGCTGTCCGGTATGCAGAGGTCGCAGGTTCTAATCCAACACGTCCCATTTTTTTTTTCAAATATCGGATGAGTTAAGTTAAGATCTGTATAATAATTAATTAATTTTAAGATCTACAACTTTGCTCTGGAGTACTTTTGGATAAAAATCCAAATAACCTGAAATATTGATGTTTGACCCCAAATAACTTTTTTAGCACACATGGGATCGATGGGGATTTTTGACACTTTATTTCTAATGGTGAACCTAAGGTCTCCACCAAAATTTGGCTTCCCCCCAATTTTTTGTTATTTGATCACGATTTTTATGTCTATATTGACTGGGTTATTAGAGTCATTTCTGTATCGCACAGATTAGGTACAGTCGGCCAATGAGTTGGGTATACAGGGCAAAAACTTTTAAGTCATAGTAAAGACTTACGACACCAGTTATGGATAAGTGAGTTATATATCTAAATAGTGGGTATATTACACTGATTAAATATGAAATACAAACTTGCATATCTATTGCAGTCAGTTTTTACTATGGCGTTGCGCCAAAAAAATACTTGTTTAAAATCTCATTTTTGTTAGTTACAGGGGACAAATACGCGTTCGAGATATTAAAACACCCAAAATTAAGTATTTTTTACTTAATTTTGGGTGTTTTTAAAGCAGGACCCTTCTTAAAGATAAAGATAAAGATAAATTTGGATTTTTTACATTAGATAGAACGCCAGAAGCAATTACACTATCCAATGGTCCCAATGACAAGGCCAAATACACACTTTCACTCACACAAGCACACACAACTTCTTATCCAAGTCTATCGAATCTCGTATAATCCATTGCAAATAGCCGCATCATTGTTGTTGAGTCATCGCGGCTGAATCAAGAGCTTACAACATTTAGATACAGACAAAATCATTCTGTATATTCACGGTTATATTTTAGAGGTAGGCAGTGTTCTACTATCTTCAAAGCTGAACAACGGATAGGTTGGATTTACTATCGTAAGGATAAGATCTTCTTCTTCGTGTCGATGGCTGAGTCAAGTTTTATTTTGACTTGCCATCGTGGTGAAAGGATTAGCCAATTCGCTTTTAAGAACTCGCGAATTGTCCAGGGTGCGCAGGACGTAGGGAATCGTTGTGTACGTCACTCGGGGAGGCTCCTTTCATGCACCACAAGGATAAGTTAATTGCCAAAAACAGTCTTTATAAGATAAGAATATATAAATAATCTTTTTAAAAATTCATGATTGATTCAAGAATCTTCTCCTTTGCCAAAAAACTTCAGTAGGCACAATCATACAATTTGTTTGCGCAATGTATTGTCAATTCTTATAAAAACAACATCATTCATCATACTCATCATCTTCATAAATCATACAAAATTACTGATTTGTAAAGCATTTAGAACTCATACTAAAAACAGTTCAAAAAAATATGGGATCAGCTACGATACGATCGCCTCTTGCCAGAAGCCTAAATATCTCAACTGTATGTAACGTCACGTGTTTCTTAATATAATTTGCTAAGCATAGCTGAATACTATAAAAATAATCTATAAGACCTTCTAAAAATTGTTTTATTTCGTCAAAATCGGCTGAATATTAAAACCGTAACTGTAACCGTTGCAAATACTGTAACTAAAATTAGTGTGTACGTGGTTCGCGAGCGGTTCGCAAACAGCTCACCACGTACACACTATTCTGTTGTAGCTAGAAATTCAAATTCAAATAATTTATTTTCATAGGCCCCAGGAGGCACTTGAATACGTCAAAATATTACAAACAATTATATAAAAATAAAACTAAATTATACTAATTACAATGATTTGAATAACCGGGGCTTAGATTAATTTTAATCCAACTGTTTGGAATTCGATTAAAATCAATCTAAGTACCAGCTCCGATGGGTATTGCATTGTGAGAAGAGCTGGTGAGAAACTCATGTGCATCATCTTTTGAATGAAATGAATAAAATATAACAAATTATTATACATTATATTGAATGTCACATAAAAAGAGCAGTTCATTTCCAAATACTATAATCATTTATGTAGTCTAAAATACTGTAATAAGCTTTTTGAGATAATCTGATTTTAATGTAGTTCTTAAATTTACCTACCTACAGTATCTGCAACGGTTACAATTACGGCTTGTCGGTGAGTACCAGGTTTTAAGCTTTCTTTTTTAATTTCGCCAAAAACTTGCATAAATAAAGTTAAACTACAATGACTCGGACTACAATCACTCTGCTGACAAAAGCCAACACCGTGATGATAATAAAACCACCATGTAACCTCTATACATTCCTACTAATCAAACCGACTCATTCGATTTCAACAATAGCAATTATTGTTGCTTACAATGATCTATCGATTTAATATCGATATATTTTATCGATTCGTTTTATCGATAACTAGCGGTAGCCCGCGACTTCTGCCGCGAGGAATTTGTTACATCAACCACGGTTTTCCCGAGTTATAACTTACTATACTTCGGCTGCTATTATCCCCGTTTTTACAACATATTTCTTTGCTGCTCCACTCCTATTGGTTGTAGCGTGATATTATATAACCTAAAAACCTTCCTTAATAAATGGGCTATCAAACAAAATTAGAATTATTCGATTCGGATCACTATTTCTGGAGATAAGCGCTTTTAAATAAACAAACAAACTCTTTAGCTATATCATAGTAGTTTTGATATTTGTATAGACTAGTAACCCGCCCTGGCTTTGCTTTGGGTATTATTTAGTACTACATATATCATGCATATATAGTGGGAGACCGTAGGACTGCGAAGTCAAAGGTCTCGGGTTTTAAACCAGGGCACACACTCTTTCAATAAATCGTTAAGATTCATCTTTTCGAAGATATGTGTGTATTATCATATAAATTATCGCTCGCTAACGGTGAAGGAAAACGTCGTGAGGAAACCTGCATGCCTAAGAGTGCCTAAAAAGTGCTCGAGGTCGTGTGAAGTCTACCAATCCGCACTTGGCCAGCGTGGTTGACTATGGCCTAGCCCTTCTCATCGTGAGAAGAGGCCCGAGCCCAGCTGTGGGACATGTATAAGATACATGGCTGCTATTATTATAACATGTATTTTTTATGCATACAATCCTTCATTATGAATCATTCTATGTATTAGAAACTGCATTAAAATCCGTTGTGCAGTTTTAAAGATCTATCTAAAATTTAAAAATGTTTCTTAGCTCCACACACCCTGAAACTACCACGCATTCTCTTTTAAATCTGTCCATCCAAAGGTTGCCTGGCAGAAATTGCGTCAAGCGATAAGGCCGCCCTTTGCATATTGTTGTTGTCTTTCAATAGTTGTCTTTAGTTTGTAATGGAATGGTATGCAAATAATGTTTTATCTATCTATCTATATAAGAAAGGGACAAACAGACAGCTAGAAGCGACTTTGTTTTATACTATGTAGAGTATGGAGTGATAGTACAGATACATTTTATCGAATCGTTTTATCTATAATCTGCCGATGACAGGTACAATGGCACGGGTCTATGTAAGATAATTTGGTATTAATCGCTTTTATCTATTTAGGATGGGAAATATCTTGAGAATGATGACTAATTTTGTTAGGAGTTATTCTGGTCAATAGTTCTTGTTTAGGGTTTCGTACCTACAGGGTAAAAATGGAATTATTATATCTGAGAATTCACTTTCCGTCTATACCAGTCTGTCACCAGGCTGTATCTCATAAACTGTTATAGCTACACAGTGAACATTTTTACGTTGATGTAAATCTGTCGCCGCTATAAGTGAATGAATTTTTAGACGACATTGGTAATTAACATTGTTGTGACATCCTAATTTATCAGTAGATTTTTTTATTATTGTATTAATTAATTTTATTATTGTAATCACTGACATTTTATCATCGACATTTTATTACATAATTGACATGCATCTAATACAATTAATTTATTTGTTAAGCTCTTTTTAAAATGTAAAATTGTTATCTTAAATTGATTTGAATGCCTGTCGAACTAATATTATTGTTTAAATTTTCGTATGCCATTCGGCGAATCATAGAAGAACTTTTTGTAACACTGTAACATCCTTGTAACCTATGTTCTACGAAATAAATGAATTGAATTGAATTGAATAATAACAAATACTAAAAACCAAACTAAATTAATATTTAACCATACAAAATCATTTTTTTCCTGTATTTGTCACAGGGCTGTAAGTCATGACCCGTGATAGCTAAACAGTTGATATCACAGACAGACAGTAACACTTTTCCCGGCCCGGGAATCGAACCCACGGCCTCGTGTAAGAGGCGCATATCCTTACTATGCTATACCATCAAGGCAGTAAAATATTAATCAGTCAGGAAATGGAATTGTGCCCGGTGGATGGCGATAGGCTCACCCTCTATCCCATGGGACTTAAACATAACAGGTGAAATGTGGGTGTTGTACACCTCTGCCCAACCCTTTTGGGTAATTTAGGCTTGATGTTATGTTATTTTTTATTTTTTTTACTACGCCCACAGCGAACGAACGTGTAGTCCACCTGATGGTAAGTGGAGTACAGCCCATGGACATCAACAATCCACAAAACCAGATTATAGATGCGTCGCTGCAGCTGAGGACTACGTAGTATAAGATCCCTTAAACAACGACCTTCACCGAGATGTTTATTTGATGAAACGTATTTTATATTTAATTTAATATGTCGATAGATATATTGCATATGGGTTGCCTTACAAATTTCAGTCCATAATATGATTAATTAATAATTGAAAAAAATATTTTTTTTAATCATTTCACCGGTTTGATAATTAGACAAATTCTATACCAATTGAAAGTCTGAAGCCTATAGAATATGCAAACGTTGGGTTGCCTATTCTTTTCCGGTCACAACTCTTGGGTAGCCAGATATAAACAGGTAAATCGATATACCATTTTGCACCGGTCTGATTATTGAATTAAAATTAATTGACAATAAAGATTATTTCATTATGAAAACGATGGTATAGGGTTGCCTGCGAAAAATCAGTCCCGAATGCCGGTTGTCGAATTTTGAAAAGTGAAATATTTCTGCGAGTGAATATATTTTTTCAATTTTTTTATACTTTATGTACTAAAATGTACAAAGGCGGGCCGACTTAATACTAAAAGTATTCTCTACCTTACAACCTTTGGGTGATGCAGAGATGTAGATAGTAGGTGCAGTTTTAAACACGTGTAAGGCAGACATGTAGATAATAAAAATCTTACTAACCGTGGACCATCAGTGCTACTCTTATCAAGTTCAGGAAACTTCTGTAAAAAAAACTGAAGAAACTAATTATTAATGTCATCACGAAGAGGCAGATACAAGGATTATTTTTATGCTTCTAAAGCGAAGCCAGGCTCAAAAAATTTAATTAAAGCCTCTGATTCTGACGTTTTGATTATTTTGTTAGGAAATATGCACAAACTTATTGAATCAGAATTTTAGCTTGCCAGTTCAGCAACTAGAAAGACTAATAATCAAACTGTTGATTGCATTAAATGCACTGATTTAGCGTTGAAGTTAGGAATTAAATTATGCCAAAGTCTTCCCGCCTTCCATGCGTTTACAGGTTGCGATTACACGGTAGCATTTTATAATAAAGGAAAAGTAAAACCTATTCAGCTATTTTCGGAAAATGAAAAATAACAAACAGTTTTTGCATCATTAACAGATGCTGCTGATATTTTCATTGATAAAAAAATGAAGACCGTTCAAGAATTTACGGCTAGTATGTATGATATCAAGAACTGCACCAACGTGAATGATGCGAGATATCGCATTTTTATGAAAAATTACTCTGCTAAAGAAGACAGCGAGCAGTTTAAAAAAAAATAAAAGGTTTTGACTCCAACTCCATACCACCCGGCTGGATATCATTAACTCAAAAAAATTTACGAACTATTTTCGTAAATTCCATGTGGGTTAATGCAACGGATCCATCATGCGTGAAACTTCAGCCTGAGAAATTGCAGAAATATTTCACTTTTCAAAATTCGACAACCGTCATTCGGGACTGATTTTTCGCAGGCAACCCTATACCATCGTTTTCATAATGAAATAATCTTTATTGTCATTTAATTTTAATTCAATAATCAGACCGGTGCAAAATGGTAGGTATATCGATTTACCTGTTTTTACCTGGCTACCCAGGAGTTGTGACCGGAAAAGAATAGGCAACCCAACGTTTGCATATTCTATAGGCTTCAGACTTTCGATTGGTATAGAATTTGTCTAATTATCAAACCGCTGAAATTTGTTAGGCAACCCATATGCAATATATCTATTGACATATTAAATTAAATATAAAATACGTTTCATCAAATAAACATCTCGGTGAAGGTCGTTGTTTAAGGGATCTTATACTAACGGTGGTATGCCTCATGTGCCAGTAATTTCAGGGCCTGATCTCACCACCAAACTGGAACACAGTAATGGAAGCTCTACTATTTGGCGGCAGGTTAAAGGTGATACGGTGGTGCTGCCGCCCTCGAGCTCATTCACAAGAGCTCTACCACCGGCATGTAATTATTGTTGGTTTTTAAGGTGAAAACCATTACTAGTTTTAATTATGTGGCCGTGGATTATAAGGTTCCGGGTTCGATGACCGGTTTAACAAACAAAAGCTAAGAAGTTCCGTTAAATCAATTCTTAATCAACTACCTTGAGTTGGACACTTGGTAGTCAACACCGCCTTTGTGTTTCAAAATGATAGCTGACACAGCTGACTCGGGAATCGATACCAGGACTTCGCGATGAGAGGCGCATACGCTAACCACTAGACCATCGACGCAGATGAATCAATGTTTTGAAATATTTTAAATTCAAAAACTACTCTGTCTAACTATCTGTTTGCTACGTGTTTATGACAAAACGGATTTCGATAAAAAATAAATATTGTAATTTTTTTTTATACTACGCCCACAGCGAACGAACGTGTAGTCCACCTGATGGTAAGTGGAGTACAGCCCATGGACGTCAACAATCCACAAAAGCAGATTATAGATGCGTCGCTGCAGTTGAGGACTACGGTGTTATGCCTCATGTGCTCTAATGGAAGCACTACTATTTGGCGGCAGGTTAAAGGTGACATAAATATGAAGATAGTTTGAAACTCCAGAAAAGTCAAAAGTCAGTTTTAAATGTCAAAATAATTATGTTTTTTTTTAATCTGGCACGATACCTTTGTCTAGAGTCCAGTTGTTGAATTGTTGTCTGTCTGTCCGTCTGTACAAATAAGTTTAAAACAAACTAGTAATCGAACCCGGAACCCCAAACTGCACGAAAAATACAGTCATTAAAACTAATCTTTGACCTTATTGATCTGAATCAAAGTATTTATATAAATAATAAAAAGATCAAGAAATCAAGCTGTGCAAATATCGTGGGTGGAATAGGGTAAGTGCACCAGTTATTGTCCCCGCAAATAAAGAGACCGTATAAGAATAAGAATACGTTTATTTGTCTTTAAAATACGTAACGATTTTCAGTTGAATCCTTTTACATATAATCAAAGCCTTTTACAATAGGGTAACCTTACTTAAATTACTCAAGTGATAATCGATGAGATAGTACTTATATATACAGATGAGATAGTTGTGTTACATAATATATAATTATGTTGGTTCGATCTCCACATGGGACAAATCCTTGTGTGATTCGCAATGATTTGTTCTGAGACTTGTACTTGTGTGAGTGAATGTGTGTATTTGGCCTTGTCATTGGGACTATTGGATAGTGTAATTGCTTCTGGCGTTCTATCTAATGTAAAAAATCCAAATTTATCTTTATCTTTATCTTTATGTCATTAGTAGGTACACATTGCAAGAAAAAGAACAACTACCAACAATCATATTGATAGTTGTTCTCTTATCTCCTCCATAATGATAAAAAAAAAGAAAAGAAAAGAATATAAGTATAATCATGCCTGTGTGTTAGCGGATTCTAACTTGATTTAAGAGCGTTTACGCGCCGGTGGTTTTCATACAATCTTAGAAGTCGCAATTCATGGAAACGAGTAAACCTATTTTAATGAAACTTGATACCCATACGGAATACATCAAGGTCTAAATAGTTAGTTGAAAACAATTTCAAATAAGAGTTTAGAGAGACAGAGAGAGACAATTTAAAGATTCCTAACAAACTTAAAAACACGTCTAACTGCTCGCTCAAAGTATATTTCGAAAATATTTTCAACTAACTATTTAGACCTTGATGTATTCCGTATGGGTATCAAGTTTCATTAAAATAAGTTTACTCGTTTCCATGAATTGCGACTTGTAAGTTTGTATGAAAACCTCCGGCGCGTAAACGCTCTTAACACGATGAGCAGTTGAACATATTAACAACTAACACAACAAGACATTCATAGCCTCCCTCCATTTATCTTCACATCCATTTCCTTCTATGATGTCACTATAATATAATAATCTTATTGTGGTAAGGTACCTTAGGTAGAATAGGAGATAGTAACGACTATAATTTATATTTGATTGATCAGATTTATGGCAGGCATGTCCTGTGGTATCCGTTTGGTAATGCAAATGTCTACCCCCATGATGTATGGTGTAATTGATGTTGGAGGAAGGGGGTTATACCTATACGATTAATGGTATTTAGTGTAAGGAAGGGGATGATCTAAGTACAAAATCGTAGTGGTTCTGGGTGAATGTTGATCAAATAAATTTCCAAAAAAAAACTGTCTTCAATTAACCTATTTAAGTTGACGATTTAAGTACTATGTTATAGTTTATGAAATAAATTATAAAGAGTTTTTATTATTCTTTTTACGACTTACTTTTAATCGTTATAAAATACTACTAGTATATTATATAAGTGAAGGTATTTGAAGATGTTAGTGCGTATTAAAACAGATGTTTTTTTATCATGCGAAAACAAACGAGTCAATTTTGAAGTAACTTTGCATATTTGTACCTACCTTATAATAATAGCAGCCACGTATCTAAAACATGTTTGTCACACTGCTGGGCTTGGGCTTCTTCTCATGATGAGAAGGGTTAGGCCATAGTCCACCACGCTGGCCAAGTGGGAATTGGTAGGCTTCACACACCCTCGAGCACTTTGTAGGCACTCTCAGGCATACAGGTTTCCTCACGATGTTTTCCTTCGAGCGATAATTTACTTATTTTGGAAAAGACGAATCTTAACGATTTATTGACAGAGGTGTGTGCCGTGGGTTCGAACCCGAGACCTTTGACTTCGCAGTCCTACGGTCTCCCACTCGGCTATCGCTGCTTGTTTAGTTCCTTTGTTTTGGTACCTTATAGCCTGGACATAATGATATAGGCTACCTTTTATTTATAAACCACGAGCAGCAAACTGAAGCTATTTATTAAATATGCAATGATGTATTGTACAATCCAAAAGAACAAGCCCAAAACGCAAATAGCCACAACTTTTTGTCATCGGACGAAAACTGTTCCGCATACCCTAATCAAATGTTTTTTGCCTTCAGTGAATCACCCTGACTCAGATCTAAGATATTGATATTCGAATAATAACTGCAAGTAATAATTTCTTATGCTAATAAGTGTTTCCTAGTATTTTGTTTGATCTATAATTTGTTTATGTTTGATACGGCGCTGTGGGAATGACAAAATGATAAAATTACCGAGATTGGTATTTCCGTCTCTTTGTAAAAACCGATTAGGTATTTTAACCGACGAAAAAGAGGAGTTTTTTAGTCTGTTAAAATATCTTAATCGGTTTTAGAAGAGTTCATTTTAGATATGATGTTTAATTGTAAGATAGACTGCTTTTGACCTACACAATCAATTCTATAATTCAAATTGCTTTGCCGAGCTGAGTACAAGTTTTTTTCGTAAATTTTGATATGTAGTTATTGTTTTTATATTACCAGAAGCTATGGCAATGGGCATCTAGCAATAAGCATTTCATGTGCCTGAGCCATAGAAATCTTAATAACTAGTCAATAGAAATGCTATCGACTATCTTTTAACACTGGGACGCATGTCGCCGTTTTTCAAATACCACTTTTTGTATTCCTGCAAACAAAATTATTCTTTTTGGCGATGACATTATGACGACAATTCTTCAACTCGCACTTGTGTTCGATTAGACTCATGCGCTTGTATTCCTGCAAACAAAATTATTCTTTTTGCGATGACATTAAGACGACAATTCCTCAACTCGCACTTGTGTTTGACTAGACAGATGCGCGGCGACAAGGTCACGCGTCTTTGACATTTCTATTGCCTTATTATTAAGATTTCTATGGCCTGAGCTGATGCTGGAAGGTACTCCTTGACGGTTAGGATTACGGGTATAATTCTTTAAATATAGGCACCTTAAGTTTACTGTATTCTTTTAAGTTATTCACAGATAATGAGGCGAGACGTTCAATATTACTTACGTATTTCTTACTTTTAATTGCAGTTTTTGGAATTACAGGCGGATTTTTTGTTGGCAAATGTTATTATTCATTTTCATGCTCTACCTACAATATTCTAGTTTTGGAAGAGGTCGTTCACAAAAGACAAATAGTGACCAGATAAAAGACGTAATTCTAAAACGACACGTACGTAGTACCAGCGAGCATGTATATTAGAGATATGTGGAAAAAGCGAAAAAAGTGTGTAAGGCGCCGAAGCTCCACCGTCTCTGCCTACCCCCGGATATAAAGGCGTGATTATAATGAATGTATTTTTTTTTTATACTACGACCACAGCGAACGAACGTGTAGTCCACCTGATGGTAAGTGGAGTACAGCCCATGGACATCAACAATCCACAAAAGCAGATTATAGATGCGTCGCTGCAGCTGAGGACTACGGTGTTATGCCTCATGTGCCAGTAATTTCAGGGCCTGATCTCACCACCAAACCGGAACAGGAATGGAAGCACTACTATTTGGCGGCAGGTTAAGGGTGAGACGGTGGTGCTGCCGCCATCGAGCTCATTCACTAGAGCTGTACTACCAGTCACAAGAGCTCTACCACCAGTGTATGTATGTATGTATGTATGTTTGTATGTACCTACATTTTAACCAGACAAACAAATAAGTAATCGCCGTCATAACCACTCAAACTTGCCACACTTATGTTATTTGCTACACTCAGTTACTACATTGATTGATCTGCCAACTTAGCTATCGATAATAACTTAGGTACCTTGGAAAATAAATTATGAGTAAGGAATATGTTGTATTTAAGTGTTTGTTGTAGGAGAGCATTTGTGAACGGGCAAGTGGAAAAACTACTGACATCATCATTAGCCGAGCTTTTTAACAGTTATTGCCAGTAAAATTTACAGTGCGACAAATAACATGTGTGTAACAAATATAAACGTATTTAATTGATGTAATGTATACTAAATTAATAAAATGTGAAAAGTAATAGTAAGAATGAGTATTATTGAATTATGAAGGATATTAATAAAATATTTAAAAAAAAAAATAATTAATAAATATATATAATAACTTACAATTAATAAATTTTAATGTAAAAAGTATATATATGCAGATGTAAAAAGGCAGCTTTTTCTGCCAACAAACTGCTATGCAGTTTGGCGGTATTATTGTTATTGGGTTAAGGCATGTTTATTGAATAAATATTTTTTCATTTTTCATTTCATTTTTTTCATTACCCGGGTCGAGCCAAATGTTATAGGTGAACTTTTTGGCAGGTTATTCACAATAGTAGCACGGAGTTGTAACTGTGCCCGGTGGATGGCGATAGACTCACCCCCTATCCCATGGCACCTAAACATAACAGGTGAAATGTGGGTGTTGTACACCTCTGCCACACCCTTCTGGGTAATATAGGCGTGATGTTATGTAATGTATGTAAGTAGCCTCAGACCACGGATCTGCCCGCGTGGTACCTAAGTCGATAAAAAGTAGTCTGTATGTTAATTCTAATAGGGTATAAGTGTATACGACTTATGTATTTAAAGAAAGTGGAATGTTTTAAGTCAACAGACAAAGCCAAACTTAAAAAATAATAAAAGTAACGTAACATTTTTGTTTTAGATAAAGATAAAGATAAAGATCATTTTATTCACACAAAATAGAGTTATAATGGTTCTTAAAATATATAAGTTAATACAGTTCATCTAATTTGCCGGTCTGTGGGCATGCGTGTTGGAGTATGAACGCACCTTCTTGATGTTTCCTACATAGGTTTTTATAATTGTCTCTGCTCTCTCTCTCTGTCCGGCTCCGTGACATGTCAATTTGTTTCCGATATAATTTTCTATTTAATAATATAAAATATAGTTTGTTGTAAATTCAATGCTTTCATTTATCAACAATGCGAACATTTAAACATGCATAAGAAGTTAAATCAGTTACAATTTTATAAGATTATTATTATTTTTTTAATTTACTCCATACACTTTCAAGTTATATCTAACAATAATGGCTGAATGTTGCATAATATTGTTATTATTAATATTAATTGTTACTGCTGTTGGTCTTCCAATAAATAAATAAATAAATAAATTAGGATATTACTATGTTAAATTTTAAATAACAATATTAATAGCATTTCATAATAATTCTTTTTAAAAATAAAAATAATAATAATGTAAACAATCATCATCATCATGCATCATACTTTAGTCTATTATGTTTTTAAATAATTAGATACGTCATATAGATTACAATCTAGTCTAGATATAACACAAGAGACATTTAATTTTGAGCTAAGCTAATAAATTAATTTATAACGTATAACGTAACATTTAAGCCAAATAGATTACCCATGTCAACACAAAAAATTAACAAAATATGACTACCAACTTTTTTGTTTCTAAGCCCCAAAAAAACTATAAAAACGTATGATAATGATGTCACATTAGTAACGCACGATTAATTTCTAATAAATTTTGGTAAATTATTCATATTACAGCGGTATTTGTTTTTTTAATATTGGTAGTAAAAAATATAAAAAAATGTCGTCGATCGAACAACTGTTTTGACTATTGAAAAAAAGGCATAACCTTTTTGTTGACGACCTTTTTATAGGATCAAAAAGATAAAAGAATATTAAACAATTTATTAGACTTGGTGATAGAGCTCTTGTGAGCAAGCTTGACGGCGGAAGCACCACTGTCTCACCCTTAACCTGCCTTTACTACTGTTGCCGGTTTGGTTGTTTCTATAATTATTTATTTATTATTTGGCTCTTCAACAATGAGTACACTGTTACATTAATAAGGGTTAACATTGTAAACTTAATTCTAAGTGTCTCACTACTTATAGAGAAGCACAACATGCACTATAATAAAAGAAATAAGATAAAATTAGATATTAGACAACACATTACGCTAAATTATAAAATTAATGCTTGTGAGACAAAAAAATAAAAAAATACAATTTCATTAAAAAAAATGAAATTATATAAATAAATGTAAATTAAATTAAATTATCAAATAAATAAGATTAAAACTAAATAAAATTATTACATAAATTAGATTAAAACTAAATTTAATTAATAAGATTAAAACTAAATTACATGACAATATAAACATTAAAACTAAATTTAATCAATTAGATTAAAACTAAATTACATAACAATTTATGCAAGATTAAAATAATATTAAAATAATTATTTAAATTTGATTAATATTGAATTGGAGAATTACAGTAAATAATAAAATTAAGATTAAGATAAGGATGATTTAGATGAGTGGTGATCATGATCAGTCAAATTACTGGCATACTATCGTAAGGCTCATATTTAGCGACACGTTTGCAATCTTTTGTTTGACTTTTTAGTTCTTATACAATTGCAACGACTTACTACGGGACCTTACATTGTGTGAAATGAAAAATGTGAATAGCTGTCATCGATCGAAAAACTGTTTTGACGTTTGAAAAAAACTATAACTTTTGTATAGTTGAAGATCAATTAAGTTCTATAACTCAATGCGGTGGTCCTAACGCCCACTCGATTGTAAAAGCCCTATTCCACATAGCGGTAAGCTAACATAATGATCAGTATTCAGACATAAAGACAAACTGCACTCATACAGGCGAGTGTATGTTTAAATAATGTCATCTATATGTGGTGACAGCAAGCAGTTACATGGGTAAAAGTTACTGATGTGTACAGGTACATTGATGCACGAGAAATTGTCGTTACGGACTTTGTAACGTTTGCGGCGGTTATAGTTTTTTGAGGAACATAACATAATATAACATCACGCCTATATTATCCAGAAGGATGTGGCAGCGGTGTAAAATTCCCTCATTTCCCCTATTATGTTTACGTCACATAGGGGCCGTTCAAGTATTACGTAAGCACTATTTCTTTGTTTTGCTTATTTTGGATGACATGGGGGGTAGGGGAGTCTAGATGATGATTACGTCATCGGTAGTTATTTACTTTTTTACACTAATGGCAACCCTCACATTGTCTATGCTTGAAAACGAAACGCATTTTTGGGGATTCCCGCACGCATACGTTTAGGCACTCGCTTTAGAACCGATTCGGGGAATTACCGCGCGTAGTTCACTTGTCTAAATCTCTTCTCGTCAGTGTATTGTTTTGTTTGGATACTATAGCGAGTAGACGTAAGTGTTGTAAGTATAGCAAAGCAACTTAACATTTATGTTACCGATGATTCCATTAGCCAAAGTTTAATTTTTAATTAAATAAGATGTCGTTTCAAATAGACAAATCCAAGTTATACCAAAAATTGTTTGAAAGTTTTAAAAAATCTCATACAAGTACGAAAGTACAAAATTATCAAAAATTTTAAATAAGTTTGTTATGTTCGTAAGATTATAATATTTTTGTCCCTTATTCTATGTTGAATACTGCATCAGTAAAATCTAATCTCTATCCTAAATCTATTTTCTTATTTTTAAAATTATACCATTATAATTATAATATATAAAAAATACATTTTTATCTGAAAAATGTTTACGTAAGCATGGGGGGAGGGGGTAAAAGCTTTGCTTAGTTTTGCTGACAAGGGGGATGGGGGGGTAAATAATTGTAATAAATCTGCTTACGTAATATTTGAACGGCCCCATATGGGTGAGCCTATCGCCATACACCGGGCTCAATTCCAACTTCGTGCTGCTATTGTGAATTTCTTGACGGAAAGTTCTCAAATAACACTTTGCCCGACCCAGGAATCGAACCCAAGACCTCGCGGTGACTTTCTAGCCTCTCACTACCCGGAATGACTGCCATAGACGTTCAAATGGCAACCGGGACCGACGGCTTAACGTGCTCTTCGAGGCACGGAGGAATACTCATTATGTTAAAGATGGTCCCATCCACGGCCGACCGCGACTACCATTGCTTAACCTGCAAGATCGATAAGGCCGCACGTCATCGACTTAGCCACGAGCTCCTCTGCATTCCATTATCGGATACAAAGAGTTGTTTCTGACTACACCCAATTGCCTCCTTGAACAAGCACACACACACAAAATCGTACCGTCCGACAATGAACACGGACTCAAACCGGCTACCACAACTTAATCGTCGTGAACCTATTAGAGTAAAATATTTAAAACATTAAAGTAACTTATGCGGCTGTCCATAGACATCTGTTGTGTCTTACTTAACTTTTTTTTGACGCCATCTTGATCTTAAGTATGCGAAATATTTTGTTTGGACTTGTTATCTATTTGAGTAATAAATGAATGATAGATAAAAAAAAACTAAAAGGGTGATGTATAAAAACAGTGAGCAAAACTCAATTTTCATTCGAGTGGGAGCCAAACTCGAACCAAAATTAAGTTTTACCCACTGAAGCCTAATTGTGTGCTGCTCACTGTTTTTATACATCAAAGAAAGACTTTTCAAACTGCTGAAGAGAAAATAAAACGCACCGACTTAATATGGTCACTAAAAATATAATTAAATGCAACACCATTTAATTATATTTTTAGTGACCATATTAAGTCGGTGCGTTTTAGGCTACAATAGAAAATGCTGAAGAGTTTTTGTCTCTAACCTCTTAATTAGTTAAAGTTAATCCGCTTTAGAATAGGATTCAGTTCACTACATTGTCATTAAAAATATTTTCTCTTCAGCAGTTTGAAAAGTCTTTCTTTGATGTATAAAAACAGTGAGCAGCACACAATTAGGCTTCAGTGGGTAAAACTTAATTTTGGTTCGAGTATGGCTCCCACTCGAATGAAAATTGAGTTTTGCTCACTGTTTTTATACATCACCCTTTTAGTTTTTTTTAATATAACACAACTTCCCACCCCGTTATCTAGTCCCAAACTTAGCAGAACTTGTCCTATAGGTACTATTTTGAGCTACTGAGGTGAAAAGTTGCATGTGCGACCCGAGATAATTTTTTTGCTTTTAAGTCCCTCACTATGCTCAAGATTCTAAACTAGAATCACTCGCTACGTTCGTGATTCAACTATAAAAACTTTCGCTTATTCGGGACTTAAAATTAGCACTCAAAGAAAATGCGAACTTTGGTCTCTTTTTGCACAAATAACTATTGTAAAAGCATGAACAAACATTAAATCATAATATTTTTGTATTGGACAATGAAAACCCAATAAACGCAGTTTTGTTTTTATTTGTAATCAATGGACCATTCAATTTGGTTCTATCTTTTTAAGTTTCCGTACCTTTTCAGTTTTAAAAAAGATGGTGAGTCTTCTTTTTAACCGACTTCTAAAAAAGGAGGAGGTTCTCAATTCGATTCGTATATATGTTGCTTTTTTTTTTTTTTTATGTTTGTTCACGGATATCTCCGTCGTTTATGAACTGATTTTGATGATTCTTTTTTTGTTGGACAGGAGATGATTCCAAAAGGGTCCCATCGTCAGCATGTCGTGATCTGATGATGGGATCTCAGAGAAATCGAGGGCAACCCTCGAATTTTATAGGCACATGTAATGTTTTTAGTGTGTTTTTCAAAGCTGCACCAGTATTTACGTATTTTTATGTGGATGAGCTGATGATGGAAGGTCAACTCCTCAATGGTTAGGAGTTAAAGGATAATTCTTTCACTACTGTACACATATTCAGACTGCTAGTTATGATGTCAAATGAGCTGATGATGGAAGGTCGTGACCCTCAATAGTCAGGCGAAAGTATTTAATTCTTGTCTATTATTAATAAGTTTTCCGTCTCAAGTAACCGTCGTCTCCTCATTCGAGAAACATTCTTGCTCGGTCTACCCATCACTTAAAATCGTAAAATAAAATAATTTTTAACAAAAAAAAAACCGACTTCAAAAAGTAGGTAAACTAAAAAGCAAAAAATAAATTTACTTCGCACAAAATAATACGTTTTTTCATTTAGTTAAATAGAAATTATTAAATATTTATTTTATAATTCTGAAGTCGGTGCCAAGTAAACAATTAATAACTCTGTATAGATAATATCAATCGTTCTAACAACTTTTTTCTGACTGAATATTAGTTATATTTCTGTGGTAAGTACCAATACTGGGCGACCGCGCACTAGAACACCTACGCCTCCCTTTTTGTGTGAACTGTAATTTGATATTGTAGAAAGGTTGTTTTTACTTGGCACCGACTTCAGAATTATAAAATTAATATTTAATAATTTCTATTTAACTAAATGAAAAAACGTATTATTTTGTGCGAAGTAAATTTATTTTTTGCTTTTTAGTTTACCTACTTTTTGAAGTCGGTTTTTTTTTTTGTTAATTCTGTCTGCCGATGTACGCAGGCTGTATTCAGTTTATACACTATAGTTTTTCATTTACCATCAGGATACACGCCTGTCCGCTAAAATTCGTCTCATGAAAACGAAAACAGTATAAATAGGTGATAAAAAAAACTAACATTAACTTCTATTAATAATAGTTTTTTTTTACTATTTTCAATTTACATTAATAATAGACACGTCCAAACGCTCAAAACAAACGGCTATAATGACGTGACGTCACACTTAAGTATTTTGTATGAGAAGATATGAATTTTGTTTGATAGCTATACGAAATATTGCGTTAAGAAAATGGATTTATTACAAAAAAGCTATTTTTTTTATAATTACTTATTGTAAAAATCGACTCGCCCATGAAACTTACTACTAAAAACTTACTAGCAGCACGGAGTTGGAATTGTGGCCGGTGGATGGCGATAGGA
The DNA here is from genome assembly GCA_905147285.1 of Hypena proboscidalis. Taxonomy (NCBI): domain Eukaryota; kingdom Metazoa; phylum Arthropoda; class Insecta; order Lepidoptera; family Erebidae; genus Hypena; species Hypena proboscidalis. Next base: position 2,053,042 of record LR990153.1, read on the forward strand.
ACCGAAAATAACAGGTGAAATATTGGTTTGAAACATCTTCATCACTCCTCAACTCTAGTTCAACTAGAATGCTCAGTTAGATTAGTTTTCGGATGTAGTTTCATCTATTTACTGAAAGTTAGAGCACAAAGCTAGGCTCTGTGCCACTTTAGGAAATCTAGTTTGGTTCAGGACTCAAAAAGCTTGTGAATTTATATACCTATTATGGTACCTACTGATCATTCTCTGACTCTTTTTAACACGCTTATATTAGCTTCACCTGTATGTATGTATGTATGTATGTATGTATGTAACCGACTCCTTTGGAGTCGATTTTGACCCAATTTAAACGGACAGATTTCATTAAAATTTTGCACACCTGTCAAAGATCGATGACAATGCAATAATTCGATGAAAAAAATTAAAAATAAAAAAAAATAAAAAAAAATACGCTCTTATAAATAAACCAAACTAAAAAGTAGAAAATAAATAATAGTTAAAAAAAACTAAAAAACTCGCTTTTAAAGTACTTCTAACTTAAAAGTGAAAAATAATTCCTAATATAAGCTGAAAAAAGCGTGGGGCGCTCTGTGCCATATTTTTCGTCTATTGAGCAACCCTAATTAGATACTTTAGAGTAGCTCGTCAGCTAAGTCGAAGCCGCGCGGACAGATCGATCCTGCAGGTTAAGCAACTCTTACCGCGGTCGGCCGTGGATGGGTGACCATCTTTAACATAACAAGGTTAGCGTCGCGTCAAACCGTCGGTCCCAGTTGTTACGGGTAGAGGGCAGAAAGTCTGACTACTAGTTTAACAAAGAGTATTGTATTACCTCGTACTGGGTTGTGGAAGATCAGATGGCAGTCGCTTTACATAAAATACTTATATTCAGCTATATCTGTGAGACTATAGGCTGACCGTTTAACTGAGTCCTCACCTTTGCGGTACAGGACAAAACATGGTACATGTACCAATGTACAAATGAACGAAATGAACCGCCCACCGCCCGCACCTGTCTCAGTCCCCTTTGTCGTCATACCCCCGCGCCCCTGTACCGCGTAGTAATTTATAATCTGAAAATTACTATTAAGCATTTTTATTAAAAAAAAAGTCAACCATTTTGTTTGAAACGGATATAAACAGCTTATATTTATATTTTTTGAATAAAATAATAGGAGCTGTTATCATAAATACCACGTTCTCCGTGAATGCAATATATTCTACACTAACACGCACTGACTACATATATGAATGTAAAGAGAAGTATGAATGAGAGCAAAATGTGTGATAAAGCGAGGCTGGGGTTACAATCATCCATACTGTACAGTAATGGCTCTTATATGAAGTAACTAGCTATCTACGAGCTATTATCATTTTTTTGTAATTGTTCATTTCGTTCGCTACATATAGAAGCTTACCCTAATGTCATTAGGAAAAGGTACAATCTAATCTATTTTTAAAGCAAGAGTTAATAGGTATCTCATAGGTAGCAAGCAGCTCCACCGTAGACCGCATCATCACTTACCATCAGGTAAGATCGTGGTCAAACGCTCATCCAACATAAAATAAATATAGTTTAAAAAAACTAAAAAAACACGCTTTTAAAGCACATCAAACTAAAAAGTGAAAAATAATTCTTATTATAACCTGAAAATAATAATAAACGAAAAATACTAGTACTATTGTGAAAAAAAGCGTGGGTCGCTCGATAGACGAAAAATATGGCACAGAGCGCCCCACGCTTTTTTTCACAATAGTACTAGTATTTTTCGTTTATTATTATTTTCAGGTTATAATAAGAATTATTTTTCACTTTTTAGTTTGATGTGCTTTAAAAGCGTGTTTTTTTAGTTTTTTTAAACTATATTTATTTTTCACTTTTTAGTTTGATGTTATTTAAAAGCGTGTTTTTTAGTTTTTTTTTAATCCTGGCGATCCTAATCAGGATAATGAGATAAATTTATGAAATTATTATATTGTCGCTGATTCTTTACAAGTGTAGAAAGTTTGAATTAAATCTGTCCGTTTAAAGTGGGTCAAAATCGAGTCCAAAGGAGTCGGTTACATACAAACAAACAAACAAACAAACAAACATACAGGTGAAGCTAATATAAGCGTGTTAAAAAGATTCGACCAGCACTTTCGACAAGTCCTTTTTTCTTTCAAAATAAATAATAGATACATTATATACAATTAATAAAGCATTAAAACACATTATTCGATACAATAGTACGGATTGATTGTGAGGTCGTGTGAAAGAGGGGTCAAGTCGGATGGAGAGTAAAGCGGGCCATTCATTGTCCGATTTCGTTTTATTTGTAGGATGTTTTAAGTCTGCACCTTTGGTGGTTTGATGCTCAGGTCGGTTAACAGGGTTAATTGAAATTATTATTAATCTTTTTTCTTTTAAAAAACCGCCCGCACTAGTAATAATTCCTGTGTTGCGGGGGTGTTCACAAACATACATTTCACACACACAGAGCACACCCAGAGTCACAACAAATCTTTGCGAACGCAAAGATTTGTCCCGTGTGGGGATCGAACCCACAACACCAGCGCAGTTAAAAGCGAGGTGACCGCTTTAGCCAGACGTTCACTCGATATATATTTCGCGTCTGTAAATTGTAAATAGCAGCACGGAGTTGAAATTGTGCTCGATGGCCCCATCCATCGAGCACAATTTCAACTCCTAGGCTCACACCCTATCACATGAGAGCTATTCATAACAGGAGAAGTGTGGATGTTATATTTACATCTCTGCCACACTCTTCTGGGCACCTGGGAAATATAGGCGTAATGTTATAATAATAATAATAATTTGGATTTTTTACATTATATGAACGCCAGAAGCAATTACACGATCCAATGGTCCCAATGACAAGACACAAAGATTTTTGCAAATTTTTGCAAATCACACAAAGATTTGTCCCATGTGGGGATCGAACCCACATGTTATGTTATGTTATTTATGTTTAGATTCTACGTGATAAAGATAGAGAATACTATGCACCGGGGAATAATTTACCCTTTCCGGGAATAGAACCTTAAACCTCACGATGAGCAATCGCAGTCAGCCACACACACGCAATAATATTGACGATATTTTGCATATTGACTGGTTTTCATGAAGTTTTGACTAGTAAATATGCGAAATATTGTCATAATATTGCGTGTGAGCGGCCAGCCTTATTATATTAGACAGTTGTTTAAAACTCTTTAACAAAATCTCTTTGAACTCAAACCGCCGCATTTAACCAATCCCATTCTCTTTATTTAATCAATTCCAAATTCAAATTGAACGCGTCAAATTATAGTCTTACAATGAATGTGCCCAAATAAAGCTAAAATCGGTCGTACAAAGGACGGTGGTATACAAAAGAGAAGAAGTGTTAAAAGATGGATGGCATTATGCGATGAATGAGACGACTGATTGCGTGTTTTGATCGGTTACACCTTGTGGATGGTTCATGTGAGAGGGAGGCAGTTTTGTTTATTAGTTTTGATTTAATATTTGCATATTTTGTCAGACCGCAAGCTTAAGCGTTTTGTCAAATATGGCACCAAACGTTTCATTACAAGCAACGTTTGGCGCCATATTCGACAAAATGTTACCTTATAGGTGGATATTCGCCGGGTTTAGGAATTTTTTTAAATTATTCTGATTGTCTTTATGAAACTTGTAAATAATATATTAATGCTTCATCTTACCACAACTTTATTTAATTTATTTCTACTTGATTATTTATTACATTAACAAATCGGTGAACTATAATAACAACATTAAGAGTGGCAGTTAAAATGTGCAACGGTGGTGCACCTTCCCGCCCTCTCCCTGCCTCTAAAAAGCGTTTCGCAAAGCATATTTATGTACCCACAATTTTATTATTAACAATTTTCAATCTTTTACAAACAAAGCTATACTAAAATAAAAATATCGACATGAATATCTTTGCAATCACATTTACAAATCACTGCACTTTGTTTTTTTAGTAACCGGCTTTAAAAGAGATTAATTTATTTCTGTATTTGACGTGTTTATTTTTTAATAATTCACTCTAGCATAACCCCATCCCCTCGAATCAACAAAACAAGGTGTAGATGACGTCATTTCCTCGCTGTTAACCTTTTGTGCCTACCCACAGTTTTAGAGACGCTTGTCGGCTCTATTCTACTCTTTGTTCTGTTGTAGGGTTGCCAGGATTTAATTGTTTCTATTTATTTAATAAATTTGAACAGCTCGTGGCTAAGTTAAAGCTACATAGATCGATAGATCTTTAGGTTAAGCAATGCTAAACCAAGGCGGGATTCATTGGATTGGATCTTAATAACTTGTGTTTTTTATCCGAGCCTCGGTAAGCTCGAAGCCGTCGGTTTCGGTTATCTGGGTAGTCAAATTAAAATTCAAAATTAAAACCATTTATTTGTAGATCATAATTATAATACAGATGATCTCTTAGATAATTATAACATACTAGCTGACCCGGCAAACTTCGTACCGCCTTAGCGTAAATTTGATGCACTACTTTATTTTGTATAGCAGCTGACCAATCTTATGTATGCGTACCTATTCAATTTGAACTGGAATCTATAATATCCCCCATATAAAAATGAATACTTTTTTTTTTTTAATTTTTTTTTGCGGTCACAACCTTGTACTGAGTATTAGAAAACTACAAAAAAAAATATCAGCCAAATCGGTCAAGCCGTTTTCATGCCAAGTCGTGACAACGGAAAACGGGTTTCATTTTTATATTTTTTATTTCAAATTTCAAGTTTCATATCACTTGTTCCATCAGGTTTTTTACCCACCTTTGCAGGAATAGGTAGGTACATCTGATTGACATATATATATATATAGATTGATCGCTATGTCTTGCCATCATTGGCGTACCATATATAGTAAGAATAGTAATAGTAGTAGTAGGTAGTATAACAATATTAAAACAAAGTCTGCACGTGTGGTGTAGTGGTTTAAGCGGTCGCCTCGCCGCTTTTCACTGCACTGGTTTTGTGGGTTCGATCCCCACATGGGACAAATCTTTGTGTGATTCGCAAAGATTTGTTCTGAGACTGGGTGTGCTTGAGTAAATGTGTGTATTTGGCCTTGTCATTGGGACCATTGGATAGTGTAACTGCTTCTGGCGTTCTATCTAATGTAAAAAAGCCAAGTTTATCTTAATTTATCTTATTTATCTTAAAGTCCAACAGAGAGGGCTAAGAGGGTAGAGAAGGGCAATACTATACAGTAGTGCCCTTCTCTGCCTTCTTAGCACGGTGACGTCTCTTGACATTTCAATCCGACTATGTCTGTGTCTATGAAGTAGTTTCAAAAACATAGAAGCGCTAATTTCTGCTTAAAAGAGTGGCCGTACCAAGGGGACTAGATAACCGATACTTGCCGCATCTAGGCAACACATGGACTGGATTTGTATTTTAACATAATATAACAACATGCCAATATTATCCAGAAGGCTGTGGCAGAGGTGTACAACGGTCCCATGGGATAAGGGTGAGCCTATCGCCAAGCACCGGACACAAATACAACTCCGTGCTGCTATAGAGAATTTTCTGAAGTTATACTATTGTCCAACCTAGAAATCGAATCCAAGACCTCGTGATAAGAGATTGTATACGCAAACCACAAGACCAACAAGGCAATTGTATTAAATTTGTAATATTTTAAAGCAAATTTTAGCTTTGCTATGCCTTTTTGTAATTTATAAAATATTAAAGTTGAAAAATTAAGAATCCAGCAGGACTCGAACCTGCACCCCCTGGGTATACGCCCCAAGTGCTTTGCCAATTCAGCTATGGATTCGTATGCTGCCGGACTCGAAATTTCTCAACTCTTTTTGTGCCAGCTTTTAGCAGACGAACCTTATTTGGTTTTAGCGCCATCTATGTGATGTAATAAGTCACTATTCACATACTGTAAGTTTGAATTAAGATCAATACTGTTACAGTCAAGAGATGACGCATTTTTATCAAATACTTGTAATATTTTAAAGCAAATTTTAGCTTTGCTATGCCTTTTTGTAATTTATAAAATATTAAAGTTGAAAAATTTGCTTTAAAATATTACAAGTATTTGATAAAAATGCGTCATCTCTTGACTGTAACAGTATTGATCTTAATTCAAACTTACAGTATGTGAATAGTGACTTATTACATCACATAGATGGCGCAAAAACCAAATAAGGTTCGTCTAGCTAAAAGCTGGCACAAAAAGAGTTGAGAAATTTCGAGTCCGGCAGCATACGAATCCATAGCTGAATTGGCAAAGCACTTGGGGCGTATACCCAGGGGGTGCAGGTTCGAGTCCTGCTGGATTCTTAATTTTTCAACTTTAATATTTTATAAATTACAAAAAGGCATAGCAAAGCTAAAATTTGCTTTAAAATATTACAAGTATTTGATAAAAATGCGTCATCTCTTGACTGTAACAGTATTGATCTTAATTCAAACTTACAGTATGTGAATAGTGACTTATTACATCACATAGATGGCGCTAAAACCAAATAAGGTTCGTCTAGCTAAAAGCTGGCACAAAAAGAGTTGAGAAATTTCGAGTCCGGCAGCATACGAATCCATAGCTGAATTGGCAAAGCACTTGGGGCGTATACCCAGGGGGTGCAGGTTCGAGTCCTGCTGGATTCTTAATTTTTCAACTTTAATATTTTATGTATTAAATTTAATTCTGAAATAGTGACAGCCCTGATTTTAGAGCACTTAGTCGAATCTATTCTACTCTTTGAGGCACAGTGATGGACTGTATCAAGAGAAATGATTCTATACAGATAATGTAATTGTACACACGATAACAAATCGAGCTACACATGTCCAATATAAGCTGGTATCGCATTGCACGGGAATTCCATACAACGCGAGACCAGCTTAAACTGGTTATGTATGGATTGATATGTAGCCGACTCTACGCATAGTTTTATTATGTAATTGTATTGTAATTAGTTACGGCCTCTTTGATCTTTACCGTGGAATGCGCGGTTTGGTATAAATCCACTTGATTAATGGGGAAGTATTCTTATGATTCAACCTCCAGGATACCTGCAATTGAGTGCACGGTTGACGTAGTGGTTGAAGAGGTCACCTCGCCGCTTTTAACTGCGCTGGTGCTGTGGGTTCGATCCCCACACGGGAAAAATCTTTGTGTGCTCCACAAATATTTGTTTTGACTCCGGGTGTGCTTTGTGTGTTTGAAATGTATGTTTGTTAACACCCCCGCGACACAGGAGTTATTCCTAAGGAAGGAAAACATCGTGAGGAAACCTGCATGCCTGAGAGTGTCTAAAAAGTGATCGAAAGTGTGTGAAGTCTACCAATCCGCACTTGGCCAGCGTGGTGGACTATGGCCTAACCCTTCTCATCATGAGAAGAGGCCCGAGCCCAGCAGTGGGACATGTATTAGATACAGGGCTGCTATTATTATATTATTAGATATTATTAACCTATAATTTCAGTAGGATAGATACCCTACCTATATTCTATAAGTTATCACAACACAAGTTATCGACACTTAATATAAAGGGAAGTTTGACGGACGGGAAGTGCCCCGCCATCTTGTCGAGCCACCGGAAGCAGCCATTTCGAGGCGTCAGCCATTTGTTGTAGAGTTAAAAAGGTTAGACGAACCTTACTGTTTTTTTTTTCTGTTCGTTTGTGGAGGAATTACCATCAAATCAAATCAAATCATTTATTTCCATGGGCCCCAAGGGGCGCTTGAACACGTCAAAACAAACATCAAATCACAAAAAAAATATAAAATTAAAATAAAACTTAGCTAACTAAATTATAATACTTATTGTAATAAAATGATTTGACACCGGAGCTTAGATTGACTTTAATTCAACTTAGAGATTTGAATTAAAATCAATCCAAGTTCCAGCTCCGATGGGTATTGCATCATGAGAAGAGCTGGTGAGAAACTCATGTGCACCATCTTTTCAAATAATTCATACAATATTTGTTTGTTTTTGGACAATAATTGTATGTGTAAGTTATAGCAACAAAACAACATTATAGCTAAAGATTGTTATATAGAGAAAATAAACTTAAATATAGAAATGGAATTAAATTAATACTTATAAATAAATCTATAGTATATAAGGTTGCAATATCTTACACTTCAAGCAGAAAATAAAGGAGTAAAAACAATGTGTGTATTACTGTATATGGGTTTCAGAACAGACAAAAAAAATAAAATTATATTTATACTAATAACAAAAACTATTTATACTCCAAAAATATAAAAATTAAAAATTAAAAATCATCTCACATTTGACCTGTCATGTATCTACTGGTTTGGGTGTTTTTTTTTTTTTTTGTTTTTTTTAAACTTAATGTACAATATCGCACATAGGCGGACTTAATGCCATAGGCATTCTCTACCAGTCAACCTTTGGGTGATGCTGAGAGTAGGGTAGTAGGTGTAAAAGTGGAAGTTTTAATTAATAGCAGAGTAGAATAATAAAATAATTATGAGTACACATAGGTACTTAACACATACATAGAAAGAAAGAAAGAAACATTTATTTTGGCAAATCTTAATCTTAATATCACTTATAAAACTACTTATAATAAAAATTAAATTGATGTGCCAAAAAAGGTACACACCTCAGCATACTACTGCAGCACATCAGCACTACAGCGCTGGTATTCTGGTGCTAGATTTAAATACATAAATAACCAAATATAGGTACAATATATAAAAATATAAATGATACATAAACATATACAATATATACGTAATTTAAATACAGATCATTCATATACAAAAAAATCGTCTTATTTACAAGCACTTCATTGATATAAATATAACGCTAACTTTTGAAATTGGTTATTGCATCGATGGTCTAGTGGTTAGCGTATGCGGTCCTCTCCGCGAGGTCTCGGGTTCGATTCCCGGGTCAGTCAGTGTTATTTGTGCACTTTTTGTGAATTTTGATTATTTTTATAGCATTTAGCTATGCTTAGCAAATTATAATAAGAAACAGTTGAAAAAGATATGGGACCGGCAGGATTTCAACCTGCGACCTTACTGCACACCGGGTAGCCGCTCTTAGCCATCCAGCTACGGTCGCCTCTTACCGGCACTGTAAATTTCTCAACTGTATGATACGTCATTTCGTGACGTCACGTTCATCCATTTGTTCCTATCTAAGTAGGATAGTTTTGTGAATTGTGCCCGGTGGATCGCGATGGGCTCTTCCGCTATGCGCTGGAATTAAATATAACAGGTAAAGTGTGGGTGTTGTACACCTCTCCTCACCAAACTTACACTCCCTAATTTACCCCCTTAGAAACAAAATACAAATGTAAAACATATACCAGTTTTTAAGTTAGATCTCTAACTACACAACTGTAGAAACCGCATCCAATTCCATGCAGTAATTTTTGCGTAATGCCCGTACAAACATACAGACAGACAGACAAAAAATCTAAAAAATAGTTTTGGCTTCTACTACTGTTATTAAGATCCCTTGTATTTATGTTTCTTAAATATCATCAATGTACAGATTAAATATCGTCAGCGTCAATACCATAAATTGACGGCGTAAATTTCCACTAATCAATAAGTTGTGTACGTGAGTTTTTGTCAAAAAGCTGCGTAATTATTGTATTCATCTGCTAATTAATGTATAAAATATGATTTAAATAATTTATAATGTGATGACTAATGTTCAAAGAGGTGCTCACAACCTAAGTAAATTATTAATTACTAGCGACCCGCCCCGGCTTCGCACGGGTATATAATATATAGCCTATGTCACTCACTGAAAAAATGATTAAAATCGATCCAGTAGTTTGATTTATTCATTACTGCCCGTGGCCCGTACGCGTTAAATTTGGAGTAAAACAATTCCCCCTTTCTATGCATGTATTATACATAAAAACCCTCCTCTTGAATCACTCTATCTATTGGAAAAAACCGCATCAAAATCCGTTGCGTAGTTTTAAAGATTTAAGCGCACATAGGGACAGAAAAGGCGACTTTGTTTTATACTATATAGTGATGATTGTACGGTGTACTAGTAGAATAAGATCTAAATGTATCAAATTTGTGTTTCAAAGTGAATAAAGACCTTTTAAAACTAAGTAAACTAATGTACAGATTAAATTTACAATTTTATTATTAAGTGTAAATCTCTATTCTATACGCATAATAACTCTATAAAAAGCTCTGCCGGTGCCGTCCATCGGAAGTAGGCGTGGTGTAATATTGCGATGTGTCAGTTTGTTTATTACAAACACCTCTGAAACTGACTTCGCTGTTTCGTTCGTTTAGTGATTATATGCTCACCGTGAGGTTTCAGGTTTGATTCCCGGGTCATTTAAAAAGTAGGTATATTTTGAAGGCAATTTGCTTCGTTGGTGTAGTGGTTTCTGTATCATATCACCGCAAGGTCTCGAGTTCGATTCCTTGGCGGGAAAAGTGTTAATTGTCATTTTAATTATCAATAGCAGCACGGAGTTGCAATTGTGCTCGGTGGATGGCGATGGGTTCGACCCCTATCCCATGGGACTTGCACATAAGAGGTGAAGTGTGGGTGTTGTACACCTCTGCCACACCCTTCTGGGTAATATAGGCGTGATGTTTAATGTCTAACAATAGTCAAAACTGGCAAAGTGCGTGTAGGACCACGCGCACAAGTGTTCCGTAGTTTGTCATACAACATATTTTGGACTTAAAAAGGATTGTTTTTAAACAATTGACAACTGCCTCGATGGTCTAGTGGTTAGTTCCTCTTACCGTGAAACTGCGGGTTCGACTCCCGGGTCGGTCAAAGTGTTATTTTTTTTATTTTTTTTTTCTCTATACTACGCCCACAGCGAACGAACGTGTAGTCCACCTGATGGTAAGTGGAGTACAGCCCATCGACATCAACAATCCACAAAAGCAGATTATAGATGCGTCGCTGCAGCTGAGGACTACGGTGTTATGCCTCATGTGCCAGTAATTTCAGGGCCTGATCTCACCACCAAACCGGAACACAGTAATGGAAGCACTACTATTTGGCGGCAGGTTAAAGGTGAGACGGTGGTGCTACCGCCCTCGAGCTCATTCACAAGAGCTCTACCACCAGTAAAAAAAGTTTGTGAACTTTCCGTCCGGAAATTCACAATAGCAGCACGGAAAGGTGCCTGGTGGATGGCGATTAGTTCACCCTCTATTCCAGTGGACCTAAACATAAGAAGTGAAGTGTGGGTGTTGTACACCTCTGCCACACCCTTCTGGGTAATATAGGCGTGATGTTATGTTATGAATGTAACAACTTCATACATCACATTATTTTAAAAGGTTTTTGTATTATGTACGAACTACTCCAAGTAACTACATTATAAAACTGAAGCCATTACTCTTAATTGTTAACTAAGTCACCAAAAAATAATATTTTTAACATTTCATTTTAGTTACCACCTTGTCGGCATAGATAATTTACATGTTCATACAAAATTTCAGCTTTCTAGCAAGCTTCTTCTAGCAACTAACGGTTTCGACGCTATGCCACGGACAGACAGACTGACAGACAGACGGACTTGGCGAAACTATAAGTTTTGTGGTTAGAGTACCGACCAAACATCTGGGGATCTTCACAAATGAGGAATTTTGGCCGAGATTGGTGTTCCAGCGATTCCGGGGCAGCCTATCCGATACTGCGCGTCACATGTCGCCGACGCACGCGACGGAACGTGTGAATTAGTTAAAGTGTTATAATTAAGTTTATTTATAGCAATTATATTTTATTTGAATATTGTATTAGTGTATTATATATGGGCCATGATGCCTGAAAGTAACTACATTATAAAACTTAAGCCTAATTACTCTTGATTGTTAACTTAGTATAGTAACCAAAAATATATATATTTTCAACAATATATTTTACCACCTTGTCGGCATAGATAATTTACATGTTCATACAAAAAGGCAATGCCCAAAACTGTATCGCCAAAACCCATGCCACGAATATAAGATAGTAAATAATTTCCAGTTTTGTGTATGACAAATTATCTAGTAATAAGAGACATTACTTAAGCGGGATTTAATAAACAAAAGAGATTTTCTATTTAAACATGAAGGATGAACTAGAATCTAATTTTGTTTTGATAGAATTATCACGCTTTTTGCACTTGTTTACTAACTTTTTTCATGACATCCCAGCTTACTATGAAAATATCCGGCTTAAAATCAAACTTTCATAATATTTTACATACAATACAGCAGTTTTTATCTTGAGAAAGCCACGGAATAGATAGCACAGCAGCGATAAACAATCCCATAGTCGATTGGTCATACCCCTTTCAGCTTTCTAACACTAACGGTTTCGACGCTATGCATCGGACAGACAGACACACACATGGCGGAACTATAAGGTTTCCTTGTAGGTACTGTGGAACCCTAGACGGTCTCAAATTAAAAACCGATTGTACATCGTTTAGATATAAATATAAAAATACCATAGGTACTTATGAACACTATAAAAACACCGTGAAAGATACATAATGCCCGATCCGGATATCGAACCTGTGTTAGGGAGAGTTTATACTAGCTTTTAATTTTGTCGGTCGCCTCGCCGCTCTCCACTGCACTGGTGTTGTGGGTTCGATCTCCACGTAGGACATATCTTTGTGTGATTCGGAAAGATTTGTTCTGAGACTGAGTGTGCTTGTGTGAGTGAATGTGTGTATTTGGCCTTGTCATTGGGACCATTGGATAGTGTAATTGCTTCTGACGTTCTATCTTATGTAAAAAATCCAAATCCAAACACTTAAAATAGGGACAATTAATTACTAAAATATAAGGGCGTAAGATCCATGGCATTTTTTTTTTCAAGTTTTGTGAAAACAAAAAATATGTAGCAAAAGAGAGCTTAAAAACAAACTTTTCTGTCCATAAGGCACTCACGTAAACATAATAGTTTCGGAAATAAAAATATGTTTGTTTTGGGTCGCCACGGATCTCACTTAAAAAACCATGGATCTTAGGTAGCATATGAAATACGAGGCGGCATAGCTTAAAATTCGTTTATTTTAAAGAATATTAAACAAAATTGTAAATAAAACATCATTTGTCTAGTAATAATATTTTTATTCACTTAATCAGCAAAAACAAAATCAACAAAAGTTAGAATAATTATAAAAACGTGTTTAATTTTAACAAATAATCTCCAGTCTTTAATAAAAGTCTTTAAAATCACCCATATTCACTTAAACGTATTGATAAGCAATTATTATAATCATTTTATATTATGATTCTTATTAAAAAATAGGAACATTGACCTGAGACGATCCAAAATCAAAAAATCTCTTTCATCCTCAAATTTATTTTTAATTATTTTAATGTAAAGCCTGGAAATGTAAACCAAACTATCGCAAATTTTTGTTTATATATGTTTTGGTATAATAGTATAATAAAAACAATAAAAGCTACATGAAATTTAAATCATATTTTAACAGTCTTTAAGTTTGTAAAACAACCATGATTACTTACTAGACAACAATCACAATAATTATACGTAATTCTTATAAAAATAGCAACATCAATGGCGTAAACCTATCCTAAATCAACAAAAAACGATACATAACTCTCTATCAGTCTCATAATTACTCATAATTAATTTAACGTTAAACCTAGTAATCAAATTAAACTGGCTCAAATTTTTGTTTGTACCTTTTTGGTATAATAGTATAATAAAAACAATAAAAGCTACATGAAATTTAAATCATATTTTAAGAGTCTTTTAGTTTCTTAAACAACCATGATTACTTAGACAACAATCACAATAATAATACGTAATTCTTATAAAAATAGGAACATCCATGGCGTAAATCTATCCAAAATCAATAAAAAACAATTCTTAACTCTCTATTACACTTAAACATATTTATTGTTATTTACCATAATTTGACGTTAAACCAGGTAATATAAATCAGAACGGAACAAATTCAATTAAAAAATACGGAACTCGTCATCGGAATCTTCATTTAAACTGGGCGTTGCATAGTTCTGTATTCGATTGTGACGGAGTTGAAACTTTAGTCCAAAAACTATCATCAGGACGAATAATCTCATCCAAATTGGGATCATCATGGGTATTTATTTCGTCTTGGACGTAATAATCGCCAATGTGTTGTCCATGGACACATTTGACAGATGCAGTCGCACAGCTACCAAGGGAACAACTTAATTTCCTGAGGGTTATCAATTTTTTTTTACCTGCATGCCATACTGCTTGATGCACTTTCATCGTGCCTCTGAAGTTTGGCAGGACACGAGGAATCAAGAGGTCTTTCTCAAATATACTATAACTCTAAAAAACACTTTTATTAATTGACATCATTAGTAAATAGATAAATAGCAAGAACAGTGTCAGTCTACAAGGTAGTTAGTACCTTTGGCAGAACTCGCCAGCGTACACGACAAAGCTCCATGGCCGAAAACAAAGATCCGTGGCTTAAAACCCACGGATCTGCGCCCACGGATCTCACGACAATTTACATTTTAGGATATAACAATGAATCTATTAATAATATTATACATATTTTTACTTGAAAGTTTACTCAAGGATATAAGTATTCATGATCTTAAAGCATTAAGGTGAAACTATTTTCAACTACGTAGTAAAACAAGCTATGGAATGTATCAACCCTGTAGGACAAAAACGTGTAGTAGTCAAAGAACTCACCTAACTTTTTTTGCGCGAAACTGAGCGACACCACCTTTACGTCTGAGCACTGCCAGTAAACTGGCGATGTGTCGAACCAATCGCTAGATGCCTACCACGTTCGAACCGAATTTGGCTGCTATAGTTACGTCGCATGGTTGAAACGACGCCTGCCGTGTGACATGTTTTTGAATGACTATAGCTACTATAAGTTTTATTTTTTTATAACAGTTTGATTATAATAGGATAGCAGCACTTTCTAGGTATTCAAAAATATATGAATTAATATAAAGCTATAAGCGTAGACAAAATAAATCGCCATTACAAAGTACAGGTTACGCGTGTGACACGTAAAATTCAAGCTAAATCACCCCGTTTTCCAGTTTCAAATGGATTTTAAACCAATTTTCAGTTTTACATTGTTATTTTAATCAATAGGCCTCATTACTATAATAGTCAAGGAATCGTATGAGTGCTAATTAAGTTATGTATGTCTATTAGTATAGATAATATTACGATGTGACCGTCAAAATCAAGCTTCCCAGGAATCACCCATAAAAATATGAAAATTGACTATATTGCAATGATAATTATGATGAAATGAAACATAAAGTCTATAACCTCTAACGCAGTTGGAAGTGATGGTGTCAGCCGTAATATGATCCTTCCTATCCTTGACCAGTTACTTCCTGTCATCTCCCATATCCTCAATTTCTCTATCACATATGGCGTCTTTCCAGCAGCATGGAAGAGCGCCAAAATTACACCTATACCTAAAAAAAAGAACCCATCTACTTTCTCCGAGTATCGTCCCATCTCTATACTTCCCTTCCTATCCAAAGTCTTGGAACGCCTTATCCACACACAATTTAATTGTTTCCTTACCAAAAATAATCTCCTTAGTCCCTACCAATCCGGTTTCCGCCCAGGCCACAGCACCACAACTACCTTGGTTCATATTACGGAAGACATCAGGTCTGGTATGGAGGAAGGTAATCTGACAGTCATGTCCTTGCTCGATTTCAGCAACGCCTTCAATACCGTCGACTTTGAAGTTCTGCTCAACATATTGCGCTCTCTTAACGTATCTCCAATAGCAGTTGACTGGTTTCGTAATTACCTGCATGGCCGCCGTCAGTGTGTTTGTATCGAGGAGACTATGTCCTCTTGGTGCCTAACCACTGTCGGTGTGCCTCAGGGTGGCGTTTTATCTCCTCTACTCTTTGCGGTTTTCATAAACTCAATCACTTCTCAACTTACTTCTTCCTACCACCTATATGCTGACGACCTTCAAATTTACTCCCAAGCTCCTTTGGATAAACTGCCTGATGCCGTGAAGGAAATAAATGATGACTTAGTTAAGATCTGCAGCTGGAGTAAGTCCTATGGCTTACTTATTAATCCAACGAAGACTCAGGCGATGGTTGTCGGCAGCCCTAGGTTAATATCGCGAATAGATTGGTCGCTTTTGCCTTCTATTTCTTGTGAAGGAACCACTATACCGTACAGCGATAAAGTTAAAAATCTAGGCATATTTATCGACAGATGTTTATCCTGGGGTCCTCAACTCCAAGAACTCAGTCGTAAAATGTTTGCCTCGGGGGGGTCCCTGCGAAGATTACGCAATTTTCTTCCTATAGCTACGAAAACTACGCTAGTGCAGTCCCTTCTATTTCCTATCCTTGATTATGCAGATGTCAGTTATCTAGACCTCACCGAAGACCAACTTAATAAACTTGAGCGCCTTCAAAATTTTTGTATCAGATTTATATTTGGTTTGCGCAAATATGATCATGTTTCTGCTTTTCGTGTTAGGCTCAAGTGGTTACCCATACGCCTTCGCCGGAATGCTCATATACTGTCCCTTTTGTATAATATTTTATTTAACCCGTTAACACCCCTTTACCTTAAAAAACGTTTCAGTTATTTGCATGACACCCACACGAAGTTTTTGAGGTCATCTGAGAACCAGAGATTAAAAATGCCTGAACATTCCACATCATTTATGGACAAGGCCTTTACAGTACAAGCTGTCAGATTGTGGAATGCGCTGCCGGCTAATGTGAGAGGTGCAAAATCACTGCCAGTTTTCAAGAGAATGGTACATGCACACTACTTGTCCACAACAAAATGATATCCCTACAGTTTATTTGCTTTATTTATTTATGTGTCGTTTCTCTTAATTATGCTACACATCTATATTTATTTTTGAAATATTATATTTATTACCATTATTTATATTATATTGTTATGTATTTATATATGTACTATTTATTTATATACGTATTAGTACAGTATTACTATATATTATTAATTATGTGTAATTTGATTAGCTTTGTATTATTAAAGATATTAAACAGTATAGTTTTTAGTTTTGCCCATCTTTATACACCGCGCGCTCCCCTAAATTCACACTTTTTTAAAATTTCTTTCCATCCAATGGTTGCCTGGAAGAAATTGCCACAAGGCGATAAGGCCGCCAATTGTATTACCATACCATTACGTGTATTATATCTTTTCTATTGTTTTGTGTTTGGTGTACAATAAAGAGTTTTATTATTATTATTATTATAAAGAGCATTTTTAAATTTGTATGATCGACATTTGTATGATTTATTTGTATGGAATGACAAGCGAGAAATTACTATGCTAGTGTATATTCCCTCTTATGAATCATACAATTTATTCACAGTTCATTAAGTATATAATTTTAATAGCTTTATGGTATAATGTGTAATTAGCTTGTTAACGAGTTCAAGGGTGATTGAATGAATGAACGATATTGTGTGTAGTTTTAATTTAGTTTTTTTTTTGGCGTGACGTACACAACGAGTCCCTACGTCCGGCGCACCCTGGGCAATTCGCGAGTTCTCCAAAGCGAATTGGCTAATCCTTTCACCACGATGGCAAGTCAAAATAAAATTTGACTCAGCCATCGACACGACGAAGAAGAAGACTGATCCATAGACAAAGCATCATTCGGGGACGCCATGTCAAGTCACTCCCGATCGACCGACTGCTCCAATTCATGGAGGCTATTGGCCTAAAGGAGTGTGTATAATGATGCTATAATCACAATAGACCCACGGAGGTCGACGTGAACACCCAAAGCCTCGTCCCAACAATAATAATAATAGTATAATTTGCTAAGCATAGCTAAATGCTAAAAATCTTATATATAAAATTCTCGTGTCACAATGTTAGTTACCTTACCCCTTCGAAACGAAATATTATATGCATATTCAGTAGGTCTGAGAATCGGCTACTATATATTTTTCATACCCCTTAGTGATAAAGGTTGTTCATTCCCTTAACATTTTTTTTTTTATTTTTGGACGAATATGGCATTAAAAAATACATACAACCCAAAATTTTTACTCTTTTATCACCAACCCCTATTTTTTAATAGCCACTTTAGTAATTTAATCATTTTTCATCCCGCTCGATAACTGATCAATTTTCGTCTCTTTTATAAATGTTTTTCACTCTATTTTGATTAAAATTTCCCTGAGCTTATGGCAAATCTATTTTTTTTTTAATAAATTTATTTATATGGCAAAACAACGTTTGCGGGTCAGCTAGTAATTAATAGAATTATGTGTAAAATACCTTTAACCATTTAGCTCCAATTTCGCACCAGACTTATAAAACAAAGTATTTTTATTGTTTCCAAATTAAGATGGGAACAGTTTTTGTTGCTGTGATTGGTAAGTGTTAACTACAGCTTAACTGTCAGTTAATGAATGTAACGAATGATTAATATTAGTAAACTAAACTGCCAAGATTGCGCCGTGACGGTTCTGGATTGGCCCTTTGTACTGGTGAGTTGAAAACTGTTAGTAATAATGTGTAATGATAATACGAAAAAAAACATTTTAAAGGTATCAGCAAAATATTTTTCAACTCAGCAGCTGGAAAAGTCAATTTTGCTGCGAGTCATTTTAGTGAGCAATTAGCTATTTTGCTTCGAGTTTTGCTTTTGCTTGAAGCACAGTTTTTTTTTATTGTGTTCTTTAAAAACAACTCTATTGCCTCCTGTAACCTTACAGTGTCTGTTGGTAACATCAAATTATTTTTAACCTTAGCAGCTTGTAAAGTCGGTTTTTGTTGCATGAAAACAGTGAGCAAAGCTCAATTTTGTTTCGAGTTATTTCAGTGATTAAAACAGAAGGTTGTGGCTTAGGTGTACAAAACCAACACTTCACCTGTTAAATTTAGATCCCATGGGATTATGCGCCTATCGCCATCCACAACCTAACTCCGTGCTGATTTTTTTTTTATACTACCCCCACAGCGAACGAACGTGTAGTCCACCTGATGGTAAGTGGAGTACAGCCCATGGACATCAACAATACACAAAAGCAGAGAGAGATTGGAGAATGCCACTAGGCATTAAGTCCGCCTCTGTACTTATATATGTGCAAAAGTTTAAATAAATAAAATAAAAAGCAGATTATAGATGCGTCGCTGCAGCTGAGGACTACGGTGTTATGCATCATGTGCCAGTAATATCTGCTGATATTGTGAATTCCCTGATCCAATGGAGCATCGAACCCAAGACCTCGCGATTAGGGGCGCATACGCTAACCACTACACCATCGAAACAGTTAAATCAATCAAAAAAAAAATTATAACGCTTCTCTCCACACATATCCATCCAATCAGGCATTGTAGTACATAATGACCGGTGTGAAATCATTCGATGCCCACAATTAGTTACTATTGTGATATAACACAGCTATTCGTCTCGCCTTTACAATTTGTTAATCGTCGTGTTGAAGGAGAGCTTTTGTGAATGAGATTGAGGGAAAGCCTTTTAACTTTTATTTTCCGTTATTATAACTTGACTTTATCATTCTGGTCCCTATATGTATTTCTATGTCTTTATAATAGCAGCCCTGTATCTAATACATGTCCCACTGCTGGGCTCGGGCCTCTTCTCATGATGAGAAGGGTTTGCGGATTGGTAGACTTCACACGACCTCGAGTATTTTTAAGGCACTCTCAGGCATGCAGGTTTCCTCACGATGTTTACCTTCACCGTTAGAGAAATATGCGGCAGAATAGCTTTGTCCGGATAGCTAACAAGACCCTTAATGATGCAAGCAAATTACATGATGTTGATATATTTAATGCAAACCTGGAGTCTTGAGACAGGTGCTAAGTCGTGATTTCTTTTTTCAATATCAAGGTGTTTGCAATGGATATTTCTGAAAAAAGATAATATATTATAGTGATATAGCCATCTGCAGTTAGAATCATATACCTATTATACTAAGAAACAGTTGAAAAGGATATATGGGACCGGCAGGATTTGAACCTGCGACCTTACTGCACACCGGGCAGCCGCTTTAGCCATCCAGCTACGGTAGCCTCATACCAGAACCCTAAATTTCTCAACTGTATGATACGTCATTTCGTGACGTCACCTTCATCCATTTGTTCCTATCTTAAGTACAAACCAACATGGCAAAGTTACATTCAGCACAAATGTTGTGAAGAATGAACGCGTACATTATTTTAACTTCTACCTAATTGATTAATTTTTATAGCATTTAGCTATGCTTAGCAAATTATACTAAGAAACAGTTGAACTATTTTCAATAGAAACATCTGTACACACCGCCTTTCCCTGCTTACCCCATGACTGAGTACAATATTATAGTACACAGATCAATTACGGACAGACAGACAAAAGTTAAACGCTATTAACTGTTCAGGTATGCACTTTCATTCAACGAAGGGCTGTCTATCACACCGAAGTGTACCTGAAAATATTTTTATACGGTTTATTTATTTATTTATTTATAGGATGCCCAAAATACACTAGACACCAATAATAATTACATTCACAGTGAGAAAGCAAAGTTTTGCCTCAATTAGAGGAGACCACAGCGTCTACATTAATAAGTACAGAAATTAAAATTTAAAATATATAAATAATAAAATACATGAAAAAACAGACAAACTTAAAACTTACATATCATAATATATCATATTATATTGTAATTAGGAGTAGAAATAGAAATTAAAATGAAAATTAATAATTGAAATAAATAATT
This sequence comes from Hypena proboscidalis, assembly GCA_905147285.1. NCBI lineage: Eukaryota > Metazoa > Arthropoda > Insecta > Lepidoptera > Erebidae > Hypena > Hypena proboscidalis. Next base: position 2,073,764 of record LR990153.1, read on the forward strand.
AATTCAAATAGTCGTAAACAGATTGCATTTCATTTTTTTTTTAAGTAAACATGTAAAAGCGGCCATGGCGCAATGGATAAGGCATCGCTTTTACGATCACGAGGGTTAACATGAATACTAGTAATTTGTGTTTGTAAATTACTAGTAATTAAAAAAACGTAAAATAATGTACAGTCGGACCACGAGCTCCCTAGGCAGGGCACACTTCTACACAAATATGTGTGAATAACGTATAAATAGTGTAAAAATATAATAGATAAATTATATATGCGAAAGTAAGCTCTAATGGAAACAAAATAAAGATATTATTGTGATTCATTTTGAGTTACATTAATTGCAATGTTAAGTAATCTTTATTATATTTTATTTAAAGTTTATTTTTGCACAGATGTTCTTTTAATGCTTACCTACACACATTATTGTCTACCGTTACTCATTTCAACACTCACACAAACAAAACAGTCGCCCCAGACACAGAGACAGATTTTATGTAAATAATTCATTTGAATCTTTATATGGTGCTCAATAAAGCTTATATTCGCAAAAATATAATTGACCTATTTTTTTCCGGTTTCTACTCTCTTACAAAACGTAAGCAACTATTTTGCCACAGTTGTTGTAAATCGCGATCTAAACTTTAATCGCGTTATGATAGTGTTTGAATCTACCCTCATTATGATTAATTATTTTAGTTTGTCATTGGTAATGAAATTGCATCTACTGACGAAACTTATTAGCTACGGACTGTTGTGCCATACCTTAGATCTTATAGATTGCATACTCGTTTTTTGTTTAATTACTTATACAATATAAATAATAGTCACCTAACTACGCTATTGAGAGCGGAAATATTGTTCTGCATCAACAAAATATTTCAATTAGTGAATTTGCGAGACGTCTAAACATTTCGGTAAGTGATCCAAATTTATATTTTAATTTTAAGTATGTATTATATTTTTATAAAGTGGATTTCGTTATTTATCTTCAAATTATTGTTTACAGGGGAGAACTGTGCAGTTGTGGGTCCACCGGTATGCAAACTTTGGACACAGATCCTCGTCGGCCTGGCCCACAGGCTATTGCCTATACCGATGCGAGTTCGTGGCACAAAGATGTGGTGGCCACCCATATATGGCTGATTCATTTGCTTGCCCGGTCTACTGCGATTACACCATGGTGTTTGTCTTCGAATTGTCCGAAACCATTTGCGTGCTACGTGATTAAGATGTTCCAAACCAGCACAGAAGATAATACTGTCTAATCGTCATCGCCAACATAGAATAAGCTTTAAAGGAATTTTTGGATTTTGACTGGTCTTAAAATGTAGTTATTATAAGTGTATATTACATTTAGTGATTAAAAGTGTTTTAAGTTTGATAAGGATGGAAACAGCATTTTGTGGAGAAAGCCAGGTGAGCATTAAAGTGAAAAATTACCTCAAGAAATCAGGGCCATTAATATTGTTCTATTTAAGAAACATCTAAGGACCTTTTTGATAAAAAAATGCTACTATACCTTGAACGAATTTTTAAATGACAAAATACATTATACCTCATAGTGTCATCAAGTGGTAGGACAATTGTATTAACTATTTTGTATATTGTATTGATTGTAAATAATTGTAGTAGTTGCCCCGGTGACCTCATTGAAATAAGGGTAAAATATAATACCAGTCAAGGTTACATAGACAATTTAAAAGAGGTAATGTGTAATAATAGTCTAATACCAAGTAAGGAACCAATAAGTGATTGATGTTATTGTTAATGAGATTAGAAATTATGATACCTCAATAATTTTTAACTAACTAACATGTTTATTCATATCATCTATACATACTTACTTGGTATGGCAATAAACCGTCCATCCATATCATACTTATTATAAGGATTATTAAATACATTATATTATTATGTTATTGTAAATGAGATAAAAAATTATGATACCTTAATAATTTCTAACCAACAAACATGTTGATTAATATTACTTATCGTTTACCTACTTACTTAGTATTATATGGCGATAAAGCGTCAGATGGTGTTTATATTATTAAATACAGTTGACACAGGAAATTGTTTTATTTTTTGTTTTTGTCTTATTAATAACTTTTTTTCTATTTGCTGCTCATTAACTTTGCATTGCAATTATTTCCTTACTTCATTACTATTAGGAGAAATATCCTTAACAAATAATCTACAAGTAAAATAAATCAGATACAAAACAATAAAATTAACAAAAAGAATATTGTTCCCACTTGGTTTAGAACTCAATTCAACGCAATAAGCTACAAGTAAAATAAATCAGATCACAAAAAGAATATCTCGTTTCCTCTTGGAATAGAACTCGATTCAACCCATTCCCATATAATTATAACCGACTCGTTATGTTAACGACTCGGCTATTTGTGCTTATAATATGAATTGCAAAATATACTTTCTTGTTCAATTACAATTCTAATAATACATGTTTTGGAATAGTATGCAATTGTGTGAGTGAAGAAATGTGTTATAGGTGGAGTATTTATGCGTGTAAGTAAGTAATAATACACTAGTTATACGTTACTCACACAAGCTTATAATAGTAGTGTGGCCTGCATAACGAACTCTTTGGCCGACGAAAATTTCTTATATGATTACCAAGTAACAGTTAGAAAGAAAGATAGAAAAGCAGTTCGGTGTAACACACATCCACATCATTACGCCACATCACAACGCGGACAAGCAGAGCCTCAATTACATTTGTTATAGAAATATAATTAATAGCTTATATTGTTCAGTTTTAATTGTTCACATTCCACTCTTTGTAAGTGGGACAGTTGATTTGTTAGCCTTTGGATGGTGGTAGAGCTCTTGTGAACGATGTCTCACCTTTAACCTGCCCTCGAATAGTCCCTGAAAGGGCCTGAAATTACTGGCACATGAGACATAACATAGTCCTCAGATGAAGTGACGCATCTTCAATTTGCTTTATAACTAAGGGCTGTAGTTATAAAATAAAGTGCAATCACGCATATCTATCAAAATGGTTCTGGCACATGTGGAGTAGTGTTTGAAGTGTTCGCCTCGCCGCTCTCCACTGCACTGGTGTTGTGGGTTCGATCCCCACATGGGACAAATCTTTGTGTGATTAAAACCTCTTTATAATTTTCTTTCTTCATTTATTGTTATTTAATAAATATATATGTATGTATACTTTAATATATTATTATATTATGTTTAAGTTATTTATATATGTATATATATGTACTAGGATGTAAATTATGTAAACGGATTTAGTTATATTTATCTTTGGTACTTTCCTCTTAAGTTGTACACTTATCTTGCCCTCTATGGCATCATCGTCTCCTCTATTGCTCTAGGTTTGCTGGAAGAGAACTCAAGCACTGAGTTAAGCTCGCCTTTGGTATTCAATTACTGTTTTATGAATATTTCAATGTAATCTTTTGTGTACAATAAAGTATTAAATAAAATAAAGATTTGTTCTGAGACTGGGTGTGCTTGTTTGAGTGAATGTGTGTATTTGGGATTGTCGTTGGGACCATTGGATAGTGTAATTGCTTCTGGCGTTCTATCTAATGTCAAATCTAAAAAATCCAAATTTATTAATTTATTTATGGCAGAGGTATATAATATACCTCTGCCATGAATAAATTAATAAATTTTTACTACATAACCCACACTTTACCAGGTTACAATGTGTGACAGAGTGTGAGCCTATCGACATACACTAGGCACAATTCAAACTCCGTACTGCTATTGAGTAAAACCCCAAATAACATTTTTGCCGATCGAACCTAAGACCTGCATACACTAACCACTAGACCAACAAAGTAGTTAGTAGTGAATAATTAAATACCCATAAAGTGGTGTTATCCACATTTCTCTTGTAATATTTAATGACGTAATAAACCAAATATAGATGTCGCTCTAGACGGTTAGAGAGTCGTCTGTCTGTTATGTTTGATGTCAGTTGACAGGTCGGAGGAATTTACACCTAACGATTTTTTTACAAATAGTAACATGATTATTCCACCGTGGGGTCTCGGGTTTGATTCCCGGTCGGACAAAAGCGTTATTTTTTCAAAAATTTGAGAACTGGTCTGAATCGCGTAATTATTTTAAAGGTAAATAAATAGCTATGCTCGACGTTTCGAATGACTTGCATCATTCTTGGTCACGAGCTGACTACTGAAGCTCAGCGTCGTCTCCGTGAAGCGCGGATATTGTCCACTACTCTCACTTGGTCGTCACAATTTTTATTTTTATTTAGTTCGGAACCGTCGGTAGTTCGACACACAATACTAACGGTATCAGATGGTTTACGCGTAACATTTGTTCGCCGAACACTGCACTTTTAACGTCGAGCAAAGGTGTTTATTTACCTTTATAATAATTACGCGACTCAGACCCGTTGTCTAATTTTTGAAAAATGTTCTCAAATCGCGAAAGTTTAAAAACATAAAAAGCGTTATTTGGCAATAGCAGTACGGATTTGGCATTGTGCCCGGTGTATGGCGATAGGCTCAGCCTCTATGATTTACAGATCAACATAACAGCAAATCCAATGCAATAAACTACCGCAAATATCCATTCTATTATGTCCATCCTAAGGTTGCCTGGAAGAGATCGCGTCAAGCGATAAGGCCGCCCTTTGTACATTATAGTTTTAAGTACCTATTTTTTTTGTATGTTTTTTAAAAATTTGATGTGCAAATAAAGTTTTCTCTATCTCTATCTATCTATAACAGGTGTAATGTGGGTGTTATACATCCCTCCCATACCTTTTTGGGTAATATAGGCGTGATGTTATCGAGTATATCGTGACGTATCTACAATATTAAAGCATATTCAAATAAACTATGTCTAAACATCAGATGAACTGGCACCTCGTTTTCTACATTAGTTAGTCTTACTGGTGGTAGAGCTCTTGTGAATGAGCTCGAGGGCGACAGCACCACCGTCTCACCTTTAACCTACCGCCAAATAGTAGTGCTTCCATTACTGTGTTCCGGTTTGGTGGTGAGATCAGGCCCTGAAATTACTGGCACATGAGGCATAACACCATAGTCCTCAGCTGTAGCGACGCATCTATAATCTGCTTTTGTGGATTGTTGATGTCCATGGGCTGTACTCCAATTACCATAAAAAAAATAGTTGCATAAATAAGTCTACTAAAACTAGATCTTTTAATTTTTTTTACATTAAATAGAACGCCAGAAGCAATTACATTATCCAATGGTCCAAATACACACATTCACTCACACCAGCAAACCCTGAAATCTATGCGAATCACCCAAAGATTTAATTTTGTCTCGAACCCACAACACCAGTGCAGTGGAGAGCGGCGAGGCGACGGCTTAAACCACTACACCACACGTGCAGACATACATACATACATCGTTGTCTTCCTCACTCTTTTCACTACTCACAATTTTGCAACAAAGCTTATTTTAGAGATTAGCTTGATTATTATTATTATTTAGTACTTAGTTAGATTTTAATCTGATTCTAAACAGTTGGATTAAAATTAATCTAAGCCCCGGTTATTCAAATCATTGTAATTAGTATAATTTATTTTTACTTATAATTTATTTTTATATCGTTTGTTTGTAATATTTTGACGTGTTCAAGCGCCTCCTGGGACCTATGAAAATAAATGATTTGAATTTGAATTTGAATTTATCAATCCCGTGTCGTGCCCGTCTCGTGTCATATAAAGTGCGCTCAAGCATCATCCATACCCAGTTTTGGCGTTAAAATGATTTAGCTGAACACAGTCTTCTAAAATTTATGAATGTACGGCCCAAAATAGTCTACCAACACATCTTGAGCTCTCAATTACTATCAGATAATTCATCAGAGAGTTCAAGTTATATTGGTTAGTGTCTCCTAAGTGTTTTTTTCTTTTTTGATTTCAATCGTTTACGGGGATCGTTACAGTCACGGGTTATATTTGGGAGTTTTTAGTTGGCAATTAAAATGAAATGCGATCAAATAATGGGTTGCTATTGATAAAATATGTATCTCTATTAATATTTTTTGCTGTAAGTGGAGAACTTACAGCTAAAATTATTATTAAAAGTGTAAAAAAATTCGTTGGACAAGCGCGCACGCTCACGGTGAAGCAAAACATCGTGAGGAAACCTGCATGCCTGAGAGTACCTAAAAAGTACTCGAGGGTGTGTGAAGTCTACCAATCCGCACCTGGAAAGCGTGGTGGACTGTGGCCTAACCTTTTTCATCATGAGAAGAGGCCCGTGTTCAGCAGTGGGACAAGCATTTATGTATACAGAGCTGCTATTAATAATTTCTCTTAGGTCCAAAATTTATTTTTGTTTATTTTATTTGTTTATCATTACAGATATTAGAGGACACAAATGTGGGTGTTGTACACCTCTGCCACATCCTTCTGGGTAATATAGGCGTGATGTTATGTTACGAGTCAGATTCAAACGTACTACAAATTAAAAATTAAAAAAAAATAATATGTTACCACAATTTTCCTAGAACGAAAATATTGTACAAAAATATTATTATCACTCCATATTTTACAAATGGGCCCTGAAATGTAAAATTGCAAAAATAAGTTCACAACATCCTGAATTTTTTCTCACAAAAAATTGCGAAAACCTTTTATTAAATAGAAGATTAATGAAGTTAGGAACTTGACCTTCATTTTAGCACAATACGGGGAAAATGTAATGAAAATTTGCGTTTCATACCCTACTAGATGACGAGATATATTTTCTTAGCAACATTTTTTTTTCTTTTTTTTTAAATATTAAAATGAAAAAAGATGATCAACGCAACGCACAGGGGTGCATGAAAGGAGCCTCCCCGAGTGACGTACACAACGATTTCGTACGTCCGGCGCACCCTGGGCAATTCGCGAGTTCTTAAAGCGAATTGGCTAATCCTTTCACCACGATGGCAAGTCAAAACCTAGACCAGTCAGTTAGTCCACTCTTAGTGCCAGCTTTGCGCGTGGTCTCCATCAACATCGAGGGGTTTTCGCGAAACAAATCAGAAATTCTTGCTGATCTGTGTCGCAAAACGCAGTGCCATATTCTATGTGTGCAAGAAACCCATAGAGATCACGATCAAAGTCGGCCATACATCCCCGGACTGACGCTTATCGCCGAGATCTGTCACCCGAAGCACGGTAACGCAGTGTTTGTTGCTCCCGGCGTAAGCTTAAAATCCACCAAATGCTCAACAATAAACACTATAGAAACCATCACAGTAGATACTGGAAGCTGCACTATAACATCTGTGTACAAACCACCTGGTGCACCCTTCCAACCCATTGAAAACATAAGTGGCAGTAACCACATTATCATCGGTGATTACAATAGCCACGGTACAAATTGGGGCTATAGCGAAACAAACGAAGATGGTCGAGCAGTCGAAAACTGGGCGGAAACAAATGACTTGGTTTTGATCCATAGCCCTAAAGACCCGGCCTCATTCAACAGTGGCCGTTGGAAACGTGGCTACAACCCTGATCTTTTGTTTGTGAGTGCAAACATCAGTGCTCAATGCATGAAAACTGTTTGCCAGCCAATTCCTCGCACCCAGCATAGACCAATAATGTGCTCAATCGAATCCGTGATTCAGCCCAAAATAGTACCCTTTCTACGCCGATTCAATTACAGGAAAGCTAACTGGGACCTTTTCTCTAAGACCATAGACGAAGCTGTTGTAGAAATTTTACCGATCCCGCAAAACTACGACCAATTTGCCAGCTTAGTCTGTAACTCATCCCGTAAATACATTCCTAGAGGCTGCCGTTCATTTTATATTCCAGGCCTTTCAAACGAATCGGCCCAAATTCTGAAACAATATGAAACCCAGTACACCAGGGACCCCTTTGCAGAGACCACCATAGCACTGGGAGAAAAGCTGTTAGCAGAAGTGAGTGAAAGTCGACGAGACAGATGGATGGAAACTGTCTCAAACATCGATATGACTCACAACAGCAAAAAAGCGTGGAGTACCATTCGGAATCTTACCAACGAAGCACCATCGGCTAAGTCACCAAGCCAAGTAACAGCCAATCAGGTAGCCCATCAACTGATTATGAACGGCAAGCCACAGCACCGACTGCCACGAATCCCCAAGTTGAGCTCTATCGTACCAACAGACCATCCAGACGACAGCATGAGCAAGCCATTTGTTTTGGGGGACATAATATTAGCTATTAAAGCTCTTAAATATGGCAAAGCGTCTGGGGTGGACAACATATGTACAGAACAACTTAAACACCTGGGACCAGTGGCTGTGTCATGGCTTTTACAACTTTTTAACACCTGCCTCTCCTCTGCTAAAATCCCACGTATTTGGAGAAAAGCGAAAATCATAGCACTCTTAAAACCTGGCAAATCTGCAGATGAACCCAAGAACTTCCGTCCTATATCGCTACTCTGTCACACTTACAAACTCTTTGAAAGGCTACTTCTAAGTCGCCTCTCTCCTCGTGTTGACCCCAAGTTGATTCCTGAACAGGCTGGGTTTAGACCGGGAAAATCCTGCAGTAGTCAAACTTTGAAATTGGTTCAACACATAGAGGATGGATATGAGACCAAGTCCATCTAAACGGAGAAACAAGTCGTTGGAGATCACAAAAAAATGGCTTACCCCAGGGCAGCGTGTTGGCCCCTTTGTTGTTTAACATCTATACCAACGATCAGCCATCTTGCCCACAAACACACCGGTTCCTTTATGCTGACGATCTGGCTCTGACTTCACAGTCTACAACGTTTGAAGAGATCGAAACCAATCTGACAGCAGCACTAGACAGACTAAGTCAGTACTATAAGGAAAATGCCCTTATACCTAACCCGGCTAAAACATTATCATGCGCATATCACCTTCGCAATAGACAAGCAAATCGGAAGCTTAACATCTCATGGCAAGGAGTGGCCATCTCCCATAGCGACTCACCTAGGTATTTGGGAGTCACCTTAGACCGAACTTTGACGTTTCGGCATCATTGCGAAAACGTAAGGCAAAAGGTGACTGCCCGAAATCACCTATTGAGGAAACTCACCAACACCAAATGGGGTGCTTCTCCTCAAATCCTTAGGGTTACTGGGCTGGGACTGTGCTTCTCTGCAGGAGAGTATGCTTGCCCGGTGTGGTGTCGATCATCCCATGCAAAGCTGGTGGATACAGCACCAAACGACACATGCCGGATAATTACGGGCTGCCTTAGGCCGACTCCTGTTGATATGTTGTATCCACTAGCCGGCATCGCCCCTCCTAGAATCCGTAGAGCGGTAGCCAGCGGCTCAGAGAAAACTCGAATGGACGAGGATTCCAGACATCCTATGCACGGTTACTCTGCTGTTCCACAGCGACTTATTAGTAGGAAAAACTTTAACCGATGTGTCGCGCCCATTTCCAACTCGATTTCCCAAGCCAGATGTGACATGTGGCAGGCAGAAAGCGTCTTGCCCGAACCTTTCGTCCCAATTTCCGAAGCCTTACCTACTGGCCACGAACAATCAAGACCGGTCTGGAAATCCCTAAATAGACTCCGCACGCAAGTCGGGCGAAGCAAGGAGAACCTTGTCAGATGGGGATATCTGGTTGACACTAATATAAATTGCGAATGTGGAGCAATACAATCAATGGCCCACCTTACTGACTGTCCAAAATGCCCTACCACCTGCACAAGAGAGGCTCTCATGAACGCCGATGAGAGCGCCATAACAGTGGCCACTTATTGGGCCAATAAAATTTGACTCAGCCATCGACACGACGAAGAAGAAGAACGCAACGCCCGAAAAGGGGCTACTAAGTTAATAAGATCTGTTGTCTTATTACTATTTACGTTGATTGCGATTGAATTAGATTCATTTCTAATTTGTATCAAACTTGACGTTAGAATCTGATTCATAATTATAACTTACATAATAAACTTCACCTTTTATGTATAAGTCTCATGGGATTTCTTTCCCATGGGATATCCTATGCCACAAGTGTATGGAAAAGATGTAATTATACAACATCCACCATCCATAGTTCACCTGTAGGGATAGGGGGTGAGCCTAACGCCATCCACCGGGCACAATTCCAACTCCGTGCTTTATGCATCATCTTTCCAACGATTAGAACAGAATCCTGTCAAAATATGTTCGGATATTCTGTCTGAATCTCATGACGATTGATGGACTCTGAACTGGATAGAATTTTTGTAGATGCGTCGCTCTATCTGAGGACTACGTTGCTATGCTTTATGTGTTTGTAACTTCAGGTCCTTCAAAATCTCACCACCAAATCGAACACAGTAATAAAAGCACTGCTATTTGGCGGCAGATGAAAGGTGAAACGGTGTTGATTCCGCTATCGAGCTCGAGCTTTTTATAGACGTATAGGTGAAATCAAGCATTTAAAATCTAGGCGGTAGTAAAGTTGGCTAAGCTGAACTTCATTGACCAATCGACGCCACCGCACTCGAGCGTGACCAATTAGAGCAAGCGCTTGATCCGTGACATTTCATTTGTGACCAAATTCTCAGCCGCCTAGATGTTTGATCTCATATTTTACACCACGGGCGGCAACTACTAGTTATCTACCTATAACAAAATTTCGAAACGCAGTGTCAAATAATTTTATTTTATTAATCCATGCTATTCCAATTCAGTAAAATCGCCATAGATCCCTGTTCCGTTTCAATTTACATCGCTGTTATTTAAAAATAAACAACATAACTTATCCGGTAACATCTAACATGTAAAACGGAAATTTTACTTTTGTAATTTGATTCGGTGACATCAAAAGATCTATCCTGTCTATTCCCGGCCGCCATTTTCAACATCTGTCAAATTGTGGCGCGAAAATATTGTAATTTATAATGCTATTTCTGTTCGAGAGCTTTGTGTTTTGAAATAAAACGTTGAACGGTTTAGGCTATTATCATCGTGCCCATTCTAGTGAACTAGACTACGTATAAAGGAATCACAAACGCCATAGCATAATATATATATTTTTTTGAGATCGTCTTGTCAATGTATCATAAATTTTTTCATGTAGGTATATTTATAAGCTTCTTTAGACGTTTACCATCAGGCGAGCAGGACAGACTTCATACAATCTAAAATACTTAACTTTTATATTAAAATTCAAATTCTTTTAGTTATTTGCTAAAAGGTGAATTTCAAAGGTAACATTTAGTACTGCACATTGCCCATTTTATTAATATAACTTACAAATATAAAATAAACTTATCAACTAAGAATAATAATTAAAAATCTAAACAACACAACATAACAGACTAGATAGAAAAACTGCGACCGGCGAAGCGCACATGATGAGTTAACGGGTGATTAGATCACCTTGCAGATTGACCATACCAACTCGGTTATAATCACTGTAAGCTTATTTGTTGCTAGCAACACTTTTCTACACGTCATGAATGTCAATCAACGTCACTTACGTCAATCTTGTCAAAATCGAAACACGTCAACGAATTGTATTCAGTGCGTGTTTTTAAGAAAATAAACCTGTTAAAATAATATTTTATCCTAATAATGGTTTACACGACAATGGAGGGATCACTCTTTGTAAGTGTCACTTTAAAACTATAGATAGGACCAATAGATTTTAGCTATTACTCGTGGCAAGAATTTGAGACCGACTATGCCGAAACATTTACTTATTTTGGTCGTTATTCAGTCTGTAATGATAAATAGAACTAATACTGCATCCTAGATACACTATTCCTTGTATATTTGAAATATTTCAGTTTTCAAAATACCTCCAGTTAATTAATAATTGAATTTTATCATGAAAGGTTTCCATCCCTCAATTCACATACTTAGTTTAATTCTTTTTCATAATTTAGACACACTGTTGGTTGTTTGTTCTACCCTTGATATATAGTTTAAGATGTAGGACTTCGAAATCCATGATTAAAGCCATTTGAACAGCATATAATACAAATTACACTTCATTTTTGTCATTTATCTTCCCAATATCATACACCAACTTATAGATGTTGTTGGTAATCATAATTTGCTTGTAAGTTATTCTTTTTTATATATTGTCTTTGCTATCATCCTTTAATTTGGCAACAGACCTTGCAACAAGAATTCAGAAATTAGACATCAAATCATTTATTTCCATGGGCCCAGACGATGCTTGAATGTGTCTAAACTACCCAAGTAGCACGTAAGTGTCGTCAGAATCAATTATACAGCCAATATAGAACTTAAAGTGTTATAAGAGACGTATAAGAGAGTCAGGAAAGGTAATAAGCGTTATAAGAGTGTTACAATCCGCTATTATACAGCTCAGCTGTATATAGGCTTTATTATGGTATCTGCGTACACTTAAGGTGTTATATCGGAATATTACAACTCTACTATACAGCTTTATTAATTGTGTAACACTCCAAGCTTATTTCTACGGCTAAAGCTGTATAAAGGCTGTATTATAGTGTTACTTGACACTTGTTGCTGTACAAAGGCATATGCTAACTCCATTATAACACTAGTTTTTATGGTGTAATTTAACACTCTTATAAGTATTAAAGCTGTAATAGTTACTTCTAAGAGAGTATTATAGAACTTAAAAGATAAATGACAGCTATAGTACAGCTTTAGTCTGTATTATTGACGGAGACGTCAAATCAATGTCGCAGTCAGGAGATGGATTGAGAAGGAATATTTGAATATAAGGAATTACAACTTAAATAACAGTAATGATAGTGAACCAATATTTACTGAAAGAAAAAACCATTCAACCACACCGACAATCCATAGCTCCAATGAGGGTTCCGTAAAAAAAAAGGAGATTAAAATAACATTATTAATTGCTTCCTTCGCCATCATAACACCCCTTTTGATTCCCAGGAACTTGGCACTATGCAAAGGCTTTTTGACATTTTTCTTCAGTTTCTATTATCTTGAACGACATATTATTCTGAAAAATAAAGAAAATACCTTAATAAATAATAGTCAAAATGGTTTTAGAGATTTTAATTCTTTATACGTAGGGTCATTACGCTGGATCGCGGCCCTGCGTTGTTTCGCGGCCTCTTAGACGACCAACCGTATAAATATTGCAATAATAAGAATTCTATCTCACTCTTGCCAACGCGTTGTGGCACTTTAAAAAGATGGATAGTTACAGAATGTAATGCCTATTCAAATTGGTCGGTTAACCTAATTCATGTGCCGGAATTAAATCGTCCATTTTGCCAGCCGCGCTGTCAGCGCTCACACGTACGCATTATTGCGAAAAAAATAGCGAACAAGTCCCGCTTCAAAAGTAAGTATTTCAAGTTAACGATTACTTATTACTAGTTTGATTGTTTTTGAGTTATCATAGTTGTTTGTTTCATGTTATTTTTCATTTGTTTTGGGAGTAAATCACATAAATACCAGTTTTTTTTGGGGGCCGCCAATCAAAACAATAAATTTTTAGTAGAGTTGGTATACGGCCGGGTGGCCGCGGCACTAGCTCATTGAATGAAATAAGTTTGCTTTCTTTCTTAATAGTAATGTAAATAAAGTTTCGCTTTGTGCAACATTTTTTTATTGTTGGTGTTGGTTTAAATGAAATAGTTAGTTCACGGCCGCCAAAATATAATTTTAAACGGATTTATAGCTATCATGTGGCCGCAAACTAACACATGCTAACAAAACAAATTTGGTTTTCGGCCCTCTGAAAATCATATGAAAAATAGAAGGCCGTTATCTGACTTCATTGAAAATAGAGGTGTCAGTTTGCGGCCACTTCTTTCACACAGCCTGTTTTGGTGTTTAGATAATTTTTGTTATTACAGATGTCTACGAAAAAATCTAAAAAAAAAACCGTGACTTACACTGCTGAAACTCTACAGAAGGCATTAAAAGAAATTCGCGAAGCCCAAATGCCAATCAGAGAAGCATCACGTAAATTTAGTATTCCGAGATGTACAATTCAAGATCGATTAAGTGGCAGAAGGACGGACGAACTAAAAAAACATGGCCCCGAGCCAGTGCTGGGAGAACAAGGCGAGAAAAAAGTTGTAGATTGGCTTATAAATATAGCCAAATGTGGTTTTCCCGTAAAGAAGCAAGAGCTATTAGATACCGTTCAAAAAATTTTCAAAGATTTAAAAAAGCCGAATCCTTTTAAGGATGATCGTCCTGGGCAGACATGGTATCTCAACTTTTTAAAACGACATTCTGAGATATCAGTAAGATCAGCAGAAGGAATTAACAAAGCTCGCGCTAGGGTTACCGAAGAATCGATTCGACTGTGGTTCCGCGAACTGGAAATGTTTTTAGCGCAAGAGGGGCACTTGGATATACTTGCAGAACCCGAAAGGATGTTCAATGGCGATGAAAGTGGTTTTTCACTTTGCCCAAAAACAGGAAAAGTTCTTGGGCCAAAAGGTTATCGAAATCTCTACCAAATTAAAGCCGGCAACGAAAAAGATAACCTAACAGTACTCGCAACATTCAACGCTACTGGTGAATTGTGCCCGCCATTGGTGGTTTTTCCATATATTAGACCACGAAAAAGTTTAACAGACAACGTGCCACAACACTGGAGTGTAGGAAGAAGCGAATCCGGATGGATGAATGGAGATGTATTCTTCGAATACATCACTAATGATTTCAATGATTGGATAACAGAAAATAATATCAAGAAGCCCATTCTTCTGCTAGTCGATGGACATAAGTCACATATGTCTTTAGTGTTGAGCTCTGTCTGTGAAGAGCTTGGTATTATTTTATATGCCCTTCCCCCGAACACTACGCACATGCTGCAGCCTGCCGATGTCAGCGTGTTTGCTCCATTAAAAGCCCAGTGGAAGAGTCACATCAGAAAATTCCTTGCAAAGCCGGAAAATTTGAACAAAGCTGTAACAAAAACAAATTTCTGTCACCTTTTTAAAGACATTATCGAAAATCCACAAATGAAAATCAATATCGTTAATGGATTCAGGCGATGTGGCCTTTTTCCGTTTGATCCGAACGCAGTCGACTATACGAAATGTGTCCAAAACACATTGGAACAATTTAGTCGGGCGAATCGTTTGCGTGAGAACTCAGGAATAACGAATGAAGACCTCATAGCTGCCCGTAAAGTGATTCGTCATTTGAGACCAGTCCTAAAAGAGAAGAAAATTGACACAAAATTGATCCTGAAGGAAATAAAAAAGCTTAGAAGGTCAGAACCCAGAGAACCTCAATATATTACCGGATCCGAAGACAATACAAACTCAACACTCGACGTGTCGAGCATTCATCTTTTGTCAAATTTTTCGACTCATTCATCTGCGAATGCTTCCAATCTCGCCCCAACGCACGTTTCCGATCCAAACCCGCCGCATGTTTCTGATGGTACGTGTGCAAATGTTACCGATCTTGCTCCCTCGCATATACATGATCCTGCCCCACTGACCCTTGTTGTTGCGGCTGAAGTTCCCAAACGTACCGCTGAGAGTTTTCCAAATCATGGCTTATCGAATTTAATTACATCTGATTTTAGCGGCCTTGAGTTGGGAACAGTGGTTTCTCTGGACGATATTGTGGTCATACCGTTCCAAACCAGCACACCCAAAAACCGAAACCTAAACCCCAAATCTCTACCTCCTATTGAAATCTCTCCATCTTCAAAACCGGACTCGAATAACGTCCCTCTATGTACGGAACATATACACCAAATCCAGATTACAGATGAACTTGGAAGTTTGGAAACTTGCACCGAAGTAGTTCCACGTAGTAGACCCACAGAGCAATTGGGATCTGAAAATCGTGTCACCGAGTCTGTAACATTTTCTCAAGTGCCAACTTTAAAAGACAACTTGCCATTATGTACCGTTATTACCACAGAAAAACCGGAAGACGAAAATGAAGTTTTGACATTTGGCGTAACTCGCCAGCAACTAGAAGGAAGGTCTCTTTTATCACTGGATGACGTTAGAGTTATTCCAACTATATCAGAACAATCCGATTCTCATAACGTTCTGTCAAAGAAATCATCATCTGCCACAATTACATCCGCATCCGCCAACAACAAAAATTCAATAGATCCAAACACAGTATTCGAGCAACATCTGTTTATACCCCAACCTCTAGAAAAATCCAAACTAAACATACCCAAAGCTCGTATTCCGTCGGCGATATCAGGGAAGAAATGGCGAGAATACCATCTACTAAAAGAAAAAGCTAAACAAGAAAAGAATGAGGAGAAAGAAAAAGCTAAAGAAGCTAGAAAGCAAGCCGTGAAGCGTAAGCAAGAGGAAACAAAAAAAAAAAAAGAAATACACGAAGCCAAGAAGCTTAAAAAAGGAAAACTTTTAAAGACTACCAAGTTAACATCAAAACAAAATATTAAACAAAATTGTGGCCAATGTGCAAATATCTTAAACAGTGACACTGAGGATGATGAAAACAAAAATGTTGGCTGTGATTTTTGTACTAAATGGTTTCATTTGAAGTGCACTGATTTTATAGGACTGACATACGATGATGTTAAAGATAAACCGTTCAAGTGTAACATGTGCATTATTGATCCTTAGAAATAATGCACATGTTGCACTTGAACAACGAGTTATAAGAATGTTATTATAACTATTGTTCCTGTTGATTATTTTGATCTCGTACCTACCAACTAAGAACTTAATTAAAGACTGTTTATACTTTATATATTTTTGATAAGTACAATAAACATTATTACAGGTAGTACATAATTCCATTAACTGATTAAGTGATTACTCATTAAAGAATTTTTTAAAGACTGATTAATATTAATATATAAATTATACTGGTGGGTTACTGCCCACTCCTTCTCACAGAGAGGCCTGTGTCCCAGCAGTGGGAACATTATAGGCTGCTGATGATGATGATGATTAATATTAGTTACTGCTAACAAGTTAATTAATATATTATGTTGACTATTTAAAATACTTGTCTAGTGCGCTCAAATTATGAAACTCAAGTATAAAAAAAATGTTATGATGACCAAACTTAATTTGTTGCAATATAAATTGATTATAAAAAATAGTGTTTTATTTCATTATTTGTAGAGATAGTAATGGAATGTGTTTAACAAAGAGAGATAAATAACTGCATTATAGATGAATGAAAGTGTAGTATGGAAGAAGAATAAATGCATTACCTAGAGGTTAAGAGTTTCGAGTAAGGAAAGAAAGGAGGGAAAGGAGGGAAAATAGAGGAAGGAAAGAAGAAAGAACAGAGGAAAAAATTGTTGCACAAATTATAAAGGCGAGTTGGGAGGAGAAGGTAAAATGCTGTAGAGATTAGAATGCCTGAATGACGAAATAGTAGTGCGTAGTGCTAATCTAATCCGGGATGGATTAGATAAGCAAATCTTGTGGAAATAAGAGATGTTAGAATAGTGTAAGGCAAGGTTAAGTTAGAGCAGAGAACATGCTTTTTAAGAGTAAAGGCTTTAATTTGATTGACAATCGCGATCATATGCCATAATATGTGGAAATTTATGATAGGACCATAAGGTATGGCGAAAAGTGTACGTAATAATTGTATGTAAAACTGGCGGCCGAAAACTAACTTTAGGGTGGCCGCGAACTGAAAAAAGTGGCCGTCAACCGGCATTTTGAGTAAATTTTGGGTAATTATTTATTTAAAAATAACTGTTAGAATAGTCCTCCAATACTTTTTTTCTAAAAATAACTTGACGATATCTGCTACTCCTGCAGAAACAATCAGAACCTGAATTATGTACTTATCATACTAATTTCAAAGAGCAAAGTTGGGCAGGCGACTAAAAGGCCGCAAACCGGTGCAACGACCCTATCTCTAAAGAGGTTATTAGTTATTATCTAAATGAAGAGCATAATACAGCCTATTGAATAAAAATATTCTAAAATTACTCTAATTAGAAGTTAAAAGCTGTACAATACACTTCATTTATTCCATAGTACAGCTACTGGCGCTATATTGCTCTTCAAATATTAGGGCTGTTTAAAATTGACGCCATTTTCTAATAAACAAAAACATATTAGATGATTCTAAAAACAAAAAGAATTGACATTATTTTGCATTATCTTTAGCCGTATCATGTTTACTAGCTTAAATAACGTTAACTTGGCCTTTTCCTTATTACTTGAAATTAAAATGTTGTTATTCTAACCTTAAAAAACAAAAACTTACTTACCGATATTCAGTATTTCTTTTGTTTTTCTTGATTTTTATGCTGGCGCGCGAATATTTTACCGAAAACCATATACAGGTTTACAATAAATATTGGTTTGCACGTTATTTTCACCAAACCAATAAGTTCAAAATCATTTATATGTTTTTCTTAGCAAGTAATTTGCCATTATAATAATATGCATAATGTAGATAAAAAATATGATGTACATTAAAATATCTATAATTACTTTTGTAATTCTTTTATAACACTATTGTAGAACTTTAATTCTTACAAGCTACTTCTAGGATACCATCTGGAGAGTTGTAGTTTCTTTGTACACCAAATAACAGCTCTAATACAGCCTTTATACAGCTACTATACAGCTCTTATAACACCAAACGCTGTATAATTTGTGCCCATTTTACACTTATAAGGGCTGTATAA
This sequence comes from Hypena proboscidalis, assembly GCA_905147285.1. Lineage (NCBI taxonomy): Eukaryota > Metazoa > Arthropoda > Insecta > Lepidoptera > Erebidae > Hypena > Hypena proboscidalis. The sequence continues at coordinate 2,092,324 of LR990153.1, forward strand.
GCGCTTATGCAGCCTTTATACAGCTATCATACAGCTTTAAGTATAAAATTACGCTCTAGTACAGCTTTTATACAGCTTGTAATGCTACTTGGGTAACATCAAAATACAATACATAGTATATATAAAATTAAAATAAAACTTAATTAATTAAATTATGATACTTATTGCATCAAAATGATTTGAATCATAGGATCATACATCGACTTTAATTCAACTTTGGAAATTAGAATTAAAACAAGTACCAACTTGCATCATGTGAAGAGCTGGTGAGAAACTCATGTGCACCATCTTTAATAAGTATATAAAACAACCAGATCTTCTTTTTTCCAGGAACCAACTCTCTACATAGTGAAGGGCATGTGCATCTTGGACAACGATGGCAACAGAATCCTTGCTAAGTACTACGACAAAGATGTACTACCCACCGCTAAGGAACAAAAGGCTTTTGAGAAGAACTTGTTTAACAAAACACACAGGTAAGGTCAGCACGTGTGGTGTTTAAGCGGTTGCCTTGCCACTCTCCACTGCACTGGTGTTGTGGGTTCAATCGCAAAGATTTGTTCTGAGACTGGGTGTGATTGTGTGAGTGAATGTGTGTATTTGGGCTGGTCATTGAGTCCATTGGATAGTGTATTCGCTTCTGACATTATATCTAATGTAAGTAAAACCAAATTTATATTTTGTTGTTATATAATAATAATAAAGATATTTTTTTCTCTTTTAATAAGAACTGAAGTTGTACGTCTAGAGACTGGTTTCTGATTTAGGCACAACCTGCCTCGACGGTCTAGTGGTTAGTTAGTGAAATGTGGGTTGTACACCTCTGCCACACCCCTTTGGGTATTATAGGCGTGATGTTATGTATGTAAAGAGGCATAGTTCTTTAGGGCATTCTGAAGACAATCTTTTTGCAAGCGACTTAGATCACATTTGTCTCTAGTGCATTAGGCACATTATGAGAGCAAGAGATAATGCTCTATACTGGGTACAGGCCCCACTTGCCCACTTGAAATCAGCACAAAGAATCATTAAGGACTATGGTTGTATGTTGTTTTTTTTTATTTAATTTATTCATTTTCTTATACATATACATATGTAGAACATAACATAACAGTTTAGATCAAGATGTTATATGCATTAAAAAAAAATAAAAAATAAAATAACAATAATCTGATAGAAGAAAGTACAAACAAAAACAATACTACACACGGCACAAATAATATAATTAATAACAACAATGGCTAAACTTTATCTAAGCGTTCACAATGTGAAGATTGCTGCAGATTTATCCTTGTAAAACATATAAGCTAAATGTTATGTTCATAATGATTCCAGGGCAAATGCGGAAATCATCATGTTGGAAGGCCTGACCTGCGTGTACAAGAGCAATGTGGACCTGTTCTTCTATGTCATGGGCAGCTCACACGAAAATGAGGTAACACTATTTTTTTTTAATAACTATTCTAGATCTTCTTGTGAAGAACCTGATAATGGTTCTACAACTGGAAGAGACAAATAAAACATGTTAATAAGTAGCTGAGGTAGCAGGATCAAATCATGCTTCAAATCAAACTGTTGTTGAGTTCTATACTACAGAATGACTACAAGAGAACTACCGGCTGCGCGAATGAAGTAATTTGATACAAAGTATGAATAAAAAAATACTTTATTAGTCTATCAGCATAATAGTATTTATTACAACTAAAACAATAAAGCAAGGTCATTGGAATCTTTACTGGTTATTGTCTACTTAACAAACACCTACACACGATAGGAATAACAGACAGCCCTCTATGCAGAGGATGCATGAAGGCAGAAGAAACGCCACAGCATGTCATCATGGAATGTAGCAGCGTGGCCGACCAACGGGCACAAATTCTTCAGTCACCAACATCGCTTCCGGAAGCCTGCAGCAGTCTTCAGAGGCTGCTTTCCTTCCGATTAAAACAATAATCAACTTAATTCTGAAACTATTGGCTATTTATAATAGTTAATTGCTAAGTGAAAAATATTGGTAACTAATTGATGTCGGGGCAGTAGCAGGCTTAACTCGCGCTTAGCTTGCGAATAACAATGCAAGCCACTATACTATGTCCATTCCTTTATTTTCTTTTTGACAGATTACATTTAGGGATGCCTTCACACGTAACTGATTCGATTTGAAATCATAATCGATGTTGTCTAAGAAGAACTTTCAATCGATTAATTACATCGAAATGGTTTTAGTTCATTATTAATTATTCGTTTATAAGTAGTTTTTATTAGATGAAATAAATATACAAAATAATAATATAATAATAATGTCAATTTTTTATTTATTTAATTCATTTTTAATTTTTAATTCCAAGATTTCGACTTAATTTCTTGCAAATAATTATTCATGGAATCATGATACTATTATTATATTCTTTTTTTTATAAAAATACTGACAATACACAAAAAAAGTCAAATTATTCTTTTTCATAATGATCGATTTATTTCATTTCACGGTTTGATTTATAGTCTGTGGTTGTTTGTTACAATCAGTGAACTTCCCTAAAAAGTGTCGCTTGTCAATAAAGTACATTATTATTGTAGTACATTAATCTGACAAAAAAAACGGTAATTCATAGGCGTGATCTGTCAAAAAGAAAATAAAGGAATGGACAGAGTATAGGCTCCAGCGGCTAAGCAAGCTGCTACTGTCTGTAATTTTGATGCTGAGGTCTAAAGGGGTATGACCAATCGTCTATGGGATTGTTTATCGCTGCTGTGCTATCTATTCCGTGGCTTTGTCAAGATAAAAACTGCTGTATTATATGTAGAATAATATTAAAGTTTAATTTTAAGCCGGATATTTTCATAGTAAGCTGGATATTTGCATGTTATGAAAAAAGTTAGTAAACAAGTGCAAAAAACGTGATAATTCTATCTAAACAAAATTAGATTCTAGTTCATCCTTCATGTTTAAATAGAAAATCTCTTTTGTTTATTAAATCCCTCTTAAGTTATGTCTCTTATTACTAGATAATCGTCATACACAAAACTAGAAATTATTTACTATCATATATTCGTGACACAAGGGTTTTGGCGATACAGTTTTTGGGCATTGCCTTTAGCAGCTTCACTCATTGTTTTTCTTCCCTAAATTCCAGTTGATCCTGCAATCAGTGCTGAACGCGCTGTACGAGTCGGTCAGTATACTGCTCAGAAGGAATGTGGAGAGAAGAGTGCTGTTCGACAACCTTGATGCTGTGATGCTGGCTTTCGATGAGATCTGTGATGGCGGGTGAGTTCTATGCTGCTTTATCTACAAATCTCTTCTTCTTGATCACTTTTATAGCATTAAGTTATGCTTAGCAAATTATATACCAGTGTGCAGTGGTCAGAATGCAACAAATCTTTTGATCTTCCTTATCATTTTTATAGCATTAAGCTATGCTTAGCAAATTAAACACCAGTGTGCAGAAGGTCCCAGATTCAAATCCTGCTGGTCCCATAATTGTTCAACTGTTTCTTAGTATAATTTGCTAAGCATAGCTAAATGCTATAACAATAGTCAATAAAAAGTTGAAATAAAGTATCGTTCATTCTTTACGACATTTGTGCTGAATGTAACTTCGTTATGGTGGTTTGAATCCTACTTAGGATAGGAACATATGCATGAACCCGACGTCACGAAATTACGTAACATACAGTTAAGAAATTTAGGGTCCTGGCAAGATTTGACCTTAGCTGGTTGGTTAAAGCGGCTGCCTGGTGCAGAAGGTCCTGCCAGTGCCATAATTTTTTCAACTGCTTTTTAGTCAAATCTGTACATATATAATTGTTTGTTCAACTGACTGAATCATCAACGCAGAGCCTAATCTGCTGGGGTTAGAAATTTAAAGTACTATTAAGGATTTTTTAAAAATTCCGTTGTTTTGGGGATAAGTTGCATACACTAACCGCCTACAAGGCTATATTTTCTAACCATATATTTCCCTTTGTCCAGTGTGATCCTCGACTCCGACCCCACCTCCATAGTGGGTCGCGCCGCCCTCCGCACGGAGGACGTACCTCTCGGAGAACAAACCGTCGCTCAGGTAATAGAACAAGTTAATAAAATGTTTTGGTAGATTGAGGGGTTTCATGAAATTCGTTCAGATGTCTTTGAATAGTCTATGGATTTTAAAATGGCCGGCTGTCTAGTTTTCTGCAATCCTTATTCGTTTGTGGTATCTGCACATTTTTTTTTTGTTTGTATTATAATTTAATTGTAATAATTAATCTTGTAAGCGTTTTGGATGTGTCATCTGTTAGCTTATAAGATATAATGAATAAATAAATAAATAATATATATCACGGCAGACATTGATAACGTCAAGATGTGACGCATGACACAATAAGTCAGAAATGTCAAAGAGCGCTGAATCGCGATAACGAAGTGTTCGCAGAGAGTGTAAAATAAATAAATAAATAAATAAATAAAAATAAATAAATAAATATCTTAGTAAATGTCTTGCAACTTACACACAACGCCATCTAGTCCCAAACTAAGCAGAGCTTGTAATATGGTTACTAGAATAACTGATACTTTTCTTTTGTAAATACATACTTATTATACATAGATACACCCAGACTAAGACAAACCGCCATGTACATACACACAAAGATTTGTCTTAAGCGATATTCGAACCAGCGACCTCGGCGTCGTCCACTACCCACTCCGCCATCTGGTCGTCGAATAATTAACTAAATGCCCTGCCCGAGTCTATATTTCCGCATGAGTACAATCAGGGTGTCTTCAAAGCAATAGTAAATAGGTATCTCATAGGTAAGCGTGCTCCACCGTAGCCCGCTTCATCACTTACTGACTATGACATACACAATACATCTACACAAGTAGTATTTTGTATACAATTTTTAGTTTTAAGATTTGACGATCCTAGTGTGATATTAAACTGTAAATAACAGTGAATAACAATTTTAATTTTAATATTAGCATTATACTATTTTTAAAAAATGACGATTCGAAAGTGCTTGTTGCTAGGCCTACTTGAATAAATGATATTTTGAATTTGAATTTAGCATCAGGTGAGATCGTGGTCAAACGCGTGCCTATCCACCTAAAAAAATATCGAACCCTATCTGAACGAATTTCATGACAAAGTATTTCTAAAGTACAGACAACGAAACAAATAATAAAATTGATTTAATTAATTTAAGACATAATTCCAAAGTCAGTCGCACAGTAGTAAAAATTCTGTTATTATACCTAAAATAGTAGCGATTGCCGATTGGGAGAACGTAGGATTGCGAAGTCAAAGGTCTCGGGTTCGAACCCACGGCACACACCTCTGTCAATAATTCGTTAAGATTCGTCTTTTCAAAGATATGTGTGTATTTATAATATAAATTATCGCTCTCTAACGGTGAAGGAAAACGTGCTCGAAGGACTGTTAAGTTTACCAATCCGCACTTAGCCAGCGTGGTGGACTATGGCCTAACCCTTCTCACCATGAGAAAAGGCCCGAGCCCAGCTGTGGGACTTGTATTAGATACAGGGCTGCTATTATTATATCGCACGCACACACAACACTGCATTATTACAAAAAAAAAACAAAAATATACTTTTTGATTTAAATGAATAGCTGAATCTTTCCTCACCATGTTTTTCTTCGCCGTTAGCGAGCGATAATTTATATGACAAATACACACATATCTGCGTAAAGAAGAATCTTAACGATTTATTGACAGAGGTGTGTGCCGTGGGTTCGAACCCGAGACCTTTGACTTCGCAGTCCTACGTTCTCCCTCTCAGCTATCGCTGCTACGATATGTTACATACATTTTTGGTTCGTTGGCATTACTGTATATTATAGTGTGTGCACTTATTTCCTTGCTTGTATCACCATGTAACTTTGCCCGTCTAAAGTTGTTTGCACAGTAGTCTATCCAGCAGTATACATGGGGCCACAAATATCGCGATAATATTCAATAAGTAATTCATGATATTCACAATATTCACCAAGTAAATAACAACTTGCTTGACCAAATATCATTATAAAAGTGGCCTACTGTCTCTTCAATGGACATGATGAATGACTGATCCATAGTAAAAAATAGGATACCTTATATTATATTAAAGTTGAAAAAAAATAAGTGCTTTGCCAATTCAGCAAAGCACTTAGGGCGTATACCCAGGGCGAATCCTGCTGGATTCCTAATTTTTTCAACTTTAATGTTATATTAAATACAAAAAGCCATAGCAAAGCTAAAATTTGTTATAAAATTTTAGAAGTATAGGATACCTTATCAAAATATAAGTAAACATAAATAAATGCAAGAATATTTAGTTACGTACTATAAAACTAACTCATTTTATGATCATAAAATGAGTTAGCGAGTCCTTTTTTAAAATACGAAAATATTAAAAAACAATTTTATCATTACCCACATAATTTATAGCAACTTTTGTTACAAAACCATTTTCATAAACGCGCAATATTTCGTATAGCTATCAAACAAAATTCATAACTTCTCATACAAAATACTTAAGGGTGACGTCACGCCATTGTAGCCGTTTGTTATGAGCATTTGGACGAGTCTATTATTAATGTGAAATTAAAATGGCACTATCTCAGGAAGCTTATGTGATATCAAAGTAATACTTTTAATGATGTTTCTACGATAATGAAAATTAGTCACCATGCTTATTGAGAAAAAAGGCCTTGTATGCTGTGTGCCTTTGCCTGCAATTATTGTGGTGTAGTGGTTTAAGCGGTCGCCTCGCCGCATTCCACTGTACTGATGTTGTGGGTTCGATCCCCACTTGGGACAAATCTTTTTGTTATTCGCAAAGATTTGTTTTGAGACTGGGTGTTCTTGCGTGAGTGAATGTGTGTATTTATCCTTGTCATTGGCTAGGGACCATCGGATAGTGTAATTTCTTCTGGCGTTTTATCTAATGTAAAAATCCAAATTTAACATTTTTATCGTAAAACCCGTAAAATTCATATCAGACAGACAAACTTACATGGTGCTTCATTAAAGGTTTTAGATGCTTATAGTATTATAATTGGAGCCATTTTATTATAAGTTGATGCCATAAAAATATGATTACAATGACATATAACCCAAGTAGCACATTAGTGAATTTTACAACTTATCTTATAGCTTTAAGTCGCAAATGAGTGGTTTAACAGTATTTGATGGCACTTATAGCTTTAGACTCTACTTATATTTGTATATGAGTACATCTTATTTCTCGCAGTTGCATACGAATGTATTTTGTTTCTACTTTATTTCTTATGGTTTTATAAAGTCGATTTTGTTACTCATAGTTGTAAACAGGTTTTAATTTTTACTCATTTATTAACCACAGTGGCATATGAGGTCTTGAAATCACTGTTTTGCAACTGTTACAAATAAGCGGTTACTAGTCTTTATATGGCACTTCTAGTGCTAAATGAATAGTATAATAGAGTAGTATATCACCTGTAGTGGTTAAAGGGATCATTTTGCAGCCCTTGTGGAACCTAACGTGATTGTATCTTTAAGAGCTATTGTACTCTTTTATGCCACTCCAACGTGTAATTAAGTGTCAAAGAAGGGTTGTTAAGAACCAAAAGCATCTATTTTCCCTTATTTAAAACCACTATCGATCTGATAGTTCCAAAAATACGTAATTTGTTACCTATTATTTCTTAACACAGATTGTTCTGCGTGTTACGTTGTCAAGAAAAAATCACTGTAAAATTGAAGGGTTCCGTACATACATAAATGAATCAACATTTTATTGGGTATTTTAAACACATTTTGGACATGATTTGTAATGTATTTAACGCAATATAGTAGATTTATTATCGGGTGCCAGATCTAAACAGAAGATTCTTTGAATCTTTTGAAATCTGGTAGGAACTTCATTCCCGGTGTTAGAGCAAAAAAAACCAAGTGTCGAATAATTATTTATTTTTTTATTTAACCTCTCAACGCTTTCAATATAATACAAGACTATCTTTTATTCAGCTTTCATCTTGGTGATATAAATTTGAAGTCATCTTCTAATGATGGTAATTTGACTGAAATGTGCGGAGTCTTGAGGACCCCTAATTCGCCGATCCACATCCACCGATTTGCCACTATAACATACAAATGAGTGATTTTTAGAACCCACAGTTCCAAATAGAGACTAAATAAGTGAAAATTAGAACTATGTGATCCCTATAAATCGCCATAATTAGAAAATGGATTCCTTAAAAATGTTTTGTTTTGAACAGTGTTTTATCACACTGATTCAAAATCACTGAATTGTAACTAATGTACATAGACATTATACTTAGTTTAAAACCATTATGTTAAGTTTTTAACGGTATTTTTTTTTATTGTATTATTTCGTCAATAGAATAAGCACTCTATGAATAATTAATCTTGATCAAATAGAAGGCGCGTTGAAATTTACTAAGAAAACATACTATGGTTTCACAGTAACAAAACATTCGCAAGGATTTTATGCTGTAATTGGTTATAACTCTATATATATGAAGTTAGTACTCACCAAATATCCAAATGGAATCCAAAATAAAATGGTTGCACTAAGTGTTTACTGTAACGCCACCACAGAACAATGTTACTAAACGAACACCACTCGAAACTTTAATTGTCTCTCATTTATCACTTATTGAATGACAGAACGAATGAAATGTTTATTAATCGTTCACTGCGCACAACTTACACTCACAGTTCTAATTACCTCTCAGGGTGATTGTTAGAACTCCTATAGATCCCATTTGTTACCAAAATTAGGCTGCAATTTTTCGCCAAATGGTTCCATAATGGTGGCATAAGGGTTCTCCCCACCTTTGTAGAACTTAATCATAGCTGTAAATTTCACTCGAGATTACCAATAGATATGATATAGAACTATTGTAGAACCCAGTTGTGCTACTTGGGAATTTAATCTAAGTTGGCAACGAAGTAACTTTTTTAACGAATATTATTTTGATAACGAAATTATAAGGTTGCTATTCGTTTCTTTATATTAGTATTAGTCTTTTTACATATTTGACAAAAAGTACATATTTCTTTGGCTATTCCTGTTATTTGACTATAGAATTTAGTTAGATAGAATTATTATGTTTGGCAGCCTATCTTAAAAATATGTAATCTTTATTATAGTAGATTTTGTATACAGAAGATCATACCTATATTAGCTAGAAAGGGGTAGCAGAGGTGTGTAACACTCGCATTTTACCTTTCAAGTAGATTTTATATTTTTATAAAAATGTTATAACAACTAATATTTTATTATAGTGTTTGTTATTTTTAAATGGCGCCGCCGCGTTTGGCACACGCCATTATGAAAACATTGCGAATTTTCCTGCTTAAAATGTTGTGAAGATTTAATTTCGCATCCATCCTGTGTATTTTTATTTGTTTGGTTGGGCAATAATATATAATATGTTAATTAGCTTAGATTATATATTAAATGTGAAAAAAATACCAAATTTACCGTATAACTGGCAACACTCGACCAAAAGTATTCTTAAAAGCATGTTATGTGTGGGATTTAAATATTAAAAAGATTTATTTTTGTACAAAAGTATTACATAATATTATTGTTGATTTTTGTATGTTTATGTGATTGTATGGGATATAATAGCTTGTAATGTGTCCATTATACATTTAAACTAACCGTTGTGGTTTTTATTTTATATATTTTCGCACCGTCCGTTTTTTTTAATGAAGTGCTGATTTTATCGTGTTAGTGACAAATATTATTATAAAAAAAAGATGAGCGCGTAAACGTCACTTTTGCGCGTCCATCTTTTTGTATAAAAATATGTTAACATCCGTCGGGCGTTGACACTGACGCTTGCTTCCAATTGTAAGCTTTAAACTGACGTTTTCTCTGTCCCGTACTAACATTGAATCGATCGAAATTCAGGTTTAAGAAAACTACAGCTTTAATTTGGCGTAATCGGTCCTTGCTTATGGCAATACTAGAATTTTGGTAGCACTTTTTGTCTATAGGCAACATATTTTTGTGATAACAAAAAATATATATTATGAGGTATCAAAAATAGTTTGGTCCCTAACTTTTACTAACGAAATTTATACATAAATAAAATTGATGAAAATTTATAATTCTGTAAATATTTCAGATTCTTCAAAACATTATGAATATGTAAGAAAACACGGGGGATAACATAGTCAAATACGCACAGCGTTGTTATTATTTTGTAGATATTATATTAGTGCTTATTAAAATTTTACGCTAACATTTTTTTTTTCTTTTGATAACCCTCTTTTGGCTCTATCGCTTATGGTATCAACCTTTTTACCATTTTTTTCTCAATTCTTTTATTTATTGATTTGTCTCTTAAAAATAGATAATCTTTATAACGTATTTTTAATACTTACTATTTTTTTTCATAACTTACTTATTTTTCATACTTTACTATTTTCTTCTGACCTTTTTTTAAAAAATCGAGAATACAAGAGCCATTAAACTATGGGTTGGTATGGTGGTAGAGCTTTTTTTAACCAGCTCAAGGAAAGAAATCATATATTTTATATTACTGGATTAGAATGCATATTTATGACCGATTCACACTGCGATGTAGCAACGATGTAGTTTGCTACAATAGTTTAAAAAAAATGTATGTTCATGTTTATATTCTCATATACTTTTTTTTTACCCATGCTTTGTGCATTTCTGTAAAAATCCTTATTTTCTTGCATTTATATTAATAAAGTTCATTATGGTGATAATATCAAAAAAGGTATGCTGAAAATTATCAATTTTTGCACGGTATATAGTTAAAACCATTTTCACTGACTTTGTATATAGACATAATATTTAAGTTTTTATTAGTAAAAATGGTGATGTGCTTTTTTGGTAAGTCTGTTTATATTGGTTGCCGAAATATAATAGGTTATAAGGGTGGTAAAGATTTTGTTAAGAAGGAAGTATTCCTGCCGAACTATCAATACTGCTTTGCATTACTGTGTTCCGAATTGATGGTGAAATAGACTTAAATGAATGGCACAAAAGACCATTGTCCTCCAACACTGGATGAGATTATTTAGATGATGAGTCGATATATATATATATATATGATAAATAAATAATATTATGAAGATAAAAAATATGTTATCTCCACGAATTAAATATGTGGAACAAAAACAAACTCGCTGTGCCTACTACTAGGCTCCATTATACTCTAACTCGTTCCCAGGTCAATGTTTACGCTTCTATAATAAATTTCCATCAGACGCAGTAGAATTATCGATAGGCAAATTTAAAAAAATATATTAAAATCAGTTAAAAAGTTTTCTACAGTATTTCAGCCTACATAATATATGATTATAGTATTTCAAAATGAACTGCTCTTCTTATGTGTCTTTTAATTATGCTTAATAATTGTTATATTTTTCATTTGAAAAGATGGTGCACATGAGTTTCTCACCAGCTCTTCTCATAATGCAATACCCATCAGAGCAGGTACTTGGGTTGATTTTAATCTGATTCTTAACAGTTCGAATAAAATTAATCTAAGCCCCTTATTCAAATCATTGTAATAAGAATAATTAGGTTTTACTTATAATCTATTTTATATTATTATTAGCAATGTTTTGACGTGTCCAAGCGCCCCCTGGGGCCTTTGAAATAAATGATTTGAATCTTGAATCACACTCAGCCACAGGAGGCGCCCAGATGATAATCCAAAACGTATGGAATTAAGCTTTGCAATATTCATTTGATAGTAATATCTCTTGAGGCTACAAAGTCTAGAGCACCGTCGCAAGGTTGCCAGCCTATCGGTCTTTTATAGGATACATTTCGGAGAGTGTGCCGAGGAACTACACAACCTTATCCCTCCGGCCCCGTTTCACCATCGGACTACCAGACAAACAGCACTCAGGCACCGCTTCACGGTAGATATTGCACTAATTCGCACTAAGCGTTTCGCCTCTACATTTCTTATGCGAACTGCCAAAGAATGGAACGCCTTGTCCGAGTCTGTGTTGCCGCATGAGTACAATATGGATCTCTTCAAAGCAAGAGTTAATAGGTATCTCATAGGTAAGCGTGCTCCACAGTAGACCGCATCATCACTTACCATCAGGTGAGATCGTGGTCAAACGCGTGCCTATCCACGATAAAAAAAAGGCAAAGCAAATCTTGAAAATTCTAAAATATTACTTACCATCATTGCTACGTTTATTCCTGTTGGTTGGATAAATCAATATTGAGAGCAGAAACTAGACTTTTGTATACTCAGTGTTATAGAAAGATGTGGTTATTTTTGAAGTAGTAGTAAATTCGGGGATCCCTATAGTGCTTTTAGTAGCCTGAGAGCCTACCGCTCGATTTCATTGGTATTTGTTTTTTTAATATATAAATAAAATAAATAAATGTTTCACAACTTACACACAACGCCATCTAGTGTCAAACTAAGTAGAGCTTGTACTGTGGGTACTATAATAACTGATACTAATACATATATACTTTTCTTTTGTAAATACATTCTTATTATACATAGAAACACCCAGACTAAGACAAACCCTCATGTTCATGCACACAAAGATTTGTCTAAAGCGGGAATCCCGCGACCTCGGCGTCGCAGGCAGGTACACTACCCACTCCGCCATCCGGTCGTCATATTATACGTCATTTGAAAGAAAACGCCCTCCCCAGCCGTGTTCTGTGACAACTCAGGGGTATACTGGTAGTATACTTTACAAATTTAAAGAAAAGCTATATAAGTGCTTAAAATATAGAGGCTTTTGCATTCTGCATGGAATTCGTTGTATTAGTAGTAGCTTTTCCCGCGTTCAATCTAACTGCTCTGCGCTCGTAGAGTTTAGCATAATGTTAATATCTAAAGAACTTTATTTAAAATAAAGCTATAAATAAGATAAATTTGAATTTTTACATTAGATAGAACGCCAGAAGCTATTACACTATCTATTGGTCCCAATGACAAGGCCAAACACATTCACTCACACAAGCACACCCAGTCTCTCAGAACAAATCTTTGCGAATCACACAAAGATTTGTCCCATGTGGGGATCGAACCCAAGCACTAGTGCAATGGAGAACGGCGAGGCGACCGCTTAAACCACTACACCACACGTGCGGCTATCTAACACAAAAGTAATTAACAACTTTCACCAGTAGTTCTCCAGATTCAGTTTTAAACAAACAAATATATAATATAATATTATAATATAAAAATTATAGGGAAACCCTACCTAAAACGGAACATGATAGAATTTGCTTGGCGAAAGAATATGCCTATATTTGGTGTTGGATTCTTTGAATTATTCATTTATTTTATGTTATATTATTATATTTAAATGTAAACCACACTTTTTTGTAACACTGAGTACATGTTAGTTTTCTATTTCAGGTATTGCAATCGGCGAAGGAACAACTGAAGTGGTCCCTTCTAAAATAGGCCCCGTTAAGGTCCCAATGGATTATGACGTCATTAATAATGTTATTAAACGAGGTATAAATTCTCGTAGCATTTACTGTAATGCATATTTAAGTATAAGTTTCAAAATAATATAAAGTATTCTTTATTCTTTAATTGTTCGTTTTTTATTGTCTATGTTTTTTTTGCCAATAAGGTTAAGTAATTTAAAAAAAAAATCAACTGTTTCTTAGTATAATTTGCTGAGCATAGCTAAATGCTATAAAAATAATGAATAAGAAGTTAAAATATCGTATGCGTTCATTCTTTACGACATTTGTGCTGAATGTAACTTCGACAGGTTGGTTTGTATCCTACTTAAGATAGGAGCAAATGGATGAACGTGACGTAATATACAAATGAGAAATGAAGTCAAGAGGCGATCGTAGCTGGTGGTAGAGCTCTTGTGAATGAGCTCGAGGGCGGCAGCACCACCGTCTCGCCTTTAACCTGCCGCCAAATAGTAGTGCTTCCATAAGTGTTCCGGTTTGGTGGTGAGATCAGGCCCTGAAATTACTGTCCTCAGCTGCAGCGACGCATCTATAATCAGCTTTTGTGGATTGTTGATGTCCATGGGCTGTACTCCACTTACCATCGGGTGGACTACACGTTCGTTCGATGTGGGCGTGGTATAAAAAAAATCTGGTTGGTTAATAATTTTTCAATTGTTTCTCAGTATAATTTGCTAAGCATAGCTAAATGCTATAAAATAAAAAAATCGAAACATTAGTTTAAAACTAAATTTAAAATAAAAGACCTGCCGAGCAAGCACCAAGCGCGAGATAGATCTTCGCCTTTTTGTCTAGTATAAAAATAAGACAAAAAAATCTTGAGTAAATCTATCTCGCGCTCGTATGCTTGCCCCTCTGAATATAAAACGAAATAAATGTATATTGCTTTACAAATCGTATATAGTAAATATATATTAAAATATAGTAGGTATATATTCGAGGTACTAAAACTTAGTGTATCACATAGAATATAAATATATAATATTATCAATTACCAAAAGTTATATTATATTACATTTTATCAGGCGTAATAACATCACACCCTGAAGATTGTGGCTGAGGTGTACAATACCCACACTTCACCTGTTGTGATTTAGGTCCTATGGGATAGGGGGTAAGCCTATCGCCATCCAACGGGCACAATTCCCAACTCCGTGCTGCTATTGTGAATTTTCTGACGACAAGTTCACAAATATCACTTTACCCAACCCAGGAATCGAACACAAGACCATAGAGGCATTTAATATAAAAATAAATATCAATAAAAATAAATATCAATAAAAATATAGGTAACTTGAGAAAATTTAATACCCTTTGGTTTCATGAACAAGTATAGTGGTCGCCAAATTTCTTGACGATACCGAAGTAAGCCGCGATAGAGGTTATTTTATTGTCGAAACAGCTTATTCGACTTGTTTTCTCAATAAACTAGCTCCAAATTCATCTGGAGTCGGTTCCAGGCTTAGCTTAGATATAGCCTTAAAAGCTGGATTATCTTTGCCTTTCAACAGCTTGAATAGCACGTTTTCTGACGTTCCCACCATACAACCGATGCTTTGAAAACGCTGTAATGAAAAAAAACAACCGTTTGGTAAAAAAATATATTTATTTTTAAATATTATAAAAGTTATTCAAATTATGAAATACGGATAATTTATTTTGTCGACAGCGGTTTCACCTATACACGTCACACTCTCTTGAAAATGTCTAGGTGAAACCGCGGTCGACTAAATAGACCAACATTACGTGAGTAACACCCGTATTTAATAATTTGAATAATGTTACAAACTCACGTCAGTTTTAATAAAAATATTATAAAAGCTATTTTCATTTTCAATAATACTATATAATAGAACGAGATACCGCCACTCTATATTTCAGGTATCTCAATTTTTAGGGTCTTTTTACACTGACCGCCACGGAGAGCAAATTTGATTTATCGCAAATAACGTATAATTTATTAAAAAGACGAAGAAGAAAGAAAGAAGATGCCTGCAGAATGGAGTCGTGGGATCTCAGGTTATAATAAATATGACTGTTTTACCGAAGGATTTGGCGGAGGAGTAAAACACGCACATTTCAGTGAAGTGGTAAGCATATAGCCATCTATCGAGCAAAGTTCTAAACTGCGTGCTGCTACTGAAAATTTCAGACTCACAAATATTAAATAAACCTTTTAAAAGATCCGGGAATCGAAGCCGATGCCAGCATCATTTAAAAATTAGTTAATAAAAAGCATTGCATACTAAACATTAATCATTTCAAGTACTGAATCAAAACTGCCATTGTCTTTACGAAGTATAAAAAAAATACATTTGGAATGCAAAATATAAAATTTAATACAATAAAATAACCCTTAAGAGATAGTATAAAAACCCTGTACACAAATCACCAAATAAAACCTAATGTGTGTTTTCACACCAATCGATGGATCTTCGATCGATCGTAGAATGAATAAATCGATTTCGATCGACATTTTACATTTTTCTATTACACCAATTCGCGACAGAATGATGGCAGAATGGATTAAGCAGTTCACACACAGTAGCTATAATATAAAAATGTATATATACATCTCGATACATCTTGATATATTTCATTACATCTTACTATAGAAATTGACAGGTGACGGCAGCAGCGATATGCGAGTGGGAGACCGTAGGACTGCGAAGTCTAAGGTCTCGGGTTCGAACCCACGGCCCACACCTCTGTCAATAAATCGTTTAGATTCGTCTTATCGAAGATATGTGTGTATTTATCATATAAATTATCGAGGTAGTAATAATATATGTATTAAATCGGTTATTCTAGTTCTTTTAGTACAAGCTCTGCTTAGTTTGGGACTAGATGACATTATAGTTGCCGTGTGTGAAGTTCTTTAGTCAAAATCGATCAACAGCTATCAACATCGTTCGACTGGTGTGAACGCACCCTAATCCTTCTCTCCTATCAAAAAAAAAACTTATAATTTAGCCTTCGGTCCCAACGCTGAATCAAATCCTAGAGTATCTACAGTGGGTTTCGAGTTGAGTTTGGATATCGGTTTAAATACAGGGTGGTTCTTGTCCTTCAATAGTTTGAATAGCACGTTTTCTGATGTTGTTACGAAACACCCCATAGATCGCAAGCGCTGGAAGGTGGAAAAGGAGGTATTTTAGTTGTCATCATTAAAAAGTCAAGTATTTTTTAACCGACTTCAAAAAAGGAGGTTTATTTTTATTAAAACTAAGGTGAGTTTGAAACATTATTCTAATTATGAAATATAATGATAATGAAAGCTTATTACAGTGTTAAAGAATACTTAAATGATGATATTAGTGGCAATATTACTAGTAGATAGAAAAATAATAATTTTAATTAGTTATTTATCTTACTTCGTGTTATACAATCTTTATTTTAATTTTGTTATTCTTATTCTTGTGTAAATTTTATAATTTGATGGTAAATAGTTTTTAAACAAATAATGATATGGTTAGATTTAAGTATGATCTGTTATTGCATGCCTTAGGGTAAAATATGGTGGTGGCTTTATTATTTTGTAACATCTATGTATACCCATATTTGCAATAAAAATATTGAAGTTTGAAGTTTGAAATATAATATGTATACGGGTGAAAATGCCTAGACGTATAGGCGTAACCGCGGTCGACTAAATAGACCAACATTACGTGAATAACACCCGTATTTCATCCTTTGAATAAGGAGGAGAATTCGTCTGTATTTTTTTTATGTTTGTTACCTAATAACGTTCGACTGAGCGAAGCTATTTTAATAATTATTTTTTATATGAAAGCTGGTGCTTTCCGCGTGGTTCCATTTCAATTTGCTCCAGATCTGACAATGGCACCCATGAGAAAACCATCGGTTTTTTTTTTGGCAAATTATTGAAAATAAATAAAACTTGATAAAGGATGGGATGAAGTGCAAAATGGATAGATAAATCAAAGATCTAGTTTATAGCAAAGTTAGCTGCAGATGGCAGTCTTCATCGACCAATCGATGGGCACCGCATTCGCGTGGCCAATCAGAGCAAGCTTGTTTAATTCTAGTATATTTCTATACTTTGATGCGATAGTCTAAGTATAAATATATGTCAGAGACGCGCGCAGTCGCGATGCTCGGCAGTGGACATTTAGGCTAAGAACTCGCCCACGGTTTTGTCCCGCGCCCGCAACATCTGCGGGTAGATATGTATGAAAGCCGTGCGGGCGTAAATCGCGTCTTGCAGTTGATTTTATTATTACATGAATAACGGCATTCTACAGAGAAAGCAGGACCGTGCCCGGGTGCGTGTGAAAACAGTGTTGTGTGTTCTTAGCCTTAGAGTACTTTGTATGTTGACCTTTAATCATACAAATACTGAAGACCTAATTAAAGTATGAGTAACATCCATAAACCTCGCACTTACAAACACACACACGTACACACGCAAGTCCACGATTAAATACATATTATACTAACGCAGACATCACCCTGTTAAACGAATGGTACAACTGTATGGTAAAAAAATTAAAATATCTGTGCTGGAGGCCTGGTGACCTGAAATACAGGCTCACACCTAGTTTTGGCACCTGTCTCCCACATTAATCTTCTTCTTTTGTATCGATGGCTGTAGTCATATTCTCATGGTGTTGACTTGCCATCGTGGTGAAAGGATTCGCCAGTCTGCTTGGTGGAAATTTGCAGACTGCCCAGGGTGCGCCGGGCGTAGGGGTTAATTGTGTACATCGCTCGGGGAGGCTCCCACATTAATGTATGACTATTATGTTACTGTCTCATTTATAATAAATGTAAGATTGTGGAAAGAAAATAATTGAACTAAGAAACAGTTGAAAAAGATATGGGACCGGCAGGATTTGAACCTGCGACCTTCTGCACACCGGGCAGTCGCTTTAGCCGTCCAGGTACGGTAGCCTCTTACCAGAACCCTAAATTTCTCAACTGTATGCTACATAATTTTGTGACATTTGCTAAGGATAGCTAAATGCTATAAAAATAATCAATTAGATGTAGAAAATAATTGATCTTTATTATTTATTTTTACTTTCCGTCACACTGATATGAAAAAATGAATGTATATAACATGAATATGCTTCCTTCTTACAATAGATGGCATCTTAAATGAAGGTAAGAGAGATAAAATGAAAAACGAAGTAAGTATACCAACCTGTAATGCCAGACCCCTGTCCATTAGAGACCTTGAGGATACTCCATCAGCCAGTACATGCACCATTATATCTTCCTGCAGTAAGTCTATTACTGTTTGCTCTATGCATACATGGGCCTGAAAATTAAGGTTTATATTTTATTTATTTATTTAAAAACTTTTTGCAAAAAACGTGACAAAGGCGGACTTAATGCCTAAGGCATTTTCTACCAGTCGACCCTTAGGGTGGTGCAGAGATTATTGGTAGGTGCATAATATAAGAGTAACAGTAAATTACTTAATTATATAATGAATTATAATAATATACATACTATACTAATACATAAATACAATAACATACATTACATAAATAACCTAAAACATAAAATAACATAAGTACATACAAAACATTAACTTAACAAACTACTGAGAAGATTCCGCCAAATAGCTCAAAATATAACTGCTTTACTTTTATTTTATTAGTATTATAAGATAAATGGATAGATAGATAGAGTAATCTTTATTGTACAATTAAAGAAGGTTATTTTGTAAACAAATGCACTTAAAAATTATGTTGCACAATGGGCGGCCTTATCGCTATAAGCTATTTCTTACAGGCAACCTTAGGATGGACAAGTCAGTAATGAGCAAAGTTATGGGCAGTTGTTGGTGCGTTAATTAAAGAAAAATAAAATAAAGTAAAATGAAACATCATGATAATGACAATGAAGATTATAAAATATAATTAATACAGAAATATGCTTTATTGCCTCTGGTTTAGTGGTTAGTGTATGCAACCTCTCACTGTGAGGTCTTGGGGTTGATTTCTGGGTCAGGTAAGTGTTGTAAGGGATTTGCAGTCAAGATATTAGGACTTCACATAGGACTTAAACATAATAGACACACTTTTCTGTGTAATATATTTATTTGAAATATTTCATTTGTCTTGGAGAGCATGTTAAGCCGTTGCTCCTGTTTGCCAATTGTACATCTCTTTTTGACTGCTGAGCTTCAGGAGCTGCTGTGGGTCTTGGCTAAATAAAATACTGCTTCTGCTTATAATAATAATAATATAGCTTGGTCCCTGCACCTAATGTTGGTGGGACACTGTTTTTTATATTTTTAAATGTTTTTTTTGTATTTTTTATTAAATATATTTAAAAATATATAAAATAAGTTAACTAATAAATAAAGAGGAATAATAATAAAGCCTTTATTACTGATAAGTTTAAATTTACAGTTAATAAATATACAGTACATTATTATCGCACATCAGTCATCAGTGTGTCCTGTTGACACATAGGCCTCCTCTAACTTCTTCCAATCTTCTCTTTTTTTGCTGTTCGTCTGCTTCTGCTTATAGTATTGTACAAAGAATGCCACGGTGTGTGTGAGTACATAAGACGTTTCTGTGAGCGTGCTGTAAGGTTGCGACTGGCTGCCAACGGATGGCAGTCGCGGCGGGGGCCGGGGAAGAACCATTTGGATGCAGGTTTAAAGGCGCGAGGCGATAAGACCGCGCCGCGCTGGTCGGGGAAGAACCGTTTAGATGCAGATTTAAAGACGCGAGGCTATGAGACGCACGAACAAACAGTTGTTACAAGTAGTCAGAAGTCAGAAAGTTTGTCAACTAGTCTAACAAAGAGTATTGTAATATCTCCTACCTTGTAAAAAGTATATTAAATATAAAGTATATTTTAAAATGTTTTTGCATACCGTCCTTACGGTGAGACATGCTGTACTATAGACTAACTTAACACCCTGTATATACCATGTTTTAAGCAAATAAATATTTCTATTTGTAAAGTTCTGATGGTAGTTGCTCCACATAAAATACTGATATTCAACAAAAGACGTTAGACTAGACGTCAACCCCAATTTAATTGTGCAAAGGCTTAGAAGATGTGTCATGTATACATAGGTCACATAATCATTTTATGTGAGAATTTTCACCAGGAAATTATCAGGGGCTACACGGAGATTGAGATTCAAACAAACATAAATAAGGTCATTATATCTCACCTCAATACCGAACAGTACAACAGCTTTTAAATCCGGCACATCCTTCTTTAGTCTCTCTTGCAGTTCCGGAGTGTACATAGAAAACTTGGTCTTCTCATATAAAAAGGTGGCGTCTTCTACTTTAATGTCCTTTGTGGTGTGACCGAGACCTTTAGGATACTGTTCTGATATGTAGACAGGGATTTTGAAGTGTTTCGCTGCTTCCATCTGAAATTTATATGATGGAAAAAGGTTTAATAGATTTCTGTTCCGAAATATTATTTTATTGTTTTTTTTTTTCTTTACACATACTTTACAATATATTTATAGTATGGTTAATTACATAGATTTATTAAAAAATAAATAGCTATGTATGGCTTTAAAATTACGTTTAAATATTATGTATTTTGTGGATAACGTCATCGATTACGCAATTAAATAAATAAATATCTCACAACTTACACACAACGCCATCTAGTCCCAAACTAAGCAGAGCTTGTAATATGGGTACCAGAATAACTGATACTAATACATATATACTTTTCTTTTGTAAATACATACTTATGATACATACAAACACCCAGACTAAGACAAACCCTCATGTTCATGCACACAAAGATTTGTCTTAAGCGCGAATCGAACCCGCGACCTCGGCGTCGCAGGCAGGCACTACCCACTTCGCCATCCGGTCGTCGATTGTATTTTGTTTTTATTATTTAAGTTTAGATTGCTTTAAAAACTTGTATTACTTATTGTGTAATTGTTTGTTATTCCAAATAAATAAAATAAAAAAAAATACATGACCCAGCCTCAATTTTACAGGTGTAAGATAAACATTATTATTATATATATCATTATAAAAATTATTGGCGTGATAAGCATATGACACACACAAAAGAAAATTACAGCTGTGTTCTTTTTTCTAGTGTAACTTGAATTGCTTTAAATACGGTCATGTTATATATATATTTTTTTTTATACTACGGCCACAACGAACGAACGTGTAGTCTACCTGATGGTAAGTGGAGTACAGCCCATGGACATCAACAATCCACAAAAGCAGATTATAGATGCGTTGTTGCAGCTGAGGACTATGGTGTTATGCCTCATGTGCCAGTAATTTCAGGGCCTGATCTCACCACCGAACCGGAACACAGTAATGAAAGCACTACTATTTGGCGGCAGGTTATAGGTGAGACGGTGATGCTGCCGCTCTCGAGCTCATACACAAGAGCTCTACCACCAGTATATTTTATTGGTTGGCTCCAAAATTTAGCTCAATGTAGACCAGTTTTCTGAAACTGGTCTTCTGTGAGCTAAATTTTGGATTTGATTGATAGGTAAGTACATCTAAAAATCTGTATTTAAAATTTATCTTTTTATGTATCTCTGTCTGTTTAGAATATCAACAAATTAGAATCCTGACCCACCCTTATTTTCCTACAGACAGTCAATCACAATAATGTTGATTTTCCCTCAAACAAGATGTCCTCAGCAACCAAAGACTTAATGTAATGGACAATTTCAAACTAATTCTATGGAAGGAGGTTAGAAATATGCTTGCTCCTCTGTACATGCTTTAACAGCTAAACTGCTGGTCCAATCTTAATCAAAATTGCTATGGAAATATCTGAAAGCCTAAGGAAGACTCTTGTCTGGAGGACTTTATCAGGTAAACAGGAATAGTCTATGATCATAGACAAAAGATTACAGAACTTTAATAATGAGCAGTAGCTATAAATAGAGACAGTATAAAACTAAAATTGGAAAGGTTGCTCTTTATGGCTCAGTGGTAAAGTATTGGTGGAAGCTATAGTCGCAGGTTGAAATCCAAAATTTTGTATTGATTGTAACATTAGTCATGTTGGTTGCTACCTACTAATATGTAGGTACAATAGATGACGAGACATCCGAAATGACGATGCATACATTGGTTGGCTGAGTGGTGAAGCAATAGGCTGGAATGCTAGAGTTTTGAAGCAATAGGCTGGAATCCTAGTCACAGGTTCATTCAAATCCCACTTCATTCCAAAAAATGGACTTTTCTTAGTATTAGGATGCTCTCAAATCCCTATCAGCACCCCCAAGGAGTTCTCTAGTTGACAAACAACAGAAGTTTGCAGTGAAAAACATAGTTCTATATTTTGAGTGATGACCTTTGCTTTATGACGACAAATCCAACCTAAATCTTTATCAATACAATACAAAGCCGATAGCAACAGTTACGTAATAAAATGAATAACTTACCATTTTATTTGCGACTTTGACCACTTCAGGAAAGTGTTTAATATGCGGCCTAAAAGTTTCTTGAATATCACATAGCAAAAACGCAGTTTTTGGAGCCTCCAGAGCCCCCAATTTGAATATACGACTTGCCATTATGTTTGTTATTTATTTTCTTTGCGAACCGGTGAAGTGTGAGTTTGTTGTGGGTAGTGGCTGTCAAAATGACAAAAATATATGATTTTTTTTAACTCAAGTTGTTGGCACAGCCAGAGTTAATCGGTTGATGTATTCAACGAGGTTGTAATACTAAAGATAAAATAGAAAATGTAGATTAGATCACCTGTTTTATCTTTGTTATTATGTAAAACTCTGTTTAAATAAAATAATAAAAAAAACTGCTTATCTCTCCGCAGATAAAGTAAAATTTATTTTGACATTTATGGTAATGACATCTGTCAGCTTTTTAAGGTTGCGTTCCAGTTTCGACAGTTGAAAAACTATGAATATTTTTTTTAAATCTCTGTTAACTCGGGTAACTTAGCATATAACAAAATTTCTTAATTTATTATAAATAAAACTTATTAGTATATTATGTATAGCATTATAGTAACTGTGTTAAGCGGATAGGTAATATGTGAGTAGCAAATGAAAAATAAACTGTTTAAATCATAGTTTTCCCTATCACCGACTTTTCCGTGGTGATGTTGTTGGCAGTGTCTTTTGCTCTGCTTTAGAATCGTCAATAAGGGCCTGTTAATTTAATAATAACTTGAACGAATATAAAAGTAACACAATTTAAATATAAATAAAAATATTATAATATCCTTACTTTCTTTCTTAATATAAATATTCGAATATTATAGGTTTTTGCATCCAACAAAAAATATTATTCAAAGTGACCCAACTATTATTATAACTTTGAACGCGAGTGTTTGGACACTTTTCAAGTACTACTTGGTACTACTGTTGTTTTGCGGTGAATTTATAAATAAACCAATTAAAAAAAAAAACATTGTTTATGCAATAAAATAAAGAAGTAGTGAATAAAATAACATTATAATTTAAAAAAAACTGTAAAAACGTTCAAACTTACCCAACTTAGCTGTAGATATTTTAGAAGAGGAATAAATATTATTATTTATTATAATCCTATCCTACCTATAATAACCTTCAACACAAAATCTAGTGCACATGTTGCCTGGATTAGGCAAGGCTTATTTTTATCGACAACCCAAGCAGACGGCATCACAAATGAAAGCAAGTACACCAACTTATCAAAGATGTATTGTTTGAAATGAAGAGTGCAATTTGTCACTAAAAACAAAAGCAATGAATCCTTTTTACTTGATTTATTGTTAAAACTCATTTGAGAAACCTATCAACTTAAAACAAAATAGAATCCTTGATATTTATTGAAATTTTGATATTATTTTATATGGAACTTATGTAATTTCTTAGGTCACTTAATTTATAATTAAACAACGTAAATTTTTACTATAGGCAAGTCAGTGCAAGGAAACTAAAATATATTTTTTATAATTAATATATTTATTTACAACGCGAGCGCGCTCGAGTAGCGCCTTCCATACCGCAGCAACATTCAATAGACGTACAACTTGCTATTGTATTATGTACAGGCGCACTATCACATAATTATTATTATGTAACGAATCATACTAGTTACCAAAATTACATATTAATTATTATAAACTTCTTCTTCGTCGTGTCGATGGCTGAGTCAAATTTTATTGGTCCAATAAGTGGCCACTGTTATGGCGCTCTCGTCGGCGTTCATGAGCGTCTCTCTTGTGCAGGTGGTAGGGCATTTTGGACAGTCAGCAAGGTGGTCAAGGTTTTGACTTGCCATCGTGGTGAAAGGATTAGCCAATTCGCTTTTAAGAACTCGCGAATTGCCCAGGGTGCGCCGGGCGTAGGGAATCGTTGTGTACGTCACTCGGGGAGGCTCCTTTCATGCACCCCCATGCATAAGGTGTAGTTGGAGTCATGAATAAAGATTTACAATTAATATCAATCTAAGAAAAGTAATTATTATTTGTTATGTCAAATGATTTTTATTGATCAATAAACAGTTATTAAAAGCTTAAGCAATGTTCTGTGGATCAGTGATTAAGTTATTAATTAAATAAAAAAAATATAATTGATTTAAATTTTCCAGCAGATGAATGGTATTAGTATTACTTATACTCCATAAACGCCAAGTTGATTTTGATTTATTTTTAATGTATTTTGTTTATTGTATTTTTTTGGGTTAATGTAATAAAAAAACAGGATTAATAAAAGTCATCTACAACATTATTATAATACGTTGATCAGGCGCTTATAAAAAAGCGCGCTTATTGCGGCTTCTGTTAGCTATTTGTGATATATTCGCTATTCTTAATATAAACTATCTTTATTTACAGAGAAATATACATAGTATCTTAAATTAAATTAGCCTAATAACTTAATCTAAACTTAATAAGTCACTGTCAGAAGGCCTCTTTCCCAAAATGCTGGCAGCATTGCCGCGTTGTATTGCGAAACTTAGCCGATACTTAACTTTTATATAATGATCTTTAATATTAAAGTTCAGAGAGCTAAATAAAATTAAAAAGTCTTTAATTTAATCATCAGAGATTTGTTTTACATGTAGGCGCCTGAAAAAAATAGTATTGTTTTTTTTATTTGGCGTGTTTACTCATTACAGGCGCTAAAACCTTTAAGAACATAAAAAAGGCATCAATAGTTAGATTAAATTTGTTGCGTCAGTGGTAGAACTTTTGTAAATGAGCAGAGCGAGGCTGCGTAACCACCTTACCTACGTTTCGTAATATTGATTGGTCTGCACGTGTGGTCTAGTGGTTTAAGCGGTCGCCTCGCCGCTCTCCACTGCACTGGTGTTGTGGGTTCGATCCCCACATGGGACAAATCTTTGTGTGGTTCGCAAAGATTTGTTCTGAGACTGGTTGTGCTTTGTGTGTGTGAAATATATATGTTTGTGAACACCCCGCGACACAGGAGTTATTCCTAGTGCGGGAGTCGTTTGTAAAAAAAAAAAAAAAAATCACCGGTGTACCATTATATAATTATATTCCCTGATAATATAATTATTTAGTCCAATTTGTCCAGTATTTTTTAAAGGACTGTATGTGTGAAAGATTGAATAATTATACCTAAATCCGATTAGGCACATAATTAATAAGTTTTAGGTACCTACTTTTAGGTTAGTTAGTTTATTATATTTTTTCTGTTCATTGTAAGGTACTTATTATTTATTGTTTTTTTTTTATTAAATAAGTTGACTAGTAATTTGGATTTACAAATTACTAGTATTTTTGCTATCCCCACTCCTATGCTTAATTCGCTTGTGTTAGGAAAAAGTTAACGTTTGGTGTCTAATGACCAGGATTCGAACCCACGACCTCTCGATCGTAAGACCGATGCATTATCCAATGCGCCACAGTCGCTTGTAATTATACTAATAACAATGATTTGAATAACAATAACAAGAAGTTTAAATAAGGATGTTTACATACAAACTTATAATTTTTGTAATAAAAGAGTAACCATTATAATGTTTTTAAACTTTCGCGAATTAAGAACATTTTTTTAAAAATAGAGTAGTAGATAGGAGTCGGCTCGTGATCACGAATGATGCAAGTCATTTCGAACGTCGAGCATGGTATTTATTTATCTTTAAATACGCGATTTAGACCCGTTGTCTAATTTTTGAAAAAAATATAAAACTATCAAACGTAAACCTTATAGTACCTACCTATTGTGAAATAGGTATTTAGCAACATTAAATGAAGATTTTATTTGTAATTTATGGCATTTTAAAAATTTCACCGGATTACCCTGCGGCTCTATAAACAACCACCTTCAATGTGCAGTTTGAGTGCACGGTTGGCGTAGTGGTTAAGGCGGTCGTCTCGTTGCTTTCAACCGCGCTGGTGTTGTGGGTTCGACACACGGGACAAATCTTTGTGTTATCCGCAAAGATTTGTTCTGACTCTGGGTGTGCTTTGTGTGTGTGAAATGTATGTTTGTGAACACCCGCGTGACACAGGAATTATCATAGTGCGGGCGTCGTTTTAAAAAAATAAAAATAAAAAGTTTGCAATATTCCTTTAAGATCTGGGCAGTCTGTGTACTTGTATACGCCCTAATTTCATCAAAATTTTATAACCGTAACCCTCAGATAAAGTTACGTACCTATCTACGGTTGTTGTAATTGGTTGTTGTTACTATTATCATGAGGTACACGTTAAATCATCCAGTCGCAAAAAAACGCTCGCTAGTACGGCGGGAACTGTACCAAGGTAGGTAGATTCCAAAAAGATTTTCTTCTTGTTTTAAATGTTTTCAGTTCTATGCTTTCTTCTTAAATATTTTTGTTTTGCTCCAAAACCATAATTTTCGCATAGACAAAACGAAAAAGAAAACAATAATATAATAGCACTAAAAATAATTGATTATATAAAGCCAACGGAACAGAACCAAAAAAAAAACACAAAATAAAAACCGCAACTCGGGCAAAGTCAAAAATCTCCTCCGGCCAGACATATCATTACCGGAGTCAAGCACGCAATTTCTTAAAAAACTATTCCTTCCAAATCTCTAATTTACCGAAAAAACTGTATCATTCAAGACCCTTTTCTATTTTTTTCTCTTTATTTTTGAACGCGTGACTTTTGACTGACTGTTTTTCGCCCGCGGCTTGTTTCCGAACGCAACTGCGGTTTAAAAAAAATAAAGAAGATGGCGCCGACCGCTCGCGTGCGCGCCTTTTCGGCGGGAAGGCTTTGGAAAAAAAATCATTCAGCCTCTTACCTGTGACGTCGGTAACACAAAGTAGACGAAGGTACAGAGAAATTAAGAAAGTAGAAAATGGATTCGACTTTTGTTTTGGATTAGTATTCTTTGAATGTAGCGACGCATCTGCTTTTTTTAGGAAACTAGTTACCATCAAGTGGACTACAAGTCCATTTGCTGCCTGAAATCTAATGTCCTTGGTAACTGTGGAAAAGCTAGAATTTAGCTTTAGTATATTTCTTAGTTCACGACACGCGAAGTTACTAATTAACCAGTTTGATCGTCCATTTCAGAGGGACTGAAAAATAAGTAGATAAAGTATTATTAACTTTATAGCTGATAAGTAAGTACCTTATTATTATTAAAATAAAACAGTATTGTAAGGGTTTTTTTATCAGTTAAATAAAACTGCTCAGTGCCGCTTAAAAGTTTACCTAGAAGTGTGCGGCAGAGGTGTACAATACCCACATTTCTCCTGTTATGTTTAGCATTATGCTGAGCTGCTGGCCTTTTGGTACAGACTGTATAACTGTATTTGACTGTATTTCCTGTATTGTTTGTTTTATGTTTTGTGCCAATAAAAAAATGTTCTTTCTTTCTTTCTGAAAGATATAGCTGGACAAAAATCAATACTAGCTTTTCGATCAATCAAAATTCCGATCAAAAAGCTGGGAATAACCTTAAATAGCGCTATTTTCTAAGATACACAAAAAATATCAGAGTGAATTCTTTATAATATATTTAGGTTATGTATTTTTCTAAAGATTTCAACCCTAATAACATTAACTTTTACTCTTATTAGTATATATAAATATAAGAATCATTGTCGACTCAAATTGCCATCTGACCTGTCGCGTATAGTAGTTAGACATAAGACCAACAAGGCAGCCATGTTATAATTTGATAATAATATTGAGATAATTATCTGTAGGCAATAAATAAAAACATTTTATATTCAAACCATGCAAGCTACTGAGAAATTAGGCATAATAAAAACACTACACAATCCTTCAGTGGCGCCGAAAATCTTCTAATGTTCACCCGAGGCGAGCCGACGCGTGCTTTGACTTTATTTTTTAAATATACAGATTATAATTGCAGGTATTAGACCTCTACGTATCCCGGAGGTTGATTATAGTCCTGGATGACTAAAGAGCATAAAAACTTAGCGAGTAAAAACCAGTGGTTTTAAAGAATTAACCATTGCTCTACATTTACCTACACAAGTTTAATGTGTTTCATCAGTATTCATTTTTTATCCAAACTTTTGACATTATAGCTCTGATGTCTATATCTGGTTTTTTTTCTTTTTTTTATTTTTCTTTTTTTTTTCACTACTACCAGTAGTGTAGGTAAGTGAGAGAGAAAAGGTTGTAAAATTAATTCGTGACTATTGCGTAAAAAAGATTAAAAATGGCGACAGGAGTGAGCCCGTTGATGTCTTTTGAATGGCAAGTTTAGTACAGTACTATACGAGTTTAGA
Organism: Hypena proboscidalis; assembly: GCA_905147285.1. NCBI lineage: Eukaryota > Metazoa > Arthropoda > Insecta > Lepidoptera > Erebidae > Hypena > Hypena proboscidalis. Next base: position 2,121,451 of record LR990153.1, read on the forward strand.
CTTCTTGATAGTCACTTGGATTCGGAGGTTTTGGGTTCGAGCCCCAATGCGAAAATTATCTACTGAGTCGGAGAGATGCATGGTGATAGTCTAGCTACAATAAAATAAAATAAATAAAAATATGTATTTATTTCGCACTACAATAATCAATTTCATACATTAAGTTAACTTACATACTACTTCACAGATTATTTCGGGGAGACTGGTGCCCAAGCTAGATAAAATCTGGCCTTTCAGGTCACCAGGCCTCCACCTGGTGCAAGATTTGCGGATTATTTCTCATTTTTTTACAAAAATAGGTAATGGGTATTTCTCATTTTCACGATTCTCATCGTCACTTTCGTGGGAAATTTTAAGAATGTATTTTTGAACTATATTTGTAATGCAACTTAAAGCGTTTAAAAAGATGAATTAAATTATGTATAAATCAATCTAATCAGAGGTCTCGTTCGGCAGGTATAATGTTTTGAAATTTAAGATCCCACGAAAATGACGCGATAGTCCACGAAAATGCCGCAGTCACTTTACATTCAATAATTTATCAAATTCTCTATTATTATGATATAACATATTCTTGTAATCACAATTTCAGCTTATTTTCATCATTAATAATTAAAAGAGATAAAATAATTACTTATTATTTAGCCCAAAATAATGAAATCATGACAATGATGTAAAGAATACTTATATTAGGTTAGGATGTAAGTAACTTTGACAATCTTTAATAAATCATCCTTCGAATAAGATTATAATTATAATTATGTTCATAAAAACTGCACAATTTTAAACAAAAGTTTTGTTAAGAAAACATAATCATACAACATAAAAAACAGGAACTTTTATGTGATTTTTAATCGTAATAATTAAGTACCTATAGTAACATCAAACTACAACTATGTATTAAGTATAATAATTGTGTGTATTTTAGGTACTTGAATAGTAATATTACAAGTTATTTTTTACAAACAATCAACCTTTGGTGATGCAAAGTAAATAAAAATACATAGGCCCAGTTCTAATTAAGAGCTTATTGCACACTTTTACAATTAATATATATATTTGAAATTGAAACTTTATCAAGAACTGGTGAAAATGGGCCTAAGTAGCTATAAAAATACATAAACACGGTGTTATGACATAGCGACATTTATTGAAACTACAGATTTTTGACTTGGTTAATGTTAATTTCTAGCAGTTATATTTTTTTACAAAAAAAAGGTCGTGTTTTCCAAACCAATTGAGTATTCTCAATATGCAAATTGTTTGGTAAATTCATATTTTTTTTTTAGAACAAAATTATCTAGTGGAAATGAACACTGACTTTGTTAAAACTGTGGTTTCAATTTATTGTATATATATTGGTGGTCTATCTCTTATATAATTTTTTTTTTGTAATTTAGTATTTACCTAAAAAAAAATTGTGATATTACAATTAAAGTATCTTAATTACACATTATTATGACAGATTTTTATAGTTATTGAAGACTGGTTATTTTTGTAGTTAAAAATAACTTTCGATATTATTATAAGTAGTGTACTAGACACTACTAGTAAATAACTTTCGATATTATTATAAGTAGTGTACTAGACACTACTTATAATAATAATAATAATTCTTTATTTCAGATTTACATCCATATTTTGTTAGTAACACTTTATATATAATAATATCGAAAGTTATTTTTAAATACAAAAATAACCAGTCTACAATAACTATAAAAATCTGTCATAATAATGTGTAATTAAGATACTTTAATTGTAATATCACAATTTTTTTTAAAATTCACACACAAAAAGGATCAAGAACTTAGCCTAACTAATTTAAGCTAAAGTTGCTATTTTTTAAGTCTTAGTCTCTCAAAAGTTTAAAACGTAATGTTTGAAGCGTTTATTGACAAAATAACAAACCTTTTAAATCTGTATATGAGAAATATATCGTTGATAACATCATGATATATTTTGTGATAATAATATCAAATTAAAACATGCGAAGCTTTTTCGTAAATAAAGAAGAATGTCTGATTAAAAACCTTTTGGTATATTAATCCCAATCGTCAGCAGACCAGAAGCTACGTTGTTTTTTCTTCTTTGAATTAGAAATGTTTTTGTCTAATGCGGGACAGGACGATATTAAACACAGAGGGTCTCTGGTATTCACTGCTCATAGGAGAGAGATGGATCCAAAAACTGTCATCTGGTGGTAAATTCAATTCTTTATCAATATTGTCAGTTTAGTTTTAAGGTCTTTTGTATTTACGGCATCTGATTATTGCATAAAACATTTGTTTTCGAATTTTATGGATGGTTTTTTGCCCTTTTTTTAGTGGCATAATATGGCGCCTTAATGATTTCGTTAGACAATATTAGTTTTGTTATCATTGGGGTTTGGATTATAAAAGCCAATGATGATGATAAATGATTCCCGTGTTGACATTTGATTGAAGAAAGAGCGCAATCGTTAACTCCGCAGCACAGTTTCCGCATGGCTAATAAATTAGGTCTTCTATGATCCCAAATCACTTGATGTACTTTCATCGTCCCTTTGAAATCAGGCAGATTCGACGGTATTAACATTTTTTTTGGGTGATGGCTCCTTCACTTACTTCTTCAATGAGAATATGCTTGTCATGTTAAAATTTGAATATTTAAAATAATTGCACAATAACAATATCTTTACTGCCACAGTCCATCCAGCTGTTTCAAAGAGATGAAGTAAGAAAGAAATTTACAAACTTACATACTACATACAACCTACATTAATAATAAGCGCGAAAAACATAACCACTCCTTGATAGTGGTTGATAAAAATCATATTCGTGGACTAAAATCACATTCGTGGACAAATCGCCACGAAAATGACGCCACAAAAGTGACGAAAATGTTCTTTTTTATATATTTCTCCAAAGCTAAGGTGTAACGTTTAAAATCAAATACCTCATGCATATACCCATCATTTTAAGGTTCCAATAAGCTAACTTTAATTCTGATTGCTCAAATACAATGCATAAAAATCTTGTCCACGAATATGATCGCTAATCTTATGAGAAAATCTAAACTTGCTAATATTTTTTTCATTCGTAACAGTAGCCATAGGTCTACCTGTAGTGACGATAGAGCACAACTAGTGCTCGACCATACCGAGCTCTGTGATTAGTTAGTACTGTCGTGTTTCACAGAAAGCCATTTTTACAACACAAATCTCAAGTAACTAAAATCGTGTGACCGACGTATATTGTGGTTTTACTTCAAAATAACGCCAAACACATTTTTTTTAGACTATTGTGCGTAAAGTGTAATCAATTACGATGGGTTTAGTATATGTTACAAACAAATGTACTGAAATTTGGTGAAGCCATAACAAAATATTTAACTGCAGCGGGAAGTGTGACACGATGAGAATGCTGAAAATGACCCCGTTTTAGACAGTCTATGTCGATTTTTTCTACATATTTATACTTTGGTTATGACAAGCGTTATTTATTTAGTAGCTTATTAAATGTGTTATTCTCTAATATACATTTTATGTTTCTAACTTATACCGTTTAGAAAATAAACCTGTGTGACCATCAAATTCGGACGCCGATGAGAAATACCCTAATAGTGGTCATGTCAGGGTTAGTACTTTATTATCGGGTACCTGGACATAAAAGATAAAGTGTAGTTGTTATATTCTTCTACCACATCCTTATGCGTAAAAAAGACACTAAGATATAAACATTACATCACTTTTTTGTAACAACAAGTAAACTTACAATGTGTAACTTTTAATTTTTAATCAGTTACTGCCGTCTTCAAATTGCCACCATATTTTCAAAGCTCAGATCTCTATTGGATAATAGATCTAAGAATCGGCAAAGGTAAGTATAGCGTGGTATAGCCTAACCTGAAGAGAGAGCTTAGTCATGAGCTCTTCGACAGCTAAATAAATAATAGCAGCCCTGTATCTAATACATGTCCCACTGCTGGGCTCGGGCCTCTTCTCATGATGAGAAGGGTTGGGCCATAGTCCATCACGCTTACAAGTGCAGATTGGTAGACTTTACACACCCTCAAGCACTTTTAGGCACTCTCAGGCATGTAGGTTTCCTCACGATGTTTTCCTTCACCGTTTGCGAGCGATAATTTATATGACAAATACACACATATCTTCGGAAAGACAAATCTTAACGATTTATTGACAGAGCATATAGCAGTCCTACGGTCTTCCACTCGGCTATCGCTGCTCGACAGCTAAATATTCCTTGTAATTTATTTAAATTGTCATAAACTCCCCATTTATAGTCACTTTATAATACCATCAGTGAATCGGAACTATTTTTAGTTTTAAAACTAAAATCTAAAACTCTATGGTCGGCGCCGGAGGCGTGGCCAGCCACAGAGTCGGAGTGTCAGTGGCGCCAAAGCTTTCCGCTTTGGACTTTTTACTTTTTTTTTTTCGTTTTTTTAGAGACGCCCCGCGGCAAAGGCGTTGGCGCGGTAAAAGTAAAGTTAGTATAATTTAATTAAGTGTCCGCACTAATTTAGGTTAATTTTGGCGATAGTTTTTGTTCATGGCGAAATTTTGTGGTCGTGAGTCGTAATTAGTCGGTGTTTGTCAATGGAGTACTTTTTCGCTAGCACCAGAAAGTAAATGGTATGGTACTTACCTATAAATTTTGGTTTGTGAAGATCTGAAGGTAGACACTTACTCTACGTAAAATACTGATATTTAGCTAAATCCGTTAGACTAGAAGCCGACTCCAATATGACTTAATTACATAAAAAAAAATATAGGAAAAAAGGTTCGGCAAATTTAATTGAAATTATATAATGTCTCATCCAAGTCATAGAAGGTTTCGTGGCACTATCTTATTTTTTTTTTTTTTAACTTATCATATAAGAAGTAGACAAAGTCTTAATTTCACCTATGTGAGAGACTGCATGGTGCCTGATGTAGGTTTCAATAAAACCTGTGTTACAGGTCACCAGTGCCCCACCTCAACAAAAATAAAACATCACGCCTGTAATAGTATTATTTATTAGTTATTTTTATCTTTTTTTTTCTTTGTATGTCGTATGTAACGCGATACATCTGTTTACCCTTCAAGGTATACACAGGCGTGATGTTATGTTATATAATGGTGAAAACAATATATAGACAAACGATTGCACAAAGCGCGGTTCATTAGCTGTTCGTTTTTGAAGATTTCCATTGTCTGTCTCCAAAGACCTTGTGAGTGTCAAGAGTGCATCTTGAGGGCTCATCCTTGGAGCAATCGCTCGATTAATTTAATCTTGTCCTATTATTGTTGGGACGAGGCTTTGGGTGTTCACGTCGATCTCCGTGGGTCTATTGTGATTGTAGCCTCATTACAGACTCTCCTTTAGGCCAATAGCCTCCATAAATTGGAGCAGTTGCAGCATCTTCTTGTTATTTGTTATTTTGATTCATTTTATTCTGTAACTTTATTTAATTTTAATCTGAAATTATTCACATTTTCTCATCTTTTTAAGATTTTTTTTTCTCAATTTTTTCTTATTTTTTCCTTAAGACGGTGAAAATTGAGGATTAAGCCGTTGTTCCTGACAATCATTATTATAAAATGTTATCTACATCGGAAATTGTGTTTTAAGAATAATTTGTATGGTGATTTTTGAAGTATGTGATGTGGCTGTATTTTATAAATAAATAAATAAATATAGATCTTTATCAGAGCCTGATAAATTATACACTAAAACATTCCTTAAGCCATAAGAAGTAAAATTGCGGAAACCGCATTGAAATCGGACCAGTATTTCCGCTAACATACATACCATAGGTATCTGGCATTATGAATAATAATAGCAGCCCTGTATCTAATACATGTCCCACTGCTGGGCTCGGGCCTCTTCTCATGTTAAGAAGGGTTAGGCCATAGTCTACCACGCTGGCCAAGTGCGGATTGGTAGACTTCACACGACCTCGAGTACTTTTTTAGGCACTGCATTTGAAAATAAATGATTTCAATTTGAATTTAAATATTATGAATTTTGGAATTCGGTTATAAATAGATACATCAAACATAAATCTAATATTAGATAGCTTTATAAAGATAATCGCAAACAAAAACAAACTACTTTTACCGCCATCGAAATGAAAAGCAAAGACATTTCCTGCTTTTAATTGCTTCCATAATTATGTAAAGAAAAATGGCGCTCGACACAATGGACAATGCGCGGATAAAAAATAAATTAGTTTTATTTGATCGAGCGACGAACGACTGTGTTATAACAATGTGTCAATAAGAACATCGTAAAATGAAGAACCTCTTTGGATTGGCTACTTTTGGCTGCGTGTTAGTTGGCTATAGAATTATATATATAATTTTTTTTTAAAAAGGACTTAAATAAATAATGTCCCTCCTGCTTTAAGCTCGCACAAAGCATTATCCCGTTCAAAAACAAATAACTATTTCCAACTTATCTGTTATTTTGCGTGCTTGAAGCTAGAGGGACATTACATTAGTCCTCTAAAATAATAACTAATCATATTTGTGTATGGGCGGTTTTCAAAAAAAATGTTCATAAGAAAATTGCGTGTCCTACGACTTTAAGCCTCTATTCTTCAGGCAAATGCAGTTAAAACTTAGTGTTTTAATCAGAAAACGACAGAATACCATCGAAATTTATTATAAATAGATTCAAAAGTACGAAAATTTGAGCAATATTGATTTAATTAATCATTATCAGAAACATGAAAGATGATTTTTGACGTGTCCTACGCAGGTTTTGTGAAGTTCTGAACGTAAAATAACGCTGTTATCCGACCTTTTGTGTAGTACTTTTATGTAATTTGGTAGGATTATATGATCTAAATTGAATAATAAACATTATTCATAAGGTACTAGAGTGCAAAATAATTTAAAATACACATTTTATCTTGTCCCTCAAAATAACGATAGTGGAAAATTCCACATACGCAACACTGTTTTACTGGTTTTGAGTAGATAATTGAATGAACTAAGAGTATTATTTTGTGTAGAGTAACATTTTAGAACGCAAAATGTCCGCTATATTAGTTAAATGACAGCAGTTTTGTCAAACAGTGAGAGTGAGCGGTCGAGCGTCACGAAGTTCTGTTCGCATTATCCACTACGAACTTGATTTTATTAAGTAAATAATGTTTGTTTGACTTACAACTTTTCATAGCTAATTAGATTAATGTATCTTTAATTGGAATTAAGTGGAACATTCAGTTAAATTACATTTTAACTGTTGATTTCTTGAGTTTGTTTTTGTGAAGCCATCATACGTCACTTCCATTACGCTACGTATTGTACTAGCGGAATGCCTAATGTGACGTAGTGGAATTCTAAAGCATGGTTTACACATGTCGATATAGTTTTTATAATCAAAATAGATTAAATAATTTTTTTTTTTAAGTTGTTGAGAGATTGATTGATTATTTTTAGTTAAAATTAATTGAGTAAAGCATTTAGGTTTAATTTAAATAGGTAATTGAATCAATCGGTTAGTTACTAATTTATGTAATAGAAACGTAAATTATGCAGCTTTTGACACTTTTTTTCTTCTCAGTATGCTATAATTTTCTTAGTGTAGATTCGTTCGTACAAAATAAATAATTGAATTATTTTACGAACAAATCAGCACTAAGAAAAAATACAATAATAATGACTTTTATATTGTTTTAACGATTTTAAAGACATACGTTATTAAAAATACGTATGTTACGATACATACATATGTGTTAAGAATTTCTCAAAATGTTATTTTAGATTGATTTAAATGACTTATTTTATTCTAGATTTACGTTTTAAAGTTGCTTAATTCTAAGTAATGTAAACTGTGCCTAATATTTCCTAAACGTGACGATTTGTTCTATTAACGTCACTTGTCCTACTTTCATTGTGACATTAGGATTTAATTTTAAAATATTCTCATACGATAACTACTGTTACTTAAATTGTTTATAATAATATTATTTAAAAGTTTTATGAAACAATTTTTTTTTATCATATTTTATGTAAAAGTGCCAAAGTAGGGGCTTTTTTGTGCAATGAAACGTGCCATAAAGTAACGTAGAGGAATAGTTTTCGTAGAAAAAACGTTGATTTTATTTAAATTACTAATTATAAGTTTGTGATTTTGAAGACTGTTCTTGTTAAAATATATTAGAATAAAAAAATATCTTATTTGATTTACCACTGAGTTTTAATACCAATCTAAACTTTGTCACGTAACGGAAATTTTTAGTTACTATCCCTCCTTAAAATATGTATTTCTCGCTAAATTAACAATATATCATATTATATTTTATTATGTTTTTAAACATGATAAAATATAATATGATATATTGTTAATTTAGCGAGAGAGTTAAAATATGATAAAAAAAAATTGTTTCATAAAACTTTTAAATAATATTATTATAAACAATTTAAGTAACAGTAGTTATCATATGAGAATATTTTAAAATTAAATCCTAATGTCACAATGAAAGTAGGACAAGTGACGTTAATAGAACAAATCGTCACGTTTAGGAAATATTAGGCACAGTTTACATTACTTAGAATTAAGCAACTTTAAAACGTAAATCTAGAATAAAATAAGTCATTTAAATCAATCTAAAATAACATTTTGAGAAATTCTTAACACATATGTATGTATCGTAACATACGTATTTTTAATAACGTATGTCTTTAAAATCGTTAAAACAATATAAAAGTCATTATTATTGTATTTTTTCTTAGTGCTGATTTGTTCGTAAAATAATTCAATTATTTATTTTGTACGAACGAATCTACACTAAGAAAATTATAGCATACTGAGAAGAAAAAAAGTGTCAAAAGCTGCATAATTTACGTTTCTATTACATAAATTAGTAACTAACCGATTGATTCAATTACCTATTTAAATTAAACCTAAATGCTTTACTCAATTAATTTTAACTAAAAATAATCAATCAATCTCTCAACAACTTAAAAAAAAAATTATTTAATCTATTTTGATTATAAAAACTATATCGACATGTGTAAACCATGCTTTAGAATTCCACTACGTCACATTAGGCATTCCGCTAGTACAATACGTAGCGTAATGGACGTGACGTATGATGGCTTCACAAAAACAAACTCAAGAAATCAACAGTTAAAATGTAATTTAACTGAATGTTCCACTTAATTCCAATTAAAGATACATTAATCTAATTAGCTATGAAAAGTTGTAAGTCAAACAAACATTATTTACTTATTAAAATCAAGTTCGTAGTGGATAATGCGAACAGAACTTCGTGACGCTCGACCGCTCACTCTCACTGTTTGACAAAACTGCTGTCATTTAACTAATATAGCGGACATTTTGCGTTCTAAAATGTTACTCTACACAAAATAATACTCTTAGTTCATTCAATTATCTACTCAAAACCAGTAAAACAGTGTTGCGTATGTGGAATTTTCCACTATCGTTATTTTGAGGGACAAGATAAAATGTGTATTTTAAATTATTTTGCACTCTAGTACCTTATGAATAATGTTTATTATTCAATTTAGATCATATAATCCTACCAAATTACATAAAAGTACTACACAAAAGGTCGGATAACAGCGTTATTTTACGTTCAGAACTTCACAAAACCTGCGTAGGACACGTCAAAAATCATCTTTCATGTTTCTGATAATGATTAATTAAATCAATATTGCTCAAATTTTCGTACTTTTGAATCTATTTATAATAAATTTCGATGGTATTCTGTCGTTTTCTGATTAAAACACTAAGTTTTAACTGCATTTGCCTGAAGAATAGAGGCTTAAAGTCGTAGGACACGCAATTTTCTTATGAATAAAAAAATATCTTATTTGATTTACCACTGAGTTTTAATACCAATCTAAACTTTGTCACGTAACGGAAATTTTTAGTTACAATCCCTCCTTAAAATATGTATTTCTCGCTAAATTAACAATATATCATATTATATTTTATTATGTTTTTAAACATGATATAACTAGTTAGCCGATAACTTGTTTAATTTTATTATTGTTCTTTTCTTTCTGGGTGGAATTCCGGTACGCAACGAAAATTTTTTTTGAAAACCGCCCGCATATATATCATTATCATGAAATATAGTTTTATTTGATCGTGTATGAAATGGTTGTGTGATAATTTTAATGTGGCAAATTTTCGTTGACTGTTAGTTGTCACTGGATTTTAATAGGTCGCAGTGACAGAAGCCGTTCTTATTCTTGCGCGTATTATAAATTCTAAACAGTCACATCTTCACGGCCAAACCATAGAAGCGATCTTAAAGTGCAGTGATCTCGGGCAGACTAGTTTAAAACATAAATTAGTCCTTTTGATCGAGCGTTGAACGATTGTGTGATAACAATGTGTCAATAAGAATATCATAGTATGAAGTTTTGTGGTGTGAAATCTTTTTAGATTGGGAACTTGTTGCCAGTTCGTGGTCTATGGTTTTTACAGGTAAAAATGGTGATAAATATTTTTTTAAATGATCGTTTTTAAAAACTAAGAAGTGGGTTTTAAGTGTCTTTGCAGTCAAGAGCAAGAGAGTGCCGTAGGCACCGAATTTTTGAACTAAGAAGTGTAATATTGAAGAAAAATTAAGCTTTTCTAAGCATTCCTAAACAATATTACAGTTTAAAAATATGAGGCTATGAAATAGAGTCCCAGCAGAATTGAGTTTCTTAACCTATTGCTGACACATGAATATCGACGCCATCTATTGAGATATTGTTTTATTATTGAGCACTAGAACTTTATATATTTAATTCATAGGACCGTGAACTTTGGCATACCTTAAGAGATGCCTTAGCCAGCAGTGGACTGCTACAGGCTGATGATGATGATGATTGAGAACTAAGAAGTGACATTTATGCGCCTTTGCTGTCAAGAGCTAGGAAGCGCAAAAGGAAGAAATCTTACTTTTTAGATGTATCTGCAACTCATAAGCCACATCGTAGCAACTTCCCAAGCAACAAAAAGTCGCCCGTCTGCTCCATTCCTCACATGTTTATTCTTGTTTCACGAATTGGGTGATGACTTTATATTAATAGCATGTTCATGTCAATCGCGATTAGAATTTATTGCAAGTTTTATGTTGTGTTAAGTTTTAAATCTTAGTTAGTTACGCCGAGGTCTGACTGATACTAATACATAATATATATATTTGTTATGTATTAGTATAAGTTATTCTAGTACCCATAGTACAAGCTCTGCTGAGTTTGGGACTAGATTTCGTTGTGAATAAGTTGTTAGATATTTATTTATTAAATTTATTTATATTTATTGATAAATATGACGTCAAATCATTGACATTTTTATATTTACGTAAGTAGGTAAGTGATATATTATTGGTATTCTCTTAGTGCCTTATCATACTAGCGGATTGCGAGCGGATTCAAAGCGGAGCGGACGCGTGGCGAATACGCTACGTTTTCGCCGCGTGTTTGTAGCGAATTTACGACGTATAATACACTCAGTAACAAAATTGATTCCGACGAGGAAACACTGCTGTTGGCTTTGTTACTTCGGAAACGCCGGCGACGAAAACGAAAGCATCGACGAATTTGGGAAGATCCATTATCAATTAATCGAATGGAAGAGAGCGACTAATTTGTGTTGTTTTGCAAAAGAACGAAAAATAATCCTAAATAATTTCGTTCCTACCTACCATAAAACAAACATAAAATATTTAAGCAAGATAAAATCCCACAAGAATCCGTTATGATGCAAAATGATTTGACATTTGAAAAAAATATTTTATTAAGTTGGTTGGCTGGCGTTTGTACGAGACAGTACAAAATGGCGTCCACGCCGCGCGCCCGCAACGAATCCGTTGCGCGCCCGCTCCGCTTTGAATCCGCTCGTAATCCGCTAGTATGATAAGGCCCTTAGAGCTTAAATAACTTAAGAAAAAAAACAAATAATTATACTAAATATAAATTCTCTATGATAAGCAAGTCTGTTCTACCATAGACAACATGGTCACTTAAAATCAAATTAAACGAACCAATAAAATCAATAAATCATAAAAATCTAGTTAACCATTCAATTAAATCAGTCTTACACGTGTAAACAATAATTGCAAAATATATTGATATTTAATCATTTATTATTGACATCTTAACCATGCATATATAATTACATTTCATGGAAACTCGACAACTATTCGCAAAATGTAGGTATTAATAATATTTTCTTAACATATGTCTGCACGTGTGGTGTAGTGGTTTAAGCGGTCGCCTTGCCGCTCTACACTGCACGGTGTTGTGGGTTCGATCCCCAGGACAAATCTATGTGTGATTCGCAAAGATTTGTTCTGAGACTGGGTGTGCTTGAGTGAATGAATGTGAGAGGCCTTGTCATTAGACCATTGGATAGTGTAATTCCTTCTGGCGTTCTATCTAATGTAAAAAATTCAAATTATTATTACTGTTATTTTTGTAAGATTATTATCTTCCTTTTTATTAAAACTGACGTGAGTTTGTAACATTATTCAAATTATGAAGTACGTTCATACTCTCTTGATAATGTCTATAAGTAGTGAAACCGCGGTCGACTAAATAGACCAACATTACGTGAGTAACACCCGTATTTCATTATTTGAATAATTATTATCTTCCTTTTTTAGAGGAGTATATTACATACTATGCGGGATTATTAATGTTTTATATATTATTGTTCGGCCGAATTACTCATTGATTCATCAACGCAGAGCATAAACCACTGTGTCTAGAAACTTAAAATTTTACAATTGCAAGTCCGTTATTTTTGGAATTTCGTATTTATCTAGTAAAACTTCAATAAAAATAAATGATTTTATACACGGGTTTTTTTTAAATTATATTCACAATAGGGTGAATCTTGGAGTTTAAGTTGCTAGTGAGTTTATGCAATTATTTCAATAGCTATTAATTACGAACTCTGTAGAATTAACGAATCCCACGCGGACGAAGTTGAGGACAAAATCTAGTCTAACATAATATAATATCAAGCCTATATCACCCAGAAGGGTGTGGCAGAGGTGTACAACACCCACATTTCACCGTTATGTTTCAAAAAAATAAAAGCTCCTTGATTGACTGATATGTAATTTAAAATTAAATATTTAATGTAATACTTTTTTTTATACTACGCCCACAGCGAACGAACGTGTAGTCCACCTGATGGTAAGTGGAGTACAGCCCATGGACATTAACAATCCACAAAAGCAGATTATAGACGCGTCGCTGCAGCTGAGGACTACGGTGTTATGCCTCATGAACCAGTAATTTCAGGGCCTGATCTCACCACCAAACCGGATCACAGTAATGGAAGCACTACTATTTGGCGGCAGGTTAAAGGTGAGACGGTGGTGCTGCCGCCCTCGAACTCATTCACAAGAGCTCTACCACCAGTTAAACTACTACACTAATAATAAAAATATATTGTTTTAATAGATGTTTATTTAACAATATTATAATTCAAGCAATATGCAATTTATATGCATCTTGGATCTGAAATAAAGGCATTACATTTTCATTTCAATTTTATTTTTATAGATAGAGGTGAAGTCGATATACCACGCGGGCGGAACCGCGGGTAACAGCTAGTTTTAAATAAAAAAACTGATTTAATAGCTCGTAGTTACTTATGCAAACAGTGTTCTGTAATTTTATAATTATAACAACAACTTAATTTCAGAATTATCATAGCATTTTTTTATTCGACGATATACAGGTTGACTGGTCAAGGATTATGCGACATGGCGCCATTTATTAAAAACAACATTTTATAAAAATAAAATTGTATATTTTCTGTAAAAATTCTAGAGTTCTTTCGTTATAAAATCGAAAGCCCTCATACCCGCCATTCTAGCTTCAAGCTAGAGCTTCTAGAAAAAAATACATTATAAAATTATCTACCTTATTGTCTAAGAATAATTTTAATATCATCATTATTGAGATATTTAAGTTCTTCTAAAGGGTTAAAATTATATTAATATAATATATAATAATAATTAATAGTATTTTTTTTGCCAGTATTTTATAATAGCTAATCCGAAATAACTTTTATAGTATACCGCTGTTTTAGAGAAAGGAAGACCGTACGGCAGTTTGACGATCTCAATTTGTTAGATAAATGTAATGTTATTTACCTAACAAATTGAGATTGAAATGAGATTATTTTGTTGAAAAAATTATCAGTGGAAATGTGCAGAAACCACGTCGAGAAATTCAAGGTTTCAATAAATGTCGCGATGTCAAATTCACGCTGCATTCCATACTCAATTTTCTTCTTATTTGCAAAATGTCTATGGAGATGCTTTATGGATGTAGATGTGTCTATGGAGATATTTACTTTCAAATGGTTCCATTGACAAGCATGCTCATTTCCATACATTTGGAGCCTACTTCATCTGAGTTTGGAGCTCATCACCTGGCGGGTGATTTTGACATTAATAGTTTTCGACCAATCAGAGCTGCGCATTTCAGCTCATCATCATAGTGACATCTGGTTATTAGTAAATAATAATAATCCTCATTCTACTTTTTTAACTTAAGAAGCCTGCATATGTGTGTCGGTTTCATGCTTTTTCACGTATTATTTATATTAAAAAAGTGAATTTATGTTTAGTTCTTCATAACAAAAACGTGTGACATTCACCGCTAGCTACATAAATGCCACACTATATCTTATTGACGACCCCATAACTCTTTAACTCTTTGAAATACAACTTAATCAACTTCACACAGAGTAAAAACAATGTTATTACAATTGATCGGCTGGCTGAACAGTTGTGACCTTTGCCTTATGCCGGGTACACACCCAACGAACGACGGACAACGAACGGATTTGTTGGTCCTATTTTGGATGGCTCAACGAACGCTAACGAATCCTTTAATTTTTTTTTGGCACAAAACAAAAAAGGAACAATATAGGCAATACAGTATTACAGTCTGTACCAATAGGCCAGCAGCTTAGCATAATGCTAAGTGACTGCAATGAAATACAGTCACCTAATAAATAAATAAAAGCTGACAAATAAAATAAAAAAAAAATATAACAAAAAAGAAATATACTTATTTAAATAAAATAAATAAGTAATAATTAATTCGTTTTTAAATGATTATATAAACTATAAAACTGCTAAATAATAATATTATCATTAATGTTTAAATAGAAAATATAAATCATACGACGATAAAAAATAAACAAAATAGTTAATACGATGTCATACAAATTTTGGTAGATTTTTGTTTTAAAATATTATTTCATGTATAAATTAGTATTATAAAAAATAAGTGTAAAAGCAAATTGATTTAATTTAAAATATGGATTAAAAAAATTTCATTGCATTAAAATATGTAGATATTAAACTTGTTATAAAAATAAAATGCTATGAGACAAGACCCGCTTAATGTTACCGCAGCGCTTTGGCCAACGCCAAGGAAGGAACGATGGCGTCCCCTTAGCCGTCAAAAGTACTCAAAACAGGTGTGTATGATATGATAATAATAACCAAACTGTAAACGACACTAAAATTAAAACCAACTTTTGGTTGTGTACGTTTATTATTTTATATTTTAATTATGAAAAACTATGACATATTTTTACGAGTCAAAATCTTGAACTAAAACAAAACAATACTATTAGATAAAAAAGTAATCATATAAAAACAGTTTTAATACAAAAGGAGGTTGGTCGCCAACACAAACATTAAAAAAAATTAAAAGTAGTCGTGCTTGTTGTCTAACGAATGAGTCTAACATTTTTATGAAACATCGATTAAAATTATTTTTAATAGTTTTTGTTTTCTTTTGTTTTTCTTTCCGTTTTTGCGAAAACAAAGCGATTATCTTATATAATTATCAACTTCTCCTGTAAGGCTAACCTGTATAATTATGTATATATTATTATTATTTTATTTATAAATGTATGTATTTAATATGTTATAAATTATTATATATTTTTTATTTTTTTATCAGTACTATGTATATTTATTACGTATTTTATATAATATGTACTTCGTCTATTTACATATCAATAATTATTCATTTGTCTTATCTGCACCTACCTATGCTTATCTCTGCACCACCCTAGGTTGACTGTTAAGAGAATGCCATAAGGCATTAAGTCCGCCTATGTACTATTTATTTGTGCAAAATTTAAATAAATAAAATAAAATAAATAAATTTGTAATTTCTACATCTTTCATAGTTAATGGCATAGCTATTGTTTTGCATTTATAAAAGAGTTATAACATAGTTAAAAACATGTTGTCGTAAAACATTGCTGCAAAAAGATAAAGGTTACGTAATTGACAAAAAAAAAACAAAATAATATAAGTTCCATGTTTGAATGTTGGCACAACAAACTAGGGTCATGGCCTTAAAAAAAAGAACTCACGCGTTCCCGCACAAAGTATGACGCAACTAAAATGGCGAATTAAAAAGTAATTAATCTTAACCTCTTCCGTTCTGAACTCATTTCTTTTTTTCGTGTGAAAGGGAGCTTTATATTAATCATGTTGGACAGTGAATGGGTAACTGATGTACTGTCAGGCTTTTTGAATGAGGCTGTTTGGTTACATTTCCTTTGCCTGTTTATAAACTAAGAAAATTAAAACTTTCGGTGGACAAAGATAATTCTAAGTTAATTTTGTTTTGATTGTTTAAAATTAAAGGCGCTCCTTGGCAATATGTTTTCTCATATTAACATTTTATATTATGTTTATTAAAGTAGCATAAAATCTTGTAATCCACCTGATGTTTAGTGGATTATCACAATTTAAAAGCAGATTTTAGATGCATCGCTTCATGTACCAATAATTTATGGGCCTGATCTCACCACCAAACCGTAACACAGTAATGCAAGCACTACTATTTGGCAGCAAGTTAAAGGTGAGTCGGTTGTACTTCCACCCTTCAGCCGCTTTCCAAGAGCTCTAATATAATTCAATAATTTTAAACATTTTTTCAGTCTATCTTAGAGTGTTTACGGACAATTTTCTTCAAGGTATAGGATAGGATATCCTAGGGCAAGCAGTGAATTTAATAAATCATACATAAACTCTACTGGCAGTATCCCGTGATTTTACCTTAGTTACGATTAAACTTCACATAACATAGCATCAGGCCCATGCTGCGTGTAAATCATAGACAAATTATCGTGACATTATATTATCTCTAGTGCAAAGAACATAGTGACAAAGCCATCAAATACATGCTTCTGACAGAGATGCAATTTTTTAAGTGCGCTCTTTTTCGTCGTGTCGATGGCTGAGTCAAATTTTATTTTGACTTGCCATCGTGGTGAAAGGATTAGCCAATTCAGTGCGCCGGATGTAGGGAATCGTTGTGTACGTCACTCGGGGCGGCTCCTTTCATGCACCCATTTAAGTGGGTTATTTATTTACACGCATTGGAAAATTTGCTTAGGAAAAATTTTACACGTCATTAGATAATCGTAGCTGTGAATAATCTTGAAAAACAACACATTTTAGTGATTAAGCAAACGACACGAGGTGCGATTTTTTTTCGAAATATTCGAAATATGGGAGCTATTTCTTTTGATCGAAACATTTCAAAGTTGACCGACAAATTATAGGTAGATATTGGGATAGGCTAGGATATAGGCCGTGGGACCTAAACATAACAGGTGAAGTGTGGGTGTTGTACACCTCTGCCACACTCTTCTGGGTATTATAGGCGTGATGTTATGTTCACAAAAGCGCTGACACATTTAACTCTAAAAAGGTTTTATACCTCCTTTATGAAGTCCTACATTGTCTGTCATCACATATCCTAAATATCCATTAATATCTTAATATCCATTAAGAATATCCAAAAATAAACATAACCACAGGTAGCCGATATTAAGATGTGAACCAAAATCACTAATTAATAAAACAAATTGTTAAAGCAATAAGAACTTTATGGTTGGGTGATAAGGCTGAAATTGTGAAGGTAGATTTGTAAAATCATTGTCAGTTTAATAGTGCTTTGTCAGCGTGGATCACAGTTGAGTGCAGAATTAGTTGGTCAGTTGCAGAATATATTTGGAAGTTATGATTTTGTAGTGATGGAAATGTATTTTCCACGTTTTGAGATAGCTTTTTTTGGATTTTAGAGGCGAGCTTTCATGAAAAAGTTTCAGAAAGACGGCATTACCGTCTCACCTTCAATCTGCTGCCTAATAATGCTGGTATCAGGCCTTGAAACAAGAACATAAGTTTATTTATTTATTTAAATTGACGAGCAATTTGTACACAAATAAAATAATATAAATATACTAAATTATTATGATTCAGCCAATTTACCTATAGCATAACACTGTGGTCCTAAATAACTTAGATGAAACGATTGATTTTCAATCCACTTTTGTCCATTTTTGGTGCTGTAATTACCACATTCCATCCGGTGGACTACACGCCCGTTCTGTTTCTATTTTGAAAATAATGTGAACAAAAATGTTTCCTTTTGAACAAATAGAGACTAATTGTAATTGCATGATTACTTCTATGTTACTGCAACTTTTATTCTCATAATACAAAACTTAAACACAGCAGTGCATGGCCCACTTATTTTGTCCTGAAGTGCACGGCGCCTGCGCATATTGCAAGTCATTCCTCAAAAGATAATGTAATTTATTGACTCTTTACAACGATATTTTATTAAGTTGTAGATATTTTGAGATTTGTCCAAGAAGGAAGGAGATCTGACCTTGAGAGGGCCCACAAGATCTCCTACCTTCACCACCGTCTAAGCTAGGCTATTACTAGAATGTGGGGTGCATGAAAGGAGCCTCCCCGAGTGACGTACACAACGATTCCCTACGTCCGGCGCACCCTGGGCAATTCGCGAGTTCTCCAAAGCGAATTGGCCAATCCTTTCACCACGATGGCAAGTCAAAATAAAATTTGACTCTGCACATCGGACACGACGAAGAAGAAGACTAGAATGTTACTGTTACCACAACGATATCAGTCAAAAACATTGCAAAAATCTAAGATTTTTGCACTCAGGCCCAGGATCTCAGAATCATGAACTGAATCACAAGTAAAACTGTAGTTACCACCCACCATCAGATGGCATTTTCGTGCCATCCAGGATCTAATCTCATCATCAAACCGTCCACAGTAATGCAAACACTGCCATTTGGCGGCAGGTTAAATTTGATACAATTACTACTGGTGGTAGAGCTCTTGTAAATGAGCTCGAGGGCGGCAGCACCACCGTCTCACCTTTAACCTGCCGCCAAATAGTAGTGCTTCCATTACTGTGTTCCGGTTTGGTGGTGAGACCAGGCCCTGGAATTACTGGCACATGAGGCATAACACCGTTGTCCTCAGCTGCAGCGACGCATCTATAATCTGCTTTTGTGGATTGCTGATGTCCATGGGCTGTACTCCACCACTACTTACCATCATGTGGACTACACGTTCGTTCGCTGTGGGCGTAGTATAAAAAAAAAAAACTCCCCACTTACTGTTAGATTTTTGCTTTTGTGTACTCCAATGATTCAACAAGGCAGAGAGATAAAAAAATCCGTGTTCAGCGTTGAACCCAGGCCGGTAAAAATGGCATTAAAGCACCCTAAAATGATGTGCCTTGCACTCGATTACAAAAACTCTGCCACTAAACCCATCATACTCCATAAACGCTCCACTTAAATCCAACCATAGACAGTACCATAAACAAACGGTATAAAATCAAATTAGTCCACAAAAAAGATCAAAATGATTCCACAGTTCAAATACAACCGCTTCAGTTCTTAGTAAACGTCTTTATGACTCACGGGCCCGCGTTCGATTCCCGGAAGATGTTTAATCGGTCTACACCTTGGGGTCAATTGGCGGTAAAAAAAATAAAGTTTATTTAGTCTGTGGTTATTGGCTATGGAACAGTTTAGTTATGAAGTTTGATAGAATGGAGGATTTATGTGTTACGGAAATGGTTCATAGATACAATCAAAATCTTTTTAGAACAAAGAGTAGCGCCACGTATTGGATTGTGGAGGTCTGTAGTACGTAAAATACCGATATTCATCCGAATCAGTTAGGCTATTCCATGGGACCTAAACATAGTAGGTGAAGTGTGAGTGTTGTACACCTTTCTGGGTGATATAGGCGTGATCTTATGTTATGTGATATTTTTTTTCATTTCATCTCCATATTGATTAAATGCTCTATGGTCTGTAGTGACAGTTTTTTCTTTAATCAAAAATACCTTTGTTAGTCCCTTGAAATTTTTTCAAATTCAAATCATTTATTTTCATAGGCCCCAGGAGGCGCTTGAACACGTCAAAACATTACAAAAAATGATATAAAAGTAAATAATAAATAATACTAAATTATACTAATTACAATGATTTGAATAACCGGGGCTCAGATTAATTTTAATCAAACTGTTTAGAATCGAATTAAAATCAATCTAAGTACTAGCTCCGATGGGTATTGCATTATGAGAAGAGCTGGTGAGAAACTCATGTGCACCATCTTTTAAAATGAAAAATATAACAGTATAAAAGTACATAAAAAAATCACATAAGAAGAGCAATTCATTTCCAAATACTATTATCATTTATGTAGTCTGAAATACTATAGTAAGCTTTTTGACATAATTTAGTTTTAACATATTTTTTAAATTTACCTATTGATAATTCTATTGCGTCTAAAGGAAGTTTATTGTAAAAGCGTATACATTGACCTGGAAACGAGTTAGAGATTTTATGGAGCCTAGTAGTGGGCACAGCGAGTTTGTTTTTGTTCCTTAGATTTAATTTATGGAGATCACTATTTTTCTTAAATTTTGTTTGGTTTTTGTGAACGTACATTAAATTTTCGTAAATGTATTGAGAATGTAACGTCATAATATGTATCTCTTTAAATTTATTTCTTGAGTAATAAAACTTGAGCTAAAATAGAAAAAGATGTGGTTTTAAGGTTGTTATCTCTATTCACAGCTTTGCTTCTGATTGCCATGGCTTGGTAGACTTTTGGGCAACAAAACATGGAGGTTTGTCTTGGTCTGGGTGTTTTTATGTATAATAAGTATGTATTTACATAAGAAAAGTATGTATGTAATAGTATCAGTTATTCTAGTTCCCATAGTACAAGCTCTGCTTATTTTGGGACTAGATGGCGTATTTAATTATGTCTGCTAGACGGGCGGGGAAACCTTTTTAATTCCTTATTCAATCTTCTGACCTGAAAACTGTTTGTTCATCAGTAACGACATATCTAATAGCAACATGAACAGATTTATTGCCTACTTAAAAGACATCCTCCACATCAGCTCGGGTTTGGACGCTTCAGCCACCATAACAGGCGCTTGAGACGTCATGATCTGATAAATGACGCAGTATGTATAAAGTACATACTTTCCAACTCCAACTATATACTTCTGATTAAATTCGTTGCGGGTTCCAAGACAATTGTAACTCTCCCTGGGATTGCCCGTGTGTCATGCACGGTGCCTTTGGTTACCGCTGTAGATCCTGGCATTACAGGAGTCACAGTGGTGGGCGTGTGGGTGGGATTATATCCCGTGAAAGTACCTATGTATAAAGTTTTCTGTATGTATTCCAGAGTTCTAGTTTTAGATAATTTTTGTTATTGTAGTTTAGCTGCATGCACATATTTTTGCGTTATGATCCAGATTTAAACATGGTATTTTATTTTTTATAAAATATTAAAGTTGAAAAATTAAGAAACCAGCAGGACTCGAACCTGCACCCCCTGGGTATACGCCCCAAGTGCTTTGCCAATTCAGCTATGGATTCGTATGCTGCCGGACTCGAAATTTTCTCAACTCTTTTTGTGCCAGCTTTTTAGCTAGACGAACCTTATTTGGTTTTAGCGCCATCTATGTGATGTAATAAGTCACTATTCACATACTGTAAGTTTGAATTAAGATCAACACTGTTACAGTCAAGAGATGACGCATTTTTATCAAATACTTGTAATATTTTAAAGCAAATTTTAGCTTTGCTATGCCTTTTTGTAATTTATAAAATATTAAAGTTGAAAAATTAAGAAACCAGCAGGACTCGAACCTGCACCCCCTGGGTATACGCCCCAAGTGCTTTGCCAATTCAGCTATGGATTCGTATGCTGCCGGACTCGAAATTTTCTCAACTCTTTTTGTGCCAGCTTTTTAGCTAGACGAACCTTATTTGGTTTTAGCGCCTAATATGGTATTTTATTATGTATTTGTTTTTATCTAATAAAAAGTAACTAAATACGAGAAAACGCTGGCGCGATGACTCTGGAGAGGGAAGAATTTTGTCGTCAATAAATTCTCAGCTAAAAGCTAGAATTGTGCCTGGTAGATCGTTATAGGCTTACCAACTATCAGCATCATGTTTACTAAATAGCTGAAATGTGGGTGTTACACAACTTTGTGATCCCGTTTCGTGGTAAACTCAGGATTTGTCAGAGCAGCTATTAAATCTCTCTGTACTGAAAAATATAATATTAAACACAATACTTTCCTAGTCAAAACACTTTTACACAAACCAATAATTTTCAAGTTTTCCAAAGAAAGTTCCAATTTCCTTTAGCCTAAAAGTGAGAGTGGGGCCATTGCGTTAGAAAGAGATAACAGATGTGCAAGCGAGATAGAGATATACTACGGTTGAAAGCTGCGGCGCCGCGGACCACGGGTACCGGTAACAAAAAAGATTAATATAAGATATTTTAGATAAAGAAAAGTATATAAAAGTATATAAAAGTATATTAGTATTAGTTATTCATGTTCTGCTTAGTTTGGGACTAGATTTCGTTATGTGCATGTGTGATATTTATTATTATAAAAATATTTAAAGGAACGGGGTGTGATGTTCCTCCACCACAAAGGTAGGATCCTCCGACCAGGCTCGGTGGTATTGCCTGGCGGACAGCTGTTCAACGGGAGCGTATTGTAAGTGGTATATATGTATACTCTCTGTGAACACTTCGCTATCGCGATTCAGCGCTCTTTTTGAAAATGTCACGTGTGTGTCACTACTTGACGTTTGTCAATGTCATCCGTCATTTATTATGTGCGGATACCGCCACAAATATATAAATAAAAAAAAAAAATACAAAATTCAAAATGGTTTATTTGTATAACATAGGTAGTATGTATAACATGGTGATATTTTAGGAAAGTAAACATTGTGCATTGTTTCACTATGTTTTGCCTCGGTAGACATACAAATAGTTTTTGTTAGTTGGTTAATTTTAACCTATAACTAACATTTATTCATTCATTTATTATTTATAGAGAATACGGGTTTCACACGTTATTTTAGCCGGGATATGCCGACTAGTTCAGTGCGAGACGTCGCGCGACGGCGACGAAACGCGATTAATCGCCCAGTTGATGAATCAACGTAACAGATTCGAAACTATTCGGCATATCCCGGCTAAAATAACGTGAGTAACCCGTATTCTCAATAATAATGTCTTCACCTCCGGTTTTAATAATATCATTCATCATTGATTTTTCATGTTATGAATGTCAATATATCTTGAGGTTGCCCATTGGTGTGAGTCTCTATTTTAACGGCATCACACGACATATCAGTATCTTACGCAGAGCGACTACGATCAACGCATCATCTCTTTATAAACCAGCACCAAGCAATACGATACTCGTTATTAGCTTTTGTGAATCTGGAATATGGACACCCATCCGCGGACTGAGTGCGGCCAGCATTGCTTAACACGAGGGCGCCATTTAATTCTTATACATGATTAAAGCATTCATAAAATAAGTTTGTTTATGTATACCTAAAGTATTATTACTGTTGATAAATTATATACAACTTCTTTTATAATAATTTTTATAGCATTTAGCTATGCTTAGCAAATTATACTAAGAAATAGTTGAAAAAAAACGTGACGTCACGCAATAACGTAGCATACAGTTGAGATGTTTAGGGTCCTGGCAAGAGGCGACCGTAGCTGGTTGGTTAAAGCAGCTGCTCGGTGCAGGTGGCAGGTACAAATCCTGCCAGTTCCAACTGTTTCTTAGTATAATTAATTACACCTAGAAACCACAGAAACCTATTTTTCTCATATGACTAACAATTTGCGGCAGATGACATGAAGTGAACAATTTTTTTTTTCTTAGAAAAAATGGCGGAAAGATTTGTGGAATGTCAAGAATGTAAGTACTTTCCTATGTTTTATTGAACTAAAGTACTTTACCTATTTCAATTGAATTATGATTAAGACTTATGTAACAATGACGAATGTTTTTTTAATCATTTTGAACTTGTTAGACTTAGAGGCGTCGCGTTCTAAGTTTGCGTTAAAGATCGATAAGACATGTAGTTTGTATTTTTTTTTTCATAATGTTTTAGAATTTTGTTGTAGTAACGATAAATATTAAAAAGATATAATATTTGAAATAAGGTTAATTTATTATACTTGAAGGTTTATACAGTATATTTAAAATAGAATAAGTCATTGGAAAATGTGTTTCAATAATTTAACGCTTATATATTGTATATTTAAAGCATTATTTGCTTAAATATTAATTAGTCATAAAATTGAGGCCAGACTTTATTAAGTTTCAAGGCTACATTTTTTTGTAAGTAATTCTTTTCTTTTTTTCTTGGCTTTATCTTTCTTCTGCATCCCGAAACGCGTAACCTTCTTAAAGCGTTGGCGATTTTTTTTGTTTTGAAATTGCCACACTTCGGTAAAAAATTTACGTGTCATAAATATCCTTGCGGTAACACTTTTTAGTTACTAAGAACATGATTGTGAAATTCTTTGTGCGAAAAACTTTTGTTTGGAAAATTCTACTAATAGGAAATCATTTAATCGGCAAATCCCAAAGTTGATCGAGTAGTTGCATATGTATTGCAATAATCTGAGGTAGCGTTTTTCTGCCAAAATCAGTCGCAAAAAATCGCAAGAAGAGTTTTTTTTTCACAGAAAAGTCATACATTTTCAGACGAAAAATGTTTGGTCACTAAAGCGACTTCGTCACGATGTCATTTACACCCTGTATATACAAACAAGTCTTAAAATATATAGCAATGACTTGGTTTGTTGTGCTGCTGTCGGTACACAAATAGACAGCTTGAATCACGTCTGCGGGAAACGCGATTGTTTTTATGTCTTTGACGAACGTCGAGACACACGGAGTGAAGAATTAATTTTAAACATTTCAAATCTGAATCTAAATCTAAATTTTAAATTAAAATACATAAAAAATAAAGCTGGTGAGAGTATGCGCCTCTTACAACAAAGTCTCGGGTTTGATTCTTGGGTCGAGCAAAGTGCTATTTGTGAACTTTCTGTCGGGAAATTTATTTATAATATAACATAACGCCTATAATACTCAGAAGGGTTTGGCAGACGTGTACACCATCCACATTTCACCAGTTATCTTTAGGCCCCATAGGATAGGGGGTGAGCCTATCGCCATCCACCGGGCACAATGCCTACTCCGTGCTACTATTGTGAATTTCCTGACAGAAAGTTCGAAAATATCTCTTTTTGCCCAACCCGGTAATCGAGCACGAGACCTCGCGACGAGAGGGGCGTCTAACCACTATCGCATCGAAGCAATAAAAAAATATAAATGAAAAACACTTCCATCAAACGTCAAAATAGTTGAGAAGTTTTCAAAATGGCGCCGTGTGCACCGCGCATGCGTGCTACGCTGGTCTGTCATTACGCGGCAAAGGCAAATCATATTATGGCCGATACGACGAGATTATATACAATTATTGTTATAACCGACGGAAAGACACGCGATCTTGTATATATATATTTGTTTCTATGTATTTTGGAAGGTGATATATAGGTAATATACTAACGTTTTTGAGGTGGGAAGGTCATACTTTTTTGTGTGCCGGGCAACTGAAAGGCACTGGCTATGAAATAGCTGCAAAATATTGTAGAAACTTAGCTGTTTGTAATATTTAAAGCAAATTATAGCTTTGCTATTGCAATATTTAAGTTTATTTTATCTCCATAACATTTAGCCATAATGTTGTTTCGGTTGCTATAGCTTACCTACACATAGAATTATTGTCAAAAACAAACAAATATTGTATGAATTATTTGAAAAGATGGTGCACATGAGTTTCTCACCAGCTCTTCTCATGATGCAATACCCATCGGAGCTGGTACTTGGATTGATTTTAATTCAAATCTCTAAGTTGAATTAAAGTCAATCTAAGTTCCGGTGTCAAATCATTTTATTACAATAAGTAAAGTAGGTATCTAAATTTTGTTAGCTAAGTTTTATTTTAATTTTATATTTTTTGTATTTTGATGTTTGTTTTGACGTGTTCAAGCACCCCTAGGGGCCCATGGAAATAAATGATTTGATTTGATTTGATTTGATTATTAAGGTTGAAAAATTAAGAAGCAAGCAGGATTTGAACTTGCACCCTCCGGGTAAACGTGCTTAAATTTATTATTACTTAAATACCAGTTAATACAAACTAATTATAAATGTAATGTAGATAATAAATTAAGATTTAATTTTAATTTTTAAAATAATTAGGATTTAGTAACATTTTTTTTTAATAAGCAAGCAATCTTTAAAGATAATGTTTTAAAATAAAAGTATTAATAAGGTACATAACCATATTATGTATCTGGTATTTTGCAATACTGCTCAATAATATTATATTGTAATACTAAATATATGCATAGTAATGTATTTGCACACCGATTACACGTAAAACACCCATGCTATACTACTGTAATATATGTAACCGTTCCATTTTTATGGCAAATAAATGTTTTCTATTTCTATTCTATTTCTATAGTTTTCACCTACCAATAGTTGACTACATGCATACTCGCTGCATACGTCGTACAAAAACCATACATTATAGACCATTTGCAGTAGAATATTGACATTCAATATCACCACCAAATGCCTACCTAAACTCTACCATAACTAAATTTGACATCCAAATTCTCCCATCCCGACATAATACAAAAATCCGATAATCCAAGTGTAAAATTCATATTGTAATGGACTCCAATCATGTTATACGATTCACTGAGCCCTTTTACCCTTATAGGGTTGAATGGACTTGTATGGGAGCTTTATAGTAGTTATTTAGTAGTACAATAGTATTGTTAGTAGCTACTGTTTGCTTTGTTTTGTGATGTTGGCCAACCTCGGATTTGTCTATGGTGGGAGTAAGGAGTTTTGTTTAATAAATTCCATCTTCAATTTATGAGCGCAAATGCTATCAATAATATTTATTAATATGTATATCTTTTATGTAGTTAAACTTGTAGTATCTATGGTGGTAAATCCTAACCATGGAAATATATGAAAATACAAATTCGTGGACTTAATTTGTGTTTAATGTGCCAGTAATTTGTCCTTGCGTTAAAAATGATTGTCAGTTTTCTAATGACTTTCACACTTCATGCTCTATCTTACCTTTAATCTGCCGCCAAGTAGTAGCGCTTTCGTCACTCTGTATCAGACAGACCTTCGACTACATCCAAACTAAGTCTCATTAAGCACGCTTTAGTTATACTTGCATGCAATTAAAATCAAATAAAAGTATGTATATCGCTTTCACAAAAAATATGGCACCTCCACCTACAGGGGTCTTTTACCTCCAAAAAGAAAAAAATGGCGTGACATAACCGCGCAATTTCTTTGTTTCCAATCAAAATTTCGCGGCAAAAATATAAAAAAGTTACGTACCCGTAAATCATAAACTAATTTAAGAACGGTACTATTTAAATGAAATTATGCACGTCCATCGTCCTTTTGTCGGTGACACAGACAGCACAGGTAAGATCCTCTTTTCACTTGGACAATGGAATAAAAAAAAATTCGCAAGTTTGACAGTTCATGGTCGGTTAACAGTTTGAATTTGGAATATCTGGTGCAGTTTATTCTTTTTTTTTATGCATTTGTGTTGTCATGTGAAGAGGCGAGGTTTTACAGTTATTTAAAGTTTTATTTGTTAGAATTGTGTATGTAATTTGCCAGAGGTAAGTTAAGTACTACTCTGTTCCGGTTAAATGGTAAGGCGGGAATCCTTGGTATCATAATATCCTGTTTGTTTGCCTGTCTGTTTCGCTTTTATTACTAAACTGATCTGATCCGATCTTGATGTAAATTGGTATGGTAATACTTCAAGGCCCCAGGAAGGACATAAGCTACTTTTAATTCTAAACTCGCCTCGTGCAGAAGCTACATAGAAATGTGATGTATGGATGATAATAGGATAATGTAAGGATGTTTTTTACGCTGATAAACTACAGAATAGAATTTGATGAAATTAACCACGCATGTAGCTTATAGGCAAAGTCTAGATTAACGTCTAAGCCACCTTTTATCGACGGCGAGTGAACCCGCGGATGGAAGCTAGTATCTTCAAGATGAAGCCTGTTTCAAACATTGTTGCAAAGCACAGGAAGTAATACAAACAACTGTGTACATCGAAAATTATAGATCCGTATCCGATCCTGCATGCCTTATGTGCCTGTAATTTCAGGGCCAACAGTAGTGAAGTAATAAATACTTCTAAAATTACTGACACATGAGCCGTTGTAGAGGAACAGCAGGGAGGATCCTCCGACCAAGCTCGGTGGTATTGCTTAGCGGACGGCTGTCCAACGGTAGCGTATTGTAAGTGGTATATATGTACAATCTCTGTGAACACTTCGTTATCGCGATTCAGGGCTCTTTGACATTTGTGACGTTTGTGTCACTTTTTGACGTTGTCAATGTCATCCGTCATTTTATCATGTACGGATACCGCCACAGCCGTAACTCTAGTTTTTAGATGCAACGACGCACCTGCAACATGCTTTTGTGATCTGTTCAAGTTGTCTAATAAAATTGCTGTTTAAAAAATGTCATTATAATTATAAATAGAATAAAATATAAATTAACTTCAGTTTCCACTAATTAAGTTACAAGTCATTCATTAACGGAACAAAAACTGCTGGCCTTTCCTCACCAAAAATTCAAAAAAAAAAAAATACCTTCGCTAAAATGAAGTAGCACTTGTCATAAAACTGCATTATCATTTACTAATGTATTTCAATAAAAAATGGCGGGATTTGTCGCGTCATCGCCATCTTAGTATAACATCTTTGTGTCAAAATATTGACGTTCTATTTTTGAATTATGATTTATTGTTCTTAGTTCTTATGTTGGTAGAAGGGTTTGTGATTGATGATTTAGGTTGCCATATTGTAACGACTCAATTTGAATACTTTTAAATAGTTCTAGATTTAATAAAGCTTTTTGAGTTCAGTAAAGTTTCATGGTATGAATCTCTGAACGCTGACTAGACTTTTTTATTTTAAAAAAGATTTTTACTAAAAAATAATAAGCCTTTTAGTTATTTTTATAGCATTTAGCTATGCTTAGCAAATTATACTGAGAAACAGTTGTATCCTACTTAAGATAGGAACAAATGGATGAATGTGACGTCACGAAATGACGTAACATACAGTTGAGAAATTTAAGGTTCGTAACTGGTTGGTAAAGTGACTGCCTGGTGGGCAGAAGGTCGCAGGTTCAAATCCTGCCGGTCCCATTTTTATTTCAACTGTTTCTTAGAACAGATAACTAGTGCAACCAGGACCATTAGAAAACACCGGTCTTAATATACAGTAGAATTAAAAATCATTTCGCATGAAGTACAGATATTCAGCCACAAACTAGAAGCCTCTAGCAATGTCTCAAATTGATTCAAAAATCTTTCAGAACAATATCTAAAAACAAAATTGCCACTTGAATATTACCATGATATCACAATAGTTCAAATGATTACCGAGAAGTTACGACTGTGGGTCACCAGTTCGACCCCTGAACTATAATATTGTGTGGTATCACGATATTCAAAGGTCAATGTGAATGAATGAATGAAGTTATTTGTGAATGATATATTGAAGATACATGATTTGTTTCGATTGTTTAGTGGATAGTAACTGCGGCATGGTATCGAAATGTTTCGAGTTTGATTAAGGTTGATAAAAAGGGTAACTTGTGTGTCTATGTCCTATCTGCCTCAATACCAAATTTAATAATAAAAATAAAAAAATCCCGCCGTTAGGGCGTGATGCCACTAAGGGAAATATGAATAATTTTTTTAATAGATTCTAGATACTTAGAAGGTATGGTACATTGGTACCTCATGTTAAACTTATTTTCAAACCAAACAAATTATTAGGTAATTTAATAAAATAGTAGTATTTTTATTTATTTATTTTTTATTCTTTAATCTTGACAAGCCTTAAGCAAAATTAAAAAATAAATATATTTCAACAAATCCGTGCAATAAAACTACCGCAAATATCCCTTCTATTATGTCCATCCTAAGGTTGCCTGGAAGAGATCGCGTCAAGCGATAAGGCCGCTCTTTGTACGTTATAGTTTTAGGTACCTATTTACCTATCTTTTATTACAAATTATGATGTGCAAATAATGTTTTCTCTATCTCTATTTCTATCTATCTAGTACTCGTGGGAGCTTTAGCTTTTTAGAATTTTTTCTATCTAGAAATTTTCAGCAACTGTCTAGAATCAAGTAGTTGGCGGTGTTACGCACTCGAGATTCGAAAAGAATTGATAGCCTTTGGTCCTTGTCCAGCCTGTCCTGCCAGCTTTCTCGATCAGTTAAATATTCGACTGACTGAAAAATTCCAAGTCACACTTTTGCCCGATCTGGATATCGGACCCTAGAACTCGTGGTGAGAGGCGCACGACCCTAAGCACTACTTTAGTACGGCTACTGCCATTTACTGACTTTTCAGTAAATTAAGAAATTAACCAAATTTTATCGCATCATACATTTTATTATATAATTAAACAAACCTTGTACAAACATTTGACATCAGCCATAATGACAATACCCTTGGGTGGCCATGTAAAAAAAAGAAATTACAAGCGGAAATACACGATTTACTATTCGATAATTTAAAAAAGATCAGCGTTCTAAAATGGCGCTAACATGCCATTTTACAGATTATACAAACGAAAAAAAGATGAAGCGGACCGCGCGGAGCAAAGGCACCGCGCGTTCAGCCAAAAAAAAACTAAATTAACACAAGATTTTAAATAATTAAAACTCACCTTGTTAACTGGGTCTTCGATGTTTTTATAACTTGTCAAAATTATATTTACACTTAAGAAAAAGCTCTATAGTCTTTATTTCCTAAACAATAAGGCTCAAAATATTTTTTTAAAAGATTCAAGATGCGTTTTGTTTGTAGTATTAAATGTGCCGAAGTAAATTGCATTTCACGTTTTATTGTTTATTTGATTGTCCCTTTGGACTTATGGAGATATATATTTGCTACCAGCCTTTTTAAGAGAACTCGTAAAGAACCAAATCCCTATCTTTTGGCTATTTAACTTTTAATTCATTAAAGAGGTAATACGTTTCCATAGGCCAATAATAGTTTATTTGTGCAGTTCTAAATCTAAAGAATAGAAGCAGAATAAAATAATACTGTGCATTGTGTATAGTCGAGTCAAGTCGAACTATGAACGTTTTTTGACAGTATTTTTTTTATTACAATCATAATATTATATTTAAAACCCCTTTGTTGCATTGATCAAAAAGTTTTCTTTTATATTGGTATATTTATCTAACGCTATAAATCTACGTAAAGTAAAAAGAAAACGTGAAGTACCCGAAACTTTTTTTTTTTCACCTGTTATATTTAGGTCCCATGGGATAGGGGATGAGCCTATCGCCATCCACCGGGCACAATTCCAACTGTGCTGCTATTGTGAATTTCCAGACGGAAAGTTCACAAATATAACTTTGCCTGACCCGGGAATCGAACCCGAGACCTCGTGGTAAGAGACGCATACGCTAACTTCTTTAACTGGTTGTTTCTTCCAATTTATGATTGCTATGTCAACTAATGAGATTTTTGCTTATGCAAATAATAGTAGTTTGCAGAAGTTCATGGTCACCACCACTAACCATCAACCGGCCAGCAAGCTCGTTGATCACATAACATACACGATTGCATGTCATTTAAATGCATTTGATTACACTGATTCGAACAAATTGATGGCACATTAGCCATAAATGCAGTAATGATGGGAAAATACGAGCAAATACCATAAGTGGATTAAATTCATGTCATGTGCTTCTTGAGGTCATAAACTTGATGGTGGTAGTGCTTTTGGGAACAAGCTCAGGGGCGTCAGCACCACCGTCTCACCTTTCACCTCCTGCCGAATAATAATTGCTTATCTGTGTTCCAGTTGCGGCAGTTCGCGGTCTCGTTGGTCTCTAGGGGTATATTTTATTTATTTATTTATTTAACTTTTTGCACATAAAAATAGTACATAGGCGGACTTAATGCCTTATGACATTCTCTAACAGTCAACCTAGGGTGGTGCAGAGATAAGCATAGGTAGGTGCAGATTAGACAGGAATAATTATTGATATGTAAATAGAAGAAGTACATATAAAATACGTAATAGAGATATATAAAATATAAATATATAATAAATACAAAATTACACAGCCTTACAGGAGGAGTTGATAATTATATAAGATAAATAAGATATACATAATAATATTATGATGATTCTGCCAATTTCTCAGTATAATTTGCGTATCGCGCATCGCGAGGTCTCGGTTACGATTCCCGGGTCAAGCAAAAGTGTTATTTGAGGTTTTCCCTTAGGAAATTCTCAATAGCAACACGGAGTTTGAATTGAGCCCGTTGGATGGCGATATTCTTATCCTCACGGGATCTAAACAAGCACCTTTTGTGATATTTAGTAAGCTTGGTATTTTATGTTCTATATTTTCTTTTGAAATTGTTACTATTAATTAAAATTATATATAAACTCTATCTATAATTATTAATATATATCGATATTACGTTAATTTGAACGTCAGAACTGACAGAATATGCTGCATTTATCTAATATTAATACATCTTTTAATACAAATGAAGCAACTTTGACTTTGACTTTGTGACATCGATTTAACTGTTATTACTTTCTGATATACTTACTCAAACATTCATACTAACTGGTTTGTTTTTCAGGATATCTTGAAGACTCGTTCAACTGTGGGAAAAGATTCTGAGCATCGTATACACAATCTGCAATCTATTGAATATTTTGACAGCTCGTGGTTTGGAATGATAACTATCAGCCGGTTAGCCGATACTACTCTTCTTCTTCGTCGTGTCGATGGCCGAGTCAAACTCCACTTTGACCTGCCACCGTGGTGAAAGGATTAGCCAATTCACTTTGGAGAGCTCGCGAATTGCCCAGGGTGCGCCGGACGTAGGGCATCGTTGTGTACGTCACTCGGGGAGGAGGAGGTAGACTACTACGATTGATGTTAAATTTATGATGATGTTGCAATTTGTTCAAGTATCAATGTTTTATGTAATGTTGTTTTTTTTAAATCATGTACCTTTTTCTCAAATGTTTTATTATTATTATCTTTCATTAAATTCAATTGCATGTTAGTTAGTTAAACAGTTAATATAATTATAATGTTATCGCAGAATAAACTGTCAGTGCTGTGCACACCTTTAAATGACAAGTTCACCTAGCATAATATATGATGTGAATTGTCGTTGGAGTGTCATAAATAAATAAATAAATAAAATAAATCAATGATTGAGTAATTGAGTCAGATTCAAACGTCAACTTTTGGTATTTGTTTTGTAAGGGGGCTGATTGAATACTACATACTGCTACGTAAGAAAATAAACCTAATGTTAATAAGATTTAACGCTATGTAGCCTCTGAATCAAATAGCAATATTAGTTACAATATTGGATAACTTTGACTTCAATTAATGAATTTTGGTATTAAATATTTTTGGTAGATTAATTCTCTCAGTTTAGAATAAATAAAAGAAATTAAACAAAAGAGAAAAGAGTTTTTTATCTCTGCACTATCTACTGGCTGACTGGTAGAAAATATCTATGGCCTTAAGTCCGCCATTGTACACTTGTTTTGTGTAAGACGGTATTAAATATAAGTAGACTGGTAAATCATCTGTTTATTATATAACATTACCTGTGTAGAGGAACAGGGTGTGATGTTCCCCCACCACAAAGGGAGGATCCTCCGACCAGGCTCGGTGGTATTGCCTGGCGGACAGCTGTCCAACAGTAGTGTATTGGAAGTGGTATATATAGTCACTTGCTGTGAACATTTCGATATCGCGATTCAGCACTCGTCGATATATGTCACGTGACTAGTTCTGTTATGTGCGGATACCGCCACACCTGGTTTGAAAAATATTGTTGGACATTTTCAGTAGGTAAATTATCTGTAGCATCATGAGGGTTGAAAGGCGAAAGTAGAGTTTTCCATACATACAATTTCATAATAGTAGATGCAACAGGTAAGGATAAAAAATAAAACAAACACTTCACTTTCAAAGTCATTTATTATAGTTTAAATTACAAACAATGGCCACTTAATTTCTAATAATTACAACAATGAAACTAACTACAAAGCTAAAATCACAATATTAACACAGCCAACAATATCGACTATCAATAACATCACTGGCAACCCCTTTACAATTCACCTGTGTTGCCAGCGAAAAAAATTCGCAAAGGGCCTAATAGACCCCCCTGTAACAATGCCTGAATAGGACCCTATTAAGAAAAAAAAATGGCAAAGAGCCGACTCATTTTGGTTGTCATTTTCGTTGTAAAAAATGATAGACGGGCTTATTGTTAAAAGAAGCCGACTTTCGGCGATTTTCGTATGTGTTCGGGTTCATTCGGTTGGCGCATGGCGCTAAAATTTATTTTTCTTTGTTAACCACTTGTTCTTTTGTAGGTAGATGCCTATTCTTTGATTTGAAAAAAAAATGCTCTATGGTTTGTGTCATTTGAATAACTGTTTTGATTTTATTATGTTGGTATTTAATTTAAATGACTACCTACTGTGTAATCCTTTGAAGACTCTAAATATTACAGAAATTGGGGGACAAGTTTTTATAGTACGGTTTCACAAATAATTTTACTACATTCAATATTGAAAACAAAATTAAATGATCTAATGGTAAATGTATAAGACCTTAAAAACAAAAAAATCTAAGTCTAGAGAAGAATTATAGAAAGTTTGAAGTAAATCTTCTAATTTTCTTTTTTACTTACTAACTTAAATTAATATAAACAATATTTTAACCATTTTTAATTATATAACTTAATAGTTAGGTAAACCACATTTTTACTGATATTCATAGAATTATGTGTACCAATCTAAAGACGGCAAAATGTTTTGTTTCTGAAGAAAAGGCTTGTCAAATATGATTAATATTTGTCGCTATTGTGCACAGTCATTGAGATTATCATTTATCATAATTTGATCACTTATTTGTGTAGTGAAAGTGATGAGATGATTAATGGATAAAATTGATGATTGAAAAGTAAGTAGGTACTTATTCATATTTATTCTACATTTGATGTTAAGTAGTAATATTAGTGATTGCATATTTTACCTACGGCTTAGTTCTATGTACCAAGTACGTCGCAATATAATATTATACAAGAAGAAGTCGCAATATATACAAGAAGAATATTATGATGTCTTAATAATCAAAATCTTAAATACTTTTAAATAACTAAACTTCGTAATGGCGATATACAAACATTTTTTTTAAATACATTTATGAACTCAACCATTATTTACAACATAACGTTCTATCATTAGTTAACTTTTTTCTAATCCAAATTTTGCGTACATACTCTACCTGTTGCAATAGCACGAAAATAGACACACAGTATGCAAATGTAATACCAACCTTAAAAAAAATTGCAAGCAAAAAAAAAACAAATTCCTTCTCTATTCATTCGTTCAAAAATCATTAATAACAAGTCCTTCAACAGTAGTTTATTAAGTTTTGTTCTATAACAGCCATTTTTTTACTATGTTATTTATACTATTTGACATTTATTGTTTGTTAGTGATCTTTTTGTTTAGTCCCTTTATGTTTATGAGCCGTGAAGAACCTTTTGTAGATATATTTACGACTTTGCTCTGTGGTAAGCAGCAGATAATTTCTTTGTGATTTCTGAACTAATTTAAAGTTTAGCACGTTGTAAAAATAGGTTAAATGTTAATTTGTATTTTTAGTTTTTTTTTAATGATTTTATTTGGTTAGTTTTAGGGGTTATTAAGTGTAAATTAAGTCATTATTTATTTGTGCTTGACTAAATTTTACATAATTATCTAGAGTTTATTGTATTTTTTAGATTAAGCCATACAAATAAAGTTTCATTTCATATTTCAGTAATTTTAGCTAGCAGTTTTTTCGTTATTTGCAATCATTCAAGAAAGTGCCATAGTTTACACTTATCATCAGCCGTATTAAAATCTCATTATTGTCTATTACTAAGTTGATATTTTTTTTCTGTATAATAAAAACTAATTATTAGACATATCTCTTATTGCAAAAAGTTTAAAATAAATATTGAAAGATTCAAATTAATTTTATGTATAAGCAGTGTAGCAATTTAACATTGTATTTGTGTATAAACAGAATCAGTATAAAGGAAAACATCCCTTTTCCACGTAAAATAAATAAACAATAAAATTATAATGCGCTCCGTTCCACGCAGAACGCTCCTATTACAAATTCTAGGAAACGAAATTTGAATTTCGAAGCCGCTTTATTGGACAATAAATGGCTGATGCTATTAACGAATAAATATTAATATGTTATGACTTAGTTTTGTATCTTATTAGCGTTTAATGAGTTTGTTTCGCTTTGTTCTTAAAAAAAGAATTCAAACAAGGTTTGAATAATTTTGAATTAAAATCTTTTCAATTGTTTCATACACTCTTCACAAAATGTATTCATTTAAAAAAATAAGTAGGTGTGATAGAAAGCGCTTTAATACTTACAAGGCTGTTTAGAGATAGATAGAGTAGAGATTTTATACATTATTTCGTAAACACTAATTTTAAAGACATACTAAGCAATAACCTTTTTTTCTTTGAACATATTATATGTCCGTGCAAAATGTTCAGACAAAGTATGTTTTTCAAATTAGCACATAAGTTAATGCAATAAATTAAAAAGCTCAACTTATTTTTAAACGATATGTTGCCTGTACTTTCTGTAATTAAACTTTATAACCATAAACTCTTTAAAAACATATAATGTAGCGAATGACATAAAAACTCTTTGGCTTCAAATACGTAGTAGTTTATGGTGTAATTTTCAGTGCACCTGCATATACGTCCCGTATGAATGACGTTAATTGAAATGTAATTATTTACGTACACTTAATTGTTTACATGTTCTTTACAATGTTGACAGTATTTTTAAATTACGAATTACATGCGTGTGTGTTCAATTTGTATTTATTTCTATTCTTATATTGTTTCAAGGGCTGTTTCTTTTTATCTACCTACGGACCTAGAACATTTTTTTTTTTTTTATACTTCGCCTACAGCGATCGAAGGTGTAGTCCACCTGATGGTAAGTGGAGTACAGCCCATGGACATCAACAATCCACAAAAGCAGATTATAGATGCGTCACTGCAGCTGAGGACTACGGTGTTATGCCTCATGTGCCAGTAATTTCAGGGCCTGATCTCACCACCAAACCGGAACACAGTAATGGAAGCACTACTATTTGGCGGCAGGTTAAAGGTGAGACGGTGGTGCTGCCGCCCTCGAGCTCATTCACAAGAGCTCTATCACCAGAGACATAAAACCTTTATTAAAATTTCGTGTTGACTTCCAATCCAAGAGATTTGGTTGAATATCAATGTTGTACATACATTGCCTTTAGATCTCAGCAACGCAGTACAGGGCAATACGACACTCTTTTTGTTAGACTAGTAGGCTAATTAACTGGCCTCTGGGTACTCATAATGATTGTCATAGAATCCTGGTTGTCAATTGACAACCAGTACCGACGGCTTAATGTGCTCGCCGAGGCCCATAAAAAAACTAGTTATGTCAAAATGGTTACCCATTCCACAGGCGACCTAGACAAGCAATACTTAACCCAATCCTTTCAGTCGCAGTCAGTTAAAAACGAATCTACTACTCAAAAAACCGAAACAATTCCACAGAACACTATTTCGAATTGACAATGTTATTCCGCCATTTTGAACGTCAAATGTGACATAATGGCGCGAATTGAGCGTTTAACAGGCATTTAGTGTCGACGGGTTAATAAAGACAAATAACTCGACTTACTGAACACTTCAGAACATCAAATTAATTATTCTTAGCTATTATCCAGTAGCTATTTGAGTTATTATTCGGTCTTGGTATAAATTTTCGTTTATAATGTTGGTGCTTCTTGATATATAAAACATTTACGGTATTCCGTTTTAAGGTTTGAAAATTAGTGAAGGCTATAAAATGTCGTAATCTAGGATTTTATATCCTAGATTACGACATTTTATAGCCTTCACCTTCAATCTATGTGTATCAAAATTTAAGTTTTTGCGTGAAAATGTAACTAATATTCAACTATAGATACATAATCCTCACAAATTTGCATTTTTAATGTTAGCATAATATTGTATTATATAGATTAAAATACATTTATCTATATTTTGTATTAGGTATTCTATTAAATATGAGAGCGCAGGCTTTAAAATAAGTATGGTGTGCATAAAATAAAAAAATAAAGTAACGTAACTGACATTTACTTCTACAGAAAGTTCACAAATCAGTGACACTATAACACCAACCTAATAAAACTTTAATTTTTTTATTTTATAACGATTTTTGGTTATTTGACGTTGTTTCGTGTTCTAATTTAATGCTTTGTAAACATTTTAATAAACTTTCTTAATCGTTTAGTTCCTTGCAAGGTGTGTCTACAAAAACTTGTCTATTATCCGGTCCACTTTATCTTCTCACTATATCCAAAGCATAATCGTAATTGTACTATATCTGTTTGTTAGGGGCTACAGTTTTCTAACGGATATTTTAAAAAGTTGTATCTTCAATCTTGCCATAAAATTAGTTCTTACACTATTCAAACTATTTATTTCTGTTACTGAAATTGTCACTGGAGGTAAATAGAGAAAAGTATTTTAAATGATTTTGAGTTGTAGGTAACAAAGACAATTATTGTCTTAATGTTTTAATGTTCTGACCTAAACCTCGTACCTAATAGCCTTAAAGAATTGATTCAAAATTATAATAAGGTAGGTACTATTCTTCATCAAAATTCTTTTATGTACCATCACCATGATCCAAACTTTCACAAAAACATATATCTGTACTAAATACTTTATACCTACGTTAGAGGCACTTTCAGCTTGTATAAAATGACATAAGTCAGCCGCCTGCAGGCACCTGCGCCATTTAAGTTTTAATACAACATTATACTAAGCTAAATTCCACCTCAAATTATTTTCCTTCGTGATTCAAAGAATAAGCAGAAAATATTATAAGAATTCTTATTACCACGAACACAATGGTAGGTATATAATTATTTTTCATTTTATAGACGTCACAGTACTACATCCGGTAGTTAGTAGGTTATCGCGACATCTATTGTCATTTTATATCTATGAGATTGCATCTTATGTGTTATTGTTATAAATAATGTTTTTCTTTAAGAAAAATATTTTTTTAAATAGTTATTTCTGCAATAGATTGAGGACTAAGCCTCAATTTGAGTGCAAGGTTGGTGTAGAGGTTAAAGCGGTCGCTTTCAACTACGCTGGTGTTGTGGGTTCGATCCCCACATGGCACAAATCTTTGTGTGATTCGCAAAGATTTGTTCTGAGACTGGGTGTGCTTTGTGTGTGTGAAATGTATGTTTGTGAACACCCCGCGACACAGGAGTTATTCCTAGTGCGGGCGTCGTTTTAAAAAAAAAAAATTGCACGAGCAAACCGACGCTTAACGCTTTGAAGAGTCTCGTCTCATCTCTTTGTTCAAATTGAGAGAGATAGAGAGATATGTTATCTCGTACTGGGTAGTGGAGGTCTGATGACAGTCGCTCCACGTAAAATACCGATATTCAGCTAAATCCGTTAGACTAGAAACCAAAGGCTTGGAAGACGATTTTTATATTCCATCATTGGTCTAGCGTTGTTATGTATGTAACTTTGCCCGTCAGAGAAATTTCAGTAACCGCTCGGATTTTGGACATGTTTTTTTATATATTACCTATATACTACGCCCACAGCGAACGAACGTGTAATCCACCTGTTGGTAAGTGGAGTACAGCCCATGGACAGCAACAATCCACAAAAGCAAATTATAGATGCGCTGCAGCTGAGGACTACGGTGTTATGCCTCAAGTGCCAGTAATTTCAGGGCCTGATCTCACCACCAAACCGGAACACAGTAATGGAAGCACTATTTGGCGGCAGGTTAAAGGTGAGGCGGTGGTGCTGCCGCCCTCGAGCTCATTCACAAGAGCTCTACCACCAGTACTCGATAGATAGCGATAAGTTTATCAACTTTTTTTGCCAGCACTAGATATAACTTCTTTGTCGCGAGTATTCAGAAACATACAAATCAATG
This sequence comes from Hypena proboscidalis, assembly GCA_905147285.1. Taxonomy (NCBI): domain Eukaryota; kingdom Metazoa; phylum Arthropoda; class Insecta; order Lepidoptera; family Erebidae; genus Hypena; species Hypena proboscidalis. Next base: position 2,161,893 of record LR990153.1, read on the forward strand.
CGGATCACACAAAGATTTGTCCCGTGTGGTAATCAAACCCAGCGCAGTTGAATGCGTCGAGGCGAACGCTTTAACCACTTCGCCAACCGTGCACTCAAATCTACCACATGTGACTCGAGTACACCTTTGAACACCCTTTCTAGATAATAATAGTGATATAATACGAATAAAAGCGGCCGTGGCGCGATGGATAAGGCATCGCTCTTATGATCGAGAGGTCGTGAGTTCAAATCCTGGCCATCACACCACAATAGACATGAACTTCCTCCTAACACAGCGAATTAAGCTTAACTGGAGGGGGTTAACAAGAATTTTTGCTAATACAAATTACTAGTAACATTAAAAAAATATATATATTATAATGACTAGCGACATTTATTAAAACCACAGTTTCCATACATGGTTAGTATTAATTTTAAAAAAAAGAACAAAAAAATCAAATTGGATGATCGCAAAGTCCAATTTGGATGGGAAACATAAAAATGAATACTGATCATATCAAGGCTATGGTTTCATAAATGCCGCTATGTCACATTCACCCTGTTGTTAAGAAAGATAAATAAATAAGCCAAAGAAACTATCATGCCTAAAATAGCCAATAGTTTATATAAACCTAAGTTCAGCCCTTTTGTCTTTTTAAAACAAACCTAATTGGTACTTTATATCCAGTAACTAGCAGGGCTACCAACCTATTATAACCAACAATCGTAGCAAAACAACTATCTAGCTGTCAAAGTTACAGCTGACAGTTCTGTCACAATGTTATTACAAGTTGACATCTTTGAAGGGCCCTCTATTCCGACTTATTGTTAAGTAATACCTACTTGGAACTAATACAATGCTTTGTTTGTCAAGTGGATGGCGCATGCTTTTCAGGTCGGTAATAACGTTTTTTGTGGTTTTTCCGCCTGAAAATTCTCAATAGCACGGAGTTGGAATTGTGGCTGGTGGATGGCGATAGGATAAACATAGCCACATTCTTCTGGGTAATATAGACGTTATGATATTATGTTTTTTTTTATACTACGCCCTACACCTACTTTAAAAGAACACAAGAGCAAAGTGTCAGTTTCGTTTAGAGACAATAAGATAGGTGTTAATGGACACATTCTTAGCATAAATTAATTTAGTAACTTAGGTCAAAATTAAATTACTCATTAGTCTCCAATTTTATATCTAGACTAGATTGTAATCTTGATAATGTATCTAATTGTTTAGACACATAACCAAAAAAAAAAAAAATACTACGCCCACAGCGAACGAACGTGTAGTCCACCTGATGGTAAGTGGAGTACAGCCCATGGACATCAACAATCCACAAAAGCAGATTATAGTTGCGTCGCTGCAGCTGAGGACTACGGTGTTATGCCTCATGTGCCAGTAATTTCAGGGCCTGATCTCACCACCAAACCGGAACACAGTAATGGAAGCACTACTATTTGGCGGCAGGTTAATGGTGAGACGGTGGTGCTACCGCCCTCGAGCTCATTCACAAGAGCTATACCACCAGTATGTTGGCAGTAATAAATTAATTACTCTCTATATTAATATGTAAGTGTGAGCTTATGGCTAAGTATAATTCGAGAGGACCGAGCGATATTCAGGTTAAGCAATGCTTATAGAGGCTGTTGGATGGGTTTGACCATAGAAATCTTAATAACTAGTCAATAGAAATGCTATCGACTATCTTTTAACACTGGGACTTAGTCGCCGTTTTTCAAATACCACTTTTTGTATTCCTGCAAACAAAATTATTCTTTTTGGCGATGACATTAAGACGACAATTCCTCAACTCGCACTTGTGTTCGATTAGACAAATGCGCTTGTATTCCTGCAAACAAAATTATTCTTTTTGCGATGACATTAAGACGACAATTCCTCAACTCGCACTTGTGTTTGACTAGACAGATGCGCGGCGACAAGGTCACGCATCTTTGACATTTCTATTGCCTTATTATTAAGATTTCTATGGGTTTGACCATCTTTACATAAGAATTTTCCGCCTAGGAAAACACGTAAAGCCGTCGGTCCCGGTTGCCATTTGAACATCTATAATATGGCAGTCGTTACTAGTAGTCAGAGTCCAGAATGTCTGACAACTAGTCTACCAAAGAGTATCGTATTACCTCGTACTGGGTTGTGGAAGTCTGATGACAGTCGCTCCACGTAAAATACTGATATTTAGCTCAATCCGTTAGACTAGAAACCGACCTAATATAAAAGGCTCGAAAGGCAGAAATATGTATAAACAGCATTATTAATAATATCATTATAACCGACGTATGGTGAAGACATTATTATTGAGAATACGGGTTACTCACGTTATTATAGCCGGGATATGCCGACTAGTTTCGAATCTATTACGTAGATTCATCAACTGGGCGATTAATTCAAAACTAGTCGGCATATCCCGGCTAAAATAACGTGAGTAACCCTTATTTCCAATAATAAAGCATTATTAATATAATTAATCAAGTTTATAGATAGATAGAGTAATCTTTATTGTACACCAATATTAACAAAGTTTATGTTGTGAACAAATGCACTTAAAAATTATGTTTTTTTTATACTACGCGTACCTACAGCGAACGAACGTGTAGTCCACCTGATGGTAAGTGGAGTACAGCCCATGGACATCAACAATCCACGAAAGCAGATTATAGATGCGTCGCTGCAGCTGAGGACTACGGTGTTATGCCTCATGTGCCAGTAATTTCAGGGCCTGCTCTCACCACCAAACCGGAACACAGTAATGGAAGCACTACTATTTGGCGGCAGGTTAAAGGTGAGACGGTGGTGCTGCCGCCCTCGAGCTCATTCACAAGAGCTCTACCACCAGTATGTTGCACAATTGGCGGCCTTATCGCTATAAGCAATTTCTTACAGGCAACCTTAGGATGGACAAGTAAATGAGCAAAGCTATGGGCAGTTGTTGGTGCGTTAATTAAAAAAAAGAAAAATAAAGTTTTAATGAAACGTCAATAATGACAATGGAGATTATAAAATATAAATAATACAGAAATACAGAAATAATATGTCTTCTTATTACTTTAAAACATCGATAGTTTTACTAAAACTTTTATCGCAATTAAATAACAAAAAAGGGCAAGGTTTTATTGCATTAAAGAAGGTAATTATTAAAAGTAATAAAATCGTGTTAATCTATTATAATGTTTGTAGGGCGCAGTTGTAAGGGTCGGCACGAGGCGAATTAATCTAATATGGCCGCTAAGCGTTAATTTTTCTATTGCGGATAACGTTTTAGCCGCAATTATATCAACGTGGTGAACTGAAGATTAACGCTGAAAGGATGATAACCGTGGATTAGGAAGTTTGGTGTTATTTGTCAGATTATGTACTGTTAAGATTGTTTTTTAGACGTATAGGTAAGGCAATGTTTACGTTAAAAATACGTTTTTCTATAAAAAAGTACTGTTCTCAGCATTTGTTTTGAATTTCGAATATTAAAAAAAAAATGGATTAAATTTATGCTGTACTTATGTTTTTTGAGTTCTGAATTGATTTAATTAAAAAACATTACCCAGCTTTCAGTCATGATAGAAAATCAGAAATCACGCATACACACATACACACGCACAAATACACGCACACACCACACACACACACACAAACTGTATTTATGTCAATCTTGTCTGTATTATAATCTATTATGTCTAAATTATTAATATTTTTCTTTTTATTTTTATTTTTTGTTATGGAAGAGCGAAGTCTTCTAATACAGGCATTGTTTACATACATACAAACAAACATACATACAGGTGAAGCTAATATAAGCGTGTTAAAATAGCTGAACAGTTTTCAAACTTCTATACAACTCACATTTTTCACATTAAAAATATTATTTCAAAAAATAATAGACACATTTTGGTTAACTATTAGTTTTAATTTATCCAATCATGAAATAATTACGATTTAAAGAAGAAAGCGACTTAAAAAAATCGTTTAGTAGCCAAAAATTTACATTTTTTATATAAAAAACCATGGGGCCGGTCCTTGTCTAGATACTGTGTCTTCAATAAATGTCGCATATTGATGTTGCATAGTGTACGTAAAAGTACGTAAAAGACAAAGACAATAGAAAACTGGCGTCGCGTAGAGGACGTGGGCCTAATTAGAAGAAGAACGCATGCTAGAAAAGTAAGTATTTTAAAAGATTTATTATCTTAGCTTTCACCCGTGGTAACGCCTGCGTATGTTAAACATATTTTTAATCCAGGGTGTCAGTTATCTCTTCTCCAAATTTCATCAAAATCGGTTCATCTGTTTCAGAGTTAAGAAGTAACAAACATACAAACTATCCTCTCTTTAATATTAAGTTATAGTTTATCTAGCTATAAAAATGTATACGAAAATTAACGTGTTATTTTCTGCCAAAATGGATTCCTTAGTGCTAACCTTATAATGAGTTTTTTTTCGCTCATTCTAATTTATGTCATATGAGATAACATGATAAATATTTAAAAAAGATAACATAATAGCCTTTCCTATTTAAAACATTTTGGAGCGAATTTTCAAAATATAAGCAGTTTTCTCTTTAGTTACTGTTTGCAGCCTAGCAAACGGAACTACGTTGCAATAATTAAAAAAATATTATGCTCATAAAATCTCACAAATTAGAATAACCATAGGACACAACCGTAAATAAAATAAACAGTATAGATACGCCTATATTATCCAGAAAGTTGTGGCAGAGATAACACGGTCTACACTTCACCTATGTTTAGATCCCATCCTAAGTGATAGGGGGTGAGCCTATCGCCATCCACCGGGCACGATAACTTCGCGCTACTACTGAGAATTTTAGGTTGCAAAATCTCAAAAAAACACTTTTGCTCGACCCGGGAACCGAACTTAAGACCTCGCGGTGACAGGCCACATACGCTAGCCACTAGACCAACAAGGCAATAAGATAAAAAAGATAAGAATAAGATAAACTTGGTAGACTTGTCAATACATAAGTAGAAAGAGATTTACATTCACAAATATTCCTACGTAGTTATTTAGGTATTGACTAGGTATCTATTTTATTTCACAAATTCTATTCTATAAAGAACATAGATAAAAAACTTGTCATATACCTACTAAACAAGAGATATTAAATTATACAATCAAAACAGTTTTCCAAATTTCTAATAACAGAAACCAACATTACCCAAAATATAGGACATAACTGCCAAAATTGTCTGACTAATTTTAACCGACAAAACTAAACATAGTAGCTGTCAAAAATACAAACTAAAAAAAAACAATTATAAAGTAAAAATTAAAAAACACCGCCCTCTAACAACAAAAGGCACAAACACTGCACTCACTTTTGGAAAATTAAAAAAACGCACTTAAAAAAAATAAAGCTTTAGTCTGGATTGATAGGCACAACTTCACAGTCTGCACATATCCATGGTACAGAGGGGCGTGGCTTCAAGAACAGGTTACCAAAGTACCGAGTGCCATCAAAAAATATCCATAAAAAACATATAATAGTGATCCTGGCGCCGACGATCGATCTTACAGTGCCAACCCAAAGCCCGAGCACGTACAGACGAAAAAAATCGCGCCACAACACCCAACCAATCAGAAGAAAACTCCACCTTTGAGAAAAGCCGCCTCAATTTAAGCCACGCCTTCCAAACCACACTAGCGCCAACGAGTCCATAGAAGTGGCGAGTTTTGGTACTAATTAGAGCGGGATAGAGCGACGCTGGGCAGTTCGTTTCTCGCACAATTTCCCCCAACTGATCATTAAGTGCTTAAATTCAACAGGAGTTGGTTGTGTCGGATTTCTTCGGGAGGGCCCGCTATTAAAATATCCACAAACATTATCTTAATTGGACAGAATTTGTGCTTGTGTGCGTTGCCGAGCTGTTTTTTTTTCGAAGCCAGTGACGATTCTGTTTTTTCGAAACTTGATGACTGTTATCATTTTGTGTTTAGTGAGTGAACGCTTGTGATTCGAGTCTAAACTGTTGATGAACCGTGTTGTGATTAAAAATGACATCAGTGACGCAGAGAACGAAGAAATAAAACCTTTCGACGAAGTAAAATTGGAAAATGGTTCCACGTGCTCCATAATTGCTGAATTGTAATGCACGGATCGTTAATTGATAGCCAATTATCTTGCTGTCCTCTTCTTTCTAATTGCTGGCAATAACAAATTTGATTGCTACGCACCACTACTAGTGCTTCGTTTATTTTCAAATTCGGAATTCAAAAATCATAGCGATATTCTAAATTTAAATTCGACCAATCAACGGCTGCTTTTAATTTTCGAATAGTGAAGGACCAGTGCGCGGGAAAGACAAGTGAAAAAATTGAACAAAATTGTGTGACTTCTGTGGTGATTAAAAAAAATTGTGAAAAGTGATGCTGTGTAAAGCCGCTTGATTACTACAAAACCGTAAGTACCTATTATATATAATATATACTTTTGTCATACCTATAACTCCAAGCAATCCATCAAAATTCTACTGCGACAACAAAATAAAAAGAAAAAAGAGAATTAAAAATTGGCAAAAAAATTTTTTTTTTGGAAAATAAAATTATCCGTCGTCCAGGACAAAATTTTGATCATAACAGCGTCTTAAAACTTACAACTAAAATGAAATTTTATTGCAAAAACTAATAAAAACTGCATTGCAATTTAGGCCTAATAAGACACTTATATGAAAACCGCTACTGCACTAAGACACACTAGTTAGAAAAAGATTCTAATCTCAATCTACAAAAGATTACAATCAACGAAGTCAATTTATCAACCAAAACTTGTCAAAGTGGCTACCGAACTGTCAAAACCAGCAGGGGTCCAAAAAGACAAAAAAGAAAAAATAACTCACCGACTTTGATCAATAAATCATTCACCACCTCAGTGATACGAAGGCAAATTAAAAAAAGAAAATGACTTTGGAGTCAGGAAATACACAGCCAAAGTTAGAAAAAGTTTGTAAGTGGAAGCGCAACGGCTAAAATTGAGTAGAATCCTTTTTGCTAGCCGGGCTAAAAACAAAACAGCATCTAATACCCAATGAGGTATTAAGTTATTTACTGGTGGCAATATATAGGTAATAATTTGAACAGTGATTTCTATGATTGCCTTAAAGAAATAAAATAAGTGATGGCTAAAAAAGGTTCCTTCCTAATTCAATGATTTTTGGATCCCTCACTAAGACCCCAGGTGTAGTTACATTTAATTTTGATTTCGTCAGGTTTCTCTGATTATCTACCAGTTTAAATAAATCAAAGCAACAAGTCAATAATACTATAAGACGATTTTAAATACAATGAAGCCGCTATCACGTATATAATGGTCATAATTAAACGATATTTGGCTTTATAAGACCCTTAAAAATGAAACAGAATACGCTAGGCAACACAAAATCATTAAAAAAGATAAATATTTGCAATTAAATAGCAGGCAGAAGCAGCTTACGAAATACCTGTATCAAATTAATTCAAAATAAGCCAAAAATCTTCTAAACGATTTACAAGGATGAGTCTCTGAATCTAAAAAAAAACTAGCTTAAAGCATTCAATTTAAAATCAAAGCAGTACGCAGTAAAACCATCAGAACGGCGAAAAATCATAAAACATTAAACTACTTAAAAAAGGAGTAAAAAAGTGATTGAAACATGAAACAATTTTAATTAGTCATAAAAACTTATTCACTCTACCGATTTGTTGCTCTGGTATATTTAATAACTACATCATTATTTTATGAACAATACTGAATCTTTCATCTACATTGCATGATTGCTAACCGTCGCCTTTACTTCGACTTCGAAGGTAATAAATACAATTGCAATTAATACAACCGAGCGTCATACGCTTCCGTTTGTAACTCAATTAAAGCAGATCTTCAAAATTTCGTTGTAGGTCTCATCTTGACGTGCTGAATCTGTAGAACACACACTGACCTTCGATAATTTATAGAAACATACATCCTATCTAAATAACCCTAAATAACACTTATAATAATAGCAGCCCTGTAGGTATCTAATACATCCCACTGCTTGGCTCGGGCCTCTTTTCATCATGAGAAGGGTTAGGCCATAGTCCACCACGCTGACCAAGTGTGGATTGGTAAACTTCACACACTCTCGAGTACTTTTAAGGCATTCTCAGGCATGCAGGTTTCCTCACGATGTTTTCCTTCACCGTTAGCGAGCGATAATTTATATGATAAATACTCACATATCTTCCTTTATTCGAAAAGACGAATCTTAACGATTTATTTAGAGAGGGGTGTGCCGTGGGTTCGAACCCGAGACCTTTGACTTCGCAGTCCTTCGGTCTCCCACTTGGCTATCGCTGCTTTCGAACACTAACCAACCTCAAATAATCTGTACCTTAAGTGCACAAAAATCAACCTGTATCAATCTGACTACTTATTTTGTTCAAATCTTAGTTTGTCAAAATCACAGAGCTCAGAAGTTTTCCATATAATCTTTGGTCCTTATGACTCACTTGTTGATCCTATTCAGCCTCTGCGAGGTTTCTGGTACGATCCCGAGATCGGGCAGAAGTGTAATTTGGGTTCTTTCCGCCAGGATATTATCAGTAACAGCACGGTGTTTGAATACGTTCGTCTGGCTCGTATTGTGATCGGTTCATCCCCAATGGGCGCTAATGGCAGAATGTGGGTATTCATTAACCCCTGTCATTCCCTGGTGTGCATCAGCGTGATGTTATGAATCGTATCTTCTTTGTTCTTTATATACATGCTTCCTGTCATCGTTTTGTCATCGCATCTGTCGGCTTCCTCTTTGTTTTCCATCGCGTGAATAGCATTCTATTCTATATCCATTTCCCCTTGTTGGTTCTTGTTGTTTATCCTGCTATGTTTCTTGCTAAGCAGAAAAGTCAGGCAAAAGTAAATTTACGTTTCGGTGAGGTGGAAATATAGAAATTGTTTGTTTTTGTTTCTTGCAAAAAAAACTAAAAGTTGAATCTCGAGATAATTTGCCAGAAATCTCAAAATGCTCCTTAATCCATAAGAGAGAAGCAGAACGTTTAACTTGAGTAGAACAACTAGTAATCTTTACCCATAAATTCGATTGTAACTCTGTCTGTAACGATTCCTAAAATACTGGACCGATCTTAAAGAAAATAGGCAGAAAATTAGGAAAGGGAATAAGCTATGTTTTCTCGATCTGCTACGCAGACAAAAAGGCGGGCTGAAGCTGGACTAGTATTATATACAATACACTTGACCTTTGCCTATATTATAGAATTACACGTCGTGATAACATTATGGCAATATGTTTAAGGTATATTTTTCAATTTGCCTCCACAAATCAACATTTTTATTGCACCTACACGACTCAAAGTTACCTTACCATAATATAAGTCGTGGAATGAGGAAAATATATATAAAATATAGAAACCTGTATATATTATAAAGTAATTATCATCAGCGCGGATGATTGATAGACAACCTTGTTATTTTATTTACTGTGAAATAATCTAATTAGATTATTATTATACCTATGTTGTACCGTAGATAATTTTGCCTTATATATATTTAAAATCTGTACCAAAAATGCCACCTTCCTCCCTCGGTTAGGTCGATAAAACCTTCTCCTACTGACGCAGTTGGGTAAAGATTAGCCTGTGTCAATTCAGCCAAGCTAATGAGCTTAACTCGAGGAACATATTTATATATTTATTTGATTAAAACGGCTATATGCAATTATATTAATCACAATTTATAAGAAAATATTACTGTCATTCACAAAATTGTTGCAAATACACTAATAATACATCGTATTCATTTGAAAATATGTCAATTTCTGAATTGGAATCCATAAGATTGTTGAGAGTGATAAGAGCGCGTGGTATAGAAGAAGTGACGCGAGCAGCAGTATGACATATGAAAATATCATTAAGGAATGTCCTCATAATGTATTTCAGAAGACTTCTTGTTATTCCTGGCCTTATCCCATTTTATTTAGGTTCGCTGCAATACCTCCTTTTCCATTCTTCTCTGTCAGTCATCTCACCATCACACATCCCTTCTCTTTCATATCTTCTTTCACGCAATCTGTCATCTTTTTCTTGGTTTACATCCTTACTAATGTTATATGCGAAAGTTTGTGAGTATAGATGAATGGATGTTTGTTGCTCTTCCACACAAAAACTACCGATTCGATTTTTGCACGTATGTAGCTTATAGCATAGATTAATATATAGGCTTTTTATTGACATACCACGTCGGCGAAGCCGCGGGCGGAAGCTTGTTTATAATAATTATGAGTTCGGCAGCTTTATGTTTTTTTTTTTTTTTTTATTTCTTCGCTCTTAGAGAAGCAAAACATTTAGACCTCACCCTAACTCACACTTCACACAATCATCACATTACACACTTAGTACATACAGAAGCACCTGCGATAGTAAATCACAAAGGCTCTCGCAATCACCGATTTGCTTGACAGCCGTGACGGAAGCAATATTTCTTGTTCAAGTAAAACTGATGACTGAATGACCTCGGACTTTCTTTATTAGATATAGGAAAAGTCTATTTTATATCGTATTGTATTGGGTTGTGGAGGTTTTAATGGCTGTTGGTCTACAAAAAATAGTGCTATTCAGCCGATTTCGTTAGACTAGAACATAAAAAATTACCATAACATCATGTCTATATGAGTACGAGTGCACGGTTGGCGTAGCGGTTAAAGCGGTCGCCTCGCCGCTTTCAACTACGCTGGTGTTGTGGGTTCGATCCCCGCACGGGACAAATCTTTGTGTGATTCGCACGGATTTGTTCTGACTCTGGCTGTGATTTGTGTGTGTGAAATGTATGTTTGTGAACACCCCCGCGACACAGGAGTTATTCCTAGTGCGGGCGTCGTTTTAAAAGTAAAAAAAATTGTAACCCATAAGGGTGTGGCAGAGGTCTTTTACATTCACACTTCACCTGTTTTGTTTATCGCTATCTACGGCACACAATTCCAACTCCGTGTAGCTATTAAGAATTACCTGAAGGAACAATTCCAAAAAACACATTTGCCCGACCCGGGAATTGAACCTGTGACCTCGCGATGAGAGTCGCATACGCTAACCTCTACACGAACGAAGCAAAGACTAGACGCCGACCAAATGTGATTAGGAAAGTCTCTAAGAATAATTTGTTGGTAGGAAAATCAATGTTATATCTATTAGGCAATACTATGCTAATAGACATACATACAACTCCTACCAAAACATACTTACATAGAATCACGCCTTAATCCTACGGGGGTAGGCAAAGATGGAACGCTAACCAACTTTCTTTCTTTTTTAAAAAAACAACGCCTGCACTAGTAATAACTCCTGTGTCGCGGGGGTGTTCACAAACATACATTTCACACTCACAGAGTCAGAACAAATCTTTGCGAATCACAAAAGATTTGTCCCATGTCCATCGAACCCACAACACCAGCGTAGTTGAAAACGGCGAGGCGACCGCTTTAACCGCTACGCCATCCGTGCACTCAAACTTAAGTTAACGGTTTACATGATTTTGACAATTATTGTGAATCAGAGAATCATAAAATTCTTTTAAATATACTGCAATATGCTTACTCAACTTTGGACATTAAGAGTGATAAATTTTAATGTCGATGGATGGACAGGAAGAGGCAGGGCAACAGAACGAATAAAAGATAGATGGATGGCGTGAAAGAAGATATGAAATAGAAGGAATGAGTGATGGCCAGACTGAAAGAGAAAATGGAGGAAAAATACGATTGTACCGACCCTAAATAGAATGGGATAAAGGCTATGGGGTACTGGTGGTAGAGCCCTTGTGAATGAGCTCGAGGGCGGCAGCACCACCGTCTCACCTTTAACCTGCCGCCAAATAGTAGTGCTTCCATTACTGTGTTCCGGTTTGGTGGTGAGATCAGGCCCTGAAATTGCACATGAGGCATAACACCATAGTCCTCAGCTAGATGCATCTATAATCTGCTTTTGTGTATTGTTGATGTCCATGGACTGTACTCCACTTACCATCAGGTGGACTACACGTTCGTTCGCTGTGGGAGTAGTATAAAAAAAGCCAAGAAAAAGAAGACTAATAAATGTGAAAGTTCATTAAGATGTGTGGAGATTTGTTACTTTTGCACGCAAAAACTACAGGTAATTTTTGATGAATCTTTGCTTGCATGTAGACAATAATTTGCAAAGGTATTTAAGTATGAACGTATCTGCAGTCTACGGATATTGAAGGTTATAAAATCTCAATCGTACTTCTATTACCATAATGTAAGTACCTAATAGTAATTACAACTACGATCTTCATATAAAAATTAAATTGAAAACCCAAACCAAAGTCCGTATTTCACGATTTTCTTTCATCGACAACAAAAATCGTATAAATCTTTGAATTCATTAAGAAACACGTAAATATTCTTCAATCAATACGCTATAAAAACCGATTTTACGTTTAATCCCAAGTATTTAATTGCCTCAATTATTCGTACCGGTTCTTGAACGAATATAGTTTTATAAATTCATTTTTCTTTTGGTAAAGTTAGATCCGTTAGTTGTATATTTTAATAATTCTGTAGTTATCTAAGGTACATGTCTAAAAATACTTGTTGAATATAGTTAGATTTTGTGCATTGGCACTCGATTGACTCGATTTTGGAGAGTGTGAAGAGGAACTACACAACCTTATCCCTCCGTCCCCGTTTCACCATCGTACTACCAGACAAACGGCACTGAGGCATCGCTTCACGGTAGATATTCCACCAATACGCACTAAGCGTTTCGCTTCTACATTTCTTATGTGAACTGCCAAAGAGTGGAACGCCTTGCCCGAGTCTGTGTTTCCGCATGAGTACAACTTGGATCTCTTCAAAGCAAAAGTCAATATCTGAAGGTAATAGATGATGTGGTTTACGGTGCAGCATGCGCCACTATGAAATACCTATTTACTCTTGCTTAGAAGACACCCAGATTGTACTCATGTGGAAACACAGACTCAGGCAGGGTGTTCCATTCTTTTGCATTTCGTAGAAGGAATGTTGAAGTGAAACGCTTCGTGCGTACTTTAGGCATATCTACCATGAAGCGATGCTGTTGTGTCGTTTGTCTGGTAGTCCGATGGTGAAATGGGGACGGAGGAATAAGGTTGTGAGCCATTAGTTCAAGAATATCATTAATCCGCAATAAATTGCAGATGTATCTTAACATCTAATGGCTACAGTATTATTCGTCATGTACCAGTAATTTTAGGACCTGTCTCTTCACAAAACCGGAACAGAATATTGTAAGCACTAATAATATTATCCTATTAATCTCTTAAAAACCTAAAAACTTAACTTAAACATACTCATAACATACTCAGCAGAAGTTTCTTCAGTTCTGGGTCAATCCCAGATAGCCTATTTAGAATTTAAATGACAGATGAAATGACATTTTGTATATAATTTATAGAATAGCACTTAACTATTTGAACGTTATCAGAGAATAGTGAAAAAGGACATTAGTAAAAAATAATTACCAAGCACATTAGTTTGTCTATCACTAATGTCATTGACATGTCAATACTGTCAAAAGAGACATCAAGTGACAGTAAACGTCATTAACCGCGATAAATGTCAAAAGATAGACGCCATATTGATTCAGTAAGCATTGTTATCATTGATCTAGGAGAGGCCATTTTGTGTCACGTTTTTATTTAAGTTTGTGGACTATAAATCAAATTTTCTTTTGTTGATAAGATTGGTTTGCGTGATATGTCAAAAAAAGCGATTTTTAGTTGTAAATCGTTGTAAAATATATTAGTACGCCTGCGATATATGTCGATAAATAATAGCCTATATATTATGATAATCTAGGTTACACGCTCATACAACTTTTGCCCTCAGCAGTTCTAAATAGTACCCATAGTGCAAGATCTGCTTACTTTGGGACTTGATGACGTGGTGTACCAAGTTGTGCGACATTGCACACAAGCAAAATTTAGTTTCGCTGACTGGTCACAACAAAGAACGACTTTCTGAGCAGAAGGCTGAGGGAAAAAATATAATACTGCCCAGATCATAACAAATTTAGGTCCCAAAGAAGTTGCTCCATCCAAGCGCCTAAGAATTATGACAGCTTGGCATACAAATCTTATTTTAAATCGCGTTTATTTAGCAAAAATCTGACAGTAACCGTAAGTACTAAGGTACCTAGGACCAAATCTAGACCAATCGAAAACCATAAGGCTAATTACTTACATTAACATAAAAACTACACAAAATAGCATCGAAAAATCATTTCGCGTAAAACGGAACGAAAATTAATTTCTTGTAACACGGAAAGTGTACTAAAACCAAATTTTAATGTAACCTAAAATTAAGTGTTGACTAAATGATAATAATATAACCGAAATCGGCTATTAGCCGTTAAAATCGAGTATTAGCCTTTATAATCGATGTCAAAAGGTAAAACAACTATTATATTATAACTGAAGGGGTCACGAAGACTGGATTATTATATATTAATAGTATTATTGATTTTATAAACTTGTAAGGGTATACATGAATAGGGGTTGTCCACAACTCCATCTGCGGTTTAAGCCGCGTTTTACCTTGCTACTACCCGTTGCTTTTTTTAATTGCTGCTCCGCTCCTATTTGTCGTAGCGTGATGTTGTAAAATTTATGTCCTTGCTTAAAAAATGGGCTATCGAACAAAAAAAGAATTATTGAAATCGGCTCAGTCGTTTCTGAGATTATCGTGTTTAACCATAAGAACAAACTTTTCAGCTTTATAATATTAGTAAACGTTAATACTATTATTGATTTTGTAACTTCGTAGAGATTATTGATATTATATAAGATTGAATTGTCTGTTTTGAGATCTAAAAAAAGTTTAGCTGGCAACAATTCATATTTTTCATAGTTTTACTTATGATTAGACTCTGAAATTACGGGCACAGGAGGTATAATGGAATACAAAGATATTGTGTCGTTACAGATTTTTAAGCTCATATTACCATTGCCAGCTCATTTCTTGCATTCTTAGTAAGTATATAAAACTATGTTTTACTCGTTGAAATCTTCCTCATTAAATAAACTATCTAACACAAAAATTAATTTCCTATTCGGACCAAGAGTTCCTGAGATGAGCGCGGTTAAAAACAAGTACACACACATCAACGTGTTTTTGGCTTCACTTGAGACAATCGAACGATCTAGGTGTCATTAGTCTATACCTATTTCCCAATACAACAGTATTCTCAGCTACAATTTTCGTCTGAACGATCAGCATAAGTTCAGACTCAATTCTAAGCTAAAATGTCTAGATTCTGTGCCAAGGCTAACTCTGAACATTCGCCTTGGATGGGCGTTGTCTTTGATATACCTAGGTTAGAGCGTGTGATAATACGTTCCACTAGTAAAATACTTATAATAAACTATCGCATTTTTATCATTCTATACTCTATACTATGAAATTTTTTTTTAGTTGGTTTAAACCCAGTAAGAGCCGAACCTTTTACCAATCTTTACGAAAATTTGCGTAAAGATGGATTAAAACCCCAGAGAAGATATAAGCTACGTTTTACTGACTTAGATACCTCACGGGCTTCGGGTGGAGCTGCAGTTGTAAGCTAGTGTACAAATTAATATAACTCATGAATACGTTTTAAAACATAAGGAATATTATTTTTGATCGGTGTTGGAGGCTTGATTTAAATGACTCACCCATTATTTTTCGGGTCCGAATGAGATAGCAGTGCATTCTGTCAAAATTATACTTATGATATTATTATACTTTTTTTATTGTTGCTTCTGTAAAAAAATGCTTGATAACTGAGTCATAGGCCATTTAGAGATTCTTCGATTACAGGGATGGACGATTTTATGAAAAACAGAACATAACAACACGCCTATATTACCCACAAAGGTGTGGCAGGGGTGTACAACACCCACATTTTACCTGCTATGTTTAGGTCCTATCGGAAAGGGAATGAGCCTATTGCCATCCACCGAGCACAATTATGAATATCAATGCGTCAAAAAGACAGTATATTTACGGTTCTAATATTCCAGCTGAGATATTGTTTCAATCGAGACATAATTAAGCTATATTGTAACTTCGCAAATCTGCTGCCTCTAGAAATAACTCCTGTGTCACAGGGATGTTCACAAACATACATTTCACACACACAGAGCACACCCAGAGTCAGAACAAATCTTTGCGGATCACACAAAGATTTGTCCCGTGTGGGGATCGAACCCACAATATTTTGAGCATTACATTTTGTTTAGAAGTTGGTAATGCTCGGTTGTCCTCCATCATTAGTGTTATATTCAAATCTGTCATGTTACACAACAGGCAAATGCTCCATAACACCCAGGTTTCTATCCACAGTAGCCAATATGATGAACTGTCATCCTATTGACATTATCTATGAATTCTTTTCAAGTTATTCACGCACCTTACATCAGGTGGTACTCTTTTGTTCCTCCTTAAAAAAAAACTAATGATCTCAACGAATACGTTGAATTGTATATTAATTGACACAGCGGTAGGTAGCTCATTCTCCATTATTAGATTATGATGGAGATGGCTCTATTCGACTGAGTAGTGATGGGACTCAGTCGATTTCGTTTTGTAGTCGAGTTCAAAGTTACATCGATTTTTAATCGTAATTTATGCGAAGAAGCCTAAAATCAATCTGATAATTATGTGGTGAAAAGTTTTTAGCTGTTCTAAGCTCCGACTTCAAGTAAATTCTTTATCTACGGTTGTATTAAACACATATTTGCATCTCTCTCTACTATGTTTGAGCTGTAGCTAATCATTTAACTTGAGTTTAATACGTTGGTTAAATCGCCACTTAATAAGTCTAGCCTAAGTTACATTTGACCAGTCATATGAAATATTGATGAAAGTTATAGAATTAATACTAAAGGCATTTAATCTTTCATATAAAAAAATATTGACAACATATAAGAGCAACAAATAAAAAGACAACTATGTATAAACAAAGTGCATATACATGTATTTATACACATTATTTTTAGTAAAAGTAAGTACTTTCTTAATTTACTACACTACACCACTGACCATGTCTATTTACTTATTCCTGTCCATCCAAAGGTTGCCTGGAAGAGATCACTTTATAGTGATAAGGCCGTCTATTGTACAATTAGATTCTATATCACAATGATGTACTATTTCTTTGTGTACAATAAAGAATTCTCTATTCTATCTATCTATCTAGAGTACACTATATGCTTACACCTACATAAAATCAGTAAGAACAAAAAAAGAAATACAATCATTCGTCATTAAAATCACCCTGAAATCTACCCAAAAGTCATTCACCCACAACTACATTACTTTATCACTAAGTCGATCGACTACCCACACGTTCCCATCCCTAGCGTCGTAATTACCCGCGCTTTCCTTATAAGGTTAATAAGATAAAATGGCGGCCTGACAAAATGATTAATAGATGTCACTGGCAAATGTTTGACTTTATGACTTTGGACATGACATATTTTATATTTATGTAGTCGCTTGTATTAGCTTAGGTTTTCTGTAAAATTTATAATTTTTTATTTTTTTAATTCTTGGTAAATATTTTTAAAATAATGTATGTTTTAATTGTATTCATTGTTAATGTACACAAGGGATTGGACCCCACGACTCAGGGTATCCTAGTGTGGGGACCAGAGATAAACTGATTTTCTTTTAGTACCTTAGTAAATGTAATAATTAATATAATGTGTATATATTATGGAAAAACCAACACACAATGAAGTGGTATTGTATGCCAGAAATATTATCAAAAATATGTTATTTCACCAGCTTACATGAGCGATTAAACAATTTTACTGAAAATTAATTATTGTCATTATTTTTGTTGCCATTAAAAATTCGGTAAATATTGCATTTTTCTGTGCACAGTTGTTAATCAATGACTCAACTATGTACAGATAATAAAGATATTGACATGAAGAATTTTAGCTGTTGGCGTAAAAATGCGGCTAGAGCTTATTAAAATTAATAAAGGTGAATAATATAGGTCATTTTGAATTCTAAGCTAAAATTTATCAAAGGTTACGTTTTATTTAAATGACACCTTTTACAAGTAGACTGTAATAATAATATGTTAATCCAGAGAGAGAGAGAGACTATTAAGCTACATGTATCCTACATTTCATCAAAATCAATCAAGCAGTTTTTGCGTAAAGGAGTAAAACACAGCCACACATCCCCGTAAACTTTAGCATTTATAATATTAGGATCTAAATTTATCTATTCAAGCTGGTTTATAAATTAAAAAAAACAATTAGCGGTCTATGCTTCAATTTGACACAGTCGTATAAAATGATGAATTTTTTATAATTTCCTTGATTTAGAGGCCGCCATTTAAAATATAACCAGAAAATATGAATAATAATCTTGGAAATCATTTGATTGATGGAATTAATGTTTATTTACATATTATAGATAAGTTAAAGATTGATTGATTTGTATTTTTCGTTGAAATTTGACATTGAAGATGTAAACAAAAAAAGTTGTTGGAAGAACTTGCTCGCGGCTCTAATCGCGTGGTACGTCGCTAAATATTAATATATTAATCTAGGCTTTTTGGATACTTAAATATCTCTACATTAATTTTCACAAACTTTCACTACCTATATAATATTAGTACGATATGATTTTTGGCGTAATTACTTTGATAAGATATCAAAGCGCAATATTTTTTTTATATCAATACAAAGAAGCAAAATTGAAGTGTCTTTTGGAAATAGCATTGTTTTTTAAAGCAGGTTTAGTTTTTCAAATTTTCGTATTTCTGTCTGTCTGTTTGTATCAGCTTGACTTCTAAACAGCTGTACCGATTTTGATAAAATTTTAGAAGATGGTAATTAGACTACAAGGTGTGTAACATAGGCTACTTTTTAGGTTTGTTTAATTGATATATCGTACTTTAACATGCTTAATAAATATTTTATAGTCAGCAACCTCGATGTTATTTTGAAATTTGAAGTATACAGTAAAATGCTGTACTTAATTTGATGTATTTACCCAAAACAAGTTAACAACTTCATCGAAACCCCAATCTCCCACAATTATACCAATTTCAATCCAGTGTTGCCAGCAAGAAATCACAAAATAAGTGCAAAGAAATTTCTGTACGTCTTTGCTATCTCACGCGAATCTGACGCACGCCACCTACCGACTACTCGGAAAACTAAGATATCTATCTTTTTTCTTTTGTTGTGACTAGATTAAAAGATAGACAATGATTGTGGCTGATTTTTATCGAAATTGTGTTCAGTTCTAGTGATTTTTGGGCGTTCGTGTTCGGTTTGGATGCCTTATTTCTTGTTTTTTTTTTGTAAAGCATATAACAGTATTAAAAATATGCTCTTATACAGTGCTCTATCATTTCAAGATGGCGAAAAGTGTTGTGATTATTTTACTCATAATATTTAATTCCCAGAAGAGTGCGACAAAGGTGTCCAGCACCGTTATGTTTAGGTCCCATGGGATAGAGAGTGAGCCTATCGACATCCACCGGATACAATGCCAACTCCGTGCTGCTATTGTGAATTTCCTGACCAAAAGTTCACAAATAACACTTTGTCCGACACGGCAATCAAAATGATTTTGTAATCATATAGTTTACTTAACAGTGTTTATTTTAATGATCATTTGATATTGTTATTACTTTCACTAATTCCAAAGAATATCAAAACATTTTATGTAATTTTCATCGTATTAAAAAAGGAATACTTACTATACCACATTCGCATTCCGAAACCATTTCATAATCATTCCGAATCCAGATTATCACACAAATAGTATTAAAAGGCGCGCATTCATGTCCTTAACATTTAAAAAACATATGTTCCATAGACAATTTAAAGATTACACAGACAGTAGCAATGTTTGTCACCCTTTGGACAGGTGCGTTAAATGTCACTAAAGGTATACATAGTAAGTTACTTGGAGTTCTACATTTCTTTGCTTCTTTTTTTTTAGAAATAATAATAAGAAAACAAAGTTTTTACTGAGACTAACTATGCCCGCAGCTCCACTGGCGTGGTGTATCGACCTTCATCTAGCCGTATATAAAAAGAGTTTAAACCTCCTGGCCGGAGGACCGGATGGCTGAGTGGGTAGCGGGTTTGATTCCCGCTTAAGACAAATCTTTGTGTGCATGAACATGGTGTTTGGGTTAGTCTGGGTGTTTCTATGTATAATAAGTATGTATTAACAAAAGAAAAGTATAAATGTATTAGTATGAGTTATTCTAGTATCTATAGTACAAGCTCTGCTTAGTTTGGGACTAGATGGCGTTGTGTGTTAGTTGTGAGATACTCCCACGCGGCTATCGCTGTTCTCAGACAGATATATTAGTATCTGTTAATTTCGCGGGACAACCTAGAATTATAATTCTTATAAAATAATGTTCTTTTTTTTAATAATATTTTTTGTCATGGCTACAAAGGCCTTTGTGACATTTCTTATTATTTTTAATATTTATTGTCAACAGTCTTCATATGGTCTACATTAATTTTATTTAAATCTTTCCAATGGTGTTTTTAATATATATATATACAGGGTGTATTTTTGAAACGGGGCAGTAAGGGCAAGTACCTTAACCGTTGCAGTTACAGCAAAACGTTCTTAAAAGACCTTCCCTAACTTTTTGGGACATTTTGAACTGCATTCACAGATTTTGTAAAAAACTTACAGTTAGCAAAAAAAATGCAAAAAGTTCAAAATATTTTTTTTTATGCCAATCGATTCTATTTCATGTGGGGATCAAAAAACTCTATGGGACCATTTTAGCTTTCAGTACTAGAAAAGACAGAAATCGCCAAAAACGTTTCCCATACATTTCGGCAACAGAAACGAATTTCTACGATGGTCTAACTTTTTGTTATGGCCTGGAAGTGGGTAGAATTGACTGTAAAGTAAATAAAAAGAATTTTTACCCTCAAATTTCGAATTTGATTTGAAAATCTGTGTGTTATACTTAGTTTCAGCTGAGAAACTTCGTATGAGTTATTAATTAAGGATTTTCGCTAAAATGTCTTCTAATCGTGAAAAAATTGACTTATTAGAAGCGTATTTTGTCAATAATCGAAATGCGGGAGCTGCATTAGTGTGGTACCGCAATAAGTATCCGTTGCGGCATGTGCCAACAAGAAAGGTTATTACCAATTTTTTGAAAAACCTGGAATTGCAGGGTTCTTTCAAAATACGCTTCTAATAAGTCAATTTTTTCACGATTAGAAGACATTTTAGCGAAAATCCTTAATTAATAACTCATACGAAGTTTCTCAGCTGAAACTAAGTATAACACACAGATTTTCGAATCAAATTCGAAATTTGAGGGTAAAAATTCTTTTTATTTACTTTACAGTCAATTCTACCCACTTCCAGGCCATAACAAAAAGTTAGACCATCGTAGAAATTCGTTTCTGTTGCCGAAATGTATGGGAAACGTTTTTGGCGATTTCTGTCTTTTCTAGTACTGAAAGCTAAAATGGTCCCATAGAGTTTTTTGATCCCCACATGAAATAGAATCGATTGGCATAAAAAAAAAATTTGAACTTTTTGCATTTTTTTTGCTAACTGTAAGTTTTTTACAAAATCTGTGAATGCAGTTCAAAATGTCCCAAAAAGTTAGGGAAGGTCTTTTAAGAACGTTTTGCTGTAACTGCAACGGTTAAGGTACTTGCCCTTACTGCCCCGTTTCAAAAATACACCCTGTATATATATAGAGTGGCATATAAAATTCTTTATTTTGTAGTATTATATTTAGGCGGCGGGATTCTTCCTTTGACAAGTCAATCTTTTCATTTAATTCGCTGGCAAGGATTAAGCGATGTAATCTGTGCACGAAAATAACGTTCTTTGAGAGTATGATGTGGCCAACTGGCCAACACCAAGCTAACCGGTACTACATTATTCCTCCATTTTCCTAGAATAAATAGTCGTAACTTTTTTCTCTTTTTCGTCACTGTGAACACGTCTTGATATTCCTTGATAATTATTATTGTAGACGACCACTCGTACAGGACAAATTGTTATGTGTCTTTTAGCTAGAGTCGCATATTTGCATCTTTATTCGATTATAATTCAAGTTATAGGATAGAGGTGTCACTTAGTGCCTTGATCTTTCAACGTGACTGTTAATGTAGAAGTTTATTGTCAAATTAATTTATTGTTAAATATGGAAGTTAAATATTGGAAATTTAAGGGGGGCTGTCTAAGATTAGAACCGTGTTTTAGTGTCTACCAATGGTGATAGAGTGAATTTGTACCATCACCATATATTTTTTTATATCTGCTTTAGCCGCCACGGTCCGGATTCCATATTTGCCGGTCGTTCTAGCCGATTTTTAAGTACACATAGGGCAACTTTTATCTTTCTGAAAATGACATAAGTCAACCGTCCATGGGCTCCTAATCTAACATGTAAAACCTTTTTTTATTGGTATTGCCAGTTATGAAATTGTTTTGTAAATAAGGATCGGGATGATACCATAAAAATACCATAAACATTTTTAGACCTAATATTACGTTATTAGGTGCATATTTCCTTAAAGATCCAGTTTTTTTTTTATGAAATAGCTATGTATGAGATAATGTCATTAAGTGCATATTAAATGATGTAATATAATTTAACTACCTCGTTAGTTTGGTTTTTAGCATAAACGCCTCCCATCGCGAGGTCCAGAGTTCGATGCCCGGGCTGGGAAAAATATTATTTGAGATTTTTGCCGTCACGAAATTCACAATAGCAGCACGGAGTTGATATTGTCCCTGGTGGATGGCGATAGGCTCACCCCCCATCCTATGGTACCTAAACCTAACAGGTGAAGTGTGGGTATTGTACACCTCTGCCACAGTTTTCTGGGTAAAACGAAAAATTCAACGATGAATTTATTATCACCACCAAACTGGAGCACAATGGTGCAATCACTTTTTTCTTGGTGGCAGGTTAAAGGTAAGAAGCTCTTCCATCTGTGAAAATTACTTGTAGATTCAAAGCACAATAAAAAAATGTCACCATAGACTAATCTAGAGTCTAGAATTCACCTTGAATCTGTCACTTTCATCAACAAATCTATCATGCAAACTCCTTTTTGTTGGCATATGACGTCAATAGATTGAACAGGGTAGTTTTAATAATATTACCCTCTTACCTTGCTCTTGAACAACATCAGAACAAATTTTATTAAAAAAAAATCAGAATTGTACAGTCATTTTATTACGAAAATAAATTGTATGTATTTATCAGAGATTTTAAGTACTTTCTGAGCCTTTTTCCAATTACTTTCCTAGACTAATGGATTAGACTGAATATCAGTATTTTCAAACCCCCAGCAATATGATACCTATTGTTAGACAAGTTGTCAGACTTTTGGTATTGATTGCCATAGGGGCAACTTGTTAGGTCCAAATAAAAAAAATAAAAACCTGACAGTGGATCGTGCTCTCCCAGACACTAGGCAGGAAATCTAGTTTTCTTATGATGGTCACCCATCAAAAAGCTGACCGCGACTAACATCCCATGATCGATCGATCCACGTGGCTTCAACCTAGCCAGAAATTGATGCAGCTACATTAGGAGATGATTTTATTAGCATGTATTATAAAAATGACCCTATAAACAACAATGGCTATTATTCGCGCCCTTTTGTCGCGGCCGCCATTACGCTCGGCTGTCAATGGGGTTAGGCACAAAATGGCGTCGGCGACACGCGACCGTATTTATGATTTACTGTCGTGAATTAACGTTAGTTTTATAACTTATTATCGTTTATAGGTTATTTATATTATAGCGGTCAACGCTAATTTTTACACGTAGGGATGGTAACTGCTATCAAGGATGTTTTTTACTGACGTCAAAAATCGAGACCCATATGAATGTATTATGCCCACGAAATTCTCACTGATAGGATTGACTGAACACGGGTCCACACATAGCTTACGAAGGCCATCCGGTCGTCATTACCTATAATACCTACTGTTGTGATGTTATCATAAATAAAAACTTCTTCCTAGTCTTACATAAAGATTATTTGTCATATTTTCTAATCCAAGTTAATATCAATCATGGTTGATGGCCTCCGTATACGGGCTCCAATGTTTAAATTAAACTTGATGTATGTCTATGCAAACACAGCTAGATAGCCTAGCTCATTTTCTAGTCTAACTCGTTTGGCTAGACTCAATCTAGCATAGACTTCTAGAGTTATAAATATCTTTGTATGAATAAGATAGGACATATTTCTGTTTGGTATTAAATAACTTTAATAACAACATATTAATAACAGCAGCGATAGCCTAGTGGTAGACCGTAGCACTGCGAAGTCAAAGGTCTCGGGTTCGAATCCTCGGCACACACCTCTGTCAATAAATCGTTAAGATTCGTCTTTTCAAAGATATGTGTGTATTTATCATATTATTATAAATTATCGCTCGCTTACGGTGAAGGAAAACATCGAGAGGAAACCTGCATGCCTGAGCCATGCGTGCCTGAAATGTACTCGAGGATGTGTGAAGTCTACCAATCCGCACTTGGCCAGCGTGGTGGACTATGGCCTTACCCTTCTCATCATGAGAAGAGGCCCTGGGACATGTATTAGATACAGGGCTGCTATTATATATCAATACCCAAAAAGGCATTGTGTATTATAACAACCAAACTTTCCTTATAATGTTTACGTTTAATAGCACAAAACTTTTGCCCGAATCGGGTATTGAACCTAAAATTCGATAAGCAGCTGCATGCGCTAAGCAATAAACCAACGACGAAGCCTATAACTTCTGAAAAATAAAAATACATGGTGAAATGAGATTTATATTCGTATTGTTTTTAATCTAGAACCTTAAATTAAACTAAATATGCAATTATTGTCTTTCTATCATGATCAATTCAAAAGTGTGTCTGAAAGAGATATCAACCAGTCAAATCAACTTCAGTTGTCTCACTCCCACAAAACTTGCCGATACAACCTTTTCACAATAACACTTTCTACTCCGTAGAAATATATAAAACGTATAAAAACATCTAACGGAACATGGTCCTTCGAGCCGGATGGTGGCGTAACTAATTCTAAGAACATTTTGAATTAAATTCGAAGGTATCATTTTGATATTAACAGTTCTGTAGACTAAGTAACTATATAGTTCTATGTTGTAGATTAACTATATAGTGGCACGTTGTAGGTAAGGCAGTTGTATCTTTTCTCTCCCTTACTAGCTTCAAAAATCCACAATACGTGATAGTCAAAGTTATTTTATCACCATCTTAGGCATATAAAACGCATAAAACATAACACCTATATTACCCAAGGGGTGTGGCAGTCATGTCACCCACACTACACTCTTGTTAAGTTCATTTGTGATATATAGTAAGCCTATCGCCAAACAAGCAATTACAACTCCGTGTATATATTATAATTATTCCATAAAATATTTAAAAAGTTGCAATTAATCTTACTTTGTGTTTTACAACCTTTATTATTTAGTTTTGTTATTCTTGTGTAAATTGGTGATAATTTGGTAATAAATAGTTTCTAAACAAAAGTATTTAAAAAGTGTAATAAGTGCCTATTATACTTATAGATTTAAGTATAACTAAGTATTGCATGCTTTGGGGTATAATATGGTGGACCTCACTACTATGTAACAACAATGTATTACCCATATTTGCAATAAAAATATTGAAATTAGATGTATAAAGCTATTAAGACATAATCTTAAATAACACTTCTCGATCCAGCAATCGAACCTAGAGAGGTCGCATACTAACCACTGGACCAACAAGGCAGATAAAAACATGTAACGGTACTATGGTCCTTCGAGCCGGATGGCGGCGTAGCTAATTCACTCAAAGGCATCGCACGCAATCGCTAAGATTTTATTGTCATAGTTAATTAGAAACATGCGATGCAACTATGTCTAACTATTTGTGGGTAAATGTTTTTCTGATGTATTGGTGAAGGAGAATACCGACTGCCTCTTGGCCTAGAGGTATAAATTGCAACGATTTAGAGGTTTGGGTTTGATCTCCGGGTATGTCTAAAACATTATTTCGTATTCAATTTCAAATTATTATAACAATAAATTTCAACACGCTGGCCAAGTGAGGGTTGGTAGACTTCACACACCCTCGAGTACTTCTTAGTCACTCTCAGGCATGCAGGTTTCCTCACAATGTTTTCTTTTACCGTTAACAAGCGATAATTTATATGATAAATACACACATATCTTAAAGACGAATCTTAACGATTTATTGATATAGTGTGAGCAGTGGGTTCGAACCCGAGACCTTTGACTTCGCAGTCCTACGGATCCCACTCGGCTATCGCTGCGGCTTAGATACAAAGTAGAGCATAACAATTACTACCCACATTTCAACTTCTTTCAAAGGACAAGCCTACAAATTAAAAACCCTTCATATTCCTACAACTCCAGAATACTAAAACGATAGAGTAGCTATTATTTTCAACGTTCCTACATCCTTAATGTTCCATCATTAGTACAGCCAGCAAAAGAAACTAATGAAAAAGTAATAAGCAGAATTATGGTGAATTATAAAGCATATACGCCAATAATTAGTAGTGGTAGCATAAAAAGTATTGTAGGAAATAAGAGATACCCTTTTATATGGCACACTTTGTTCTGTTGTAAAGGTTGGAGTTGGTTTGCGCGAACATTGAAGTAGGGAGTGTATGTTCGCGAACAACAAGCGTCGTTTGTCGAATGCAAAAGTGAGGCATAATTTCTGAATCAAAAGGGTTTTCGCTAGCAATATGTTTTGATTATATGGACAACTCATGAAATTTTTATGAAGAAAACTTGGCAAATTGATTCATGAAGGTCCTAAATCGTTGATTTTTATTAGTGTTCATTCGAAGAATAGCTTTACAAAGAATTACTTAAAACATTATTTTATTACAAGTCTCCTATACTACATTCCTCCTCCTCATGTCGTAATCCTCATTGCTAAGGGTCGTGATGTCCCCGCTGGTGTATCACTTTGTTTCTGACAATGCTCTTCCAACCGCTCCTGTTCGAGGCTTCGTGTAGTGCCTCATGCAGGTTCAAATTGAAGCCAGAGTGGATTTGGTCCGAACATCTAGTAGGGCAGCGTTGGCTGTACACTATATTAATATATTATATGTCTGCACGTGTAGTGTAGTGGTTTAAGCGGTCGCCTTGCCGCACTCCACTGCACTGGTGTTGTGGGTTCGATCCCCACATGGGACAAATCTTTGTGTGATTCGCAAAGATTTGTTCTGAGACTGGGTGTGCTTGTGTGAGTGAATGTTTGTATTTGGCCTTATCATTGGGACGATTGGATAGTGTAATTGCTTCTGGCGTTCTATTTAATGTAAAAAAACCAAATTTATTTATTAATTATATTAAAATAAGCATTTTTTTGGAATGACTGAATGACAACATAAAACATGAGTTTATAGTCCTCTATATTATTTTAAAATTTAATTTGCTAGGAGCATATTTTTAATTTCTAGTTATTTCTAAGAAACGGAAGAAAACATGAACAATAGGTTAAAACAAACTGCCAACATGTATACTCGTTACGCGTAAAACAACCAGTACCTTTACAAGAAAAGTCAAACCCATAAAAAGTTTTTATTACCAACCCTTCACTTGCAATTGTCTGTCAGACATGGCGCCAATTTTTTGCATGGGAGTCAGGAATCAGACATTTGCGATGCATACTTTACACTTGATTGATAATTTTGTAGTGATTAAATTAATTTATGTGAATCGATAGCTCGTAAATTACGAGAAAATAATGAAATGGTACACATGGATACCGATCAACCTATACATGTCCAGTGTAAGCTGGTCTCGAATTGCACGGGAATTCTATACAACGGGAGATCAGCTTACACTGGAACATAGCAAAGAAAGTAACTCTTTTAAAATTGAAGTTACATAACAAAACATCACGTCTATATTACCCATAGAAATGTGGCTGTGGTGAACAAAACCCACATTTCACCTGTTATGTTTAAGTCGTATAGGATACGGGGTGAGCCTTTACCATCCACCGGGCACAATTTCAACTCTGTATTGCTATTGAGAATTTCCTGATCGAAAGTTCACAAATAACACTTTGCCCGACCCGGGAATTGAACCCGAGAGCTCGCGTTGAGAGACGTATACGCTAACCACTAGACCAACGAACACGAAGCAATTGAAGTAACATGTTTAAGTGCACTGTTGGCGTAGCGGTTAAAGCGCTGGTGTTGTGGGTTCGATTCCCACATGGGACAAATCTTTTTGTGATCCGCAAAGATTTGTTGTTTGAGTCTGGGTGTGCTTTTTGTGAAATGTATGTTTCCGCAAAATAGGAATTATTCCTAGTGCGGGTGTCGTTTAAAAAACAAAAAAAAAACATTAGATATTAGTGTCTTATTTCATGACGATGGGAAAGATTTTTTAGATATAATTTAGATCAAAATATGTTTGTGCTTGTACTTACAATGAGCCCAAATATAGATTCATGTGCCACTGAAACTCTATTTTTTGCAAAAATATTTGTAAAACATAAAAGTCTAAATTCGCTTGACAACTTATTTCAAATTTCTTCAATCAACACTCCTTTTAAAATGAAAGAAATATTAAATACCCAGGATGTTAATCGGGTGGACTGCAATCTCTTTTACTTTATCTTTAGCAAAATAACAATTTACAAACACGAATAAATCAATACTACATAATGCCCATAAAACTCATATTCTAAACATGGCGCCGCTTTAAAAAAAAAGCGTCTATCAATCAACCATAGACTAGAATCTAGACGTTTGTAACTCAGGCCACGTATGCCCACTGATCCATGTCGTAAAGTTCATGGGAATTTTATTAAAAAAAACATAAATTATGGGCCCTATAATGGTATTCATTTGAAGATATGCTTCAATGAATTTGATGTACGGGTGTACAATTTGGAATGTTTTTGTTTGAATCGAGATTTTTACAAAAACTACATTATACCTGCAGTTTCGTTTGCTACTTTTATAAAAAGCCTAGGCTTAGAGCTATTAGTGTACAAGAATTCTTCAATATCGGTCCATTCGACCGAGTGTGACAAAGTAAGAAACATAATAAATACGCACACAGTCAAAAACTCGAAATGCTCAAACGGATTTTGATAAAATTGTGTATACTGGTAGCTTATAGATTAACACATAAGTTACATTTTACTACATATTTGGTCTAGTGGTATGCGACTCGCACCGCGAGGTCCCGGGTTCGATTTCCGGGTTGGGCTAAGAGTTCAAAAAAGTAAAATTTCCGTCAAGATATTCTTAATAGCCGTACTGAGTTGAAATTGTGCCTGGTGGATGGCGATAGGCTCACCCCCTATCCCATAGGACCTTAACATAACAGGTGAAGTGTGGGATTTGCACACCTTTGCCACACCCTTCTAGATAATATAGGCGTGATATTATAGTATAATTCTTAAAGTATCTTTTTCACTTAAAATTTCACATAATATTTTTCAATAAAATTGTATCATCGATTAGTTAAGTTTAAATTTAAACAATATTATTACAAAACCAATCAGCGTTAACAAATTTGAAAATGGAACGTTTGACCTTTGGCGGCGCCTGCGCTGTCTAAGAAATGGAAAGAGAAAGATATGTCAGGAATGAGGAAGGAGAAAAAGGGATAGGACATTTGGGTATAGGGTTGGCGGATAAAGTTGTGATTGATTTATTTTCTCTTTTGTAAAACGTGTGTCTATTAAAAAGAGTATTTTCTTTTAAAGGCTAGAATAGAATAGAAAAATCTTTATTTGCATACATACCATTTTCATAAAAAATACAAAGACAACAACAATATGCAAAGGGCGGCCTTATCACTTACAGTGATCTCTTCCAGGCAACCTTTGGATGGACAGATACGAAAGAGAAAGTGTGGTAGTTTATTAGGAAAGTCTTTTTTTTGTAATCTATGCTAAAATAGTACATAAATTAAAAAGTTGATAGGTAAGATATTTAATTTGTACAATGAAACAAGGTAAAACTAACATAGAAATTTGTCTGTCTTTTTACCAAAATTACACAGAATCCATGGACTGTAGTTACCAATTACCGTCAGATTGACTACACGTCCGTTCACTACATACATGGTATGGGTGAGCTTGACTGAGTGGATGTGAGTATTTGGCCTTGTAATTGGAACCATTGGATAGTATAATTGCTTCTGGCGTTCTCTCTAATATAAAAAATCCAAATTAATATATAAATAAAAAAAAATTGCCAAAACATATTATGGATTTTTCTGACTAAAATTCCAATTGATGAATTGTTAGACCCAAAAATCAACAGTTCATATTGTTTATTATTTTTTACTTATACAATAGTTAAACTGAAGACCAGACAATCAATACAACTTGATAGGTTGATGTTTCCATTGATATTTAATAAACTGAAATAAGTAAAACAACTTAAAATAAATATCATTCAGATTTCGTGCCAACCCTACCAGTAATTAACACAACCATAGCCAAAAAGAGTTTTTTTTTCAACCATTTGTTTTATATGAACGTTGTTAGTTCGACCCGGAGATCTATGGTTGAACTTTTTTTTGGCCACAGATAATAAAATATAATGAGTGGCCACACTGGGTTGTTAGCGATAGCTTTTGATGGATAGTGTGGTGTTGCCTTTATGAAGTTCTAGTTTTTATTTTAGCTGATTTATCACTGAAAAGAATACTAGGACAGTTTTAGATATCTTTAACTATCTACTGGTCAGTGTTTATCAAGATTTCGTTCTATAGTTTGGGTACAAAAATGAGATAAACAATTCAATTTTTACTAAGGAACTGTTGAAAAAAATATGGGACCGGCAGGATTTAAATCTGCGATCTCTGCATATCGGGCAGCGCTTTAACCACTAAGCTTGGTCTCTAGCCAGACATCTCTCAGAGGCATGGAGGAAACCTCGTATTGTTAAAAATGGTCACCCATTCACGGTCGACCGCAGTTAGCATTGCTTAACCTGCAAAATCGTACAATACGCTATGCGGACGATGACAACTGCAGATTCTGTAAAAAGGAACCGGCAACAGCGCTGTACCTCTTTTGCGAATGCAAGCCACTGATCCATAGACGAAGCATCATTCTGGGACACCATATATTGGATCCGGATGATGTCAAGACACTCCCGATCGGCCGACTGCTCCACTTTATGGAGGCTATTGGCCTAAAGGAGAGTCTATAATGAGGCTACAATCACAATAGACCCACGGAGGTCGACGTGAACACCCAAAGCCTCGTCCCAACAATAATAAAAAGATCGTACAATACACGCAGCTTCGACATAGCCACGAGCTTCTTATACGTAATCCTACAATGTCACTTTTCTAGAACTCACTCACAAATAGTCTCTTACGTTTCCCACACAACAATGGCGGACATTTTTCACATTAAACTTAAATTCTCCCTCCGATGTCTCATTGATTCAATTGAGCGTATCGGGTAAATTGTAATTGTTTTGAAGAAACAACGACCTCTGATGACCTGTGGGCGGGCTTATTTGAGAGGTTTGGAGTGTGGAGGCTCTGTTTCGAAAGGTTCTTTCGACTGACAGGTTAGTTAAAAGATGGTCAAACTTTTAATAAAAATATAAAAGCAGCCCTGTATCTAAATGTCCCACTGCTCGGCTCCTCTTCTCATGATGGAACGACGAAAACGAAAAGTTGTTAGACCTTGGTATGAGTTACCGTAATCCGGTTCGAATTAATAACATAACTTCAGTTGGAGATTGGCAAGAGCTGGCGGTAGATTGCCCTCTTCTTGGACAAATGGACAGACAGACAGACTGACGTAGTTAGCTTTTCTCTAAAGCTAACTGCCTACAACCAGTGTGTCGAGAGGCACTAGTGTGGGGGGCGTGATAAGCTTACTAAGCTTATTTGTGGATTGAAGAGAAGGGTTAGACCATAGTTCACCACGCTGGCCAATCTCGGATTGGTAGACTTCACACTCCCGTACTTTTTAGTCACTCTCAGACATGCAGGTTTCCTCACGTTGTTTTCCTTCACCGTTAGCGAGCGATAATTTATATGATAAATACAGACATATCTTCGAAAAGACGAATCTTATATTGAGAGAGGTGTGTGCCGTGGTTCTCAATCGTGGTGAAACAATCACATTTCACCTGTCATGATTAAGTCCCATGTGATAGAGGGTGAGCGTTTCGCCATCCACCGGGCACAATTCCAACTCCGTGCTGTAGTATTGCACATTATATAAGCACATGGGAGCTAAACATATCTGGCCTGCGTCCTTATTACAGGTGTAATGTTATAATTATGTTCCATCAATCCATCGTTTTAATATTCCTTTGACAGAACCCTAAATAAACCGTTATGCCTGACTGACGATGCACTGCGCAAGAGTTGAATTTATGTGCATACAAACGTTTATTACTTAATTTGTTTTTGTTTGTACGTTTTATACTCTATCGACTAAAATAAACGTCATTCAACAAGGTATTCAATGTAAAGAATTTGTTAGTAAAATAGCTACCACGAACAATATAATATATGTTTATACAAGATTCTACCTTATCTCTACAACCATAAGAATCATAATCTAATAATCACCTTTTTTGTTCCAGGCTTTCTCAGCGGCGAATCCCCACGCAGACTCCCACAAGACCTCAAAATTACCCGAATTCAATCCCCCAACAACAAACCATCCACCCTGAGTTTCTCAGATCCATTCGGGCCTCCCCAATCCTCGGATGGGGGGGGCCCTTCAACTCCTCAACCGGCCCTCACCACCCAAGAGTCGATAGACCACCAACACCATCATTTAGGGGGGTCTCAAACCCCCCATGATATTTCCAACTCGGCGAATTCTACACCAACTAATGTATCGTCGAAATCGGCCTTTATCGAACTGCAACAACACGGGTATGGTCCTTTTAAGGGGGGTTATCAACACCCCCACCATTTTGGGTCTCCAGGGGGGCAACAGAATCCTCATGAGGCTTCTGGGTTTCCCAGTCCTAGGTCACTAGGGTATCCTTTTCCTCCGATGCACCAGAACACCTATGGGTACCATTTAGGATCGTACGCGCCCCAGTGTGCAAGTCCGCCTAAAGATGGTAAGTTTTTTTTAAATTTATTTAAAGCTAGTTTCAGCAGTTCTTGATAAAGATTCTGATAGCCTGTTGAGCATTTATCTGTCAGATGTACTAACTGTAACTATCAGAAACTAATAAAACAGGCCTGAAAAAAAAAGGTTAATTTGATTTGAGGTTAAAAAAGGTTTTTTGTCTAGGTTTTACACTGTATAGAATATGCTAAATAAAATTGTAATAAATAGACAAGATTAAAGTGGAAGTTACTCTTTTAACTATTATATAATGTAAAATACGCAACTGGTCTACTATTTTAAATTTTCATGTAATTATTAAAAATATATCCGATCAAAAACTTTTTCATGAATTAAGTACGTCATATTCTAATTTCAATTTCGACACGTTCCATTGGAGTATATAATTTCACATCAATTTTCTAACACCTTCCGTCGAAAAGTAAGTTATTTTTCCGACAAAATTACTAGTAATTTTGTTACGAAATGTACAGTAACCCTAAATTACGGAACCCGAAGTGTTCTGATCACCGAATTATACCAAATCGTCATATTAAAGGTGTCAAACTACGAGTTTCTAAAACTGAAGAATAAAAACTCCTTGGTTGAATAAAAAATAAAGAAAAATTGTCTCTGCTCTTTAATTTTAAATGAAGACTTCGACGAACTATTGTTTAGTGGGGACGGTACGACTACGATTTTTCCATCGGTATGTTTAATGATTTAGAAATTATTTTCAAAGAGTTTATTGTGTTTATTTTTAAGGTATTTAAGTTTTCACAAAAATAAATTAATTTTTGGCGCTTTTATGTAGGCAAGTTTCGAGACAAGTTCTCTGAATTAAATCAATTTCAGTCGAAAGTTTAAAATATGATTTATGAATTAAAAAAAAAAATTGCAGCCTGACTTATGTAAATTTGCAAAGTTCTTATATTTTTTTATTGTTTAAGTATGATGACAAGCATTTACTGCATTTTCAGTGATATTTTTTATATATTTTTTTATACTAAAAACATTAAGACCACACTGTCATGCTTACTATTTCGCAAATAATTCACTGCTATTAAGCTTAGTGACATATAAATCACAATGTGGAAGGTCTAAATCCTATTTTATCAACCGAGTTCAAAAATGGAAGAGGCCGTTAGTCAGATATTATGACAGCTTGCTACCAAAGTGAAATAAAAAGTCGTCACGTATAAAGAGTACTAATCTATGGTACGTCAAAACACTGGTAATTCTACGATGGAGCTTCAATATTTAATAGAGTCCTCGCCGAGGCACAATTTATAATAATTAGGGATGGCAAATGGCAAGTACAAAAAAGTTTTTTTTTTACTGAGAATTTGCAATTATTAGTTCTTGTATGTATAGTTAGCTAGATATAATATTGTCGTTTTGAAGTAAAATAGTAATGGGGAGGCAGCCTCTTTGATCAAAGGGCTAGTATATTCACTATAAGCAAACTGCTTGTCCGAGGAATTATATGATAGGTAATTTATATGATAAATACACACATAACTTAGAAAAGATTAATCTTAACGATATTGACAGAGGTGTGTGCCGTGTATTTGAACCCGAGACTTTTGACTTCGCAGATCCACTAGGCTTTCGCTGCTATCATTCAGTCGCTTGTAGTCCACTGCTGGACATAGGCCTCTCTCAATTTGCGCCACAACCCCCATAAACCATAAAAGTAAAGTTAAATCGCAACCCTATTTCCTAATATTTTTTTAATAAAACTGCCTTATACCGGTCTGTCACATTGAATTTTTATCACCAGCGTTCTAGTGGAAGGCAGAGTTTGAATTTTAAATCGGTCGCAGTTTAAATTTCGAATTTGTTTGTCAAAGTTGTGATTGGCAAATGGTTTTCTGAGAAAACGTTTAAAGTTGGCATGTGAAAGTGTTTTAGCAGGTTGGATTTTATAGAATTTATTTTTACCGCCTTTATGAAGATTGTTTGAGTTTTTTTTAATAATTTGTTACCTTAATCGAGCTTAATACTTTGTTTATAATCAAAATTATTCATTTTTCTTGTACATAGATTTTATATGTCATAGACTTGCGACAGACGACAATAACATTTACTTTAATATTATTATAATATGTTGTTTTTCACAAAAACTCTACTATTAAATACAAATTGTCACAAAAACTAATATTTCTATGTAATTTATATGAATTACAATACATATCAATAAAATAAAAACATTTTTATTGTCATCTCACAAATTACATTTTATAGTATACTCCAAGTCCCCCAGTGCCCAGGCTAGGGGCACTGGGGGACTTGGGGTATGAACCCCGGACCTCGCGATACGCGATCCACTAGAAGAACGAGACAAAAACCCACGATTATTATGTATTTTATTAATTTTAACGCTCGCGTGCTCAGTAATTGAGTTTTGCTAAATAAGTAATCAAGCAAGAATTAACGCTTATACTCACGGACTTAAAGCACGCAATAACGGTTTGTGCAAAGGCTTGATGTAAGTGAAGTGAGGGTAATACATCTCTGTTGTTCTCCTGAGAGAACAAATTTTTGGGTAGTGTCTATTTCTGCCTCGCTTATTTTAAAATTGATAGAATTTAAGTGTCAAAAAAAATATTATTCAAAACTCTATGGTTTCAAAAATGTATTTTTGCATTGGACTATTCAAGCAGTTTTGGCGACTCTTATTCAAACAATTTTAGCAGATTTCAATAAAATTAATATAGCAGAAAAATACTCCACTACACATTTTAATTTACATTTCATTGTTTGTCGGTATAAAAGGCGTAAAATTTAGGATGACGTGAATCATTGTTTCGATTTTTTTTATTTAAAATTCGAATCAATGCTAATTCATATTTTAAATTGTTACCGCTAACCTCAAACGCAACCATAGACATAATTTGCGAAATCGTTTTTAAAACACGCAATACAAGCCCTAAGGCTCGTAGATAATAACCTAAAATTAATACAACAGGATGCAATTCTAAGAAAAAAACTCCCGCCAAAAAAGCCGCCATTTTGACGACACGGAAACTGCATAACCTCAAAGTCAAATTTGCATTCTATAACGCATAATTATTTAAATTTAAAGGTTCAGTTCGAAATTCGAACATATTATAAGTATCGGTTTCGCTTTCCAGAATGCCATCCGCGAAAAAAACGGCACGCAACCACAGACAACGTAGAAAAAACATTATTACTTTTTTAGGCGTCAAAATTTCGTGCAAAGGAAACCTGGCTGAATTGATGTATTCCGACAGTCGTTTTCCTTGCGTTTGTATTGTGTAAGGATGGCAGTATTAGAAACGAAATAAATGAATTATTTAATTGATTGAAAAGGCAGTAGAGCTCTTTTGAAAACCCAAAGGACGAAAGATTTGGGTGCGAACTTTTTCACCAAAAAAAGATACGAGTTTGGCACTTAAATTCACTTTCACATTCAAGATATTGTGATGATTGATGAAAATGAGTTTAAGCGCCGCGAATTTAGAGAAGAATTATTTTTGTATGACGATTTTAAGTGCTTTGTAAATAGGAAAAAATATATTTTCATTTCATTTAATTTCAAGGAAAATGATATGAAAGGGTAACGTTATTATAGCGAGACTAAACATAGTTCAAATTTGAAAATTTTCGATATTTTTTATCATTTATATATTATGACATATAAACATTTTTCGACGAAAATCTCTGCATGCTCATTTTTATTTTTGTCGATATTTTTTTTTTTTTTTTTTTTTTTACTTAATATTGTTTTATACACGATTCTCTGAAAAAAAATTGGCTGTAAAGTGTGTTACGATAAATTTATAAAAATATAAATTTTCTTTCGCGCGTGAACCCTACTGAAGGTTATTTTTCGCATTGTATTTCCGAAGAGCTAGATTTCTATCCTTTCCTGGCATCAAGGCTTAGGTTATCCTCGTTATATACAGGATGTAGAGTCACAGGAAATATAGGATGCTTCAAAACATACATTAGAAAATATTTTAACTTATTTTGACGGCCTCGTTGGCTAGCGTGCTACCTCTCACCGCGTCTCGGGTTCGATGCCCGGGTTGGATAAATGTAATTTCGGATTTTTCCGTCAGGAAGTACTCAATAGCAACATTGGATAGGCTTACTCCCTATCACATGGAACTTAAACATGACTGGTGAAATGTGGGTAAACCACTGGCACAGCCATCAAAATAATATGGAATTGATGTTATATCATATAAACAGAATGCTAATTAGCTTACTTTAACGATAAAACATTGCCCTGAGATACCTTGCTTATCGTAAAAAAAAAAGAAAATTTTGAAATTTTTTTTGTTGTGCATGCAGTCCTATATAATTCTTTTGTATTTTTAATTTTATTTTTATGTTCAACTTGTATTTGGTGCTACCTACAAGGTAGAATGTGACAGATTGCAATTGTAATACAACTTCTAACGGGTGGCGCAAAAGTAAAGACCCTATTTGGTTCAGCTATAACATTTTTTCTAAATTAGAAAACTAGATTTAGATTTTTTTAAATGTATATTTGTGCCATTAAATTTCGTACCATTAGGATTTAAAGATGATGTCTTTTAAATGGTGACCTCCAGAGTTGATACACATTTGAGCCCTATTTATGACATTTTGCATAACTTGCCGTAACACTTCCTGCGATATGTTCGTTATTTCTTGACGAATGTTTTCTTTTAGAGCTGCGAGAGTCTGTGGCTTGTTCACATACACCCGAGATTTCAAAAAACCCCAAAGAAAGAAGTCTGGACTGGTCAGATCGGGTGATCTTGCAGGCCAAGGCAAATCGCCAAAACGAGAGATAACTCGGTCTGGAAAAGCGTCCCTCACTAAGTCCATAGTGTCGCGCGCTGTGTGTGCCGTAGCGCCGTCTTGTTGAAACCAGATGTGCTCCAGCCCCAATTCGTCCAAACTGGGTATCAAAAACTCACGTAACATGGTTCTGTAGCGTTCTCCAGTGACAGTTATCGCATTGCCTCCAGCGTCTTCGAAAAAATAGGGTCCGATCACTCTGTCAACACAGATGCCACACCATACAGTAACTTTTAGTGGGTGTAGAGGTGTTTCTTGAATAATGCGCGGATTATCAGTGCCCCAGAACCGAGTATTCTGCTTATTGACATGCCCTGAGAGATGGAAATGCGCTTCGTCACTCATAACCAATTTTGAAGGAAAATCATCCTCTTCAAGGTGTATCAACTCTGGAGGTCACCATTTAAAAGACATCATCTTTAAATCCTAATGGTACGAAATTTAATGGCACAAATATACATTTAAAAAAATCTAAATCTAGTTTTCTAATTTAGAAAAAATGTTATAGCTGAACCAAATAGGGTCTTTACTTTTGCGCCACCCAGTATAACTCATGTTCATGCAAATAAATGATTCTTATTCTTATTCTATTCTTATAGCTCTATGTCGTAAAAAATACTACTATCTCACCACAACAGTCCTCCCCATAAATCTAATTAATCACTTTGTAATACAAACTAACAATTAAACAAACGTAGTATATATTATTATAGAATTGTGACAATTAAGTGTGTACCATAAATTCTCATCTCGAGCCCACTTATAGTTTTAACTGGTCGAGTTACGACTAATTTAAATTGGACTATGTGTGAAATAGTCGGCACTGAAGAACTGGCAAATTAAAGGTCTAGAATTCAAAGTCGAATATCAAGATTCCTTTATTAAATAAAATAGGTAGCAGTAGCGATAGCCGAGTGGGAGAGCGTAGGACTACGAAGTCAAAGGTCTCGGGTTCGAACCCACGGCACACACTGTCAATAAATCGTTAAGATTCGTCTTTTCGAAGATATGTGTGTATTTATCATATAAATTATCGCTCGCTAACGGTTAAGGAAAACATCCTGAGGAAACCTACATGCCTGAGAGTGCTAAAAAGTGATCCAGGTCGTGTGAAGTCTACCAATCCGCAGTTGGCCAGCGTGGTGGACTATGGCCTAAAACTTCTCATCATGAGAAGAGGCCAGAGTCCAGCAGTGGGACATGTATTAGATATAGGGCTGCTATTATTATTAAATAAATAAATATCACACTACATACACACAATGCGTTTTAGCCACACACTAAGCAATGCTTGTTTTATAGCCATTTCATGCCTAAAATAATTAATTGTAATGATAGCAACTTTGTATCTAATACATGTCCCACTGCTGGGCTCGGGCCTCTTCTCATGATGAGAAGAGATAGGTCATAGTCCACCACGCTGGCCAAATGCAGATTGGTAGACTCAACACACCCTTTTAGGCACTCTCAGGATGCAGGTTTCCTCACCATGTTTCCTTCACCGTAAGCGAGCGATAATTTATATAACAAATAACAATCTATTATCTAGCAACAATATTAATATAGTTGAGTTAAAGAACTAATTAATATATCTCTTTGCGTACTATTTACACAATTCTTTCACTTAAATAGTCTAATTGAATAATTATCATAACGTTATCTCAACAAATTATAATGACAACATTTCACGGGTCTATACAAAATGGCCGGATAACTATGCCGACCAATCTTCATTAAAAAATCAACCTTATTTTAAACTTATAAAGTATAATTTCGTTTAACATGTTCTTTGGCAATAAATCTTATGTTTTAAGTTAGGGATGTCAAATTAAATGGCGTTTGTTTATAATATTAATTGTTTAATTAGTGTCGTTTGATAATTTTATGTAAATTGTAGTAAATGTATGTGTTGTTGAGCACATGTTTAAATAGGATTGAGTTTTTTTTTTAATTGGAATATTCGATGGTGGTAGACTTTTTGTAATCGAGGTCTAGGGTGGAAGCACTACCGGCTCACCTTTAACCCGCCGCCAAATAGTAGTACCGGTTTAGTATTGAGATTAAGTCCTGAAATTCCTGACACCTAAAGCATAACTCCTTATTTCTCGGTCAGACAAACAAGAATCCGGTATCGCTTCGTGATAGATATTCAACAAATACGCACAAAGCGTTTCGCTTCAACATTCCTTATGGCAAAGAATGGAACGCCATGTCCGAGTCTGTGTTTCCGCATGAGTTAAATCTGTGTGTCTTCAAAGAAAGAGTTAATAGGTATCTCATAGGTAAGCGTACTCCACCGTAGACCGCATAATCAGTTACTATCAGGTGAGATCGTGGTCAAACGCGTGCCTATCCACCATTAAAATCCGTAGTCCTCAGCTGCAGCGACGCATCTACAATCTGCTTTTGTGGACTATTGATGTCCATTAGCTGTACTCCAATCACCATCAGGTGGACTACAGTCCGTTTGCTACATACTTGAAAGAATAAAAAAAGTACTTATGTATGTCTGTCTGCTTTGGGAATCTCAAAACGGGCAAAATTTATAAATAAATAAATAGATTAGGATTTTTTACATTAGATAAAACGCCAGAAGCAATTACACTATCCAATGGTCCCAATGACAAGGCTACATACACACATTCACTTACTCAAGCACAGCCAGTTTCAAAACAAATCTTAGCGAATCACACAAAGATTTGTCCCATGTGGGGATCGAACCCACAACACCAGTGCAGTAGAGAGCGGCGAGTTGACCGCTTAAAGGGGTATGACCAATCGACTATGGGATTGTTCATGGCTGCTGTGCTATCTATTCCGTGGCTGTGTCAATG
The DNA here is from genome assembly GCA_905147285.1 of Hypena proboscidalis. NCBI lineage: Eukaryota > Metazoa > Arthropoda > Insecta > Lepidoptera > Erebidae > Hypena > Hypena proboscidalis. The sequence continues at coordinate 2,202,668 of LR990153.1, forward strand.
TAAAACTGTTATGTAGAATTATATGAAAGTTTAATTTTAAGCCGGATATTTTCATAGTAAGCTGGGATGTCATGAAAAAAGTTAGTAAACAAGTGCAAAAAACGTGATAATTCTATCAAAACAAAATTAGCTTCTAGTTAATCCTTCATGTTTAAATAGAAAATCTCTTTTGTTTATTAAATCCCGCTTAAATTATGTCTCTTATTACTAGATAATCGTCATACACAAAACTAGAAATTATTTACTATCTTATATTCGTGACACAAGGGTTTTGGCGATACAGTTTTTGGGCATTCCTCTTACCTTTTTAAATAACGAGTTTATGTTCATTCAGTATTTTCCAGTTTTAATTCAATTTCTTAATGATATTAACTTCACACTTACTTTTGTAAAGGTTATTTATAATGTCATTTATTACTTCTTATATATTGTACTATGGCTACCGATCAACTTATACATAGCTATTGTAAGCTGGTCTCACTTTGTACAGCTTCCTGTGCTATGCGAGACCAGCTTATTCTGGACATGAATACCATGTTGTGTATCCATGTGTACTTGTTGTGATGAAATTTAAGGCAGGATAGCTTTATCGAACAAGTTATACATACTAAGAAGCAGTTGAAAAAGATATGGGACCGGCAGGATTTGAACCTGCGACCTTACTGCACACCGGGCAGCCGCTCTTAGCCATCCAGCTACGGTCGCCTCTTACCAGAACCTTAAATTTCTCAACTGTATGATACGTCATTTCGTGACGTCACGTCCATCCATTTGTTCCTAGGTACAGTTGAGAAATTTAGGGTTCTGGTAAGAGGCGACCGTAGCTGGATGGCTAAAGCGGCTGCCCGGTGTGCTGTAAGGTCGCAAGTTCAAATCCTGCCGTTCCCATATCTTTTTCAACTCTTTCTTAGTATAATTTACTAAGCATAACTGAATGCTATAAAAATAATCAATTACAAGTTATAATAATAATATGATGCTTATATTAAGCCAGAAGAATGTCGCAGAGGTGTTTAACACCAATATTTCATCTGTCATGTCTTAGGTTCCATGTGATTGGAGCTGGGTCTATCGACGAATAGCTTTTTGTATCTATTAGTAAAAGAGCAGTTTTACTAGTAATAATAAAAATACAAAGTTTCAGATAGTTAATTATATACATAATCATTTATTGTATTCTTCTCTTCTTCGTCGTGTCGATGTCTGAGTCAAATTTTAATTTGACTTGCCGTCGTGGTGAAAAGATTAGCCAATTCGCTTTGGAGAACTCGCGAATTGCCCAGGGTGCGCCGGACGTAGGGAATCGTTGTGTACGTCACTCGGGCTCTTTTCATGCATTACACAACCCTAATACATTATCATTTTATACGTATTAGTAAAATAAGTGCCGAATAGCCTATCAGGAACTGATGCAACGGGCCTTGAATAAAAGTATAACATTTCGTAAATCATTATAGTTCCGAATAGGCTATCAGGGACTTTATCAGCAATGATAATACTGGTCCTAAAGGCCTAAAAGCCAGTTTTACAGGTTACTGAAAAGTCTTTGACAAACCTTTTTGAAACTTTTGACGGATAAGATATTAAATTTGCATAGAGTTATCAAGCAGTTAATTATATATCTAAGACTTAACCCGGACTTAGTGAATATGGCCGTTTATTTAATAAAACTATCGTCATAATACTTTCTTTCCTACACTCTATCACAACAAACTTATAAAAAATATATTTTATCCAAAAATAAAAAGTAAGGTACAGTCATGTTAAAAAGCGCTTAAGTTAATGTTCGTACGGACACACCCACTGTGCGTACGGTGTGGATGATGCTCTATTTGAGATACTAATTATTTCATTGTAAAGTTGCATGAAAGGAGCCTCCCCGAGTGACGTACACAACGATTCCCTACGTCCAGCGCACCCTGGGCAATTCGCGAGTTCTACAAAGCGAATTGGCTAATCCTTTCACCACGATGGCAAGTCAAAATAAAATTTGACTCAGCCATCGACACGACGAAGAAGAAATTGTAAAGTTACAACACACACCTCTGTCAATAAATCGTTAAGATTCGTCTTTTTGAAGATAATATGTGTGTGTATTTATCATATAAATTACCGCTCACTAACGGTGAAGGAAAACATTTTGGTCGAAAAGGATAATAACAACTCGTGGTCAATAGATACTAGACTAGTAATATTTTTTTATTATTTTTTTAACCTATATTTTCTTATTGTTAGGCAAAGGTCTGCCCTAAAGACTTTCATGCTTTCTAACCGTAGATTTAAAAAAAAATACATTTTGTTAATTTTTTTTGCTGTATTCCATCAATACTAGATTTAATTTTATCTCGTTCACAATAGCTCTACCTCCTCGACTTAACAACAAAAAATCCCAGAACAAAAGCTAAAAAACGTAAAAAATGAACCTTTCAAAGTACATCCACGTTGAAAAGCCGTCACACCCAGTACGACATGAAGTATGCTCTATTTAAGCAATTAAATGTTTACACTAGCTTACTCTCGCGGCTCTGCCCGCGTGGTACGTCGATAAAAAATAGCTTATATGTTGAACCAGGCTATAAGCTACATGTATGCAAAATTTCAATAACATCGAGCCGGTAGTTTTTGCGTGAAAGACTAACAAACATACACATATTCATAAAATTTCGCTTTTATAAAGTAGGATAGGATAATGCCATACCTATATTACTGGTACGTGTGTATACACCCACACTTCACCCTTTATGATTAAGTCTTATGTTATGGGAGGTAAGCCTATCGCCATCTACCGTGCACAATTCTAGACTCCGTGCTGCTATTAAGAATAAAAACACTTTTGCCTAACCCGGGAACCGAACTTGAGATCAAATTATACTGCTAGACTATGGAGTAGTCATGTTCTATGAAATATGATTTAATTAAACTAATAAAACATATTTCAATGCCAGTTTTAGTACCTATTATAATTTATTTGTTTTTTTACACGAGGTGTTTACGGTAGTTTTATGTGACGTTGTCATTCTCGTGAATCATGTTTTTTTTTAAACTACGGCCGCACTAGGAATAACTCCTGTGTCACGGGGGTGTTCACAAACATACATTTCACACACACAGCAGTCAGAACGAATCTTTGCGAATCACACAAAGATTTGTCCCATGTGGGGATCGAACCCACAACAACACCATTTAATTAATTTAATTATTTTATTTTATTTATTTTTTATTTAATTTAATTTAATTTATTTAACACCAACAGTCTTGGGCCACAAGCATCCATTTAAACCCGGCTGTCTTGACCAGGTCGTCGGTCTATCTGGTAGGAGGCCCACACTGCGTCTTCCAGTTCTCGGTCGCCACTCGAGAACCTTTCTTCCCCATCGGTTGTCGGTTCTTCGAGCGATATGACCTGCCCATTGCCACTTACGTTTGCATGGTCTTAGCTATGTCAGTGACTCGGGTTCTTTTACGGATTTCTTCGTTCCGAATCCTGTTACGCAGAGAGATACCTAACATAGCTAGTTCCATAGCTCGCTGTACGACTTGTCTTCTGTAATATTAGTATAGAGTACAAATTTGACAAAAACATCAAAGTAGGAGTGACATGGAGTATTTATCAAGTGAAGCCGCGGGCAAAAGTAATACTTAACGACTCACAGATGCACGTATTATCACAAGTATTATTATTTCAAAAATATTAGGGATGTAACGAATATCAGTTTTATGAATACGAGGCATTGAGTTTGATATTTGGCGAATACTAATATTCGTTGTTAATTCATCCCTTTAACCCTTTATAATAGTAATGAAATTAGTTAATTTAATTAATAGTAGTGCTTCCATTACTGTGTTCCGGTTTGGTGGTGAGATCAGGTCCTGAAATTACTGGGACATGAGGCATAACACCGTAGTCCTCAGCTGCAGCGACGCATCTATAATCTGCTTTTGTGTATTGTTGATGTCCATGGGCTGTACTCCACTTCCCATCAGGTGGACTACTCGTTCGTTCGCTGTGGGCGTAGTATAAAAAAAAAACTATTTATTTAAGTAGGTATAGTACCTAGTAGTCAATACAATATCTTCTTTCGTAAAATTAGTTTTTTGTATACAGAAGAGTTTTGTAACTAAAAAAGACTTAAAAAAACCAATATGGACACGCAATGAACGCAAATATCTATGCAAATAATGCTGCTTACACTTGAATAGAAGTGGGGAGGTAAAGTAAACGCTAGATTCAAATTATAGGATTTGACAACTAGTTATAATTATATGAAGTGTATGAACGGCGGTCATTCCCATTAGGCAGCGGGGAAAGCTTAACAATGACACCTCCGGTTGGTATATTTCTCTGAGGAAATAAAGGATAGCTACTGACCTATCTTTCTCCTATCTCTCTTGCTTTGTATTGTTCCATATATGTATCTTATTGAAATAAATGATTATTATTATTATTATTACTTATCTTTCTAAGTTTCAATCTCTAAAGCAGGCTAAAGAGGAAAAATTATTGCAAGCGAAATGCAAAATGTGCCATAATAATAATATACTCAAATGTCATAAGCCATGATGGTCAAAAAGCATACTGCATTATAATAACATAATGCTGTACTACACTAATTCCTAAATATTAATCACACAATCTTATAATGGCTCAAAAAATGTGTTCATAATTTTATTTAGGTATTTGTTGAAAAAAAATATTCTTAAAATTACTGACTACTAATATTGGTATTCCAATTTGTCGCATCACTAACCCACGTATTCCAAAATACACAACTAGGGTTCGAACCCGGAACCTTCTATCAAACAACTGGCATAGCCGCTAGCTTGACGCGTATAATAATATGTTGAATAGTTTTTAATTATTACCTTCCCGCCATTTTGTATTTTTGTGGTATTTTTGAGCCTGTAGGCGCGGCACGTGTGAGGTACAGCTAGAAAGAAAAGTGTTAATAATTTTGTTTTAATTATTATTTGTTTAAGTTAGAATCAATCTTACAAATATTATAAATGTGAAATTTTGTATGAAAGTGCGGGTATCTATTATTTTTAAACGTTAAATTTTAAGTTTTACTGTTGGTGTAATTTGACACAATGTGTAGTTCATAGCTAGATTAATATTAAACTAATTTAAATCCGAGCGGTGCCGCGGGTTGAAGCTGAATTGTGATAAAGCAAAATTTTATTAAAATAAAGTAAAAATATATAAAATAAAAATAGTGTAATAACATTATAAATAAATAAATATAAATGTCTCCTAACTTACACACAACGCCATCTAGTCCCAAACTAAGCAGAGCTTGTACTATGGGTACTAGAATAACTGATACTAATACATATATACTTTTTTTTTGTTGTAAATACATACTTATTATACATAGAAACACCCAGACTAAGACAAACCCCCATGTTCATGCACACAAAGATCTAAGCTGGAATCGAACCCGCGACCTCGGTGTAGCAGGCAGGTACACTACCCACTCCGCCATCCGGTCTTCAAATGAATATAATAAGCTCATAGTATGTAATCAAAGTAAATCAAAGTATTTTTTGTTAATAAAAAAATATTAACATTTTTTAAGATATTTTTTGGAGTAGAAAACAGATGTGATTGAGGTTGATGATATTTTCATCTGTTATATTTAGGTCCCATGGGATAGGGGGTGACTCTATCACCATTAACCGAACACAATTCCAACTCCGTGCTGCTATTGTGAATTTCCCGACGGAAAATTCACAAATAACACTTTGCCCGAGACCTCTCGGTGAGAGACGCATACACCAGACCATCAAAGCAGTTTATCGCTTTGCAAATCATTCAAAATCATCATTTATCAATACCATGTCATCGTTACATCATCATTGCAATACAGAATATTTTATTATCAATGTAATATTTCTTCAGAAATGGCGTGCTAACAAAACATAACATTTTATTGATGTGTGAATCTATACTAATATAGTAAAACTCTAGAGTTTGGTTGTTCGACTAGGCTAATCTTTGAAACGACTAAATAAATTTAAATTATTCTTTTTGTAATTCATAGTTTGATTTTCAAAAAAGGTTTTCCTTTTTTTAATAATAAGCTATAGCTCAAAGAAGCGGAGCAGCAACGTTTAACGTGAGTGAAACGGGAGAGCAGCCTGTATTAATATAAGTTGTGTCATTGCTTGCATCAAGAATTGTGGGCGCCATATTGGATTTATTGATCATTATTAATTTTCTTGGATGTTATGCGAAATATTTGTATTTAATTTTATTTCTTAGTTCTGGTTTGAATATACGATTATTTTATAAGTTTCTAAGATATTTTTTATTAAGTTGAATATTATTGCGTGCAAATTGAAAAGTTCTACAGATGATTTAATGATTAAATGTCATACATTCTCCATAGCCGGTAAACTTAAATTTAAAAAAAACTAGGTACATAAATAAAATGAACCATTTTTCGTCGCAACTGTCCCAAAATTTAAGATCTAAACATGCTTAGGGAAGGTCCTTAGGCTAAAAGCCGCCACACCCCTGCCTGGTTTAAAAAGTTAATAAAAAAGTAAAGTACCTTGTTCGACCCTAGTCTTATCGCGTGGTCAAAATGTGTGTTAAACTGAATTCATTTGAATTTTTAAGATCAAGATTTTTTATTACTTTAGTCACCTTTTCGTGGCAATTTGAAAAGTCGCCATTTATTTGGTAATGAGAGTTTGATGATAACATTATAATTATGATATATACGTATTGAAAATTGATTTGTGTTGATTGATGAACTTAAATAAAAATTATAAAAATTCTGTAAGATGTTAGATATACAAAATTATATTTATGGTTATAAAAAGTAAAAAAAATACTTCCTACACTACATCGATTTGATAATATTATGTTTTGACATTGAATTCTTTTTACTATAAGATTTATTTTATAAAATACAACAAAACAATTTTTCGATTAACTCATTTACAATATTATTTAATAAGTTAATAAAGAAGGCACAACTAATTAAAAGTTAATAATTTTATTCCCATAGTCCGCTCATAATAAAAAGCGCGGTAAACGCATGAAGGAAAAGAGTTTGGTTATGTTTTTTACCTTTTTTATTTTCTTTTTTACGGCAACAAGGCGTTTTCGCTCTCTTGTTGAGCGGCCAGTTGGAATGAATAATGTGTGACTTCAACGTACTAGGAAAGTAGTAAAATGTAAATTTTATGGGTTTAAGTACTTTCTAATAATAAATTGATGCGTAAATAGTTGATTTAATATTTAATAATAAACCGAATAGTTATTGATTATACTTTTAAAAAGTTTACATAATATCTTAACTTACCTTCCGTACTACTTTTTAAATATTGTTTTTTTTTTAATTTCATTAATTATAATGTCGAAAAAGGTTCATTATGCCCATTAATATTATTAATGCGAAAGTTTGTAAGTATAGAATGATGTGTGTTGGTTTGCAAAAATGTAGCTTATATATTAGCACATGTAAATAAGATACTTTTAACAATGGCTTCTTAGAAAGAGATAATATTTTTCAATATAAATTTGTGCAGCGAATAATGCAACATAGTATATGTTGCATTATTCGCTGCATACTAAAACATTGATATGAAAATCGATGGCAAACTAGCAGTACAAATTTACTACACTATTTAAAAAACCGCGCTTTACCAAAACGTTGACGTTTCGACCGTTATCGCTGGTTTCTTTTTTTCTTTAGAGTTTGAAGCAAAGGGGTTTTATCTGTTGTTTTTTTATTGTTTTATCTGTACATTTTTATGGTCGGTTTTTCGGTAGGCGGGCTATGGGCGGGGTAGATAGAACGGAGCGTGTGTGGCTCTGCTTAGGTCGAAATATTTTAAGATATATTTTTTTTTAATGTGACTGTTTGTTTGAGGAAAATGTATTGTATGATCAGAATATTTTTGTTATATCACAGAAAATCTCGCCTTTTCATGATATTTAGTTTTTTACCATAAATCATTACCTTTAAATACGTAGTGTGAAGGCATTTTTGTAACGAATATAAATATACAATTAAGCTTACAACGTGTTTGATGAGATCGAGACAGGAAACACCACTATACCTTTAATGTGTCACTTAATATGAAAGAGTGCGCGCAATCTCTAATGGCTGACTGCAAATAGCCATAATGTAAATGTCCAATAGGATGTGGAATAGACAAGATATTCCTCATTCCAATTGTCGAGCTGTCAAACTGAACCACGGCGCTAACCTGCATGTAATGGCGGACACTAAAGCACTTTATTGCCACAGTTTGATGCTGTGATCAAACTTATTACTGTACATACGGCATTACGTCTTAGTCTATGGATATGGCACCGAATACTCATTTTTCTATATGTTGGCAGTAACACTCTTACCAACACAACCAAAATATTATTAAGTACATACCAACATTAAGAAAATAACCTTTCCATCGACATCCCATCGTCACATCACTACTACCTGGCGGGTGTGTCCGCGCCCCAGGCCCCCATTGTTTTGTATGTCTGTATGACGAACGCCGACACATACATACATACAAACATAAAACCATGGGAATTCTCGATGTTAAATGATAGACAATTAATGTGTTAAATGTCAAGCTTTCTGCTACTTGAGTTTTATTCTTCTGTTAACCTTGGCTACCCTGTTGTTGTGTGACAATTTTTGCAGTAGATAACCCTTGAAAAGAAAATTTTCAAATCACTTGATGTTTGTATGAAACAAAGAGATCGAACACTAAGGTACAGCAGCTTAGTATTAAACTTGAATTTTTTTAATTTGTCAAATCGACATTAAGATACGTTATTTCAAGAAAAAGCCTCTGACTATGACAATAGTCACTTTGACGTCAAAATAAAACCGATTCTTTATGCAGAAATTTCCTGTCAAATAGTTTCATAGACAAACATGCTCTTTTCCATACATTTTGGATTATGATCTGAGCAAAATCGGGTGGTTCAGTTTGATTCTGAACCAATTAGAGTAGCCCATTCTGACTCATCATCTGAGAGACATAAGTATTGGCTGAGATTACAGTATTTTTGTCCATTTGTTCACATTTGAAATGGAATAGCCTCCATAAATTTTCAACATTCATGATGTTATTTACCGCTTGAAGTCAGTTAGGACTGCATAAAAATCTGTGTAAATTAAACTAAAAATTTATTTTTTAATATGACGACTAATAAAGAGACTCTCGGTACTTAGTTTTAAATGATCAAAACCAAAATGATAACTAAATTACACTTCTGATCTCAATCTTTTCCGAATAAAATATAACCTCATTTCTGATTCCAAACAGCCAGTTTCAAAACCTAACGTTGCAATTCGTATTTCGAATTCGCATTTCCGAATTCACCCAACTTCCGCGCCATAGCTCATCAGTACTATTTGTTATAAGGTTGGTAGCATGATTTTTAATATTAGTAGGTTGGTAGCAATATTTATTAGGTTAGTACTACTGCAACAATATGGACGTATTAATATCACAACTGTGAATTATGAGGCTCGGTTGTGCAAACAGTTTGCATATCGCCGATCTAACCGCGAGGGCTTGAGACTGAAAAATTAAATTCAAATAACTCTTAAAGAATGTTAAAGAGGTTCGTATAATATGAGTTTGTATAGAGTTTTGGAAAGAACTGATATAATAATGATAAAGCTACTCAAAACATTTGTTTTTTTTCTCTTTATTAATTATAAGTTTCTTATGGACAAATAGTCATAGCGTCCGACGTTATTATTATAATTCTCATAATACTTAATAAATATTATTCAATAAAGCTAAGTTGGTAATTAGCTATAAGTGCTACCTAAACTTCTTTCGTATCTTATAAATTTGTTACCAAATTCCATTACCGCCAAAATAATAATAAACAAGAAAAAGTTCGGTGTTCGATTTTTAAAAAGCGCACCAAAAGAGCCGCGGACAATTTCAAATTCAAAAATTTTCCACGCTGTGCGTTCGTACACCGAATAAAAAAGTTAAAGTGCGTTCGATATTAATATGCAGCGCTGAGAATCGTGCGTTCCATTAGTGTTGTGATTAGATTAGTCGAACTTTCAAAGTATCGATTTTGGAAATCGACTAAGTTTTATTTTGTTTGGTTGTGGCTACATTAATCATAAATTAGACTGCTCAAATGTAATTTGGGTTTTAACTTACACGTAATATTGATTAATGGGCATGCGTGGCTTCCAATTTGTTATTTCGAATGCTTGCAATGGATCTAGAGAATAAAACTGTTACTTAATAATGTTATTACAATTACATCACATAATATTTTTGAGTTCTTACATTGTAGTTGATCTTTAGAACAAAATCTGTTGATCAATTTCATAAACAAATACTCATATTATATTAAATGTAAGAGTCTTAATCTGCAAACAAAGGTTGCAATATAGATAAAGACTATCTCAATAATAATAGCCTAGTTTTCCAAAGTAAAATTGAATGCATAGGTAAGTAAGGATTCTTAAAAATCCGCAACCACAACGAACTAACTCTTTCAGTTCTAAAATCGAGTAATAATCGACTAACATTCACATCGATTTAGTTCGCACCACTACCGCATACAGCACGCTTACCAAAAAGCAGGGTGTTGCTTCGATCGTTGCGATACGAAACCAGTAATTACAACTTACCACTGACTATTATCAAGTAGCGCTTGCCTTTCATATATATTTTACAAAATGGATGGCGATGCTTCAGCCAGTCTCGTGTTGAATATTTATATTGTAAATTTATGTACGATGTTTATGTGTGTTGATTTATTGAGGGTGTGTTCCGAACGCGTTTCGCAATGTTTGAAATTCGAGCGGCGTTTTTGGTTGCTTTTTTTGGGCATAGATTACGAGGATTTGAATATTAGGCTATTTGGAACGAGGTTATAATGACTATAGAAAAATAAATCTAGAAATTATGCAGAGTAGGAGGCGTCTTAGAAATTGACATGTTGTATGATGTTGAAACATATTTTAATGGCGTATACCTACTCACCTTACACGTTTTAATTCTTTACTTAGTTGAATAACGTGTATAACGACACATTTATCTGTTGTTTATTTTTTATTTTATCAGGAGAATTTCCTGACTCCACGGCAGGTGTAGGTTAGGACATGGTTACTTCATAGTAAAAAAACAGTTTTGTTTTACGTTTAATTTTTCTATTAAATACTTGTCATAGTAAGTAATCAGTGGATCGAGAAATTTGGCAATATAACAATGTTTTACACGATATTTCTGTTCTGCAAACAAACATTTTTAGCTATAGGACGGATAAAATTAGTTTTTACACACACCCAGTTAACCTACGTACCTTCTGGGTGTGTAAAAACGGTCTAATAGCCAAAATATTAAGATATATTTTTACAACTTATCGAATCATGAATCCAATAAACTTTAAACTGTAATAATAATATTTACAACTTTCTTCATTACGCATTTATTTATACTACTTAAATCAACGCGCGCATAATCCCCGTAATCTCTAACTAGCGTGAAAAAACTCGTCTTGAATTAATTAAATCGATTTCGGCGCCAAAGCTCTTGATTGATTTTTATTACACCAATACTCTTAAAAGACTTGTATCCAATGTACCGACGGCTTTTATTAAGACCAGACAGAATATATGAAATACTTTTTGGTAATAGTTTAGATGAGAATGAAATTGTTTGGAGCCAAGTCTTTTGAGTTATGTGGATTTTGAGATATTTGGCGCTTTATTTTTAATTCAATAGACAAATCTCAGATAATTAACCGCCAAAATTTTTTCTATTTCTCTGTTAACTTCAATAAGCTGTCAGGAACTGGCTTTAAGTGTATTTTTAAGTTAAATTTAAGTTATAAAGTTCATTTAAACCCTTTGTTCTACAGAAAAATGCGGGCTTTCAGACGACCCTGGGCTTCGTGTCAACGGCAAAGGCAAGAAAATGAGGAAACCCCGCACGATATACTCCAGTCTTCAGCTACAGCAGCTGAACAGGAGGTTTCAAAGGACCCAGTACCTCGCCCTGCCGGAACGAGCTGAATTAGCCGCGAGTCTTGGCCTCACGCAGACACAGGTTAGTGGTTTAAATTTGTATAGATATGAATTACTTAACAGAAAGCAATTTTTCACTGTAATTTTGTTAACTTTTCAAATGCTTTGTAGTGTTTGTGGTCGCGGGTAAAATGAGCTGGCGAATTTGATTTTATGTGTCTGATCATCGTTATTGGGATTCGAAATATAATTCTAAAACAAAAGACTGTTTCCGGAATTCGAAACTATGGCCGTTTTTTTATAAAAAAAAGCCGAAGTAAACTTTTGAATTTGTATTCTATTGAAATAAACAAGTGACCGTTCAAATTTTACAGTGTGGACTACTTACTAAAACTTACATAATTCATAGACATTATTTTCGGAACGTTTGTACAGCTAGTTTAATAAAACTAAATTATAATAATAGTGTAAAGGTCAGTTATTCGTATGTGAGATACAAATATCAATTGTGTTCACGGAAATTCGTTTCCTATTTAAATATCTAAACATCAACACACTTGGCTGCCGCAATTAACTATTACTTAAACAAAACATTTTATTTTTACTAAAATTAAAAGTAAAAAAACACAATCCCCGAACAGTAATTATGTCACACACCTAATAATTAACTGCTAGAATCTACATTCACCATATTTTTTATCTTCAAATCTGTTCACATTTAAAAATAAACCTTACAGCCATTAAAATAAAATTTTAAATAACTAACCGAAGCAAACCCGATGTCAGTAACGTGTAATTAAAAGACAAGGAGGTTTTTTTTAATATCTGTCACAGATAACACACTGCTGCTTCTAAGTAGTAATTTCTTTGTGAATAGTCTATGGGTTTTTTACGAAACAAATGTGTTGCTTTTTTTCGAATCATTTATTTTTTATTACTCTCATTGCTAAAATGAACATAATAAAAGTCGATTTATGGTAAAATATCTTTAATGAAAATAATCGCTCAGCTCAATATTATGAATTTATCTATATCATTTGATATTGAAAATATAATAAATTCTTTCTTTCGATATCCGTTATAAACAACGAATCTGATGATATTTTCACTCAAAATAAAACTTAACTTAAGACACGCCGACAAAAATATTATATTTCAATAATAATCATCAACATTAATATCAACCGGATCTCGCAATCAAAGCCCGCGCCTATCATTAAAAAAATACTCTTCCATAGACAAACGCACGTTCGGAAACCATATTCCGATTGGCTTCGTTCGGAAATTGATTCGTCATGTGTCACCGTAAGGAATGAATAATCGTTGCGCTGATCGGGGATGTAGAGTGCATGATGCATAGAATTGTCTTTGGCGGTACATGTCAAACCATTATCATACAATGTATGCCTTTAAGATAATTTTTGTTCTAAGACATTTTATTTTGTGCTGACTAGCTGTTCTCGCTAAAATATAGTTTTGAATGTCACTCGCTGATAGCATAATAACGATTAAATAATAAACCCGTTTATAGTTTTGTAACTATGGGTACCGTAATTTGCCAATACCGCTACCGTACATATCTACTAGCCAAAAAGACGTGGTCAAAAATCGACCTGAGTGGTAAAAAAAAGTAGAACTGACTTGTCTATTTTACATGTATAAAGCCACTTACACTTATAAAGCTATAACATCTTCATTAGGACATTAAAATACTAAGCAGATAAAACTCAAAGTGAATAAAGCAATTATAGTTTAATGTTCTGTACATAATATGTACAGAACATTAAACTATAATTGCATATTATGCAATATAGAACTTACAGCAGCGATAGCCGAGTGGGAGACCGTAGGTCTGCGAAGTCTAAGGTCTTTGGTTCGAACCCACGGCACACACTGTCAATAAATCGTTAAGATTCGTCTTTTCGAAGATATGTGTGTATTTATCATAATAATATAAATTTATCGCTCGCTAACGGTGAATGAAAAATATCGTGAGGAAACCTGCATGCCTGAGAGTGCCTTAAAAGTACTTAAGGTCGTGTGAAGTCTACCAATCCGCACTTGGCCAGCGTGGTGGACTATGGCCTAACTCTTCTCATCATGAGAAGAGGCCAGCAGTGAGACATGTATTAGATTCAGGGCTACTATTATTAAATTAAAGCCAAATATTTGTTTAATGTTATAAATTAAAGATTATAATTTATAACATTAAACAAATATTTGGCAATACCTACTCCATAATTATTCAATTTGATAATTAGATGGGTAGATTCAAATTTAAAACTTCAATAAAACCAAATTTTCAGAAAAACAACACGCACATAACATATTAAATGAACTTTTTTTGGAAATAATTCACATTTCGTTTAGATTACTTTTCTGATAATTGTGTTAACAGCAAATAGAGCGACACGACAAAAAGTATGGGTTGTCCGATTGTATCATGAAATATAACTCACAACAACGCTGATAAAATGCCTAGACTACTAAGCCATAACATTTTTAAATTAAGAACTAATTAAAAAATGCTCGACCTTTATTCCTTTTTATTTTTATTACAACCTTTACTCCAATAACTCGGCCAGTCTAGATGTTCTTAATTCAAACTTAACGGTATAAAAAGTAAAGCCAAGTTAATTTTATTATAATTTAATATTTCTCAGTTATTGTCTGATGGGCCTGATGGCCGCACTTTGATGAACCCGCGACCATAGGGATGGCCGTTTATCGATTTAGATTAGTTGTCGAAATATTATCGATGTTATATATTATTTCTGGAATTACAAAATTTCAACGTCATTTAAGTAAATAAAGAAACACCAGGACAATTTAAAAGAGGAAAATCAAAGTATATAATAATAATTATTTAGATATCCGTTGGTTAGTTATATAAAATTATTTAATCAAATATTCAAGATAAACTAAAATGGTAACGTTTGATATGTATCGATGTTCATGAGATATCTACAATCAATACCATATAAGATTATTAGCAGTATTATCATTTAAAAAAACAACTTAGCTCCACCGATCCATCGATATTGATTCAATCGACTAATCATTCGAATCCCATCCCTACCCATTCGATTCCATTAAAACAAAAACCGGCCAAGTGCGTGTCGGGCCACGCGCAGTAGGGTTCCATAGAAAAATATTTTTAATTTTACTTTTTAACTAAATGGCGTCCTTCAGAAAGGAAATGTTTGTAGTACACGAAACCAGCTAGCACGTATGACGAGATGTATGAATGTTGAGGAAGCGAAAGAAGTATGTAAGGAGCGAAGCACATGGCGTTCCATCGTCTCTGCCTACCTCCGTGGGATAAAGGCGTGATTTTATATATGTATTATGTATGTTTATTTATGTTTCAAGAATTTTGAACGAAATATTCTGAGTAACTGCATCTGACATTTCGGACCCCTATTCCTCTTGAACTAATGAAGTGAACTTATCCGCTATAGTTTTTCTTTAAAGTTCATTACATGTACTACCGACACAATTTTTTTCAGATTTTAGGATCCAGTAGTTTAGCTTTTAGAGGGGGAGGACGCCCTACTCGAACAAAAATTTGCTCTTTAAAGTTAATTATCTCGCAAACAGATCCCTAAATCAAAAAACTGTCTTAGCAACCCCTAAACGTTTTTAAAAGTCCTATCTAACAATACTCCACACTATGGGGTAGGCGACAAAAAAAAAAACATCCCTATATACATGTAGGGGAGCTACCTGAAAAAAAAATATTTTTCCAAATTTTACTCTACGACTTTCTTTGTTTAGTTAACATACATGTTTATGCAAAATTTCAGTTTTCTAGCACCAACGGTTTCGTCGCTAAGCCGTGGACAGACAGACGGACATGGCGAAACTATAAGGGTTCCTTGTAGGTACTACGGAACCCTAAAAAAGACGGAATTGAACCCCGTACTATTCCGGTCTTTCTAATAAAAACGAAACAATCTAATCTAAGTTGCATTACTTAGAACACAATTAACCGTTCATAACTTAGATACAAGCAATTTTAAACTTTATGCTTATGGCCATAGAGATTTTCAAAATGGCGGCTGCAGTTTTTGTCATTGATAATAAATCAAAACATTTGTCTTAAGGTGCTGTTGATGCTCTATTGTTTCATATTCTTAGCTTTTCTTATTAGTTTAGGGTTCCTCCGCTTGATAGGAACTAATTGGCGTAGGAAATATGGTTTCTTTTAAGTGATGTAATTTGTGAGTTCGTAATAGTTGATTTTGCTGTTGAGTAAACTATTTGAATGAAGAACTCAAAGATAATATTAGTTTTTTTTTTCTAAAGACATATTTATGGAATCATTTAGTCGAGTAAATTTATTTTCATATCCCAACACTATTTTGATTTTTAATTTTGTACATGAAGTTAATCAACAGATTTTTTTCGAGAGACATACATTATCAGACAGTATCATTTTTCAATTTTTCTTTCTTGTTTTGAAATTTATCACTACAACATAGTAACCTAATGAAACGCTAAAAGCCATCCTGCCTATAAAAACTAGATTAAAAACGCGAATACCTCAAGAACCATTTCATTATTAACGAGCAATTGTTTTAATTGCTCTTATGCAATGGGATTAAGCTCTAAGGTCAGCCATTTTTTATTCATCGCATTGTAGTAATAGACAGAAAAAAATAGAAAAAAAATTCTTTATGATTGATTGGAGTCGACTGGATGATGTTTTTGCTGTAATGTTGGTAGTAGGGAGTACAGTTTCTAACCTGTATTGTTAGATTATGAGTTATTAGCTATGGAATAAATTTTCTAAGTTAATCGTACTGTTTCATTATAACTATGAGTTTTCAGAAAAGTTCGTCGTAATCGTGAATCTCAGGCAAAGAAGTACTATTTATCGAATTAATAAAAAAAACCATGCAATTTTTTTCCATGAATTCAGCCATAAATCAAAGCCTGCGTTTTTTGCTAATAATGTTATGTTAAATTAGGTGAAAGACATTTTAAATATGTTCAGTAGATTTTTAGCCAAAATTACAAAACAAATATGGCTATGGTTGCTAAATTCACAATATTTAAAGTTATGATGACCTCTACGTCTATAAAAATAGAAAAAAACAATACTTAAAATTACAAAAACTAAAAAGAGGTCTTAACCAACCGATTACAACTTTAGTGGGATACTGGTTACACAATGTTTTACCCAATGAACTTTAGCGTACAATATTTTTTAATGAGCGTAACATCGATTCTCATGTCTGAACAGAATCGGCCACGGTTTTTTTCTTAAATTGTAATTAAACGTACTAATCGAGTATTCGTTTAACTGCGACGGTGCTGCACTATTGTTTTGGTCTATGATTTTCGAAAAATTACATTTGGGATTCGAATTTTGAAATAGTTTTAATTTTTTATTTAAATATTTATTTTAATCAGCGAACTTAAATTTTTTAGTTTTTTTTAGTCACGTACCAATCTAAGATGTTAACATAAACGTATTATCTAATGCGAAACAGCTAGGAAAAGATTATTCAATTAAAGTCTATTTATTGTTTTGCATGTAATAATTATTGGGTAATGTTTTGTTTGTCTATTTTCGGCGCTACTCATCGTATTGACTAACAACATTGCAACAATCAAACATCAAAGTAAATAGCTAAACGGTAAGCACTAGCTTTCTTAATACAACCCATAGACAACATTCAATTCCCATAAAGCACAGTAAAAAAAAGAGTGTGAAATAAACGCGGAAATTAAACGAAATAAGAAATAACGTTCAGAAACGCATTCGAAGTGACATGGTGGCGGTAAAAAATCTCATTTGATCACATCGCGTCCAACAAAATGATGATTGATGGTTTAAGTTAATTCGTTATAAGCCTGTGACGAATGGACAAACTATATTACTGAGCATTGCAGCTATTTCTTGTTTCTTTTTTATAATTATTTGAGTTTCTATTCATGGAGGTTTGTTGTTTAGATTTTCCCGAATCAAAAAGTTTGAAGCGTTTCAAATCTGTTCGAAATCCAATGAGGTTGATTGCACCGAAACTTTTTACAAAAAAGATTTTACAGTTGTTCATTGTTACCAACATAAGCAAGTTGAACCTCTTTGTACAAAAATCGAAGTGGATTTTGACACCTTTTTTATCTGCAGCGCAACACCATAGACGGAAAAAGGATTGTCAATATTTTTTATCGGTAGCGGCGGATTCAAAAACAAAAGGCTTTTTGCGCATCCGGTTGTAATTTAAGGATGGATAATGGTTTAAATTTAATTTGTAATCTAGCTTAATGTAAATATTTACAAAAAAGTTTTGGATCTTATTATGCATTTTTAAGAGGGAAGCAGAAATGAAAAATATGCATACTTACTTAGTAATAATAATAACGAGATCGGAATTTTCCCGTTTTGAATTTCAAATGTTTTTCGGTGCATATCGAAAAAAAAGTAAAGTTTTTTTTAAACTGAATATTGTTTATTTATTTTATTCTCTTAGTCATTCAAAGTCACGTAAAACGTGAGTTTTAAACCGTACTTTATTTAAAAACCATTAAAACACATTG
This sequence comes from Hypena proboscidalis, assembly GCA_905147285.1. Classification (NCBI taxonomy): domain Eukaryota; kingdom Metazoa; phylum Arthropoda; class Insecta; order Lepidoptera; family Erebidae; genus Hypena; species Hypena proboscidalis. Next base: position 2,221,195 of record LR990153.1, read on the forward strand.
GTCCCGTTGCGACCAATTGTGATCAATTGTTAAGCGATTTTCCAATTAATTTTATTGGTTGTCCTTTTCTGGCCTATTTTTTTAAGTGTAGCGCTGTCAACTTCTAATAAAGAAGTAAGTTGATGTAGGATGTTGGTAATTAGTTCGAATGAAACTGAAACGATTATATTTGAAGGAAGAGCCTTTGTTTATGGTATCTTAAACCTGCCGCCAAGTAAGTATAATGTGAAGTAAATAAGAACAGATCATACGGCCATATTGAATGTGTTCCATTCGCATTCTCATTGTTCAAAATGGAACAGCCATAGGTTTTCAAAAATTACGTTCGTATTCAGGCATATGGAACACTTTCAATATGGTAGAAAATATCTGTTCTTATTTGATTTGCATGGTATCAGTGCTTGCGTCGTTATGCTCATCGCATTGAAATAACCGTTTTATATTTGAAAATGGAACCCTTCCACATAATTATTATAAATTAAGAACAAATCGCGATAAATTTAAACAGTTTCATATCGCCCATCGGCAGTTCGGTTTAAATTTCGAATGTCGAAACACAAAGGCACTCCTCTCAGCCGTCAAAGACCTCAATAGATAAAAAAAAACCAGAAGCAATGCCACTTTAACGGAAGCACGTTCTTTTTTTGAACAATTGTTCTTAAACCGCACAGTCATGACATTTGACGAGCTGCTATTGGTCGTCGGGCCGACTTTGACAGCCAATCAGAGGCGTGTTCGAAATTCGTAAGTCATCGTTCTTAACGTTTGAGATAGTGACTCGGCGGGTTCTAAGAAACGTTATGTGTTTTTGTAAATAGAATTGTCTGGCTGCATGAGGAATACTTGTGCCGAAAAAAAAGAAAACTGTCTTCAGAAGAGGCCGAAAAAATATATATATAAAACCTCTTTGTTGATACAGTAGTCTATATCACGACTTTATGGCGCCGACAATTTAAAGGCAGAAAATTACAACGATGCAGACTCTATATAAAATCTCTATTTACCTGGTTGTAGAGTTTTTATGAAGGAGCTTGATTGCCGCTTCATGTATGACCTTTCATCAAATAGCTATCTTTACTTAGAAATACTGAAATTTCTTATACAGAATAATATCATAATCATTTTGACGTAGCGACTTATGTGCAATTTTTGTAAATGTTCATAGGTTTATTACTTCTATCAACTTGAATTTTCTCTTTCTCAATATCATCCCAAATCATTAATATCGACTGCCTCGATAGTCTAGTGGATAGCTCATGCGCCTCTCACCACGAGGTCTCGGGTTCGATTCCCGAGTCGGACAAAGTGTGATTTATATATCGCCAAGACGTTTCAATTAATACCAAACACGTCATGATTTTGTATTTTTTGATGGTAGAATCTAGCGTTCAAACTCCCATAATTATATAACATTTTTAAAACATTTATACAGCTGGGTATACGCCCCAAGTGCTTTGCCAATTCAGCTATGGATTCGTATGCTGCTAGACTCGAAATTTCTCAACTCTTTTGTGCTAGCGTCATAGGTATATACAGGGTAGATGCGACATAGCGACATTTATTGAAACCACAGCTTCTACACATGGCCAGTATGCATTTCCACTGGATAAAAAATTCTCTGGCGAAAAAAAAAATCCACGTCTTCCGAACAAATTGCACGATCGCAATGTTCAAATTGTTCGGAGAACGTGATTTTTTTTTTTTCGCCAGAGAAATTTTATCCGGTGGAAATTGATACTTACCATGTATAGAAGCTGTGGTTTCAATAAATGTCGCTATGTCGCATCCACCCCGTATATATACGTCATAGCTGAATTGGCAAAGCACTTGGGCGTATACCCAGGGGGTGCAGGTTCGAGTCCTGCTAGATTCTTAATTTTTCAACTTTAATATATAAAATACAAAAAGGCATAGCAAAGCTAAAATTTGCTTTAAAATATTACAAGTATTTATACAGCTAATGTCACTTGTCTTATTCTTACGAATCTAATGATACTTCAATCATTAAGATCCGTTCAGAAGTTTAGGCGCTACGGTAGATAAACATATAAACTTACTTGATAACCAAGAATGGTCCTTCCAGCAAGACTCGGTCATAAAGCTCGGTCCACGCAGTCTTGGTTGGAAACGAACGTTTCCGACTTCATCAGAGCTGAAGACTGGCCATCGTCTAGTCCTGATCTTAATCCGCTAGATTATGATTTATGGTCAGTCTTAAAGAGTACGGCTTGCTCTAAACGCCATGCTAATTTGGAGTCCCTAAAATAATCCATTCGATTGGCAGTAAAGTATTTTCCCATGGAGAGAGTGCGTACTTCTATTGATAACTGGCCTCAACGTTTAAAGGACTGTATTGCAGCCAATGGAGACCATTTCGAATAAGCTTTTTATTTTTTTAATTGTTTTAAATGTATGTATTAAACTTACACATTGTAAAAGTAATATATTTTATTTACAACAGAAAAAAATATATGTTTCCATGTCACAATATTTATGGCAAGACTAGGTATATATATATATATATATATATATATATATATATTATACTGCTAAAATCATTACCCTTCCTTTTAGCTCCGCCGTAGTCGGGTAAAAACACTTTCGATTGCTGATAATATGCTTACTTCTACCCGAAGTCATGTACCGTAACTTCGGATAAACAGTAACTATAGATATAATCGCAGTTTGCATGTTTCTTATCTTCTATCTTGGATAAACTTTTACCGTTTACCATACTCTCGATTTTATTCGGCCGTTTGTTGGGTAACTGAGATTGCCGTACGCTTTCTATTTTACATTGATGTTATTTTTTAATTTAATTTAACCCTTAAGCGTTCTAAAAGGTCTTGTCCCACTGCTGGGCTCGGGCCTCTACTCATGATGAGAAGGCTTAGACCTTAGTCCACCACGCTAGCCAACTGAGGATTGGTAGTCTTCACACACCCTCGAGCACTTTTTAAGCACTCTCAGGCATGTAGGTTTCCTTACGACGATGTTTTCCTTCACCGTTAGCGAGCGATAATTTATACGATAAATACACACATATCTTCGAAAAGACGAATCTTAACGATTTATTGACTGAGGTGTGTGCCATGGATTCGAACCTTTGACCTTTGACTTAGCAGTCCTACGGTCTCCCACTCGGCTATCGCTGCTTATGACAATGGGTCTAAATCGCGTCATTGTTTGTCAAAACGTCGAGCATAGATATTTTTTACATACAATAATTTGTTGTCTATTTTTTTTAAAAAAAAGTATAAGATAGCAAAAATGGCAACTGTCTTTACCCGGGCATAAAAACCGGACTCTGTGAAATCTAAGCCAAGTATTTTATTATAATTACTATAGACTTATAAGTGTATAATAAAACGAAGCCGCGGGCTAAGCTTATGCAAACATTGTATAACCATAGAGAAAAGTGCTCGCGAATTGTTACGGCGTTCTTTTTTATTTTTGTTTGAAGGTTGGTATTAATATGTCAACAAACTAGTATTTAAAAAGAGATTTGTAGATTTCTTTTGACATGCTGACAACTTTTTTTAACTTATTTCATAATTTTATTTTAATTTACGATGAAAAAAAATATGTGAATTGTCATTTTTAAAAGGTTCCATTATCATAGGAGTCTAATATGTATTATTTCGTGAACAAAAAAGCTTTAATTTAATAAATAGCATAATTTTAAAAAATATCGTTGTCGTTTAAGTGAATTTTAAAATTTTAATTTTTAATATTTTAAATTGCTGAAAATGTCAGAAAGTCAGACATTGCAAATCAATAACTTATGATAATTTTGATTATGATTTAATCTAAAATAGTAAAGAAATAAAAAAAACATAACGCTTTTATTACCCAGGAGGTGGCAGCACATGCTGCTGTTGTGAATTTTATGACGTTAATTTCACAAAATTAAATAACACTTAGCCCAACTCGGAAATCGAATCCGAGACTGCAGAGCGCATACGCTGATGCAGTTTAGAGTTGTTATGAAAATAGAATTTGACACAATTTGTTCTCGACTGTACCCGATCCAGTTTGCCCAGTAGTAGCTTAACGAGCTACCGGCAGGTGGCGCCACAGTATATTAATATATCATGCCGATTATACTAGCTTTTCAACGTGGTGTCACTTAAAATCATAACACTATTAAGCTTATTTAATTTATACTCGAGATGAGCTCGTAGCTGAATGGCAAACGCACAGACTGATCGATTGGCCAGTTAAGCAATTCTCACCGAGGACGGTCGCGGGATGGGTGACCATTGAAACATCGGTTTTTGGAGAGGAAGTTAAGCTATTTATCTAGGTTGTCTGACAATTAATTAGTCTAACAAAGAGTATCATACCGCCGCGTACTGGGTTGAAGAAGCCTGAACAGTCTCTCCACGTAAAATAGAGACCCTACTGAATTTGGTAGACTAAAAGTCGATCCCAAAGGCTTTTGATACTCGTAACTAATAGAGCTGTTTCAACTAAAGAACCTTACAAACATACATTTTTATATAAATATGACGTAACACAGCGGTCCCTTAGAACTGGTCATTACCATCATTACCACTAAGTACATCGGAAACTACCATACGGGAGCTTTAATTACTTTTTATTAATGTTACTCAATATTACTATTAATATAATAAAATACCACCTTATGCCCGCGGCTCTGCCTGCGTGGTACGATGGTAAAAAGGCATTATATGTATGTAGTCATAGGTAGTTTATTTTCTTCTATATAATTTTCACTGTATTGTTCATTTCCCAATACCCTCCAGTATCTCCTTCCTCTTTCACTTTATGGTTTGCTGGAAGAAAACCCATTTTAGTGGTTAAGCTCGCCTTTGTACTCGTACATTGATTTAAAATTGTACCAAATGTTATTGTATTGTGTATCTTTTATTTTGTACAATAAAGAATTGAGAATAAAAGTACCCTTGTCTTCAGTCTTTAACTAGATCGATAACTTCTTATTTATTATTTATATTTCATTTAGCTATGCTTAGCAAATTATACTAAGAAACAGTTAAACAATTATTGGACTGGTAGAGACTTCACACGACCTCGAGTACTTTTTGGGCACTCTCAGGCATGCAGGTTTATTCACGATGTATTTCCTTTGCCGTTAGCGAGTGATAATTTTATATGCTTAATACACACATACCTTATAACATCAAATATTACACTATGTTTTTAATCTAGACGAGATCATTAATGCTATGTTTATTTAATTTATTCCCCAAATGTAGAGGAAAAGGTGGTAATGTGGCCCCTGCAGATATATTGGCCCCCTTCAATATTTTAATGTTTGCACAACGTCATCTAGTATGTTTTATGCGCTACGGGATGCTTGCGGCATGATACGTATTTAGTACCTTACAAATCCACCAGAGCCTGTCACGTTTGATTGTCATTCGAACCAATTGAAACTCGTTACCAGTAAAACTTTAAACTACTGTTATTTTAATTCGGTAATTGTTTATAGATAGAGTGTTTTGGCTATTGTGTTCGGACATTGGATACGTTGAACTGTTCTTCTACGGGAATTAAAAGGTAAATACAAAATTTTACTTGTAATAATTATTTTTGATACGTTTGTTTAAATATTCTCAATAGTTGTAATTTGGCCCCCTCACATTGGTTGTATTATGGTCCCGGGGGCCACATTACATGTAAGAGTGATTCATAATTTTTTCTCAAGTTTTCCTCAAGTTTTCACAGAAGTCGATTATTTAACCAGCTTAATTTAGCCAGCAGTGGCTCTGAAAGTGACGAAGACGCAGTGAATACCGATTATGTCGAGTCGTTTACAAACGTGGTTCCTGAAAACACGAACGTGCCGTGTATGTTCTGCGAAACCATTTATTGCAATGAAAGACCTGGAGAGCCATGGGTACAGTGTCAGAGTTGTGATTTATGGGCTCATGTAACCTGTGGAGGTTCTGAAGGTGACAATTATATTTGTAATTTTCGCCGTTAATTTTTAACTGTGCAATACATTTAATGTGACCCCCCAGGGGGCCACATAACCATCACTTGATGTCAAGATGCCAAATTGGAATAACTTAAGAATAAATAATATTTTTGCTTTCCTGTACGCGATTCATTTATTTAATTGTCAGACATGTATAGACTAATAAATAAGAAGTCCTATAATGTATCTTTGAGGTTTGTCACTCCTATATTTTTTTAATAAAACTTAAAAAACAAAGTGGGGGGCCACATTACCACCTTCTCCTCTATATGTGTCTATTACAAGATATAGAGGTGATTATACACGGGATATTGCCTGTCTATCGCCGTTCTTTGATCTATGGTATGTTCTATTTATGACCTGAGATTGTAACCTCAATCTTTTTTTCTGTTATTATGTTGGTATTACTGTTGTTAATGCTGTAATGTTGGTAGCATGCTACCAACATTTAAGATTATTTTTTTAAATTTAATTATGATAATAATAATACTACATAATACGACATATATATATATATATATATATATATTTTTGTATATATATTATATATATTTTAAAAGCACGACGCCCGCACTTTGAATAGTTCCTGTATCGCGTGGGTGTTCACAAACATACATCACAAACACAAAGCACGCTCAGAGTCGGAACAAATCTTTGCGGATCACACAAAGATTTGTCCCGTGTGGGGATCAAACCCACAACACCAGCGCAGTGGAGAGCGGCGAGGCGTCCGCTTAAACCTCTACGCCAACCGTGCACTCAATAAACTCTATATTTGTGCAGGTACTATGAAAATGTGACGTCACAATCATACATTCATGGCACATGATACCCGACTGTCATAGTAAGGAGCAGACCATTCTCTTATAAGATCACGAACTTATTTATATTTCATCTGAACTTTTCAATGACAGATATAGATTGTTATTGTGTAGTTTTTCCTTGACCAAATGTTTAATTAATATTAATTCATCAATTTTTATGACCAAATTGATTAATAAAATAAGGAAACGTCAAATAAAAAATACAATCACGTGATCTGTGTAAAACAAAGAGAATAATATTTTTTATTATCTTTTATTTTCATAAAATCAATCACTTACTTAAGGTCAATCACACCAATCTTCATGAACTGAGCCCAATGCTGAACCCCGTTTCCTACTTCATCATTAAACTCAGACGGTAAAACTGGCTCTTAAAGGCACCCAAACTCTTGCCTCTATTTTTTTTAAATTTATTGATTAGCTATTTTGTTTAATCCGTCATTTTATTCAAAAGAACTTCATTTCACGAATATTCAGTACCTATATTGCGCCATATTTTTATTTAGAATTGTGACTACGTAGTTTAATTTTTTGCTATCATAAAGAATATTCATACACGTGAGCCAAAGGCAAATCCCATTATATACTATACATAAAACCTCAATATGAGGCATATCAAATTGATTGCTAAAATAACAAACCTGCAAGAAAAAAAAAATAACGGGCAATATTTTTCACCAATATTCGAATAAAATTCTTTTATAAAAAAAGACGTTGATTAGAACGGACTTTCAAAAAAATATAACGGAAAATACCGGCACTAATCGTGAGTGACCTCAAATATTAAAAAAAAATACAAAACAGGTTTTATTGAACAATTAAAACCTTTTCACGCTGATGGGTCATAGTAATCGATTTTATGATCAATCCTCCTTATTTTATAGAATTTTTACTACAGACGTTAGTCTATGGTTTATAAAAAACTTGTTTCGTAGTTTGTAATCAGTCGATGGATAGTTTTACTGTTCGTCGAATAAAAGTTTTGTTAATGAATTTTGAAGTGGTCATAAGCTTTTTAGATTACATGTACACTTCATATACGTATTAATTAGAAGCTCTCATTATATTTAACTAAATGAATTCAAACATGAAAATTTGATTAATAAGTACACATAAGTAAGAACCCATCTTTAGCAGCTAATGGGATAATTTTACTAATATTAAAAATGCAAAATTTTATGTGATATTTTTGCTCTTTCTTCTTCTAGTTCTAGATCGATTCAAACTTATACAGAGACTTATACATAGATGCATTATTGTTTTTTACACTAAACCAATGTTCCGCATTTTTTTTTCTGTCCAAGGCACACCTATGACATCGATAAGTCTTAACAAACACATCATCGTCAGCCAGGACACACCGTATTTCTTAAATATTTTCATTAATCGCTAAAAAGTGTGAAGCGTCTTTGCGGTCAATATTCAGGCAACAGACATAAGGAGTCGATTTTTTAAATATTTACTTAAAAAATTAAGAACTGGCACCTGGGTGCCTTTGATATCAAGTGCCATGGAGCGCCGAAGACTCTCCCTGATTTCTTCTCTGCACACTATTAAGCCTACGCTAACGCTTAACACGGACATAGTCCTCCTTTACAAAATAATTGACGACCGGATGGCAAAGTAGAGCATGGTCGCGGGTTCGATTCCCGCTCAAGACAAATCTTTGTCTGCACATGGAAGTTTGTCTTGATTTGGCTGTTTTCTATGTGTAATAAGTATTACACAAAAAAAATATATATATAAGTATCAGTTATTCCAGTACCAATAGTACAAGCTCTGCTTAGTTTGGGACTTGATAGCGTGGTGAGTATGTAGTCTGATATTTATTTATTTATTTTATTTCCTTACCATTGGCGCTAAGAGGAACAAACCTATGCTGACATCCTGCAAGACCCGTTCTCATGACTCATTTTCAACATTTATTTTGCATCAAGTACTTGTGTTCGAGTAACGGTAATGAAGTACCTTGAAGCCTTGAAGTATATAACTTCACGCCTATATAAGAAGGGGTGTGATAGAGATAACATGTGAACGTAACAGGTGAAGTGTGGTATCAAGCACAATTTTTTTTTTATACTACGCCTTCAGTGAACGAACGTGTAGTCCACCTGATGGTAAGTGGAGTACAGCCCATGGACATCAACAATCCACAAAAGCAGATTATAGATGCGTCGCTGCAGCTGAGGACTACGATGTTATGCCTCATGTGCCAGTAATTTCAGGGCCTGATCTCACCACCAAACCGGAACACAGTAATGGAAGCACTACTATTTGGCGGCAGGTTAAAGGTGAGACGGTGGTGCTGCCGCCCTCGAGCTCATTCACACGAGCTCTACCACCATTATTGGGATAAGAGATCGTATACGCAGACCGCTACCAACATAATAAAACTAAAATATAAAATTGCTTTGTTGGTCTGGTAGTTAGAGTATGCGCTTCTCACAGCGATTTCTCAGGTTCCATTTCCGGGTCGGGCAAAGTGTTATTTGTATACTTCCATCAGGAAATTCTCAAGAGCAGCACGGAGTTGGTGTTGTGTCTGGTGGATGGCGAAAGGCTCACCCCCTATCCCACGGGACATAAACATAACAGGTGAAATGTGGGTGTTGTACACCTCTGCAACACCCTTCTGGGTAATATAGGCGTGATGTTATGTTATGTGAACAAAATATAACTAAAATTTTACGAAATTAATAAAACTGTATTTAAAATAATTATGAATAAGAAATGTGTTCTAGAAATCCAGGTGTTAAAAATCTCTACAAAATACTTCAAATAAACAGTTTGAAATTCAAAAAAAAGAACTAGGGCAAATACTATTAAAAATTAAAAAGCAAATGTCAACATGGAGGTTTGATTAGTTCACAGAAATAGTCTGTAATTATAACTTGTTGAAACTTTTCAAATGACAATTAAATGTCCAATTAAAATTGTAAAGTTTTCCAACTAGAGAATGAGATTCTGTCAATAATTAGTATAAGTTTTCGACTGCAAAACTTTGCTTTAGAAAGAAATATTCGAAGTTTCTTGAAACAAATATAACAATAAAATTATATATATGTAGTTTGTTTTGATATGTTTCACAGGTGAAGTGTTGGTGTTGTACACCTGCCACTACTTCCTTTTTCGGGTATGTCGGCGTATGTTATGTTATATAGTTTTTTCAAAGTGTTAGTTGTCATAATTATAAAGATCTTTAACAAGTCAGAACCTAGAAAATTTAATAACTGGTCTAACGAAGAATATTGTATTGTACAAGCCACTAAAAGAAAAATATTGTCTATTACTATGACCACAGATAACATTAAAATAATTACAGTATGGTTGACGCAGTCTAGATTGTCCTCCTATTGCTGTAGTCGGTAAAATGCTTCTATATTCATCTCAGAGTATCGACATACAATTTTATTATTATTGTAAGTCAGATATCCTAGTACCTCGTACTTTCGCGAGGCTATATTGAGTGCTTCGAGTCTACCAGGAGAGCATGAATTATTGAGGGTTCCATCAACACTAAAACTGTCTCAGAAAAATGTTTTAGCGGCGGCATGTGTGGTGTAGTGGTTTAAGCAGTCGCCTCGCCTTTCTCTATTGCGCTAGTGTTGTGGGTTCGATCCCCACAGGGGACAAATCTTTGTGTGATTCGCAAAGATTTGTTCTGAGACTGCGTGTGCTTGTGTGAGTGAATGCGTGTATTTAACCTTGTCATTGGGACCATTGGATAGTGTAACTGCTTCTGGCGTTCTATCTAATGTAAAAATGCAATTTAAACTTTAATTTAATCTTTATCTTTATAGCACTAGGTTGGTTTAGTGTAGTTTTCGCCGCGAAGTCTCGTGTTTAATTCCCGGTGCCGACAAAAAGTGTTATTTCAGCTTATTCCGTCAGAAAATTGTTATTAGCAGCACGGAGCTGGAATTATGTCCGTTGGATGGCGATAGGCTCATAGCTATCACATGGGACCTAAACATACCAGGTGAAGTGTGGATGTTGTAAACCTCTGTCACACCTTTCTAGGAAAGAAAGGCGTGATGTTTATGACTACACTAATCATTCAAGGTACTAGGAGAACATGAAGTCCTAAGAGGTTCATCTCAACATTTTACATTATGGAACTAAAAAGGTTAGTTATAATACCGCCAAAATGTCCTAACGGCGGCGCCTGACCTTAGCTCTAGGTACAAAAAGGTGTTTCGTAATTACAAGTAGGAAGCCAGCATGATAAACAGATAACGACAACCAAGGACGTGTGAGTGTGTCCCATTGTATGGTAATCGATGGACAGCGGGGGTACTGACACCATGTGGCCGAAAAAATTTAGGATTAGTCCTGATATTCACCAAAAAAATATTAATTTATACTACCCAGAAGATTGTGGCAAAAATACATAAAACCTACATTTCACCTGTCATGTGATGGGGGTTGAGCCTATTGCCATTCATCGGGGCCCATTCTAAAACAGCTCTTTCTTCCTCTCTCCTACTATTGCCGTGCCCGTGGGTCCATAATTGACACTATACCTATTTATAAGACCATTTTATCATTGTGGAGTGCAATAAAGACTTGAATACTTGAATACTTATATCTGTACTGATAATTCCTAGATAGCAAAATCGTAGTAACACTTTTGGCCTGCTTTCTTTCTTTCAAAGCTCTGGTTTGTCGTGGGTATCATATAAATTATATTCACATTTGGTTCCTTCAGGATGTATTCTGTATAACCAAAAACACAGTTATTGAATCATAGACAACAGTAATTATTTTTATTGCAAATTGGTAGTATTTTGACTAACAAGCTTTAGACCCATAAAAAATAAATTACATGAACTATGGTTTTCTGAAATGACGCCCACTACGCGGCATCACTGGGGTCGGAAACCTTTCAAAAGTGTCAAATGACATTTCTATACATACTTCGCGCATTATCAGTCAATATTCGAGGTGAGACCTGCCAAAGAGGCGACAACAAGCGCCGTCAATTTTCAGACTACGGTTTACGGTCTATTGTTCACTTTAAATTAAATACCTCATCAAATAAACGCTATACCTATCAATAGCTCGTCAAATTAAGCGTCTTGTTAACATTCGACGCATCACCACGTTCACATTACGCGTAAAATCCATTACTCGAACCGTTAATGTGGAATGGTTGTTTTATATGCGCAGATTATAATCACACGAGTCTTTCGTAATGAAAAGTGAGTTGTTTATTGGTAAATAAATATGTTTGTAAATGGATTTGTTGTTTTAAAGACTGACAAATAACGCTATTTGACTGATTTCAGCAGAAAACCAATTTGAATTAAAATAAGCTGATGCCATCTTAAACTCTGTAAATATAAACATTTATTTATTGGTGATGCCCCAAGCCCAGTCAGCACCAGACACTGCCGTTCTTGCAACTGCAGTAGGTATTCATTTAAATTAATTTAAAATATATATATATTTTAGTAATCATGAAAATAGCGGGTGGCCCAACGCTACTCTAAACCTATGTCTAAATAATACTCATATTTATTCAATTTCTCATAAACACATGAAGTTACAGTCTCTTTTGTCAAAATTATTACCCTTTCTCTTGGCTTAGCCATAGTTGGGTGAGAAAGGATGATAAAGAAGATGTTTTAGGTCTTAAAATGTTAGCAAAGCTTAAATGTAATTAGTATATTCACCTTAGCAGCTCGAAAAGGTATTCTTAGTTGTGTGAGAACAGTGAGCAAAAGTCAATTTTGCTTAAAGTAATTTCAGTGAGCAAAACTCGACTTTGCTTCGAGTTAAGTTTTGCTTACTGCTCGCCATTTTGAGCTGCTAAGGTAAAAAGTTGTATGTGCTCAAATTTTTCATCCCGAGCTTTTGTGTCTCTCATTACGCTCAAGATTCACAAATATAGAATCTTTCTCTAAATACGAACTTTACTTTCTTGTTGCACAAAAAACTATTAAACAAAATCGATCCACCCAACTATTCGGCGACTATTCAACCTTTCCATTATTTCCAACGACTAATCTAACACGATTAAAGGAAAGACCATAATTCAAACAACAACTCAATCAATACAACAAAAAATCCACGATATCCTACGATTTCTCAACTCATGGCCACTGTTTCCGTTTCGCAGCTTGGTTTAGCACTCAGTAGGAAAGATCACAAAAACTTGCCGCGCCCGGTGCCAAGGGAAAACAAACTTGATGCTTCACGATTATATAAATGGGGTAAGCAGGGGGCCTGCACTACGGTGCTAACATTGAAGTATTTTTTTATATATCACCTGTATTTTGTGGTAATTATGGACGTCGAAAATGTGTTCTAGAAATCAGAAATCAAATCATTTATTGCCATGGGCCCCAAGGTGCGCTTGAACACGTCAAAACAAACATCAAAATACAAAAAATATAAAATTAAAATAAAACTTAACTAATTAAATTATAATACCGATAAAATGATGACTTCCGACTTCTGACTGATTCTAAAAAACCTTGGTATATTACGGTACCTCTTCAGATTTCATTCTCTCCTGGTACCTATTTCAAATTGTCATAGTAATACTCTTTTTTTTTTAATAAAACTTTTTAAAAACAAACTTTTTTTTTATTGTGACTATATAATATTCATTTTCTTAAGATTAATATTTAAAACAAGTTAATAAAAAATAAAAAACAAATATGTATGTACCTATTTACATTATAAATAAATACCCTTTTTTTATTTATCTATTTTTACCAAAAACTAAAAGGAGGCAGTTCTATGTTGACATCAATTTATTTTTTTTTTATTTTGTCAAAAATAATACCATTCTTTTAAAATAAATAAGGCATAGTAGACCAATATAAAGCAAATTATGACGTCATTTTTATAAAAGATATACGTTATAGGGGCGTCTCAACTGCCAATGTGATAAATTGACTAATTTATTAAAAGCTGATTAATTTATTTATGAATTACACCATTACCAAGAAAAGGCCATTCATGAATATTAATTTATTATATTTATTAAAGGCATCAATAACTACACCCTGTTAAAGAAACAAAATTGCAGTCCTACTGATGATAACATGGCATGCAAAAAAAAAATGTTTCGCTAAAAGTACTAGGACAACATAACTCCCGAGGCAGTAATTTTACCATCAAATTAGTAATTTTGAAAGTTGGCACTACCTTCGATCTAATATTATCACGCCTATGCTACCCAGAAGGGTGTAGCAGAAATGTATTAAACTCACACTTCACCTGTTATGTTTAGATCCCATTTTAGGCACAATTGCAACGCCGTACAGCTATTGAGAAAGCCAAAATAACACTTTGCGAATGGCAATCGAACCAGAGACTTCTCAGTGAGTGGTCGTACACGCTAACCACTAGACAATCGACACCACTTACATGCAAAAACTCATTATCAACGCATTTAATCTCACCTGACATGAAGAATGTGATCAATAAATTACAAATTTTCATCCAAAACAGTAAAGAACGCAGATCGCGCAAAAAGGCCCTAGTTTATTTACATTTTCATTGGAAAACATGTTTGGATAACTGTACGTCGGAGATCGCAAAAAAGCTATCATTGAATACGCAACTAACCAATCAAAAAGTCACCTTATTTATATCTCGCACAGAGTCTAAATTTCAATGCAGATTTTTCCCTTTTATAAGTACTCGTGGCTACCAATCAACGTATACATGTCCAATATAAGCTGGTCTCTCGTTGTAAAGGGTTTCCGTGCAATGCAAGACCAGTTTATACTGGATATGTATAGGTTCATCTGTCTGTACGTCAAAGTTGAAGATAACAAGCGTTTTGTCCCGCATTTTCTTGTTTTATGGTAACTATATGCAAATGTTCGAAAGAAAAACTTCTTAGTAACATAATATTATTATTGGTGGTAGAGCTCTTGTGAATGAGCTCGAGGGCGGCAGCACCACCGTCTCACCTTTAACCGCCAAATAGTAATGCTTGTATTACTGTGTGCCGGTTTGGTGGTGAGATCAGGCCCTGAAATGACTGGCACATGAGGCATAACACCGTAGTCCTCAGCTGCAGCGACGCATCTATAATCTGCTTTCGTGGATAGTTGATGTCCATGGGCTGTAGTTGTAGTGCACTTTCCATCAGGTGGACTACACGTTCGTTCGCTGTGGGCGTAGAATAAAAAAAAAAGAAAAAAAAACATTTTATAGACAAGTCTTAAACAAGAATGTACGTATTTTTTATGAAATCACACCTCAGTCACCCATACAGTTGAGAAATTTAGGGTGCCAGTAAGAGGCGACCGTAGCTGGATGGCTAAGAGCGACTGCCCGGTGTGCAGTAAGGTCGCAGGTTCAAATCCTGCCGGTCCCATATCTTTTACAACTGTTTCTTAGTATAATTTGCTAAGCATAGCTAAATGCTATAAAAATGATCAAAATTAAACATAGCAGGTGAAATGTAGGTTTGAAAACACCTCTGCCATACCTTTCTATGTAATATAAGCGTGTTATTATTTTACATTTAGTCTTAATGAGTATATAACATAACATTTATGTATTTTAATTTATGTATGTTCGCATAACTAAGATTATTGAAATAACTTTAAATGGCAGCGCACAAAGCTATTTATGAAGCATTTGTTTGCTATGTGTAATGTGGGTGATCGTATATGATGGTATATTCACGCTTGTATCTCTGTGAGTAAGCAGAGATGTAATACACCATAATACGAGTAATAATATATCGGCAATTCATGAGTTCTCTAAAGCGAATTGGGTAATCCTTTCACCACGATGGCAAGTCAAAATAAAATTTGACTCAGCCATCGACACGACGAAGAAGAAGAATATGAGTAATGTTTCTTCCTAGCTGGCGTGTATGTTGATAGTAAAAAGTAATTTAAATCCTTTTCGAGGTTTACAAGTATATTCTGTAAAATATTCATCAAAACCGATCAAGTGTTATCACTTTAGCAGTGTAACACTGTAACAACTGTAGGAGTGGATACTGGATCTCGTATCGAACAGAATAAATTTCCGTGCATCTAGCCGTTTCTGCCATACCTATTATAGCAATCAAATTTAGGCCCCATAGTTTTGTCACTGTCCGTGGTGTCTACACTCTTTCCATATAGACACTTTGTCTATATTTGGCATTAGGTACTCAGTCTCCCGCTTTGCTTTAGAGGGAAGTAAAGATACATACTTTCCAACTCCAACTATATACTTCTGAAAAATTGGTTGCGGGTTCCAAGACAATTTTAACTCTCCCTGGGATTGCCCGTGTGTCATGCACGGTGCCTTTCAGTTGGTTACCGCTGTAGATCCTGGCGTCACAGGAGTCACAGTGGAGGGCGTGTGGGTGGGATTATATCCCTGTAGCAGTGTAACAAACATACAAACGGTCTCTGTCTGGTACGTGCGTCGATAAAAAGTAGCACTAATCTTTTCTAGTATTTTAAACTATTTCTAGACCAATTTTCATCAAGATTTGTTAAGTAAAACACAGAAAAATTAACTTTTAAGTCTGGGAGCACGGCAGTGCACCTGCCAAGTCTTGAGCAAAACAGGCACGGCCTAACCATCCTTTTCTTGTATGGATTTTATCATAATTATCAAAAATTCATAACTCATATTGTTGTCCGGATACGGCAACAAAAACCGTTCCAATTGGGTGATTCTCAGTCAAAACACAGCACTCTCTTTGTTTAAAAACATAAGTGGTGCCAAATCTGAATATATTATTGACCCTTCGCCAAACTTTGGACAATAGCGAAATGTAGTATAGCATTTTGTTTTTACATTAGATAGAACGCCAGAAGCAATTACACTATCAAATGGTCGAATCACACAAAGATTTGTCCCATGTGGGGAACGAACCCACAACACCAGTGCAGTGGAGAACAGCGAGGCGACCGCTTTAGCCACTTAACAAACATGCACTAAAAACTCAAAGTAAATGATAATCTAGACCTTTTCGAGACAAATTCAATTCACTCTGGTAGCGACTTCAATAACAGATGAAGTGTGGTTGTACTCTGCTACACCCTTGTGGGTAATATAAGCGTGATGCTATTTCGACCTTCATCGACTAGTGAGAGGAACAGTGTAGAATAAAATTTGATTTGAGATAAGTTGTATAATGTATTAATATTATAAAACTGTTTGTTTGAACCGTCTAATCTCTAAAGTTATTGATTGGAATTTATTAACTCTTTTGCATTTAATAGTATAGCTATTAGAAAAGGTTATAAGTTATTTTACATTACGCTTCAGTCTACTTGAGCTGAGCAGTAACGTTTAACGTGGGTTTTGGAAAGCAGTATAACAAAATCTAGAAAGATCCATTTTTTATCTGACTTCTATCTAGACGTCCTAAGACTATGTTATTGACCTTATGTTTTTACTTAAAAATATCAGTAGCAAAGAAATAAGATTTTTGGTTAATCTTGTAACCTAAGGAGAGGTAATATCCATGTAGATATCTATCTTAACTAATATTATGTTATATACTGCTTGCGACGCCGAGGTTAGGGGTTCGATTCCCGCTTAAGACAAATCTTTGTGTGCATGAACATGGGGGTTTGTCTTAGTCTGGGTGTTTCTATGTATAATAAGTATGAAAAAAAACGACGCCCGCACTAGGAATAACTCCTGTGTCGCGGGGTTGTTCACAAACATACATTTCACACACACAGCAGTCAGAACAAATCTTTGCGAATCACACAAAGATTTGTCCCGTGTGGGGATCGAACCCACAACACCAGCGCAGTTAAAAACGGCGAGGCGACTACTGTAACCACTCTGCCTCAAAATGCATACAGGCATCATTGCATGTAGACCTTTTCGAGACAAATTCAATTCACTCCCACGGAACTATACAAAGTTTAACTTAACCTCTTACAAACTTCTAGTGCCCTGGTACTTTCAAGATGAAATCCTAGGCTTTTAGCAATTCCTAGGTTACCTAGGCGTTCTATATTCCTAGGTTATTTTAATATAAGTAATACTAATAAGTGTGGTGTAGGAGTGGAAGACCGTAGGACTGTGAAGTTAAAGGTCTCGGGTTCGAACCCACGGCACACACCTCGAAGATATGTGTGTATTTATCATATACATTATCGCTCGCTAACGGTAAAGGAAAACATCGTGAGGAAACCTGCATGCCTGAGAGTGCCTAATAAGTGCTCGAAAGGTGTGTGAAGTCTACCAATCCGCACTTGGCCAGCGTGGTGGACTATGGCCCAACCCTTCCTGAGAAGAGACCCGAGCCCAGCAGTGGGACATGTATTAAATACAGGGCTGCTATTATTAATACTAATAATATACCTAGGTATAAAACTGGTATACGTAATTACAGGAAGTACAATACTTAGACATTTTGTGTATATATAGCACACACTGACAAAGTGATAAGTCACTGTTGAATAGTACTGGTAGCAAAAAAGGTTAGTTTTTGTATTTTTTGTTAAGTTGATTGACTGACAAGTCTGGGGTCTTAAGTTCACTGTAAGTTACTGTTGAAGGTAACCTTAGTAAACATTTAAAAATGTGATTAATTAAAATGTACAAAATATAGGTAAAAATTATTAATGATATTGTGAACTTCGCAAGTCAATCTGGGTTTGTTACGGATCGTGTCAATGTCAGTGTCTTAATGTCACCCTTATCAGTTTATGTTAATATGTCAGTTATATTTTAAACTAATGTCGAAATTGTGCAAATCACTTATTCTCTATCGCTACTCATACAAATACGCATCATATTGTAATATACAAGAAATATATCTGCAAATGTACCAAAAGCCAGCTGTTTAATTCAAACCAAGAAATCCTGCCATTTCAAGACGAAGCCGCAACAGGGTTTTTGAAATCACCGTGTTTCTAAAAATCACCTTATTTACTTTTAAAACATAATGTGTTCTGGTGAGATTTGAAATTAACATTGCCGGCACAAACGGTATTATTTCGACAACCATCTTTATTTGAAAAACTGACTTGATGGTCTAGTGGTTAGCGTATGTGCCTCTCACCGCGAGGTCTCGTGTTCGATTCCCGGGTAGGGCAAAGTGTTAGTTACTAACGTTTTGTCAAGAAATTCACAATAGCAGTACGGAGTTGGAATTGTGACTGGTGGATGCTGATAAGCTTACCCCCTACCTCCTATCCATTTGGAATTGTGCCCGGTGAATGGCGATAGGCCTATCCCATGGTACCTAAACATCACAGGTGAAGTGTGGGTGTAGTTCACCTCTGCCACACCCTTCTAGGTAATAAAGGCGTGATCTTATGTTATAAGATGAAATGATTAACATAAAAACAAACAAAACATGTTAAAACATGTTAGATCTATATTTTTGAGGATGCTTACAATCAATGCTCTATTTAATAGATGACAAAAGTGACAGTCCGACAATTTTGAAAAAAACATTTGGAAATTCATATTCTTAATTCAAAGTTTGACAAAATTATCGGATAGCCATATTTATTATCTGGCTGAGAGATAGACAGAACAATGAATACAATTATTAAGTAAAGAAATAGTTTTTTTTTGCTATCGCTACTATTTATATTCCAGGTATAATGAATGCATCTAGATCCAAAGGCCTGAGATGCGGTGACTCAGTCGTGATAAACTTATAAAATATTACACGCAATACCTACCTACTATGTGATACATAAAATCCACCATGGTAAGTGGTAACTACGAGTACCACGAACATCCACAAAATGCAGATGCGTCGCCACATCTAAGGATTACGATGTGTTATGTGCCGAACCGGAATGATAGTATGTAATTGGTGGCAGGTTAAAGGTAAAATGGAGGTTACTTCCATGAGCTCTATCAATATAAACCCTGATTTCACCAGAGCCTCAAAATAGTAAAGTTAACTATTTTAAACTTTATCATGCTGTTAACCGCCTGATAAAGCAGGAAAAACTTGACCTTTTCTCCGTCAAAAATGTATCAAGAACTTATCATTAGCCTGTCAAACTGGCCCGAAGTCTCTAATATAATGGGTGGACACCCATCCAAATATTTACCGAGCCAAGCTTATCTTAACTTTGGTATTAGTAACTGATACCCCAGTATTAATGTGTAATACATATGTATATGTCTGTCAGCAACGATAGCCGAGTGGGAGACCGTAGGACTGCGAAGTCAAAGGTCTCGGGTTCGAACCCACGGTACACACCTCTGTCAGTATATCGTTAAGATTCGTCTTTTCCAAGATATGTGTGTATTTATCATATAGATTATCGCTCGATTACGGTGAAGGAAAACATCGTGAGGAAACCTGCATGCCTGAGAGTGCCTAAAAAGTGCTCGAGGTCGTGTGAAGTCTACCAATCCGTACTTGGCCAGCGTGGTGGACTATGGCCTAGCCCTTCTCACCATGAGCAGAGACCCGAGCCCAGCAGTGGGACATGTATTAGATACAGGGCTGCTATTATTATCTGTCTGTCTAACCCACAAATACTTAGTCGTGAATATATAATATTATCTTACATATATTCTAGGTTGATTACGTAACTTCCTTTGGATTTTCCATAGTAATAAATTCTACACCTGTTGACTTAGGGCTCTAGTATATAAACGGTATACTATAACACGACAAAACATCACGCCTATATTACCCAGAAGGGTGTGGCAGAGGTGTACAACACCCACACTTCACCTGTTATGTTTAGATCCCATAGTGGGTGAGCCTATCGCTCTTTGGTATATATAGTTTTTGAGTTAAATTGTAAAAATCATCGAAATTCTTTAGACTAGCTGCCAGGTTTACCCACGTTAAACTTTATTGGTAGTAGACCTCTTGTCACCGTCTCACCTTTAACCCGCCGCCAAATAGTAGTGCTTCCATTACTGTGTTCCGGTTAGGTGGTGAGATCAGGCCCTGAAATTACTGGCACATGAGGCATAACACCGTAGTCCTCAGCTGCAGCGACGCATCTATAATCTGCTTTTGTGGATTGTTGATGTCCATGGGCTGTACTCCACTTACCATCAGGTGGACTACACGTCCGTTCGCTGTGGTCGTAGTATAAAAAAAAACTGCTCGGCTCCTGTGAGTCTTAGCGTAATGTTGTATAGCCTTTACCCTAAATTTATTTTCAATTCGAACCTGTCGTTTCTGAGATAAGCGCGTTTCAACCAAACAAACTTTTTAATAAAAAAATATTAGTTTAAATGCAAATTTGTGGATGTTTTTTACTGTCTTATGCAGAAACTTGGGTGATTTTTATGAAATTAGTACTCATGTCATTTATAGCCTAGATTAATATATAGGTTATTTTTATCGAAGTACCAGGCGGGCAGAGATGCGGAAGTAGTTAACATATAAAATTTATAATAATAGCAGCCCTGTATTTAATACATGTCCCACTGCTGGGCTCGGGCCTGTTCTCATGATGAGAAGGGTTTGGCCATAGTCCACCTCGCTGGCCAAGTGTGGATTGGTAGACTTCACACACCCTCGAGCACTAATTAGGCTCTCTCAGGCATGCAGGTTTCCTCACGATGTTTTCCTTCACTGTTAGCGAGCGTTAATTTACATGATAAATACACACATATCTTCGAAAAGACCTTTAACTTCGCAGTCCAGTGTTTTTTATTGACTTGTAAGTAAGTATAGATTTATATTATAGTATCTTCATAGTGTGATATCGCCTTTATAATGTATATACAAGATTGTGTTAGTATGTCTTGTAGATTATTATCTAGAACGCAACATTTTAAGTTATTCTTTTTACTTTTTAAATAATGCTAATGTATTATGTCTTAATTAGAATTTTAAGCGTGTTAGATTGAAAGATAATTATTTTATTAATGAATTAGTGTAACGGAGGTCTTGATAGAGGAAAAGGTACTGTTAAAGAGATACCATAACATCACGCCTATATCACCCAGATGGGTGTGGCAGAGATGTATTATACCCACATTTCACCTATTATGTGATAGGGGGTGAACCTATCGCCATTTATTAGGCTAAATTACAAACTCTCAGCTGCTCCTGAAAATTTCCTGACGGCAAATCTCAAATATACTTTCTCTTAACACGGTAATCGAACCCGTGACCCCGCTAAGTAAGAATTTGAAAAGTTATGTTAAGCAATACATTTCAAGGTATACACTTCCGATGGGTGACTATTTAAGAATATATTTGTATGATATATCTTCAAACTCCTAGGAACCTTCAAGCTTCACCAACTTTAGCACAAGGTTACAGGCTAAGGTTGCTAGCAACCATCGGTAACCATAGACAACCATAGATTATGAGATAGGTTATTAAACTTGAATAACCTTCACGTATGCATTCATCATTCGTACGGTACGAACTTGTGACTTTCATAAAAAATATAGGTTTTTTTTAATTAAAAATCTCGGGAAAATAAAATTAATTTTGATAATTGAAAAAACACTGTAAAACTTTTTGCGTCCTAAACTTTTTTCGAATACGAAACAAAAGAAAATTATATCATACAATCTATGGTTCCTTTTTCAAAAGGCCGGAATGCACCATTATCTTAAACTTAATTGTAGTGTCAACTCTATGAAAACCAGTAGTTTCGACATTGCTAACACTGATTAAAGTGAGATTAAACTTGATTTCATTTGTGGAACTGAACTTCACAAAGATACAATTCTTATTTCAAATTCGCGATTAGAAAATCAACCATCAATACACGTTCCAACATTCTTTAAAATCGCCTTTTGCGTAACATGAAGACAGAGACCGCTATACGTAAATAAATAAGAGAGAAAGGGATAGATACAGCCAGCGGTGCTTCAAGGCAATCAACGTTTACTTACAATCCGCTTTCCAACTAGCTGGAACATTGACACTGAGTTCAATTTGGCGTTCGAAACATAAAAGAACGGACACAGAGTTTGAACACAGAATGTCTGTGTTTTATTTCGTGTGGTTGCCGTTTTCTTGATTTCCAAGTATTTGAACAAACTCTTTTCTTTTATGAGAGCCTAGTACTCGATGTGAAGAATTATCCTTTTGTTGCGAAAATGTTGTATCCTTTTTTGACCTACTGCGGAAAATAAGGCGTGTATTGCATAATATTTAATAAATTATCTATCAAAGTATTTATTTAAAACACATAATAAAACATTTTGTTCAAATTAATTGTCACAACTAAAAATATATGTAATAATAAATGATTGCTGAATGTAACAAATCAAATCATTTTATTGTTAATAAACTTGTTATATTAATTAATTGATAACATACATTTTGTTAATCAAAACAGCAATTTGTTTTTTTTAGGTAGGTATATTGTTAAAAATCAAAACGTTTATAATATTTTTAAAGCAAAATTATGACTCATAGTATTTTGTTATCATTAAAATTTTTAAATTAAATTTTAAAACTATATTATTTCCGTACTACATTTTTGGCTCTCATAACAAAACATTACGCTTTTGTTCCCAAAAAGAGTACAACAGAGATGTATTACACCCATAGGTATGTTTTGGTCCAATGTACTGACATTGCTCAACCTGAGCATCGAACTAATCCAATCAAAAAAAGTAGATCTATGGCAGTCGTTACGGGTAGTCAGAAGCCAGAAAGTCTGATAACTAGTCTAAAAAAGAGTATCGTATTACCTCGTACTGGGTTGTGGAAGTCTTATGGCAGTCCCTCCACATAAAATACTGATATTCAGCTAAATCTGTTAGACTAGAAGCTGACCGCATGCAATGAGGGCTATCGCATATGAATTCGTCGCTATGGGTTCTTGAGTAGCGTAAGGTCTTCGAAATATCAAATGTCACTACTTGCGGGTTGGCTATGCGGTCACAATTTTTAACCGCGTTCCAAAGACAAACTTTGTACGAGTGACAGACAACGCACTTGTGCAAAGAGATGGACGTATTAATGTCCCTACTTGAAATCGGTATCTACTTCTTCATCATTTTTGATCTAAAATGTTTGTCTTCCAAACACCCTAAATAACTCTGTGTCTCTATAAAAACGTATAAACTCAATGGTTAGGATAAATCAATGTCTGTCAACAAACTTTGACAGACCTTACTCCACAGTGGCGCCATCTGGAGAAACAAAAATTAATGACTAAATAGGTTTTATTATAAGAAATTCTAGCTTAAAACCTAAGTGTCCTTCTAACCTAGGATATTAAATATTGAATATTACTAAGCTAAATCTAACTGGATTTTCCACTTAAAGATTAATAATTTATTTTATTAATTTATTCAAGTATTTACTAGTTGTACGACCTAAATTATTAGGAATATGTAATTAGATACAACAACTAAATATATTGCTGCTTAATATTATATTTCATCAGAATAATATCGAAAGATGAAATATAATTTGGGTAGTTATGCAAAGCTTCCTAAATCATTTTACCATCAGGTTGGTCGTATGCCTGATTGCAACCTTATCCATGTAGAGGAACAGGGTGGCTCCAACCAGGCTCGGTGGTATTGACTGGCGGACAGCTGTCCAACGGTAGCGTCTTGGAAGTTGTATTTATGTACATTCGCTGTGAACACTTCGTTATCGCGATTCAGAGCTCATTGACATTAATGACACATGTCATTTCTGTCTTGTATCATACGTCACTTTTTGACGTTGTGAATGTCATTCGTCATTTATTATGTGCGGGTGTCGCCTCAGTCCTTATTATTTTATTTACTAATATTACTAATAATATAAGTAGGATTCGGCAGTAATTTTGTCTGTCTAGTATGCTTTCACGGCTATCCAGTAAACCGATCAAGAATATAGAATCTGAAGATAGATTGAGTACCCTGGTTTAAGAATAGGTTATTTTTTTAAAAGGACAGCGATAGTTCGAACCTACGGCACACACCTATGTCAATAAATCGTTAAGATTCGTCTTTTCGAAGATATGAATGTAATTATTGTACAAATCATCGCTCGCTAACAGTGAAGGAAACATTGTGAGGAAACCTGCATGCCTGATAGTGGCAAAAAAATACTCGAGGTCGTGTGAAGTCTACCAATCCGCACTTGGGCAGCGTGGTGGACTATCCTTACTAATATTATAAAGGCGAAAGTTTGTAAGTATGGATGTATGGATGGATGTTTGTTACTCTTTCACGCCAAAACTACCGGGTCGATTTCGATGAAATTTTGCACACATGTAGCTTATAGTCTGGATTAACATATAGGCTACTTTTAATTGACATACCACGCGGGCGGAGCCGCGGGCGGAAGCTTGTATCCCATAATGAGAAGAGGCCCGAGTCCAGCAGTGGGACATGTATAAGAAAGAGGGCTGCTATTATTATTATACAATCACGCTAGCGAAAGTATAATTTGCAACGAAAATAGACCTATTCTGATAAAATAGTAACATAAAAGGATATATTTATTTATTTAATATCTCGCAAATATAAAAAAATCTCAAGGAGTTGAAATTGTCGTGACTCGTCGATGTCGTTTGGTTCACACCCTATCACACGGGACCTAACGTTACAGGGCTAAGTGTGGGTAATATACAACGCCTTACATAATATTAAAGTTGAAAAAAAAATTAAGAATCCAGCAGGACTCGAACCTGCACCCCTTTTTTTTTTTTTTTTTTTTTTTTTTTTTTTTTTTTTTTTCTTACGCGAGGAAATGCATTTACGCATACCACCCCACCCCTGGGGAAGGGCAGAGTGGTTATGTGGGACTCGCACGTGCCTAAAGATGGTAAACGGCACGAGAATACCCACTAAAACCCCGCGGTGCTCCCGCACTCGCCTTGATGGGAGGGTCATGGGAAACCGGCGCAGCCTTAACAACCACGACCCTCCCGGCGATGCCCGCCGAAGCAGGCCCCTCATGGCCCCCAAAGAAGGGGCTGGCGCATGCCAGCGACCAGCGCGAGGACCGCGTGCAAAGCCATCAGACATCCCCATATCTGACGGCCTGGTCCTCTCGCGGCGAGACAGATGGTCAGTCCCGCCGCCCACCACGCCACAGTTCTAACGGCTGCGGCCCCGCCGGGACCGCGGAAGGCAGGGAATGCGGGGCATCGAATTAACGACGCGCGCACCGACACTCCTCCCCGCCGCGGCCCCGTAACCACCCGGCCACGGTGTCAGCTTGCGCCAACACCGCAGCCCGGCCTGTTGGGCCACTCCTCCATGGGCCAACCCAACCAGTCAGCCCGAGGAGCAGCCCCGTGTCGAGTTATTGGCCAACGCAAAAAGAAATCCCCCGTAGGAGAAGTTTTTTTGCGAAGTTTCCAGGGTGCACCAAACCCAAAGACTATTGTTCCTCCCTAATCCTCGCGGATTAATAAAGGACCAATAGCCCCGGATCGTCTAGGAGGTTACTCGACATAGCACCCCAACCTGCACCCCCTGGGTATACGCCCCAAGTGCTTTGCCAATTCAGCTATGGATTCGTATGCTGCTGGACTCGAAATTTCTCAACTCTTTGTGCCAGCGTCGTAGGTATATATATATACCTTAGCTAGACGAACCATTACTTGGTTTAAGCGCTACCTATGCGATGAGTGTTATGTCACTTAGTCACATACAGTACGTTTGAATTAAGATCAACACAATACTGTCGAGAGATGACGCATTTCTATCAAATACTTTACTATTATATAAAATAAATGCAGCTAAAATTTGCTTTAAAAGATTACAAACGCCCTACATGTTATTTTAATGACATTTAAGCGCCTGATTCCTTACAACAGAATAAGGATATCGTTACAGTCGGTCTCTCGCGTTATTAAACATCGTCTCGAAGGCGGGCTCGATATTATTTATTAATTTTCTCATACGATCGTACTTACAGACATATTCACACTCGGATGGGATGCATTTACACCGAAGAGAGCAGTGATTAAGTAAATTTTAAATTAAGAACATGTTGGTGGTATTGTAACGAGTAATAATGAGACTAAAATTCATCATATTGATGCTAAAATGTATTGTTTTTTCTTTTTACAATTTTTTTTCTAGCCTACGGGTGGGTCCCACTGCTGGGCAAAAGCCTCTCCCCATGACTTCCAAGTATTTCTGTTATTTGATATCTCTGGTCAATCGTTCTGAAATGCATCCAAGTCGTCCTGCCATCTCCGTTTGGTACCTCCGACCGTCACGTGGTACTCAGTATTGTATTGTATTGTTTTGGTATCATTGCAATAAAAAAGAAGCTTTACATTGAAGTCATTCGAAATGGCAAGATTAATAAAAATATTGCATATTCTTTAGTTTTGCTTGTTTCTATAATCAGGTGGACTGCATGCTTCTTAGTGAACTTCATATTATTTTTTTCAATTTATCAAATATTCCTATTACGCCCGAATAAAAAATTAGAAAAAAAACGCGTGCATTTATTCAATTTTGTAAAAAACATTTTTATTATCCAAAAAAACTATATCTTATGTTAATCTCGAATCCGGTGGTACGATCCTGTACAGAAAACTGCTGATTTCGAAATTTTTGTGCATCTTTACTGCCATATAAATACGGTCGATATTTGTCTAACAGAAATTCAAATTTTGTGCGATCCTATTTACACAATATTAACCTACCATTTTAGCAACTTTTATTAACTTTTTACTTTTAAATAAATTTTACTATTAAATTTCTAAACCAAAATTTTAATTTATTTTTAATACTTATTTTAGAAGTCTCAGGAAGAACATAGCTCGTTCTATATCAACATACTCATACGGACCAAAACGCTGAAAAAATAATTAAAAATCAGTACGGTGTAACACAATCCCTACAGCCATTGGGTGTGGTCGCCATATTTATTAAAATCTCTTCATTGAAGAGAAAAAAAACATCTCTTGCTTGTTTTATTAATAAATTCGTTTAAACAAAACAAAAACAATTGTTGTATGGCTCGATGGTCTAGTGGTTAGCGTGTGTGACTCTAACCGCGACGTCTCGGGTTCGATTTCGAAAGTGTTATTTGTGAAGTTTCCGTCAGAAAATTCACAATCTGCACGGAGTTGGAATTGTGGCCGATGGATGGCGATAGGCTCACCCCCTATCCCATGGGTTCCAAACATACCAGGTGAATTCTACTGGCGGTAGAGCTCTTGTGAATGAGCTCGAGGGCGGCAGCACCACCGTCTCACCTTTAACCTGCCGCCAAATAGTAGGTAGTGCTTCCATTACTGTGTTTCGGTTTGGTGGTGAGATCAGGCCCTGAAATTACTGGCACATGAGGCATAACACCGTAGTCCTCAGCTGCAGCGACGCATCTATAATCTGCTTTTGTGGATTGTTGATGTCCATGGGCTGTACTCCACTTACCATCAGGTGGACTACACGTCGTGGGCGTAGAATAAAAAAAAAAAGGTGTAATGTGGGTATTGTACACCTCTGCCACACCCTTCTGGGTTATATAGCCGTAATCTAAATCAACGTAAGTAATATGTCCCAACTTTTAATTTAAAATACTTATAAAAAACTGTGTCCAAAATGTCATACGTTTTGAATGAGGCGAAAGTTGTGACCTTTATGTGTCTGTAATATTAATAAGAAATTCTTAATGTAGGTTTTAACGTGGTAGAGCTTTTTTGAAGGACAACATTTTTTTTTATACTACTCTAACAGCGAACGAACGTGTAGTCCACTTGATGGTAAGTGAAGTACAGCCCATGGACATCAACAATCCACAAAAGCAGATTATAGATGCGTCGCTGCAGGTGACGACTACGGTGTTATGCCTCATGTGCCAGTAATTTCAGGGCCTGATCTCACCACCAAACCGGAACACAGTAATGGAAGCACTACTATTTGGCGGAATTGCGTTAGGTCGATGGCAATAGGCGCCTTTTCCCATGGGATCTAAAATAACAGGTGAAATGTGGGTTTTGTACACCTCTGCCACACCCTTCTAGGTAATATAGGCGTGATGTTAAGATATGTTTAATGTTCAATTGATTGAGAAAACATGTTTATTTTTCATTTACCCGATAAAAATAACACTGACCACATCTAGAATGTGTTTTTACTGGTGGTAGAGCTCTTGTGAATGAGCTCGAGGGCGGCAGCACCACCGTCTCACCTTTAACCTGCCACCAAATAGTAGTGCTTCTATTACTGTGTTCCGGTTTGGTGGTGAGATCAGGCCCTGAAATTACTGTCCTCAGCTGCAGTGACGCATCTATAATCTGCTTTTGTGGATTGTTGATGTCCAGGTGGACTACACGTTCCTTCGCTGTGGGCGTAGTATAACAAAAAAAAGTATTGCGATGCCACATCCACCCTGTATGACACACAGACATACAGACATACATACACGTTGTATAACCTCCGTTACTTTTCCTTCATATCAGTCGATCGTATATTTTTTGCGACAAGCGCAAATGCGCGGACCGTAGCTACTTTTTGTATAAACACAGCTACTGGTCAAACTATACATAGCCAGTATAAGCTGGACTCTTGTTGTACAGACTTCCCCTGCAGTGCAAGACCAGCTTATATTGGACATGTATGTGTACAGCAAATTTTTATTAATCACTTCATTTTCTATCTATTTTTGTTGTTTAATTAACTGGACTTTGATTACTGCAAAGGAATTGTTACGTAATCACGCTTATTTTATCTAGAAGGGTATGGTAACTGTATATTACCCAAGTTAACTGGTAGATAACTATTTGAAACTTTATCAGGAATTGGTCTATCATTTTTTTTTTATGTTGGATAAAAAAAAAAGCCGCGTGCAGCGTGCCGCGTTTGACCACGATCTCACCTGATGGTAAGTGATGATGCGATCTACGGTGGAGCTGCTACCTATGAGATACCTATTGACTCTTGCTTTGAAGTTGTACTCATGCGGAAATACAGACTCGGGCAAGGCGTTCCACTCTTTGGCAGTTCGCATAAGAAATGTAGAGGCGAAACGCTTAGTGCGTATTAGTGGAATATCTTCCGTGAAGCGGTGCCTGATTGCAGTTTGTTTGGTAGTCCGATGGTGAAACGGGGACGGAGGGATAAGGTTGTGTAGTTCCTCGGCACACCCACTCTACCTATAACTAAAAGATGCCACCGTGATAATAAATCTCTAGAAAACAATTTAACACAATATTTTCCTTTTCGTCAGAGATTTCTAAGAAATATGGCCAAGAATTCTTAACATTTTTGTAATGCAGGAAAATGTGTTTACGTGTGGTAACGTATAACTCTATTTATATCTGGATTGTTTTTATTGATCATGTTGTCTATGGTGACTCAGTTTTTGGCATAGACAACAATTTCATTTTTACATCTTGGAATCAATCAGAGAGCATGTATTTACCTAGAGAGAACTTTGTATCCTACTTAGGATAGGAACAAATGGACGGACGTGACGTCACGAAATGCCGTAACATACAGTTGAGAAATTTAGGGTCCTGGCAAGAGGCCGTAGCTGGTTGGTTAAAACGACTGCCTGGTGCGCAGAAGGTCGCAGGTTAAAATCCTGCCGGTCCCATATCTTTTTCAACTGTTTCGTAATATAGAGAGAACATGTTTAAATTCACATTATTCCCACTGCGCGTTACAGATAAAATGCAGGTCAAAGTTTAGAAATGTATGGGTTTTGACAACTTATACCCGGCCCGGGGAAAATTGTCTATGAAATTTGACAGTCCAATTTTTGCAAAGGAATAACCGTCAATTTTCTTCATGCTACATAGTGACATATATTATCTCTGGGGTGACCTATTCTTCCCAGAACTGTGACCTGTGATAGTTGGCTCACTCTCTATGACATGGGACCAGGAACAGGTGAAGTGTGGGTGCGTTGTACCCCTCTACCACACCCTTCAGGGTAATATTGGTAGAGCTCTTGTGAATGAGCTCGAGGGCGGCAGCACCACCGTCTCACCTTTAACCTGCCGCCAAATAGTAGTGCTTCTATTACTGTGTTCCGGTTTGGTGGTGAGATCAGGTCCTGAAATTAATAACATAACACCGTAGTCCTCAGCTGCAGCGACGCATCTATAATCTGATTTTGTGGATTGTTGATGTCCATGGGCTGTACTCCATTTACCATCAGGGGGACTACACGTTCGTTCGCTGTGGGCGTAGTATAAAAAAAATATTTATAGGCGTGATTTTTTGTTATGTTTGGGGCCCCATTCTTCCAAAAATATTTAAAAACAAAACACCTCAAAAACTCCAGTCACAATATATCTCTCATTACCGATTTACTTCGGCATTGCGTCAAAGAGAAAGTCGTACTTTTTTATAAAGTAGGGTAAATAAACTGCACCATTGACTTTTTAACCGGCATTGATAAAATTGGCAAATAAGTTAAAGTCAAAGGTTCGATTCAAGGTTTTGAATTGGAATTTTTGTGTACAATTGCGTACAAGTGCCTTTTTATACTAAGAAACAGCAGAAAAATCCTACTTTTAATACTAATATCCTACTTAAGGTAGGAACGTGACGTCACGAAATGTTGTAACATACAGTTGAAATATTTAGTGCCTTAGCAAGAGGCCGTAGCTTGTTGGTTAAAACGGCTGCCCGGTGTGCTACCTTATGCAGATTCAAATCCTGCCGGTCCCATGATTGTTTCAATTGTTTTTTAGTATAGTTTGCTAAGAATAGCTAAATGCTATAAAAATAATCAATAGGAAGTGGCTTGTTGTTTTGTTTTTTGATGTTTACGGCGTTTTTCGTGGGATGTTTTCTACATACTCATATAATAAATAAATAAACAATAGCAGCCCTGTATCTTATACATGTCCCACTGCTGGGCTCGGGCCGTTTCTCATGATGAGAAGGGTTCCTTAGTCCACCACGCTGGCCAAGTGCGGATTGGTAGACTTCATACACCATCGAGCACTTTTTAGGCACTCTCAGGCATGCAGGTTTCCTCTCGATGTTTTTTCACCGTAAGCAGCGATAATTTATATGACAAATACACACATATCTTCGTAAAGATGAATCTTAACGATTTATTGACAGAGGTGTGGGCCGTGGGTTCGATCCCGAGACCTTTGTTTTAGCAGTCCTACGGTCTCCCACTCGGCTATCGCTGCTTCTTACATACTCATGACTGTATCCTATTTCTCGGCAATTTAATAACTCCAAGGAGAAAGCTTGCCAGTTATTAGGTATGATAAAGCAGGCAACCGTTTTTTAGTCCAATTACGATTTGATGGTACAGTGTCTGATATTAATGACTATAATATCACAATTTTGGGCTAGAATTATGGTGACTACAGATAAATACTTGTACTAGTAAACATTATATTACGGCCTTCTTTCCTCAATTGCTGTAACATACAAGGAAAGGGCAAAATCGCTTTTTAATCTGAACACAATAGCGTACCTATTTTGACTCTTCTATAATTACTTTTCTGAAGCTTGGATCCAAAGCCTGGTAAAATCCATAATTGCCTCTTAGGAACTTATCTGACGGACAAAATGATGATGTAACTGGTGAAACAGAAACCAAGTCTCCAAAGTCTATAAAAAACCCATGATACAGCTCGCCTGCTGTCCGCGGCTGTACAGGTTGTATCGAGGCCACGGCGCCCGCCCTCTTCATTCATGCTACTCGCCTAGTACTTTTGTGTGAGTGCTACGTGCCTGGTGTAGTGTGAGTGAGCCTGGGTGCCTGTGTGTGAGGTTTGTCTGTCTGTGTGTCATGCAAAGTGATGAGGATAAAAGAATTTGCAAACACATACCCTGAGCTAAGACTTCTGTTTCAGCTACGATAAGGTGCCTTAAACGATACTAAAGATATACTGGAGTCTTAGACAATAAACCCAAAAGGAATGTAGAAGAGCGCTGGTCTTGTCAAATCAAAAATTAACCCCCTTCCGCCATTGTGCTTAAGAGATCTGATCAAATGTACTTATTATTCAACAATAATAATATTATAAAAGTACACATAATATGTTGTTAAGTCATTATTGTTTAAGTAGGGTGACAAACGTAATTACTGTCAATAATTTAATGAATCGTGACATTAGACCTTTGCCACTAATTATTATATAACACTTATAATTGAATAAACTTGCATAAACAAGGCAGAAAATCTATTCTTGAGATTCATTATCATCATTTAGCCTCTCGTAGTCCACTGCTGGACAAAGGCCTCTCCCAATTTGCGCCACAACATCCGGTCCTGCGCCTTTCGCATCCAGTCCCCTCCAGCGACCTTCTTCAGGTTGTCAGTCCACCTGGCAGGGGGCGTCCTACCTTACGGATGCCGAGTCGCAATCTCCATTCCAGGACTAGTTTGCTCCAACGGCTGTCGATCCTTATGCAGACGTGACCAGCCCTTTGCCACTTCTGCGAGCTTATTTTGCGAGCTATGTCGGTTACTTAAGTTCTTTGTCGGATGACCTCATTAAATTTGTGGACTAGTGCAACCGTTAATGTCCATGTCTCGGCACCGTAGGTCATAACAAGTAGGACGCACTGGTAGTAGACTTTCATCTTCAGGCATTGCGGTTATCTTAAGATTTAACCACGGTTAATAGATTGCGATAACGTCACTACATCTAAGAACTGAGATATCATGCTTCATGTGGCAGCATCTCAACACTAAACCAGTACACAATAGTGCTAACTTTACTCTATTTCGCGACAGAATAAAGGTTATCGCTTGAGTTCGTTCAAAAATACTCTATCACCAATAACTTAACTGCAATATTCTAACCAGTTTACGTTGAGCCCCTCTGCTCCTCGATGTTTGGAGAAAAAAGACGTAAAAGGGGCGATTTCAATGTAAATGATGTGTCTCCTTATGTTGGACGATTTTGTAATTAAAATGGTGTCCATTGATTAACGATTTATTCATTGAACAGCATGTACGACAAGATGTTTGTATGTATAATTCTCTTAACTATAATGAATGTGTAATAATTAAAAAAAAAAACTCTCAACTTTCACACAACGCTATCTAGTCCCAAACTATGCAAAGCTTGTACTATAGGTACTAGAATAACTGATACTAATACATTTACTCTTTTGTAAATACATACTTATTATACATAGAAACACTCAAAAAGACAAACCCCCATGTTCATGCACACAAAGATTTTTCTTAAGATGGAATCGAACCCGTGACCAGATTGTTTGTTTTTTGATAAATTTGATTAATACAAAATAGTATTGAGATGGTTCTAAGTCTGGAAGAAAAGTCTAAAAATGGTGGAAGCCACTTTTTATTGACACACAACGAAGCTGAGATGGAAACAAGAATTCAATAAAAACGTTATTACCAGCCTTCAGTGACAACCCGTACAATGATTGACGACTCGACACTTTACTTACATTATCGAAGAAAATCAATCAGATCAATTTTTTCACAAGCAACGGTCAAAAGATCACCTAATGACACAATACATTATGCCGTATCACAACGGACATTTTTCAATGCACGTGTTCAACCAAGCTTCCTTATAAACAATATTTTTTTCATTTTCCTATAAAACTCGTTAATAAAAACATGTTCTATTGTTTTCTAATGTATTCGCTTAGATGAAGAAAGACTTTTTGTCGCCTTAGTCACTGTGTTAGTGAAGAAAAAGGACGTAACTGACGTTAAGAATGTTGACGAATACAGTCGTAATTAGCAAGAAATATGCTTAAAGAATTCAGGTCGACGTTTCTTGCATTTTCGATTTACATAGTGAAACCATTTAACCTTTGTAATGTTAGTACTTGTGATGGATAGAAGGTCAGGTGGTCAGACAACTGTCTATCACAGTCATAGTAAATAACAACATTTATAGTTATTTTTTCATTGAATTCATTGAGATTGTGGGTCTAAAAGCGGAAGTACACTATGGATAAACTTTACTACGTGGATTTTTATTATAGATAAAATGTCAACAAATTATCGGGTGGTTAATTATATTAAACTTTATCAGGAACTGGTCAAATCGGGGCTAAGTCATCCATGCTAATCGTGTAATATATTAGTCAGTCTTATTATTACGCTAATAATAATTATAGCAGCCCAGTATCTAATACATGTCCCACTGCTGAGCTCGGGCATCTTCGAACCTCGATGAGAGCGCCATAACAGTGGCTACTTATTGGGACAATAAAATTTGACTCAGCCATCGACGCGACGAAGAAGAAGACCTATTAGGATTCATAACTATTGCTAAGTCATCAGCAAACAAATCCCAAAATCACATACGTCTGTCTACGTTCAACTTCCTTATCAAGATTTTAAATTAATCGATTTTTGTTATGAGATAATAAACATAACATAACATCACGCCTATATTAACTAGAAGGGTTTGGTAAAGATGTAAAATACCCATACTTCACCTGTAATAATAATAATAATAAATCATTTATTTTCAGGCTGCATAGGCCCATAGATAAATACCTTAACCTAAAAATACATATTTATAAATTCACTTCCTTTGCACTAAGTCTTGGTGCGTTCCTGGGGTATAGTTCCGCGGAAGCGACGGAAAACAACACCCTGCGGCCAGAAACTTTCATCAAGCACCTGTTCCAGCATACAGGTCGGCACTCTCACCACGAACGCCTTGAAGTTGACGTTGTGGCGCGACTCCAACAGCTGCACTCTTAGCACATGATTCAGCTTCTGGCTGACATATCTCGCGATATCCTCTGCCTCGGTGGTGTAGTGCAGGCGCGAGATAAACACCGGGGAATGTTTAATTTCCTGTGATAGGGGTGAATCTATCACCATTTTGTGGACTTATTGAGAATTTTGTCCAAATAATAGTTGAAACCAACCAACAAGGCAGTATGAACTTCCTATTACCAAGGTTGAAATAAATCGATTTTTGGTATGAGGTAATGTTTTCACTTTTTGCGCGTTATTACACGGTACAAGGTAACTTTTTGTACACTCAGGTACCGTTCAACTTATACATAGCCAGTATAAGCTGGTACATAAATATAAATATATATATCACAACTCACACACAACGCCATCTAGTCCCAAACTAAGCAGAGCTTGTACTATGGGTACTAGAATAACTGATACTACTACATATATACTTTTCTTTTTGTAAATACATACTTATTATACATAGAAACAGCCAGACTAAGACAAACCCCCATGTTCATGCACACAAAGATTTGTCTTAAGCGGGAATCGAACTTGCGACCTCAGCGTCGAAGGCAGGTACACTACGCACTCCGCCATCCGGATTAAAATAACCTAGGAGTCTAGAACGCCTAGGTAACCTAGGAATTGTTAAAGATCCTAGGATTTCATCTTGATAGTACCAGGGCACTAGAAGTTTATAAGAGGTTAAGTTAAACTTTGTATAGTTCCGTGGGAGTGAATTGAAATTGTCTCGAAAAGGTCTAGATTCATTGCCTGTATCATTCATTTTGAGTTTTGAGTGCATGTTTGTTAATTGGTTAAAGCGGTCGTCAATATCATTAAAAGATTAAAAGATTAAAAGATTATTTATTTTGTTCCAACATGTGTAGGTTTTTGGTGTTACATTGTGGTTTATGTCTCAACATGCTCTGTCCTTTGTGAAGGACATACAAAATTATAAATTCATAACAAAAAAAATATATTTTATCATGCCTTATTATTATTATTAATACTCATTAGGATCCAAAATAATAATAATTATATAATAAATTCAATGCAATATAAAAAATAAAAATAATTAAATTTGTATTTATTATGTCAAAATGGTAATGTCAAGAAGATAATGTCAAGAAGTTAAATATAATGTCAGTTAAATTAAATCCCATTATAGTAATACAAATTCAATACATTCAAATTATAAGTAATAGCATTTCGAAATAAGCATGCGTTTTAACTTACGTTTAAACAAATTGACATTCAGGTTCTGACGACCGGATGGCGGAGTGGGTAGTGCACCTGCCTGGGACGCCGAGGTCGTGGGTTCGATTCCCACTTAAGACAAATATTTGTGTGCATGAACATGGGGGTTTGTCTTAGTCTGCGTGTAATAAGTATGTATTTACAAAAGAAAAGTATGTATGTATTAGTATCAGTTATTCTAGTACCCATATTACACGCTCCGCTTAGTTTGGGACTAGATGGCGTTGTGTGTAGGTTGTGAGATATTTATTTATTTTATTCATTGTGGTAGAGCTCTTGTGAATGAGCTCGAGGGCGGCAGCACCACCGTCTCACCTTTAACCTGCCGCCAAATAGTAGTGCTTCCATTACTGTGTTACGGTTTGGTGGTGAGATCAGGCCTTGAAATTACTGGCACATGAGGCATAACACCGTAGTCCTCAGCTGCAGCGACGCATCTATAATCTGCTATGTGGATTGTTGATGTCCATGGGCTGTACTTCACTTACCATCAGGTGGACTACACGTTCGTTCGCTGTGGGCGTAATATAAAAAAAAAAAAAAAAGAAACTTCCAGTGCAATGCAAGACCAGCTTACACTGGACATGTATAGCTTGATATCCAGTCTTGTGTATAGCAATTTAGTATTAATGAGAATGTATTGCCTCGTTAGTCCAGTGGTTATCGTATACAAATTCTTATGGTCTCAGGCTCGAACCCGGGTTAATCAAAAGTGTAATTTGCGATTTTGCCGCTAGAAAATTCTTATAAGCAATTGAGAGTTGCGATTGTGATCGGTGGTTGACGATCCTATTACAAACACATAACAGGTGAAGTGTAGGTGTTATAGGCATGATGTTATGTTATGTTTTTAGGAGAAATCATAATGGTACTTTTTTTACATTAGATAGAACGCCAGAAGGAATTACACTATCCAATGGTCCCAATGACAAGGCCAAATACACACATTCACTCACACAAGCACACCCAGTCTCAGAACAAATCTTTGCGAATAACACAAAGATTTGTCCCATGTGAGGATCGAACCCACAACACCAGCGTAGTTGAAAGCGGCGAGGCGACCGCTTTAACCGCTACGCCAACCGTGCACGTGTATTGTATCAGCTATCATTTAATATTACAATCGCTTACTAGTGATTCAGGATTGTTCCTAGGGTCTTAGAATCATATACTGAATCATTGCTAAGCGACTTCATCGCAATGTAATTTACGCTCTGTATATCCGTTGAATCAAAATCGATCTCGCGTACTAAACAAAAAAGCATGCGGCTTTCACAGAACGACAGGGCCCTCACACAGAGCTGATTAAATAGCAATAATGACATTACGCGTGGCTATAAAAAGGCCATTACTAGTCAAGCTGGTGCGTGTAGCCTTATGGGGTGTATCGTCCATCTTAGTGTAGTTGAAGTAGGTACATCGTTTTTGTGAAACGATAGTCAACTGTTAAGGAGAGCTCTTGACATCGAGTAAAATACAGAACAGTTCCTCACTAAGTGTTAAGATTTGTTAGAATTAGATATTGTTGCGTTTGACTGCTCGACTGACCGTCGGTCTGTACGTCAGTTGCGTGTGAAAATTCACATGCGTACGGTCAGTCAAGTTGAAGATCTATAGTAGAGTATTGTGGAGAGCATGCATTTGCACATGACGACCGGATGGCGGAGTGGGTAGTGTACCTGCATGCGACGCCGAGGTCGTGGGTTCGTTTCCCACTTAAGACAAATCTTTGTGTGCATGACATGGGGGTTTGTTTTAGTCTGGGTGTTTCTATGTATAATAAGTATGTATAGTATAGTATCAGTTATTCTAGTACCCATAGTACAAGCTCTGCTTAGTTTGGGGCTTGATGGCGTTGTGTGTGAGTTGTGAAATATTTATTTATTTATTTAACTAGAGAGAACTATAAGTATTAAATTATATAATTCCCACTGCGTGAACAAAGATATACCAGATATTTTTTTTGTCAAAGTTTAGAAATGTATTAGTTTTGACATTTTTTACCCGGCCCGGGGAAAAAATTCTATAAAATTTTACAGTGCAATTGTTGCAAAAGTATAACCGTTTGACAACTAGTCTAACAAAGAGAATCGTATCGCTGAATCCGTTGACCTACAGCCGAAAAGGCTCGAAAAAATTGATTGATTGATCTCACCTTTATTACAAAATTCTCAAACTGAACTCGGTACCTTTGTCTATTCTCACTCCACTCGACTCGAACGTTAACTAGCTATCCTACGTCTTGGCCACGCATCCGGTACTCAATGAAGACCAATATAACCACCACAGTAACCTGACCCCTGACCTACATCCACCTTCCTCTCATATCGCCCACAGTTCCACGTAGCGGGGAGGGTTGGTAGACCCGGCGATACTGGTCGAGTTTAACAGTACAAATGTCACTTTAGCATATTAGTGGGTAATAGGAACTTCCTACTTACGGTCGAGTCAGTGATTTGTGGGTTCAGTACGTTGATTTTGGGAGTTTTTATGATGGAGAGCAAACTATAGTCGCTATTTGGCGAACTGTTGCTTCACGATGGCAAAATTTTTCCGTCTCAATTCTTTAACGGTGAAGGAAAACATCGTCAGAACCTGCATGCCTGAGGGTGTCTAAGAATAATAATAATAATAATAAAAACTCTTATTGCCCACCAAATACAAAACAATAGAAACATAATTAGAGATATAATACACAAAATGGTATGGTAATACAAGTGGCGGCCTTATCGCCTTGTGGCAATTTCTTCCAGGCAACCATTGGATGGAAAGAAATTTAAAAAGTGTGAATTTAGGGGAGCGCGCGGTGAATAAAGATTGGAAAACTAAAAATTATACCGTTTTATATCTTTAATAATAATATAATCAAATGACACATAATTAATAAAATATAGTAATACTGTACTAATAAGACCGTAAGGTAACTGTAAGAAGTACTCGAAGTTGTGTGAAGTCTACCAATCCGCACTTGGTCAGCGTGATGGACTATGGCCTATGGCCTAACCCTTCTAATCGTGAGAAGAGGCCCGAGTTGAGTGGGACATGTATTAGATACAGGGCTGGTATTATTAATTATTTTGTAAGCTTTTAGCATGTCAAAAATAACACGTTCAAAACTGTCATAAGGGGTATAAAAATGGCCAAAATAAAGCGAAGTTCGTAGTAAGTGATAATTAATTTGCCAAAAAATATTTAGATTGCTTTGATGTGAAAAATACTGAATATGTTATAATTTTAAGTGCGTACCTACTACTATATATGATGTATGTAAAGAACGGACTTGTAGTCCACCCATTTTTTTTTAATTATGTTTCTAAACCATTATATACTTCATAAAGATAATAATCTAGTCTAGATATAAAATTGGAGACTAATGAGTAATTTAATTTTGACCTAAGCTAATTAATTAATTTATGTAGTCCACCTGATGGTATGCAATATATAACCTATGAACATTCACTATTTAATTTTTTTTTCTAGCCTGCTGGTGTGTCCCACTGCTGGGCAAAGGCCTCTCTCCATGATTTCCAAGCCTTCTTTCTGTTATTTGCTATCTCTGGCCAATCGTTCTGAAATGCATCCAAGACGTCCCGCCATCTCCGTTTGGGCCTTCCTCGTCGCCGTTAAACGTCACGTGGTACCCAGTTGGTCGCTTTTTGGGTCATAAAATATAACATGACCAAATTTAAAAGTGACACAAGTCATACTTGAAAAAAGAACACAGCTGTCACTTTCATTTTAGCGAGTTATATGTTTATTTAATACCTGTTAAATTAGGGCTGGGTTTTGCCACCAAACTGGAACAAGCACTTCTATTTGGCGGCAGGTTATAGGTGAGCCGGTTGTGCTTCCACCCTTGAGCTCGTTCACAATAACTCTTTTACTATTGTGATTATACCGACTTAATGCAATCTAATACAAAAAAAACAATAGAAGAAAAATAAAACGAGAATAAAACTCTATGTCCAATTTCTTTTTAAACTTGACGCAAGTTAAAAGACTTAAGTCCTTTACTTTTAATTCTTTTTTTTCGTGCGGAAACTATGATAAGGTCAAAAGAACTGACATTTAATGTAACTGACAAAGTAATTTCTTCATTTATTAGTGGCGCTAGTTGTCATACAAAAGACGCAGAATTGCATAGGGTTTTGGGTAGTTGCTTATTTTTGTCGCTAAAAGATGTAAGTTGGTTCCGACCATATTTGACATTTAATTTTATAGACCTCAATAAAAATAATGTGCACTGTAATACTTTCGTATTTGATATGATTTTTACACTTAATGCGTTTTAGACACGCCATTTCTAAAGGGGTAAACAGAAATATAAATAATGTCTTTATTACTACAGCAAAAGTCTGCGTCGCTGGTCTTGCGGTTACCGTATACATCTCTCAATTTTAGGTTCGACTCCCGGGTTGGGTATAAGTGTAATTAGGGATTTTTCATCAGAAAATTATCAATAACTTCACGGAGTCGGCATTGAGCCTAGTAGGTGACAATACACTTAAAACATAACAGTTGATATAGGATATAGAATATAGGTATGATGGTATGAGGAAGTTCAATAATAGAGCTCTAAAATAAACATAATTTCTAATTCACTACCAAATAGTAGTAATTTTACTCCTGTATTCCGATTTAATGGTAGTTTAAACTTGCAATTACTGAATGCATAAAATTGTAGTTGTAATCGCAAACTTAAATATTATATTTGCAACGTTTTTATACGCTTTTATCTGTTATTTGACTATAACGTTATTATTTTGAGTATCATTCGAAAATAGGAAGCTGTTTTTTTAATCAGAAATGTTTGTTTGTTTGAACCCGTTAATCTCAAGAATTGCAGCTTTGAATTATAAACAAATTATAGTTTTGGATAGTC
The DNA here is from genome assembly GCA_905147285.1 of Hypena proboscidalis. Lineage (NCBI taxonomy): Eukaryota > Metazoa > Arthropoda > Insecta > Lepidoptera > Erebidae > Hypena > Hypena proboscidalis. Next base: position 2,262,609 of record LR990153.1, read on the forward strand.
CGTCTACCAAAAAAGGCTATACTGTAGCTATAATATACAAATACGCTTTAACTAACAAGAGCGGAGCAGTAACCTTTGACGCGGGTAAAATCGTGGAAAGTTGTAGTAAAGTTATATTGATTCAAAACATTCCCACATTAATCTACAAACGCAGATGATATTAAAAAATAATTTTAAAACAAGAACTTATAAAAGGCCGAAAATAAAATTACATTAAAACCTTAATTGTGGACATCAAAGGGAGTCATATTTTTTTAAATGTCTTAATCAATTTTCGAACGCAATAAAAGTTACAATTAGTAGTGTTGTGCAATACTCGACTTGAGTTAGTCGATCCAATTAGTGAGATCGATTTGTTTTGGTGTTGCCATAAATCAAAATATATACTAGGCACCCGCTGTCATAGATGTATAATGTTTAGATGTGGTATGTGTGGGATGGTTTCAAGGCTATTCTATGTATACTATAAAAAACTACGTAGTTATGGAATAGAGTAGAAGGAAAATAAATTATCGTGAGAATATTTTACATCCTTGCAAATGAATAGGTTAAAGTACTTGAGACTTTATATTTCAAATGATAATTAAGATACTGCCCCGTTGGTCTAGTGGTTTGATTCCCTGGTCGAGCAAAAGAGTTATTTTAATTTTTACGTCAGGAAATTCTCAATAATAGTAATAAGTTGGAATTGTGACCGGTTGGTTGCGATAGGCTCACCCCCTATCACATCAGACTTAAAATATAACGAGTGTTGTTACGTTATGTCAAAACAAAAAATAACTAACATTACTCACAATTCTTATATAAACCTCTCGATTACGAAGGACAACGAAATTCGTTCAAAGAATCGAATACGGAAGCGATTCGGGAAGTGACTCGATTAAAAAAAAAAGTGTAAAAGGTGATGGTCGCTACCTTGGCAGGGCCGTTTTTTTAATTATCTCTTAGATGGAGTAATATACTCCGTAATACCAATTTTATGCGCAATTTGATAACGTCGGCGCCTTTGTAAAGGAATGCCAATGTCGATGAATTTTTGTAAATATTAATAGTGAATGTAAAACTAAAAGGCAAATGAGTACCCAATCATAATAAAAATTATAATGCTGCACCTGTGGATAAACATTTGGCAAAGAATACATATCTTCAGACGCGGTAGAGCTCTTGTGGACCAGTCTTATCTATATACAGCTTTTATCCGCGACACTGCTTGTGTATAATACTAATAATAGTAATAATACTTACTAATATATCCTACAAGTGAAAGAGTGACAAATATCCAGAAATCCTCGTAAATTTTCGGACATAGGATTTTCAACTCAACTTTGTCTATGATAAATATTTTATATGCATTTATCATGAATACAAACTTCATTGTCATCTTCCTTGGTTATAAATACCGATATAATTTATTCCTTTCTTTTCCGATCAATGAATTGTTATCTAACATCATATCCAAAACCCATCTATTCCTAGTTCATTGTAAACAAAAGTACGCGCCAACAAATGAACAAGTTCACAACTAATTAACTCCTAATGACGAACGCACAAAAAAGACATCAACCGATCTATCAATCATTCGTCTATTCGAAAAAATTGAACGAAGAACCGTTGAGAACGATCAAATAAGGGTCCTGTCTGTTTTATAGTCATTGGTTGTTCTTATTTTGAAAATATTCCCGCGAAACTGTCGTCGCTTGAAACCGAAACCTCTTTTAGTATTTAAATCAAATTTTGAATAAAACAAGGGAATTCTAGCTTAAATAAATATTTAGTGACGTTATAAAACTAATGTGGGTCAAAAATTTTAATAAACTTACGGTAGCCTGACTAGTTATTTCTTATGCTAAATAATTTAAAAGAGAATGGTAAGAATGACTAAGGAGTTTACTAACAAGGTTTTCATCGTCCGAACCCTAACCAAACGAACTGAGGCGAAACCATTCATAATTCCAAATTTGAATATCGTGGGGTCAGCCTTTTGTTTTTTTTCTTTTTCTTCTAAGCGAAAGTACTGTTTCGCGGTCTTGATAGTGTTGCCTGCTATTAATTGGTGAAACTAATGGTAGATTTGTTTAATTATCTTGATGTGTTAATATTTAAATTATATTTATCTTACTAATAGCGAAGTATTTGTACAAACAGTCGTAGTTCAACTATTACTGTAATTCATCAAGTTTTCTTCATTTATGAATAAATATAGTTTTATGCTCTTCACCTTGTAAGAGGATACTTACCATAGACTAGTTGTAAATTAATTCAAATTCCTTACATCTTAAGCTAGAAAAAACCACAGACAAATAGGCTATTCTAAATAGGTATCAGATGAATATCATTGGGTAAGAAAAAGTTGTTTACTTCGTGTACGCAGATTTTTATAATTTATTTTCCTCATTGCAACCAGTTGCAGCAATTTTTCTGTATATCAATGGTATAACTCTCAATTTACCAGCTGCTGCAGCCAGAAAATGTATTATTTATTTTTTTACAGTACAATAACAGTACCTAAATCAAAAGACGTCTTTATGACGAATTTGTTTGACTGGCAACTGTACAATTCCAAATTTGAATGCTGTTGTTCGATTTTTAACTTTATTTTAAACAAAATAAGAATGTTCCTATTTTTCGCGCTGCAAGAGTAACTTTGTTACATGTCAGTTGTTTTTTAACCGGAAACGTCAAGAGTAGTCAAGTCTTGAGTTTTTGGTTTGCGTGTTCCATAGTTTTGACTTAACTGTAGTATTTTTTTTTTGTAATCAAAGACCGTGTACCTATGTATTCGTCATAGTTACGTGTTAGTTTTTTAATGTTTAAAACTATTAATCTTAGTATCTTATGCATACTGAGTACTATACTCTTTTTTGCGTGGAAAAAGTATAATTCTTGTTAATGGCGTATCAATATTGAACATTAAAAGTGAATGTTTATGTCAAAAGTTGGGTAATTAATGTCAAGGTGAGGTCAAAAAGACCGCATTCCGTTAATAAAACAAAGCTAGAAAAAGTAATTAAAACATTATCGCGGCCATCAGTTATCATTTTTTAAACTGTCAATAAAAAAAACATTTTATGTGCAAAAGCGAGCTAACAGTACGTCCGATAATCTCACGATAGTGAAGTTATAACGTTGTGCACCGAGCGTGGTTACCGAACGGTGACGTCACGCTCGCGTGAGTTACCAAGGGAAGTCACCAGAATAACCTGACCTCTCTATTCCCCTCACTAAACATGAAAATAGAACAACCATCCAACTTACAGATCACATTAACCTGGTCAGTTCGAAATTTGAATGTATTTTAAATTGCTTTTTTATTGGGCTAGAATTTATGGCGGCTAGCGTTTGTTTCGGCGCCAAAATTTATATTTTATCTGTGACGTCTGCTTATTTTTTCTTTTTTTTACAGGTACGTTATGCCTCTTTGGAATTTGGATACGAGAGAAATGAGCCAGGTATTTTTTTGCATGTAAATATTGGACGCTGTTAAGTTTTTATTGGTTTTAATAGGAATTCGATACAATAATTAGTGTTTACACATGACGTGACCATAAAAGTAGCTTAACGAAGATAGTAATTACAATTCCACGCAAGAAACATCTTACTTTTGAAATAAAAATGGAAATAATTTGAAGTTTTACTTCTTCATAGATAATTCGGTTTGATAACTTCTTGTGAACACCATTTTTATTGTCATTCATTTCACGCCGAATATTTCACATTCATAAACTAGATAATTGGTCTACAACTTTATTACTGTCTTTAATCATTCACATGCAAGACAAAATTATGCATTAATTTTAACAAACATGCGATAATTTTCAATTTAATTTACGTTTCATTTTATACGGATGTTCAATTCTGATTTCAAATTAAGAATTGACAACACCAAATTCTTTTTTTTTATATCTCTTGCTTGCTTGTTTTCAAACCTTTTCCAACCTCCTTAGAATATGGCAACATTCGACTACATACAATAAAAACTGCTTGCTGTATTAAAAAATAATAAAACAATTTTGAGGCCAGCACGGATGCGTCTAAGGCCGATGCGAAGATACCGTCATTATGGTGCGTGTCACCCGTGACGGCGCCATCTTGGATGGGAAAATAAGAAACCGTTTGTAATGGCTTTTTACTTAAACACAAAAGTGGGCTTGCTTTGCAAAGGAAATACAGAATTTTATTTTTCTTTGACAAGATAAATGTGAAAACCGTGGCTGGTTGACTTTTGTTAGGAGACTTAATAAACGTAGTAGCTTATATGACATAATATTTTTTTTGCATTAGAAGTTAACATCAGGGTATTGATAAATAGACGTACTTAAAGTTACATTTCTTGCTAGAAATCACATTCTTTTATGAACTACTTACACACACCTTAAATTCTAGAAATAAAAATTATATTTACAGGATAACGGTTAATTTTATTTAACAAATGACAGATGAATAATCTAATAAACTTTCTTGCAGTTGGTTTAAAACATTTCGATCTCAGATATTTAAGATTTAATAGCTGATTAACATGTCAAGTTTATTCTATTTATCTTTGTAGACTAAATACATACATAAAATCGATGATGTATTTTCTGTGTAAAAATATTTCCATTCCAAATATGGCGTTTTACAACGGTCACGAACTACAACAATACTTTATAAAAATGTTCAAATACCTCACTTCAGTAAAAAACTAAATATGCCCGTTAATTCAACTCAAAGTACAAAGCCACATTTCTTACTAGACCATGACAGGACAAAAACATGAAATCCACAGAATATGTAGATTTTACAAAAGTATAGCACGTTGCAATTTTTATGACTGGCAACTTATAAGGTACGGTCCGATAAAGGAAACGTATAAACTTTTTGCTTTCAAATTAAGCTTTTGTTCTTTTTTGTTTTTTTTTTTGCAAAGACAAGTGTTGTATTCTGCCTTCTCGAGTTAAGTCGCTTCACACCTTGCGGACTAATAACATTCACAATTAATATGTTTGGGCTTTGGAATGTGTTAGATATGTCAACACCGTTTAGTGCCTCCTTTTTCTTGCTTTAATTAAAAACTTATTTACATTTAAAGATATTTATGGCGGTTTGAATTTAGAACCAAAGGCAGTTATTATGTTTATTTAATTCATAATTTTATTATCAGATTAAAGATACAGTACTACCAGCAAAAACAAAAATTAATGCATTAATTTGTAAACCAATAAAACTACAACCTTTTTAATAAAACAAAACGTGAAACAATAATTGCAAGTGCTATCTTACAACTTATATTATACATAAACATATCAGCTCCTCGAATGTCAAATTTTTTAAACAAAGCTATGCGCCAACTGCCTTGCGCACGAACCTCGTGGCATAATGTATAAAGGTACTTTTTTTTCGTTCCATAGACACATAATTATGCAGATGACGCTATGACAATAGGCCATTAATTGTCACTTGTCTTTTACGAAAATAAAATAAAGTCCGAAACGTGTGACTAGCACGTTTTTATGATTTTGATGGAAATGTATGCGATTTTTTAATGTAAAGGAACCGCATTATGTGTATCAATAATAAAATGTTTTATTTTAAGCCTACTAAACTTTGAATTTATCTACGGCTAGCCGCACACACGCAATAATATTGACAATATTATCCGTATTGATAAGTCAAAACTTCGTAAAAACCAGTAAATACGCGAAATAGCGTTAATATTATTGCGTCTGAGAGGCAAGTCTAAGTTTGAATTAAGATTGTCCCTAGTAAATTATATTTGTCCCTATTTTTTTTTTAACCGAATAAAGTAGATTTTATGACAATATTTTACTAGTTGCTAACTAAATTATAGCATTTTAAATTACCATACAACATAAATTAAAAATATTTTTAAAACGCTGACATTTAAACGCTGCCGCCAAATAGTAGTGCTTCCATTACTGTGTTCCGGTTTGGTGGTGAGATCAGGCCCTGAAATTACTGGCACATGAGGCATACCACCGTAGTCCTCAGCTGCAGCGACGCATCTATAATCTGCTTTTGTGGATTGTTGAAGTCCATGGGCTGTACTCCACTTACCATCAGGTGGACTACACGTTCGTTCGCTGTGGGCGTAGTATAAAAAAAAAAAAAATAATAATAATTTTGCGCGAAATTTTTTCAGTCAAAAACGTGTTGCGAAATAAACTAGTTTAATAGTTTATCGGATCAATGTCGGCATTTTTTAAAAACAAAACATTACAAATATTAAAAAGAAATTAATCTTGTCAAAACAATTTGCGTTTTTATAATTGCATGCTTTGTAAATGAATTACTTTCATCATGCACCAATTAGCACTTTAATACCTACTCATTTATATTTACTTAATTTTAATTTAAACCAGTTTACTTTTGACTTACAGAACAAAATTAAGTATTGTAGAAGGATAATTATTTTGATATATAACATAACACATAACTTCACATATTACACAGTTAATAATAATAATTTATTATTATTATTATTAACTTATATTACTTAGAAGGGGGTGGTAGAGGTGTACAACACTTTACCTGTTATGTTTAGGTCTAATGGGATAGGGAGTGAGCACAACGCCATCCACCGGGCACTATTCCAAGTCCGTGCTGCTATTATGAAGTTAAACCAAAACAACTAGTAACTGTCAGGCCGTCCCTGTTTCCGAATTTGGCAGAGCGTTGCTCGTCATAAAACAAGTTGTCAAATTATAGATGCGCGAAACAATCTACCCCGCGAGTATAGGCAAACTTATTTGCACAGATATATTTGCTTTTGTTTCCTCTCTATATTAATTAAGTGCTCTTAGAATCAAACTTTGATAAATAATAGGAGAGTAAACTACTTTTATGTGACGACAGTTTTCAGTCTTATTTATATCTTATTTATTTTATGTGTAAATGTTATTTTTTTTTTATTTGCCACCTCTAAGGTCCCATACTTTCCCAGCTCTATAGTCCCATATTTATTTTTACAAGAACAGGCTGTCGATTCCAACATATGTCGATCGGGAGTCGAACCCACTCTCCTTTAATTTATGAGAATTTAATGACCGCCCCGACAGTAGCCCTGTCACGGAAGTACCGTTTGACCAATTTGGTTTTTTATTTACAAAAATGGGGCAACACTTTTTTTTTGAATTCGGAACTCGTTCTTAATGTTCTGTCAAAACCAATAAGTTTTTATTCGAATCGACGTTTCTATTGACATTATGTAAATGAAGTTGTCAAAACGTGTGTAGTTTTTGCAGTCAATAAATAAAAAACAAATTTACTTTAGTTTTAAGAAACTGCACAAAAGTTCACAATAAATTAACTGTCATAAATAATGTCTTAGTTAAAGATAGCCCTAATTTTTATTGCTTTTTTAATGCTACAATTCCGTTTAATAATTACGTGGAGTAAATTTGACTTAAGAAAAATGGTTTCGTGTCGACTGCGCGTTTTAAAAACAATACTTTTTTACCTTTCGCGAACATCAAAACAGGTCCGAGTGCATTATAAATTGGAATTACACCGATAAAGGTTAAATAGTTGTAAAAATACTCTTTATTTTATTCCATTTTACTTTTTAATGTATCACAATTTGTTTCTGTCATGCCGTAAAGAGGCCGCATGCTTTTAGCGAAAAGATTTTGGCGCCAAACTTTGACATTTGAGAAAAGATGGCTTCCTTAAAATGGCGATAAAATTAATTCATGATTTTTTATGGATTGGCGTCAAAACAGGAATTCAATTTTGAACTGAAATTATCATAAAGTTAAAGACAGTTAGACGTAGTATTAAGATGTTTATCTAACTTGCGTCACAATTGCAAGATGGCGCCCTTGAATGCACTTGTCTATGGTCACGGTCACTTGTACAGAAACATGTATCATTTTATAAGCCTATTTTACTGTAATTTATATTTTTAAATACGTATATTATTATGCATGTTTTTTGAAAATTTTACTCTTAGTGCTTTGCGTGATACATATCTATGAAAATACCATAGCAAAAAATTACGTAGCAAAATAATAAGAATTAGCTAAAGCCATAATTATCTAGCCAGATCAGGTTCTCACAACCTAAGAAGATCCATAGTGTCAGCTAAAATTCTCTATGGTTCTCAAGCAACTATTATTTATTGCATACCGCTATTACAAACCATGGACAATAAGAGACCTTGGTAAACGGAAAGATTAAATTCGTCCATATTTAATGCTAGAAAAATAATGACAGGCACAAAAGAAAAAAAACATGGCCATTGACAATTACTATGGACATTCTGAATGCACATCAATTATTATTTTAAAATAACAGTTTTGTCCGTACAAAATATATTTACGCGCTGTTGCGCACGCGTCGGTGTTTCAATGTGTGGGTGAATGTGTGTACGCTTTGTGTGTGTGCGTGTAAATATAGGATGTTTAAATTGTGTGATTGATTGTGTTTGCTTTCTAATTATTTTTTGGGGGTAGAGGTTTTTTTAATGTGACAATTAATGCATCATTGTTCCTAAAGCATATTCATATTATTATCACTCCTGTGTGCCTTTTTGAAAGCTTATAAAAAATATCCTTTAATGTAACAATTAGGATATGTACGGGTGACAATATCACCCATTGGCATAACGTAATATCTTCATACTATCCATAAGGGTGTTGTAGAGGTGTTTAACACCCACACTTCACCTGTTATGTTTAGGCACCATGTGATAGGTGAGCCTATCGCCATCCACCGGTCACAATTTCACACTACGTGTTGCTACTGAAAATGGAGAATTGTACTGAAAGCTCAGTCATCAGATATCGCTTGGATGATGAACCAAAATGGACAGCTCTGATTGGTCTAGAAACAAATTCGACCTCCAGATATTGCTCAAATGATAAGCCAAAATGTATGAAAATAAGCCGAGAGTATGCATTTAACTGGAGAGAACTATAAGCTTTAAATGTCAATATTGCGCGTTCCAGATAAAATTCACGTCAAAGTTTAGAAATGTACGGGTTTTGACAGCTCATACCCGGCCCGGGAAATTTTTTCTATGAAATTTGACAGTTCTATTGTTGCAAAAATGTAACCGTTAATTTTCTTCATGATACATCTTGACATTTATTATCTCTGGAATTAAGCATGTTTGTCCATAAAACCATTTGACAATAAAAATCTCCATTTTCTGACTGGAAAATCCTATGACCTCACGGTATGCTTTCGCATACACTACCGCCAGGCTATATAAATAATAATAGTTGACAATTGCCTCTTATGCAATGCCGCAGCTTTTTTTTCTTTTAACATAAAGAAACACGCTGTGTGTATGTTTATGGCCATCAATTACGAAAGCACTGCGCGGAACGAGCGTGCGTTTCGGAGGTCAGTGTATGCGATTCGATGACTCAAGCTATTCTCAGGAGTGTGGCAGAGCTCTTGTGATCAACCTCCAGAGAGGAAGCACTTTTTACCTCCCACCAAATGCAACACTTCAGAAAAAGCGTGCATTTGGAGGTTAGTGTGTGTAATTTGATTACTCAATCTTAACCGTCCGATAATTCACCGGAAGACTTACACACTTACAAATGATATAAATTTAGCTAGTATCCCTTCTATTATGTCCATCCTAAGGTTGCCTGGAAGAGATCGCGTCAAGCGATAAGGTCGCCTTTGTACGTTATAGTTTTAAGTACCTATTTCTTTGTATGTTTGTTACTAATTTCATGTGCAAATAGTTTTCTCTATGTAAATGATTTCGCTATTTATTACACGTGGTTCTGTGCTTTATTGTAACATTACAGATTCGAATATTATACCAGTGTGGAAACCAAGCGACCTGCAATATTATAATTCTAAATTACAAATTTTACTGAAAATAATGTTACATTACTGGTTATATTATAACATATTATTACTCAAGATTTTTATTTAACAATTTTGTACAATTAAATAAAATTTCTGATTGTAACGATACATTACAGGCGAATGCGCGAATCTGGGATTGCCTTAAACTTTTTTTACATTTTACAACACAATTTATTTGTTTTTTGTTGCGTTTGGTTTAACACTGTAATAAAATTATTATTGTATAATAATAAATAAAAATAAATTTAAAACTTGCACCAATACGATATCGTCAATTTTACGCCCAAGTGCGTTGATGTCTTTATTGTAGAAGAATTCTACGACATTTTGGTGACCATCCATTTCTATTTCATATCAAGACTCTTCTGTGCTTCAAACTCAATTCTTATCGGACGATTTTTGACATTCTGAAGGTATAATCCAGAGTATAGAATATAAATGCATGCTTTAACTAAAGGAAGCTATAAATTTTTTCCAGATAAAATTCACGTCAAAGTTTAGAAATCTAGAGTTGTAAACTAAGCAGAGCTTGTACTATGGGTACTAGAATAACTGATACTAATACAATATATACTTTTTCTTTTGTAAATACATACTTATTATACATAGAAACACCCAGACTAAGACAAACCCCCATGTTCATGTACACAAAGATTTGTCTTAAGTGGGATTCAAACCCACACCTCGGCGTCGCAGGCAGGTACACTACCAACTCCGCCATCCGGTCGCCATTGAAATGACTCTAAGCAAAATCACGTACTCCAAAAATTCACGACATAACATTTCTGCTTTAATAAAATTGAATAAAATATGTAATATAATTATTATGCAGACTTTTATTACACAAATTAATAAAAAGAAGTACTTAACAGTAAATAAAAATTGCTAATAAACCTGGGTTTATACTTATTTTATATTCTTATCACTTATGCATAATAATGATAATATCAAATTATTTATATTATTTTAAACGTACAATTATTTTTATTAACAGTTAATCCTGTTTAATGTTAATACTAGAATTAATTAGTTATACATAACATCTCGCTTATATTACCCAGAAGGGTGTGGCAGAGGTGTACAACACCCACATTTCACCTGTTATGTTTAGGTCCCATGGGATAGGGCATGAGCCCATCGCTGTCTAACGGCCACAATTCCAACTCCGTGCTGCTTTTGTGAATTTCCTAACGAAAAGTCCACAATTATCTCTTTGTCCGAGCCGGCAATCGAACCCGAGACCACAGGGTGAGAGGAGCATACGCTAACCACTAGACCAACAAAGCAGTTAATTAGTTATATTTTATTTTATTTAAACGTATTGTGATACACCTAGGTTTTTAAAATGATAATATAGAGAAGAATAAACGGCAAATCTAGGTTTATTTATATGATTTTTAGTCCTTTTAAACAAGCGTTTGCCCCCGGGTTAGCTCGTAATGTACCTCAATAATATATAACCTATGTCTTCAACTATCTCTCTGCCAATTTTTAGGGTTTCGTTGCCGAATGGCAAAAAACGGAACTCTCAATGAGTCGTCATGTCTGTCCGACTGTTCGTCCGTATGTCACAGCGACTTTTTCCGTAACTGTATATTTTTTCATCAAACCCATACGTGTGGGGTATCTATGGATAGGTCTTCAAAAATGATATTGAGGTTTCTAATATACCTATATTTTTTTCTAAACTGAATAGTTTGCGCGAGAGACGCTTCCAAAGTGGAATAATTGTGCCCCCCCACCCGTAACTTCTAAAATAAGGGAATGATAAATGTAAAAATAATATAATGATGTACATTACCATGCAAACTTCCATTTAAAATTGGTTTGAACGAGATCTAATAATATATATTTTTTTAATTCGTAATAAATCGTAAACCGCATTTTACCTTTTATTTAATCAACTCCAAATAAAGAAATTAAGATAAACATTTATTTAGATGTATAGTGATACGGAACCCTACGTGCGTGAGTCCGGCTCGCACTTGGCCGGTTTATCAAGATAGGTAGGTTCAGTATTTTAGGCGTTAATCTTAAAACGCGTAAATCGGTAATGCATCATTCTCCTAGTTTGTTGACAATGTTTCTACCATATAAATGTGGGTAGACAGAACAATTTACACACTCCGTTAGCTATGCAAAATTTTGCACCAAATTGTTTAACTAAATGGCACTTAAACAATTAGGCGTTTATGTTTTATGTTCAATGTTTTATGTTTAAAAGATAAACATCAGCGTTAATAATACCAATTAAACTGGTTAAATAACGCGTTTGCTGTTTATTATCTATTAATTGTTTTAGATTTGTTTTTGATAGCTGAGCGTTGAATTTGACATCTGTACTGGTCTAGTGGTTAACGTATGCGATTTCACTCCGCAAGGTCTCGGGTTCGATTCGATATTGACGACCGGATGGCGGAGTGGGTAGTGTACCTGCCTGCGACGCCGTGGTCGTGGGTTCGATTCCCACTTTCACAAATCTTTGTGTGCATGAACATGGGGGTTTGTCTTAGTCTGGGTGTTTCTATGTATAATAAGTATGTATTTACAAAAAAAAGGTATGTATGTATTAGTATCAGTTATTCTAGTACCCATAGATACAAGCACTGCTTAGTTTGGGACTAGATGGCGTTGTGTGTGAGTTGTGAAATATTTATTTATTTTATTCCCGGACCGGGCAAAAATGATATTAGGGATTTCGGGATTCTGAACAGCTGCACGGAGTTACAATTGTGCTTGGTGGATGGCGATAGGTCCATCTTCTGTCACATGCGAACTGTACATAATTGGTGAAATTTGGGTATCATTCGCCCCTGCCACACCCATACGGATTGATATTATGTCAGTATAATATCGTAGTCCTCAAATGTAGCGACATATCTACAATATTAAAGTTACAATCACTTACCATCAAGTAGATTTTAAATTCGTTCGCTACTCAAAAAGACGTCACAAACTACAACTACTTTTTTTTTATATAGCAACCCTGTATCTAATACATGTCCCACTGCTGGGCTCGGGCCTCTTCTTATGATGAGAAGGGTTAGGCCATAAGGAATTGTGTGAACACTTGAAGTGGACACTTCGCTGGCCAAGTGCGGATTGGTAGACTTTACACGACCTTGAGTACTTTTTAGGCACTCTCTGACATGTAGGTTTCCTCACGATGTTTCCTTCACCATTAGTGAGCGATAATTTATATGATAAATACACACATATCTTCGAAAAGACGAATCTTAACGATTTATTGACAGTGGTGTGTGCCGTGGGTTCGAACCCGAGACCTTTGACTTCGCAGTCCTACGGTCTCCCACTCGGCTATCGCTGCTATCCAAAGCTGCCCCGTCAAAAATCAAATTAAAACAATAAATAAAATTAATTTACCTCCAAGTGTACACAATCATTCAAAGTACCAAGAAACTAGTTCTTTTACACATACAAACAACTCTACCCATGTGTGAGTGTGTTTTGTACGTACACTGTAAAACGCACGCAAACATGCAAAATCGAACGCACACTAATAAGCAAGTGATATGCATCGACCTACCGAGTAATTATATGTTTACAAATACAGCTATATAGGTATATGTATGGAAGTAGGGATGGGACGGTGGGTGTATCGAGAACGCCGTTACTACTATGCAAGTTTTGATATACATGACTAAATAATTGAAAATGAAGTGTTTGTTTTTAATGTCAAATAACAATGTTTTTAAGTTATTTGCCCGATACCTATGCCTAAAATACAGTTTTATAGTTTTTGTCAGTCTGTCTGCCCATTAGTCTATCTGTCTGCCCATCAGTCTATCTGTCTGTCTGTTTGATTCTATCGGCTCATCTTCTAAACGGCTGTACCAATTTAGATAAAATTTAAGCTGCAGGTAATTGACTACGAGGCGCGTAACATAATTTACTTTTTGTGGATGTGCCTACCACGTAGATCAAACAGTGGGAGAAAGATAGTTTGTTTGTTTGATAACACTAATCTCGGGACCTACGCCATCCACATTTTTTGATATTTACAAGATCATTTTATGTGATATTTTGCTCACAAGATAAATCTTAAAAAAGTTGTTGTATTTTTTAACATCTCTTATTCTAAAAACTTCGTACCTCAACTCATTATATTGTTACCGTAATCCTCTACTATGAGCAGTGGGCAAGTTATCAATATAATTACATTTTAGATGGGGCATGATATTGCGATTCAACTATGTACCTAATCTTTCCAAACTTATTATATAGGCTAATAAAATGTAAATTATACCTAACACATTTCTAGTACTGCCAAGATCTAGGCAAAATTTTTGTCCAAAATATCTTTTATTTTACAAAAAACTTTAACCAAAAAGCCATCTTCAAATATAATCGACATCGACAACCGCAGACGTTGTCTCATCCCTATTCGCCGGGCAGTTCGCGCACGTAGACAGACAGTGTTATCAGAATAATGACAGATCTGAGCCGAGACCACGCTACGTGAGGCAAAAATACCGCAAGAGGTACTTTTCAGTGACAATTATGACACTACAAGCGAAATACAACCTTAATTCTGAAAATATAGAGCTTATTTCGTCTTGTTGCTGTACTTTTGACGTGACGTGACGAAATGACGGCGGGAAATCGATTTTTGATTTTGGAATTCGAAACAAAAATTTGATTGTTGGACATTTGAAGTTTGATTGTTCGTTCGAAAACTGATTTCTTTTTTTCTTTTGTTCAGCTTCAAGTCGTTTGAGTTTTTATTGGTTTAATGATTTTAAAGTAAATGGGTGAAAAGCTGTTAGATATGTATCAGTAGTTTCCTGCGCAAGTCTATCTGGAGACCGGTTCTAGCGGAACTTTAGATACAGTATATTTTAAGAAATTTAATCTTACACTAGTGTCCGTTCTCGGCTTCCTCCGCGTCCACATCAATAAAAAATACCCCATGTTATTTCTTGGATCTTGAATTACATTCACATCAAATTGCCTCTAAATTAGTCCAGTAGTTACATAAATTGTTTGATACACAAACTAACAAAAAAAAAACCTTTATTATTTATCTTGCACTAGCTTTAGTCCACGGCTCCCTCAGTATGGTACGTCGATAAAAAGTAGTAAACGTTTTGTCTGGGATCTTAAACTATCTCTACCCTAATTTTCACCAAGATCGGTATAGTAATTTTGGAGTATATCAAGTCCAAACAAACATAAAAATCTTCCGTGTTTACAATTTTCTCATACATTTATTAATATTGGAAACCTGTTACAGGTTTTATCGTAAATATAATCTTCCTTTTAAGAGTAAAGATAGTTTTATATATTAAAACTGTGGTTTTATGAACCATTTTATTAATTGCGTATTAAAATAATTAAAATAGTCTGTGAAGACTTTTTTTTTACTTTTTAAATTTTAATGAGACCTAACGGGTGAAATGTTGGTGTTATATACCTCTGCCATACCCTTCTGGGAAATATAGGCGTGATGCTATGTAATAATATTAAATAAATACATATTTTGCATCTACATCGCATTTGCATCAAAATAAATGAATTGAATTGAATTGAATTTTATTATGAGCTCTTGTGCACAAGCTTGAGGAAATACCACCGTCTCACCTTTAACCTGCCACCAAATAGTGTAATAGGCCCTGTAATAATCGACACTTTTCCGGCCGTCAAAAGTGATATTTCGGATATTTACGTCAGAAAATTCTCAGTAGAAGACTGAAATTGAGTCAGGCAGATCGCGGTAGTCTCAACCGCTATAATATAGGACCTAAAACACATAGTAAAATGTCTGTGTAATACACTTCAGCCACACCTCTCTGGGCAATATTGGCGTGATGTTACAGTCACGGTGTTGTATTAAAATCATACATACATCAATCATATTCATAATTATGAACAAAGATGGTATCTTCAACCTTGTGTGTTCATACAAATGTGAATTATTATGTATGTAAATACTAGCTTCCGGCTGCGGCTCCACTGGCGTGGTACGTCGGTAAAAAGTAGCTTAAAACTTACTCTAAAGTATCAGCTATTTTTGTATCAAATTTCATTAAAATCGGTTCATCCGTTTGAGCGTCAAGAACTAACAAATATACACACAAACTTTTATTATTAGTAGATCGATTTTAAAATTCTGCCTCGATGGTTAAAAGATATTGTGTGCGAGGATTCAGGGTCGATTCCCGAGTCAGGCAATGTATAATTTGGGATTATTTTGACACGACATTCTGCCAGCTCGTTGGTCCCGTTGGTCTAGTTATTGTTTGTCTCACCCTCGCGGTCTCGGGTTCGATTTGCGGGTCGGGCAAACCTATTCTTTTTTTTATACTACGCACACAGCGAACGAACGTGTAGTCCACCTGATGGTAAGTGGAGTACAGCCCATGGACATCAACTATCCACAAATGCAGATTATAGATGCGTCGTTGCAGCTGAGGACTACGGTGTTATGCCTCATGTGCCAGTAATTTCAGGGCCTGATCTCACCACCAAACCGGAACACAGTAATGGAAGCACTACTATTTGGCGGCAGGTTAAAGGTGAGACGGTGGTGCTGCCGCCCTCGAGCTCGTTCACAAGAGCTCTACCACCAGTGAAGTGTTCTTTGGGATTTTACAGTTAGAATATTCTTATTACATGGGATTTAATCATAACAGTGAAGTATGGGTGCTAATCACTTCTACTACACCCCTTTACGTAATATAAACGTAATGTTACGTTATAAAGACAGTATTTGTTTTAGAAAGTCCTCAATCACTTTCACTGGCCACCCATCTATTTCTTCGCCTTGGGGACCGCCCCTTAACTCGCGCTAGCTCAGCCGTAAACACTGATTTATATCTAGATTCTAGACTGTCCAGTGCAATCATTATAGAAAATACTAGTTTTTAGACTAGGGTTGAACTATAGGAAATAGTAGCTTAAATATTATCACGCCTTTTGTACCTAGAAGACTGTGGCAGACGTGTTAAACACCCACATTTAGAACAAAGTTAGAACAAATTCTGACTCCGTGCAGCTATTGAAAATTTCCTGACGGAAAATTGCAAATAACACTCGCAGCTAGTCGTGCAAGAATGCAGCTGACTCAGGCGCGACGTGTCACACTCTCTTGAAAATGCCTAAAAGTATTGGTGAAACTGCGGTCGACTAAGTAGACCCACATTACGTGAGTAACACCCGTATTTCATAATTTGAATTACGATATTTTTTACACAAATGTCAATACGAATTACACAAATCATAAAAAGTATATAACTTGTTGATAATGTAATCAAATTAATACAACAAAAAAATTACATTACTAGAATCTGTTAACATTAATAATCCTATTATTTACATTATGTTAATTAAAAAAAGCATGAATTTGACAACCCTATTAGGTGGTCAATCGAGCTTGAACTGGTACAAGATTAAGGGCTGCTACGCTATAAGTTATTTTATAGTTTTGAATTTATTAAAAAGTTAGATTACATTCAAGACATAATTGATTATTTCTAGATCATCATTTAGCCTTTCGCAGTCCACTGCTGGACATAGGCCTCTCTCAATTTGCGCCACAACACCCGGTCCTGCGCCTTCTGCATCCAGTCCCCTCCAGCGACCTTTTTCAGGTCGTCAGTCCACCTGGCAGGGGGGCGTCCTACCTTACGGTTGCCGAGTCGCGGTCTCCATTCTAGGACTCGTTTGCTCCAGCGGCTGTCGGTCCTTCGGCAGACGTGACCAGCCCACTGCCACTTCAGCGAGCTTATTTTGCGAGCTATGTCGGTTACTTTGGTTCTTTGTCGGATGACCTCATTACGAATTTTATCCTTCAAAGAAACTCCGAGCATAGCTCGCTCCATAGCCCGCTGCGCGACTTTAAATTTGTGGACTAGTGCAACCGTTAATGTCCACGTCTCGGCACCGTAGGTCATAACAGGTAGGACGCACTGGTTGTAGACTTTCGTCTTCAGGCACTGCGGTAAAGGCAAAGAGAAGACTTGACGAAGTTTGCCAAATGCTGCCCAACCCAACCGGATCCTTCTGTCGACTTCTCGCTCGAAGTTGTTTCTACCAAGCCTAATGACCTGCCCTAGGTAGATATATTCCTGAACAACTTCGAGCATCGATCCGTCGACAAGTATTGGTCTCGGCATAACATGCTCATTAAGCATGATTTTGGTTTTATCCAAATTCATGCCGAGACCAACACGACGTGTTGGTCTCGGCATTTCTAGATACAGTTGAAAAATTATGGGACCGGCAGATTTCAAACTTGTGACTTCTGCACATTGGGGTGGCGCTTTTACCACAAAGCTACGGTTGCCTACGGCGAGGTGCCTAAATTTCTCAACTATATGATACAGGTTCGAATCCTGACGGTCCCATAATATTTCAACTGTTTCTCAGTATGATTTGCTAAGCATAACTAAATGCTATAAAAATATATTATAAAATATAGCATTTAGCTATGCTTAGCAATAGTTCACACAAATATTTATCAATGTGTCTACGGTTGATGACCAAAATATGACTAATTTCAAAAATCGCGAAATTCCTTGGCCAAAT
The DNA here is from genome assembly GCA_905147285.1 of Hypena proboscidalis. NCBI lineage: Eukaryota > Metazoa > Arthropoda > Insecta > Lepidoptera > Erebidae > Hypena > Hypena proboscidalis. Next base: position 2,280,984 of record LR990153.1, read on the forward strand.
TTTAGTAATATTATAAATGCGACAGATTTATAGGATATGAATGTATGTGTGTATGGATAAATTACGTTTGCCGCCGCCAGAGGGTCGAAAAGAAACTAAATTGACTTATAATAAGACTACAATTAAAAATACAATTAAAACTTAAATTATAAGATAGGTGACTAACGCTCGATGTTAGAAACGAAAGTGCACCAATCTGGTAAAAATGGTTGTATGGCGCGACGTCCACCGTTCGTATTGCTGACGCTGCGCCTCGGCTCATGTAGCTCCGAAGGTATGCCTGACGCATACGTAACAAATGTGTCTCCAGCTGATGACCAAAATATGACTAATTTTCCCTCAAAAATCGCAAAATTCCTTGGCCAAATCTTAGTAATATTATAAATGCGACAGATTTATAGGATATTAAAGTGTGGATGTGTGGATGTTTGTTACCCTCACTTGATGAATATTGATCTTCTTCTTTTTCGTCATGTCGATGGCTGAGTCAAATTTTATTGGTCCAATAAGTGGCCACTGTTATGGCGCTCTCATCGGCGTTCATGAGCGCCTCTCTTGTGCAGGTGGTAGGGCATTTTGGAAAGTCATTAAGGTGGTCAAGGTTTCGACTTGCCATCGTGGTGAAAGGATTAGCCAATTCGCTTTTAAGAACTCGCGAATTGCCTAGGGTGCGCCGGACGTAGGGAATTGTTGTGTACGTCACTCGGGGAGTCACTCCTTTCATGAATATTAATAAACTTTGTTTAACATAAAGCCTTTTTTCCGCGGGCGGAACTGCGGAAGGCGCCTAGTCCCAAATAAATGTACAATAGTAAACATTTCACACGATTTTCAAATAAGTACATACTTAAAAACAAATCACACATTTTAAGTAACAAAAAAAATGTCGCGACATTCTCACAGACAACCGAAAATGTACAAATGTAACTAATTTGAAAATAATTATATAGCGACTTCCGTTTGCAAGAAAAACTGAAATTACTACTTTGCGTGTGTCTTGAACAATGTGAAGAAAAATAAAAAAAATGTCGGTTAAAACCAGCTTGTTTTTCACATTCAACAATTGCTACAACATCTTTAAGTCTAAGATATAGAGTCCAAAATTGCGTGACAATTTTTTTTCGGGGCAAATTTTTAAGTTGTTTTTTTTGGATGTAATTTTTTTCTCAAAAGACAATGCATGCGTTTTCTAGTTTGATTGATGAGAATCGTGGTTTAGCTGTCACTGCATTTGGGTTGTGAAGAACAATAAAATTATTTGGGCTGTTAATAGTACCTACCAGAGACAAGAAGAATTAGATAGAACGGATTAGTTGTCTATTTTATATACAAAGAGTAAAGGGTCATGCAAAGTGTTATTTTTGAAATTCCGTTAGGCAATTCTCGATAGCAGCATGGAGTGGGAATTGTGGGACTTTAACATAATAGGTGAAGTGTGGGTACGTCTCTGTCACACCATTCAGGGTAATTAATATAGGCGTGTTGTAATGTTTATGTCTATTTAGGTAATGAAGGTTTACAAATTGTAGCTTGAATTGTAAACGAATCTTAAGTTACTTATTTAAAAACCACATGAACATTTTTCCATACTTTTTGTAATATTTGATAACAAACGTACAGACGAGCAAAAAAACAAATTTTATCTACATCATTCTTTTTCTTAAACCCCAAATTCCAATCACATTTTTTTTTTCTTTAAAAAAAAAATCTCTTGCACTAGGAATAACTCGTGTATCGCGGGGGTGTTCACAAACATACATTTCACACACAGAGCACACCCAAAGTCAGAACAAATTTTTTCGTACCACGCAAACGTAACTAATTTGACTCTATGGCATCATCGTCTCCTCTATTGCTCTAGGTTTGCTGGAAGAGAACTCAAGCACTGAGTTAAGCTCGCCTTTTGTATACCATTACTGTTTGTATATTTCTTTGTAATCTTTTGTGTACAATAAAGTATTTAATTAAAAGATTTGTGCCGGGATCGAACCCACAACACCGGCGCAGTTGAAGCGGCGATCGCTTCAACCACTGAACCGTGCATTCGAATTCTCCCTAGTTCACAAAGGTTCTACCCCCAAACCCCCGCTAATAAGGGTTTAACCCCATAAACAACGATAAATATGCCAATACTTAGCTCTGTATATCCTATAACAAAATAACGATCCCCACCCTTTGTTATCTGACGCTGGCAGTTAATTCAATATGAGACCTTGTTTGCGTTTAAATGTATGAAAAATAGAGCAAAATATTAATATTAGTAAGTAATTGCTCACTATGAGGTCCTGGGTTCGATCAGAAAAAAAGAGTTATTTGAGTTTTTCCGTTACGAATTTTTTGGTTAATGTATGTATTAAAAATTACTTCTAAACTTTTTTTTTTCACTTTATTTTTATCATAACTTCTACTTTCACGTGTGGTGTAGTGATTTAAGCGGTCGCCTCGCCGCTCTCCACTGCACTGGTGTTGTGGGTTCGATCCCCACATGGGACAAATCTTGGTGTGATTCGCAATGATTTGTTTTGAGACTGGGTGTGCTTGTGTGAGTGAATGTGTGTATTAGACCTTGTCGTTGAGACCATTGGATAGTGTAATTGCTTCTGGCGTTCTATCTAATGTAATAATCCAAATTTATTTAAATTTCCAAGTGATAATATAACATAACATCACGCCTATAACACCCAGAAGGGTGTGGCAGAGGTGTATGGTTCTTCGACTTCTTCGTCGTGTCGGGCTGAGTCAAATTTTATTTTGACTTGCCATCGTGGTGAAAGGATTAGCCAATTCGCTTTGGAGAACTCGCGAATTGCCCAGGGTGCGCCGGACGTAGGGAATCGTTGTGTACGTCACTCGGGTAGGCTCCTTTCATGCACCGCAGCCTGCAGGTGTATGGTGTATGTGTATGGTGTATGGCTATGATGTAAAACCATAGAAATCTTAATAACAAGGCAATAGAAATATCAAAGACGCGTGACCTTGTCACCGCGCATGTGTCTAGTCGAACACATCAAGTGCGAGTTGAAGAGTTGTCGTGGTTACCAGTGTTGTTTGGGACGCCTAAAGATTATTCGTTTTTAGAAAATATTGCTTAATGTAATCGCAAAAAGAATAATTTTGTTTGCAGGAATACAAAATGTATGTGTAGGCGAAATTGTGTTTTTATTGTTTGGTTATGTAGTGGTATTTGAAAACCGGCGACATGCGTCCCAGTGTTAAAAGATAGTCGATAGCATTTCTATTGACTAGTTATTAAGATTTCTATGTGTAAAACACATGTAAAACCACATTCCATCTGTTATGTTTCGGTCCATGGGATAGTGGATGAGCCTATCGCCATCCGGGCACAATTCCAACTCCGTGCTGCTATTGTACATTACCAGACGGAGAAATCAGGAATAACATTATTGCCTGACACGGGTATGAGCGACCACATATGCTAACCACTAAACCAACGAGTCATTTTTAACATCTATTTCTGTACCACATTTCAAGCAAATAAATAAATCATTGCTTGATTTAAAAAAGAAAGATAATAATAATTTTAAACTTATCACATCTCCAACAAAATCCCAAACCCCTAATTGCCATATGTTTCGAATCATCCCCCGTCGCCTAGCAACGCCCCAGGGCTGTCAAATCGCGCTCAACGTACCAATTACAATTAGTGCTCGTATTATATTTGTGGCAACCCTTATTTAACAAATTGGCCTTTGGTAATTCTGATCTCTTGTTTGATTAATTTTATTTTATTGTTAAGTTAAATTTAGAGAAGTTAAAAATGGTTAATTACTTTGATATTGCGAAATTCTATGGACATAGTGTGGACATTCTAATCTAGTTTTAAATTTATTCAGTAAGTTCAATTAAATGTTGTATAATATATTATGTTGTTTAATGGCATGTATCGTATGTTTGAATGAAATTGTTTTTTTTTAATATGTTCTAATTTATTCTATTTTTATTTTCATGTTTCTATTTTTCCTTTTATGTAATATAGGTATACAAACACAATGTAAAACTTGTTTAATGAATAAAAAAATTTAAATTGAAATTGAAATGTGTCGGTGGTCTATTGGTTAGCGTATCTGGCCTCTCAACGAGGTTTCTGGATCACTTACCAGGTCAGAAAAAAATGTTTTTTTTTTTTTTCAAGTAATTTTATTTTATCTTTGTAAATGTTTTTAAATGTTTTTGGAATTTTTACATTAAATAAAACGCCAGAAGCAGTTACACTATCCAATGGTCCCAATGACTAGGCTAAATACACACATTCACTCACACAAGCACACCCAGTCTCAGAACAAATCTTTGCGAATCACACAAAGGATTGAACCCACAACACCAGTGTAGTGGAGAGCGGCGAAGCGACCGTTTAAACCACTACACCACACGTGCAGACAGTAGTAAAGTTGTAGTGGTTAGCATACCTTATACTACTTTTATTAGCTGTCCGTTTTTGAATAGTCCAATAAATTGCCTGTTGCCGAAAATCTTTATCAGATCCTGATACATTATAAAATATACAGAACCTTCTTTAAAACACAAGGTATAAAATACCGAAAACCGCATTCAAATCTAATCAGTAGTCTTCGAATAAATACAAACATAAAAAAGTTACATACATTCGGATCGAATACAAAACTTCTTATTTTTGAAGTCAGTCAAAAATTGCAGCTCAAATACCAGCCTTCAAAATCCAAAACTACACTACCAACCTTTAAACATCAAAAATTAGTGAAGGCCGTCGTCCGAAATATATCGATAAAAAAAGTCGATACATCGCTCCCTCACAATAAACTTTGTCGGCTGCAATAAAGACATTTCGCGGCTTCTCGACGAGCTTTCTCTGTAACAAAAACTCAGTGAGGACTTTTTGTTCGCGTTTATTTTTTGGAGCAAGTTAATTTTTTAAATGTTTGCCATGGTTTGGAGGTACACATACACATATCAACCAGAACAGTGCCACTATAAGCTGGTCTCGGGAAGCCAATACAGATGTATAATTCAACAAGAATCATGCTGAAATTATTTTAAGAGAACTCAATATTTTAACGATACCGAGTTTGTATATAATGATCTTATTTAAAAAAATACAGGTATGAAAACAGTGAGCAAAGTTCACAACGTGAAAGAACGCCCGCTTTGCTTTGGAGGGAAGTAAAGATACATACTTTCCAACTCCAACTATATACTTCTGATTAAATTCGTTGCGGGTTCCAAGACAATTTTAACTCTCCCTGGGATTGCCCGTGTGTCGTGCACGGTGTCTTTCAGTTGATTACCGCTGTAGATCCTGGCGTCACAGGAGTCACAGTGGTGGGCTTGTGGGTGGGATTATATCCCGTAAGCACCTGTTCTAAATGTGGTGAAACATAGCTCCTGTTATAACTCGGTCAGAGTATTCAATAAACTTCCAATATAACCTATGAGATTACAAATAGCAGCGATAGCCGAGTTGGAGACCGTAGGACTGCGAAGCCAACGGCACACACCTCTGTCAATAATTCGTTTAGATTCGTCTTTTCGAAGATATACATGTTTGTATTTATCATATAAATTATAGCTCGCTAACGGTGAATGAAAACATCGTGAGGAAACCTACATGCCTGAGAGTGTCAAAAAAGTACTCGAGGTCGTGTGAAGACTACCAATCCGCACTTGGCCAGCGTGGTGGACTATGGCCTAACCCTTCTCATCATGAGAAGAGGCCTGAGCCCAGCAGTAGGATATGTATTATAGACACAGGGTTGCTATTATTATACAAATTTGTTTTTGGATACAGACTTAAGGCTTTTCTTGTCAGTGGGTTTTTCTACTTAATAGATGAATTTTTAAAATGACATTCTGGTGTGTATGTAGGTATTATACATGATTATTTATTTAAATTATCATTAGAATTTTACATAAATTAATAAATTTTATTCGAATGATTTCTAACATGACTGGGAAATTGATAATGTTTTATTTAATGTTTCAATTTTGCCAAACTAAACCGGAACACAGTAATGGAAGCACTACTATTTGGCGGCAGGTTAAAGGTGAGACGGTGGTGCTGCTGCCCTCGAGCTCATTCACAAGAGCTCTACCACCAGTGAATATACCTTCTTATTGCATTTAAAACGGCAAACAAAATTAACATCCCTAAGTACGCCATAAATTCATTACGCTAGTGACGTAGCCATCTATAAAAAGTATATCGACATCGATATATCGATTAGCAATGAATAGATGTATCGCTCGCAAGATAGAGTAGATATTTATGGTAATTATTGTCAATGGTCAGTTTGTACATTGTAATGGCGGCCGTATATGGCAACTGTGATTTTCTTGCACTGTTGTGAAGATTTATACGTTAGAGATAAAAACTTGGTGCATAAATATGTTTGTGGATGATCCAAAGGTATTATTGAAGCAATAAATTATGTTGTGACTGCCTGGTTGGTTAAGAGGTTAGCGATTGTGACTCCGGGAGGTCTTGGGTTTGGTAGGCCAAAAAAAATATTTGCAATTTTCGATAGCAGCACGGAGCTGGAATGGAAATAGGCTAACTAAATAAATAAAATAAAAAATAAATATTCCACAACTCACACACAACGCCATCTAGTCCCAAACTAAGCAGAGCTTGTACTATGGGTACTAGAATAACTGATACTAATACATATATACTTTTCTTTTTGTAAATACATACTTATTATACATAGAAACACCCAGACTAAGACAAACCATGTTCATGCCACCCAGATTTGTCTTGAGCGAGAATCGAACACGCGACCTCGGCGTCGCAGGTACACTAGCCACTCCGCCATCCGGTCGCCAATGATATTATATTATACAATATACTATCGTAATATTTCCTCATTTCTCAAATCTATAGAAACACAATGTTTTTACCAGTCATATCAGTTTCGTAGTAATTGAGTGACAGACGGACTGAAAGTGTTTTTTTTTTATTTCTAAGTAGAACGTCAGTGTTTTTGTAAAAAACGGACGATTCATGTGACCGCATCGTATTGGCGCAACGATGAATTTTTGTGACGAAGCCTTATAAATCTGTGGAGATTGTTATTTCATCTTATTTTGTAATCGTTTAGAAATTTTATATAATATTTAAGTTGTTTATTGAAGCAGCGATAGCCGAGTGGGAGACCGTAGGACTGCGAAGTCAAAGGTCACGGGTTCGAACCCACGGCACACACCTCTGTCAATAAATCGTTAAGATTCGTCTTTTCGAAGATATGTGTATTTGTCATATAAATTATCGGTCGCTCACGGTGAAGGATAACATCGTGAGGAAACCTGCATGCCAGAGAGTGCCTAAAAAGTGCTCGAGGGTGTGTGAAGTCTACCAATCCGCACTTGGCCAGCGTGGTAGACTATGGCCTAACCGTTCTTATCATGAGAAGAGGTCCGAGCCCAGCAGTGGGACATGTATTAGATACCGGGCTGCTGCTTAAGTTGAAAAATTAAGAATCCATCAGAATTCGAACCTGCACCTCCTGGGTATACGCCCAAGTGTAGACACGAAATTTCGAGTCTAGCAGCATACGAATCCATGGCTAAATTGGCAAAGACAAGTTCATTATTAATTTCATCATACAAAATGTGATTAAATATTGTTACTTCAGGTACTAGGTATTTTTTTTAGGTTTTATCGTAAAACCATTATAAAAAACTATAAAATACCCGAATCTCAAATGAATACTTACAAGTCATATTCCTTGCAATGGACTTCAATTTAGTAACTACTACGTCCACCTGCCGATGCCGGTGCTATTTCTAGCTCACATAAAATTGTATATATTTTTGTAATTGTTCAAAAAACAGTTCACAGTGGGATTTCTACGTAACATGCTTTTCAAAACCCATGCTGAGTGTAGGTACACATCAACCTATACATTACCCAGTATAAGCTGATCTTGCATTGCAAGAAAAGTCTATACAACGCGAGTCCATCTTATTCTGAAAATGTATAGGTTGTTCGATAGCTGTGGTGCACTATAATTCGAACCCATCCACCATAAAAGAAAAAAACTCCAATGACAAATAATTACATACTTATTACGCTTATTATCCTTCAAAATGCATTTTCGCGTAAAAGAAGTGATATACATACTCGGTAAAACATTCGATTATTATTCGATTTTTTATCGAGTCGAAGCGTGTCACAACTCTGTCGGAACGTCAATATGTAAATATTTTCGCATCACTAATTTATTGGATTACTAAGGATATGATAAGGGTGGACTTCACACCTGTTCGAATATACCAATCAATTTTAAACTCTATTTTATAAATTATAAAGTTATTTTTCCAATGATAGGCTAAAGTGACAGATAGCTCGTTTTGAATATTGAATTTGACAGGACATTGTCATCGAAAAGGTTACATACTAGTTTAATGGCGTCAATAAAACATTGGTAATCTGCTTGTCTATTGTCAAATTAATTTGCATCGTTTTTTGTGTCTTAACGTAGTCTTTGTTAATAAAAGAAAGGGGTTAATATAGAGGGCAATGGCATTTTTGCCAACAATAATATACTTGAAGCTTAACTATCTATGTTTAACTAAGAATCATCATTGAGAAAAAAAAATCTTAACAAAAGAAATGTAAAAAAAATGCATTTATATTTTTAGATGTTACTGTCATAGATATTCTTATTTTTCAATTTGGCATCACAAGTGTCTGTTCAAATTTGAATTTGGAACGAGACTTGTTTTATTTAAGAAATAAAAAACTGCTAATATTTTTTGAATCATGAGATGTGTAATCATACTGTCTATACTAATATTAAAAAGAAGAAAGGTTGATTTGTTGTAATTGTCTTTTTATTCCGTAAATACTTGACCGATTGTGATAAAAATTGGGTTTGAGATAGTTAAAGTATCCAGAAAAAATATAGGCTACACACAGGTGGAGCCGTGGACAGATGCTAATGTTTAATGTAAAATCTAACTATATTCTTCAAACTCATATTTTTTCTTTAATTAGTCCAAAGCATGCTGAGTTGTAATTTGACGCTTCATCGATTTAAAAATATATCTTCTTTGTAGCTCATAAATATTAACAATGTTACATGAGCTAGCTATGCCTGTGGCTTCGCCTGGTATATCAATAATAAATAGCCTAGACTTTCAACTATATCCAATCAATTTTTCATCAAAGTTGATTCAGTTTATTTTTTATTTAAAAAAAAACGACGCTAGCATTCGGCATAATTCCTGTGTCGCGGGGGTGTTCACAAACATACATTTCACAAACCTAGAGCACACTCAGTGTCAGAACAAATCTTTGCGAATCACACAAAGATTTGTCCCATGTGGAGATCGAACCCTCGATTTGATAGTGATCAAAGCGTGCGCCTCGCCGCCGTCAACTGCTCTGATGTTGTGGGTTCGATCCCCACACGGAACAAATCTTTGTGTGATTCGCAAAGATTTGTTCTGACACTGAGTGTGCTCTACGCCAACCGTGCACTCATGGTTTGGCCGTGAAAGCCTGACAGACAGATAGACACCATTCAGTTTAGTTCCAAAAGCGTAGCAAACGCACAGAGTAACTTTTTCATTTATAATATTAGTAGAAATAATAAAATAAAGATACCAATAAAATGCTATTTAAAACAAAGCGCACCGTTTTTAAAAAAGGAACTGCAATTGCAAAATAAAAATAAAAGAATAACGTCTCCACATCAGTCAGTGTTCGCACAAATACGCGGCTACTGTTTTTTTTCGATGGACGGCTTCATGCAACATCTCGCAATGAATTAACATTAATATATAGTCGATTAATTATTTATATTTCTCATTTAGTCAACTGTGATTGAGACGTTTGTCCATGATGAATGACTCTGGTTATGGATCTTGTTATTGAACGATATGACATTAATGTCCGTTCGTTTTGGTTATTTTTGTGTCATTTGTCACATTTGTTATTGATGTCTGTTTTGGAAGAGGATAGATATATTCATAACTTTTGTTGATGTGAAAGATAAAGGTGCAAATATTATCGACCAAATCTTTTAAAAATTAATGTTAATTTGAAGATGGCGACCTATTTTACAATCCTCAATAAAAACGTTACTCAAATGATAATATATAACACAAACAAATTATAGAGACAGCTATCATCGATTCTTACTTTGAATTTTGACACTTTTATAATCGGTCAAGTTAAAATTTATGTGACGTTTATCCTATATATTATTACTTACTCAAACTTATGAAATATACCCTAAGAGGAAAATTTTCAAGTATTTATTTGTCGAAAACCTTATGTATTATATCAGCTAGTTTAAAATGTGAGAACAAAAATATTTTCTCTTTTATAAACTACAAATGATTGTAACCGTGGGTATATAATAGCAAGCCAATATTATTGCAATAAGCTAAATAATTTAGCCCACGCCCACAAGAATCCCAAGCCCACGTCCACTTGGAAACCGATCAACCTATAATTTCCAGTATAAGCTGTTCTCGTATTGCACGGGAAGCCTGTTCAACACGAGACCATCTAACACTGGATTTGTATAGTTTTATATGTAGTCGTATATACAATTAAATATCTATATCGGTTACATTTGTTTCTTAAAAAGGTATGCGATTAAATCTTGCTCGGTTTGGTTCAAATAAATGTAATAAATTTTACGACTTGCAATTAGGACTTAAAATCAATCTTTATAAGTAGATTGATTATATCTAGCCTCTCTGCTTAACTTCACCCGTGTCGTACTCAAATATAGACAATGTTACTGTAAATTAATATATCCTTCTAATAGTGAAGACATTTTTTAAATTGATCCTGTAGTTTTTTAGTTCAATCATTTACAAAATTAAGCAAAATTCTATCTTTCCTCTTTTGATTAAATATAAATTTAGACAAACCTACAGCTTGTAGATTTGTTGTTTAAAAACTTCCATCATGACGTCATAAGCATTTTTTAAATGATTTAGGATATTTTTTTGGTCTTTATTTTTCAAAAATTCAAGTCCTCCACAACTACAAACTACTAGAAGTGTAGAACGGAAACCAACTACATACATATCGAAGGAAACGTGTGATTGTAGACCAGTCTTGGCTAGGAAACGACTACTTATAATGGTATTTAAATTGCTGAACTCAAATGGAACAAATCTAATAGATAGAATTTCAGAACGGACGTGCACTACAATGTGCGCTTTGAAGTTACCGATGTAGTTTTTTAATTATATTAAGATTAGCTTAAAGTTACATGCAACAATTCAAGCAGAGGTTTGTAAACACGCAAAGATGATTTGTTATATTATGTAATAAAATGATAGATAGATAGATAGATAGATAATTCTTTATTGTACACAAATTTGAAAGTCAGTTTTATAAAGCACATCTTTTAGATAGTACAATGGGTGGCCTTATCGCTATAAAAGCAATTTCTTACAGGCAACCTTTGGATAGACAAGACAGCTTTAGAAATTATAAATAGGTAGTTTTCTTGGTGCACTAGAAATAATTGTATAACGGATTTAAAGGGTATATTAATTTGATACTAACATATAATAATAATAGTATAGTTACATATTATATACTGTACATAAGTAAGCAATATAATATATACAATATAATATACACTAGATCGATTTAAGGTAGCAGCCAAAAATACAAGGAGCCATGGGAAGGAAGATGATTGCCGGATTAAGATCTTAACTATATTTAGATATTTGGTAGTTATCTTAGTAATCAGTTGATGACAGATAAAGAACAATGCTGCTGTTTTGTTTATTTAACAATTATTTAAAATATGAACATGGAGGTTTGTCTTGGTCTGGGTGCTTCTAAGTATAATAAGTATGTATTTACAAAAGAAAAATTATATTATCAGTTATTATTGTATCCATAGTACTAGCTCTGCTTAGTTTGAGACTAGATGACGTTGTGTGATATTTATTAATTTATTTAATAAATATTTCTTATTAAAGTCGTGTCTTTTGCTACCTAAACACCGAACAAAACATTTGAATATCCAATCAAAATGCTTGTCTTCGGCTTACTTATGTTAGAATTGAATGATATCGTTCAAATATCGATTGTTTTACAACATTTTAAGGTTGCGGGAGTTCTTACCAACTCTAAAGTCTAAGTTTTAGTAAATCAACTTCAAAGTAGATACATTTACATATCACATATTTAATATTATTTAAAAGGGATTTAAATTAAATAGTAAGCTGTGTGTGCTTTCCAAATTATGCTGTACTTAATATTAAATGTGCATCAAATTATCATAATGTGGTCAACATATTTTATAATAAGCTATAAACTATGATATTTTGTATAAAAACTCTTCCTTAAAATCATGTTATTTTTCTAAAATAGTTTACAATTGCAAATTGATAGTGTTCTACTATTTTATTATTAGTACCACACATCATTCACCCCAGTTTACCAGCAATGCAACTGCAAAAGAAAACGACATATTATTATATATACCCATATATATAATATAAAACCGGCTATCTCGCATAAACCTGTCCCAGAAGTGGCGGAATAGTTGTATGCGAGAGGGAACCAAGTTTCGTGCTATGCGACGTATGTCGACAACGTCTTTGTGGCTGCCGCGGTGCGTGCGTGCCTCAGTGTTGCATACCGCCGGCCCTGACGAAACCGATGGGAAAGAGTGTTTTTTTTTTATTTGTACTAGGTTTTTTTGTTTTAAGAACTGTAATAGTCAGCCTCGGTATTGGACTCTAGTTTGTCTATGGTTTTTAGTAATACTACCTACAGTTTCGATAGATAGATGGAATAATCTTTATTGTACACCAATATTAACAAAGGTAATTTTGTAAACAATTGCACTTAAAATTATTTTGCACAATGGGCGGCCTTATTTCTTACAGGCAACCTTAGGATGGACACGTAAATGAGCAAAGTTACGGGCAGTTGTTGGTGCGTTAATTAAAAAAAATATAAAAGTAAAATGAAACGTCACGATAATAACAATTGAAATTATAAAATATAAAGATTACAGAATTAACTAGTGTGTTTAATTATACATATTTTTTTAATACTCAATCTTTAGTCTATGCTATCAAATAGGTAGATCAGTGGTTCCCAATTAGTGGTACGCGTACCCCCAGGGGTACGCGAGATTGCATCAAGGGGTACGCGCAGCAATCTCTAAACTAAAATCTTTAAAAAAACAATAATTCAATATACCATCTCATGCAACAGTAGACTCAAAAGTTGTTTTGCGGAACAATTATTGGTTAATTTTTGGGCTGGTCTTAAAGACGTTTATCGTGTCAGGGAAGTAGCAATAAAATATTTACTGCCATTTTGCACAACTTACCTTTGCAAGAGCGGCTTTTCCGCAATGACAAACATAAAAACTAAACATCGGCACAGACTTCAACTCGAAGACGACTTAAGATTAAAGTTGATCAACATGCAACCAGATTTTGCCGAGTTGTGTAAAGATAAACGTGCACATTTGCCACATTAATACCTAAAACATGTTCTCTGTCATTAGAATGTCTTTTGATGATAATAAAAATACAATTAGTACACCTGATTTCATATTTTTATTTAACATTCCTAATAAAGGGGTACGCAAGTTGGAGGTCTTTCTTAAAGTGGTACGTAGAAAAACTAATTGGGAACCACTGAGGTAGATAACAGAAAGGTCTCAAAATAATTAACACAAAAAGCAATCAGACCGTTATTGGCCTTATCACATTTGCAATTTTTATCATTACCCAAATGTTTGCAAAACATAATTTTACGATAGAATAACCAGAGAGCATGCATTTAACCAGAGAGAACTGTAAGTTATTAAATGACATTATTCCCACTGCGCGTTCCAGATAAAATTCACGACAAGGTTTAAAAAAGTATGGGTGAAAGTATGACAGCTTTTACCCGGCCCGGGGAAAATTTTCAATGAAATATGACAGTCCAATCGTTGAAAAAGTATAACCGTCAATTTTCTTCATGATACATCTTGACATCTATTATCGCTGAGAATAACTAATAGTTTTCTGACGATTGGAACTCTATTTCTTTGTGGTATTTAGTAAATAAATAAATAAATATTTCACAACTCACAAACAACGCCATCTAGTCCCAAACTAAGCAGAGCTTGTACTATGGGTACAAGAATAACTGATACTAATACATGTATACTTTTCTTTTGTAAATATATACATAGAAACACCCAGACTAAGACAAACCCCCATGTTCATGCACACAAAGATTTGTCAAAAGTGGGAATCGAACACGACCTCGGCGTCGCAGGTACATCGTCAATTTTTTTTATCAACTTTAGCTTTTAAAATATAGTAAACTGAGTTTAAAAAAAAAATTGTATAATTTTGCACATGGCACATTTAACGTACCCTAAAATACAAAACACCATATTTTCCTAAATAACAGGGTTTACACCGCAATATCCTGTACATAAGCCGGAATACATGATATTGTGGTTACATATGTCAGCCGCCATTTTATGTTGTATTTTTTTCGAACAATGACAGTCCACATGACAGATGACGGCTAGGGGCGGGCTTTATCGATAAATTTGAATATCGATGAGTTAATTCGAATAAAAATCGATTTTAGTGCTAATTGTGGCAGGTGTTTATATGATTATTTATAAATAGGGGCTATTAGCTATTCTTTAATGTAATTTTTATGGGTAATCAATAAAATAGAATATTCATTCGTTTATTATAAAGTATATTTGTTGTTTCTAGTCTATATTTATAGCTAAGTGATAAATTAAGACTATCTTTCTTTAGACAATAATGTTAACATAATAATAATATAATACACGTCTTCGTATTTTTATCAACTTTATGCACTTTTCGGTCGTTTAACACGTAATATAAAATCTAAATTACTTATTTTATTGAAGAGGTCGTGGATTCGAATCGTAGCCATTACACCATAGACGTGAACTTCCTACTAACACAAGCAAATTAAGCTTAGCTGGAGAGGGTTAACAAGAATATTAGTAGTTCGTATTTGCTAATTACTAGTAAGCATTTTTTTTTTATAAAAATAATAATACATATTATTTAATGTCAAATCTCTGTTTAATGTATTTGAATAAACTACGTAATTGAATAAGCTGTTATTTACGTAATGTTAGTTAGTAAAATTTTGTATATATCTAAAAACGGCTGATCAGCTTTTAAAAGTAATGTAGCTTTTTAAATGTGTAATTGCTAACACATTATTTATAACACCGTAGTCTTCAGATGAAACGACGCATCTACAATCTACTTTTATAGATTGTTGATGTCCATGGGTGGTAGTTACCATCTACGATCAGGTGAACAACAAGTTCATACATACTTCATACAAAAAAATCATTACAAAATGCCCTGAATAGCAACAGTCTAGCAATTAACTCTATGTACCAATGCCACATCCTCATACATTATTTCATACATTTATTTGACAAAATTCATACAACGGGCATTGTTGTTGGAATTATCATCGCTTCGATGATTCAAATGATTCGTTTCTACCACCGTTTGTATTGTCAATAGCTTTTTAGAAAAGCCTTGGTTTCGACATTTTTTTATTGAATTTTTATAGTTTTGTAATATTTTTGGTGAAGCCATTATTGAGAGTGTTAACTGGTACATGTTTTTTTTGGTAATTGTTGGGATATAGACGTGTTATATAATAGTGTTATTTTTTATACAGTAATACGTAGTATGTAACAAACGAATATTTAGTCTATCTGATGGTTAGTGGCAAATACAGCTCATGAACATGTACTATCCATACAAGAGATTGTAAATGCGTTGCAACTTGATTATGGTGTAGTGAGATGGCTGTAGTTTTTCCTAGAAATTATTCACGAATACTATAACACGATCTATATAACACACATAACATAATATCACGCCTATATTACCCAGAAGAGTGTGGTGTACAACACCCACATTTCACCTATTATATTTAGGTTCTGACGAAAAGTTCATAAAAAGAAATTTTTATGCGCACCATTTGGCAGCTATTTCGCTATTTAAAAAAAGAATCACGCGAATCCGTCCATTAACCGCGGCGTAATCGATGTACATACATAGAAAAAAAAACATACTGGCCGTATTGAGATCCTCCTCCTTTTTGGGAAGTCGGTTAAAAATGACTTAGCCCCACCAGGGAATCGAAACCGAGACCTCACGGTAAGAGGTGTATACCACTAGACTATCTATATATTAATCCTTAATTTAAGTGGAAGTACCACCTTCTCACCTTTAACTTGCCACCAACTAGTAGTGCTTGAACTACTGTATTTTTGTGGTTAAATCGGGCCCTGAAATAACTGGCACATGAGGCATGACACCGTAGTCCTCAGATGAACCGACGAATTCTACAACCTGTTAATGTCCATGGGCTATAGTTACCACTTTCCATCAGGTGGACAACAAGTCCGTTCGCAACATAATCGCTGGGCAAAAATACAGGCAAATATGGTGGCTTTGTCATATCAAGTGTTTTGCTAAACCCATCAAATTCAATATCACCAAATTTATCGATTGTACAACACGTCAATTTTACATAAATGCAATATACCAATTCCCTGCACAAGAATTTTCACGTCACTACAATAAAAAGCAAACGCCATGACCTCGTAACGGCGGGTAAGTGATTCGAATGCCGAATACCAATACAATAAGTTGGATTCGACGTCGGGTTAAGTTATGTCGTGCACTGCGACCCGGCTAATCGAGGGGTGGGTGGAGTAGGGATGGGAAATAGAGGAAGTTTGTCGATATCGATTTTTTATTATTAATAAAATTTTAATGCAACTGAGATATATTTTGAAATTTTACAATTTTTTTTTGGGAACTGAATGCTATAGCAGACTTATGGATATTTTTTTAAACGGTTAACTTAACCATTATTATTTTATTGCAAGAAAAAATATAGTCAACTCAAAACAGACTTAATATGAGTCCTAGTAATTGTTACACTTTAAAACAACTCGTCTAACTCAACAAAAACTAACAAATTCATAAAAAATCAATGCACTTTCTATGCATGAGACAGACTTCGATAAAATATTACCCTATTAATGTACAGACGGCTACCGATCAACGTATACATGTCCAATATAAGCTGGTCTCCCATTGCACGGGAAGTCTGTACAACGCGAGACCAGCTAACACTGGATATGTATAGATTGATTTGTCTGTGTTGTGTACATAAATTTGCTATGCAGTTTTTATGCAGACCAGTTATGCATTGATTACAGAATTCGCGATGTAGTTAATCACTTGTGCGGTTTCAGTTTTAGCGAATGGATAAAAAGTAATTAGAATTAGATTGGAAGAATAGCCTAATAGAACGTTTTTATTTGTCTTCGCAATGACATGAAACGTTGTGCGAATATGAAATTATGAATGCTGTCTTTATCATTAACATGAATGTCTACAAAATTGTAGCCTATATTCTAGGTGCCATACGCTTGACTGATTCACTGATTCATCAACGCAGAGCCTAAGCCGCTAGGGTTAGAAACTTGAAATTTTGCATGATGGTTACTAACTTGGAATTTTTGGAAACTCCACCTTGAAGTGGGTGAAATAAGAGTTGAACGGTTGTATGGACGTCCATGATTTTTGAAGTTTTGCTGTTACTTAAACTGCAAACCTCAGTAAACACGACACTGCTTGCCAAAGTTTGTTTAACTGCTTGTGACCCGATCACGCAATAAAGAAAGATGTTTGAAACACAGATACCTAGGTTATAACACAGAATAACATACAGGCTACATTTTTTTAGACGTACCAAACGGGTAGAGCCATAAGTTAGTACGGGTAAAGCTAGTATTATAATAATTCTATTAAATAATATCGCTATCACTGACACCCAACTATAATAAAATTTCTTGTCACTCTGGTTTCTACATGCCTTAGTGGCGTCTAATAATATAGAATAATATATACACTATGTTATATAACTGATATGTTGTTGAGGAAAATATGCTTTATGACAACCTTGGGTATGATGTATGGGTTTTATGTACATCAAGCTATGTACATTACCAGTATAAGCTGTCTCTCCTTGTATTAGCTTCTTTTGCAATGCGAGACCAGCTTAATACTGCATGTCTATAGGTTGATCGATAGCTAGGCTATCATACCAGTACGTCTGTACTGGTATGACTGACTAAGCCAGTTAGGAAAATATCTGATGGACGAGCAATTAAATTAGCTAGGATTCGGTTCAAAGAAATTTATTTCTCAAAAGAACTACATAGTTCACTTAACAGGAAAAAACAAACAATTTTTGAGTAATAGGTACTCTTAAAAATATTTTCATGACTGTGGCTTAAAACTGTTTCTTAATGTGTTCCTCCAGATGTTTTTTAAATAAAGTTATTGTTTTACTGAATGACACTTTTAAGGCCCGGGAATAGAAGCTAAGACCTCACGGATACAAAAGCTACTCATAAAAGTTATAAACTTTCAGGATTACTGTGATAATAAGTGTTTTTTTTAATAGTTTCTTTTACGTAATTATGGATACATTATTTTATAAAATGATTATGCCTTATAAGTTATAAAAATAATAAAACAGTGTTATTAAACTCAGAAAACAATTATAATAATTATATCCACAGTCATGTGGTTAAAAGTATCTAAAACTTAATCAACTTAAACTATTTTCTAACATTAGCGCTAAATGAATTTCAATATCGTGTAATTTATCAGCAATTTATAAATTTATTAAAACCTTTATAACTTTACTATTTACACTATTTTATCTGTATTCAATATAACGTTCTAATTTAGATGACTATTAAAAGATTAGTTAACAAATAACTTGCCATCATCACGCCAATATTACCCAGAATGGTGTAGCAGAGTGTACACCTACATTCACCTGTTATGTTTGGATTCCATGTAAGCCTTTCGCCATCTACTGGGCTCAAACCCAACACTGTGCTGCCATAGAGACGATATTTTTTGACAAAATAATCTCAAATAACACCAAAAATCAAACCCAAGTCCTCGAAAGCCGCTGCATATGCTAACTACTAGATCAAAGAGGAAGTTTATTTAACAAAAGATTCTTATGGTGGATAGGCACGCGTTTGACCACGATCTCACCTGATGGTAAGTAATGATGCGGTCTACGGTGGAGCTCCTACCTATGCAATACCTATTAACTCTTGCTTTAAAGAGATCCAAATTGTACTCATTCGGAAACACAGACTCGGGCAAGGCGTTCCATTTTTGATTTGTCATAAAAAAGTATTGCAAAAAATTACTATCGATATAAAAAATATCGATACTTTTTCACCCTCCCATCCCTATTTTAACGGTACAGTAACGGCTGGCAACCCCCAAGCCCCGCCCTTATTCACGCTACCCTCTGCTATGTACACACAGCTTCAAGCTATACATGTATGTCCAGTATAAGCTGATCTCGTATTGTACTGGAAGCTGTACAACGCCAGACCAGTTTATAGTGGAACTTTTTCGGTTAGTGTGTAGCCGTATACCTATGTATATGGCAATACTTTAGGTATTCTGATGAATGCATGCTGAGATAGTGGATCTGTCAAAATAGAATTGGTTGTACATACATATACATACACAACATGAATCATAAAATCGACAACCGGATGGCGGAGTGGGTAGTGTACCTTCTCTTACAAACTTCTAGTGCCCTGGTACTTTCAAGATGAAATCCTAGGATCTTCAACAATTCCTAGGTTACCTAGGCGTTCAAGACTCCTTTAGGTTATTTTAATCCGGATGGCGGAGTGCGTAGTGCACCTGCCTGCGACGCCGAGGTCGCGGGTTCGTTTCCCGCTTAAGAATCTGCTGTAGCAAGCAAACAGAGAGATAAAACTTCTAAATACATAACTTTGACCTGTGTACATAATATACAAAAAATCTGCATATAGGTATTGCTATTAACCAATACATTTTTATGTAAATTTTATGGTCTGAGGTATATTTATGTGAACAATTAAGTAATTAACATATCTTTCATGGACGCCTACACAAATATACCTGGCTATGTCTATTCATCGCTTTAGGTACTTATAAAAAGAAACATAACTTTAAAGGCCACAACACACACGCTACTTTTAGCAAAGGCGATCGATGATTTTTAAATAAATAAATAATAAATAAAAATTCCACAACTCACACACAACGCCATCTAGTCCCAAACAAAGCAGAGTATTCTAGTACTATGGGTACTAGAATAACTGATACTAATCCATATATACTTTTCTTTTGTAAATACATACTTATTATACATAGAAACACCCAGACTAAGACAAACCCCCATGTTCATGCACACAAAGATTTGACTTAAGAGGGAATCGAACCCACGACCTCCACGTCGCAGGCAGGTACACTACCCACTAGCAGCAGCGGCAATGGCCCCTGCACCTTAAACACCAATAATAATACATCATAATTGATAAAAGTCCAAATATATAAAGGATTGATGGCAATTTATTGTTAAGAACAGCAAAAAAAACTATTTTTTTGTCTAAAAAGTGTACTTGTCATTTGGTCCCATTTTCTTCAGTTCACAATCTTGTAATGGGCTCCTAGAAAAATCGAGGGCAACACTCAAAATTTAAAGACTTCTATATAGTTTTTCGTATACTACCTAAAGCTACTAGGATATTGACATGTAGCAATCAGCATTACATGTTGCTGAGATCAGCTCTGTAATCTGGAAGGTACAACTCCTCAATGATTAGGAGTACGGGGATAATTCTAAGTTATACACAGATAAGGCGAGACGTTGAATAATACTTAAGTATTTCTCATCTTTTTTTGTAAAATTATTATTTTGGCCGTAGTCCTCAGAGAGTAGAGTCGCCTTTATAATGCTTGTGAAGACACCGTGAAAAATAGTTGCCTCTTTCTATCACGGGGATTACAAGCCCATTCGCTATTTGCGTTGAAAAAAATAGTCTTAGAATTCTTCACGAAAATTTCTAACATAATTTTGTCTTTCAACAGGTGAAGATTTGGTTCCAAAACCGTCGCAGTAAATACAAGAAGATGATGAAGGCTGCGCAGGTTGGGGCGCCCCCTCCTAGCCTCGGGATGCCCCCCTCGAGTCCCGCTAACAACAACCAACTTTTACATGGTAAGTAAAGAACCATCTACCATTTATTGTTCTTAATTATATTCTGAATTTCATGCCTTTTGCCTTTTAAATTGGCGAACCTACCAAATAAACTATTACCCCCTATTTTATCACCTTAGGGATAGTAAAAAAAGATAAAACATATACCAGTTCTCAAGTTAGACCTCTAGCTACATAACCGTGAAAACCGCATCCAATTCCATGCAGTAGTTTTTGCGTGAAGCGCGTACGAACATACAGACAGGCAGAATACTTAAAAAAAATAGTTTTGGCTTCTACTGCTGTTATAAATACCCAATACTTTTCTTTAATATCTTCAATGTACAGATATCTAATTGAAATCTTCAGTAGGATACATTTTTTACAACATTTGTGCTTGTAACTTCGCCATGTTGGTTTGTATCCTATTTAAGATAGTAACAAAGGGATGAACGTGACGTCACGTAAATAATGGGTCCTGGCAAGAGGCGACCGTAGCTGGTTGTTTAAAGCAACTGCCCGGGATGGAGAAGATCGCAGATTCAAATCCTGCCGGTCCCATATTTTTTCAGTTGTTTCTTAAATGTTTGTTTTTAGTCAGTTCGAAAATAAAACAGTTTTATTCTATTGTAAAATGTTTTCAAATTGTTGTGATTAGCATATCTAAGTCATTATGTTGTCATTATTAAAATAATTGCTGTTCTTTGTCGATTTTCAAGTTTAAATGTTATTTTTATGTTGATCTTTGAAATAAAGCGCATAATGTTTGTTTTATAGTTCCGGTATTTTGTTTAGAATGCTTTTTAAAAAAATACAATGACTTTACGGCATCTATGATTTGCTGTAAAAAAAGGTTTTATTTCAATTTCAACATCGAAATGATCGAACAGGACTGGCGGTATTTTTTTCAAAGCGCCCAATTTAATTGTAATTCCTAAGACCTTAATCTATTACAGACTGAAGTTATAATTATAGTCATTTCATACGATTAAAATGTTTTTCTAACTAAAATCTGGTTGTGACAAACTTTTACATGTTCTTCAAACAAGTAAAACAATTAACTTCTACAAGACTTCGATTCTTTGCGGTTCACACAAAGATTTTTCCCGAGTGAAGATCGAACCCACAAAATCGAGGTGCGAGGTGACCGTTTTAACTACTACGTGCAACCGTGCGCTCATCAGATGATGACTTATATAGATAGATAGATAACACTTTATTTGCATACCATTCCATTACAAACTAAAGATAACTATTGAAAGACAATAACAATATGCAAAGGACGGCCTTATCGCTTGACGCAATTTCTGCCAGGCAACCTTTTTATATCTCAAGCTCAAAATATGTATACTACCTAAATGCCACTATCTTTATTTGATTTCTTTATTTAACCTTTTTCCTATTGTCCAGGTGGAGGCGGAGGCAGTTCCAGTGGTTCACAGCACTCCCCCTCAGCGTACCAGAGCGGGGGACCTGCGCAGGCGCACTCCCCCACCCCTAGCTCAACGCCGGTATCAGAGCTGTCGCCAGGGTTGTCTCCCACGGGCACCCCGTGGGATGTGAAGCAGCCACCGCAACCGTCCTGGGATGTAAAGGTCGGATATGTAAGACAAATGATATTTATTGAAAATAATTTAAACTTTTAATTATCTTTATTTACAAAAAAATATACATATAAGATCCTAAATTAAATTAGCCTAATAACTTAATCTAAACTTAATAAGTCACTGTCAGAAGGGCTCGTACCCAAAATGCTGGCAGCATTACCGCGTTGTATTGCGATACTAAGTCGCTGGCCGAAATATAAGCCAGCATTTCGAGAACGAGTTGCCTTAAACTTATATATTTTTCACTAGCTACTAATTTTTAACAAGTAATCCTTTTATAATATCCATTTTTTCTGTTTCTCTTGTAATACTGTTTGGTCCTAATGTCTTCTCTGTTTATATTTTCTTGTGAGCATTGATCTACTGTGTTGTTTTTTAGCAGGGACCCGTACATTTTCTGTGTACTATTCATATTTTCTGTGAACAGTTTTATTTTCTCTAATTGTAAAATAATGTGTAATGTGGAATAAATGGTTTAAATGGTAACCAAAAATAGATAGTAAATATCAAATACAAGAAAAAAATATGAACAATAATGAAAAGTCAACTTAAAAATCATTAAAACTTAATAATTTTTTCTCAAACAAGCCATGACTAAAATATATTTATCAAATATGTAGGATATCTGTTTCATCAATGTTTACAGAATCTCGGCATCATTCTAAACAATTTATATTTATATGGTTTTTTGTCTCAGCTCGATTCGAACTTAGACTTAAACATAAAATTGTTCGATGAATACTATTTTTAAATTCTAGCATGGTTTTTAAAACAATCTATAGCCATTTTAATAAAATAATTCTATCAAGGCTTCAATAACATAACATTACATCGTTCCTTTAGGAACAATGTCACACGTTCGCGTCATTCGTAAAAATGGTTTTAGAAATTTACAGAAAAATACAAGATTCGAATAATATCACCGATAGTACGAAAACCCTCAACGTTCTGATCTAAGAATGACTTTTCTTTATATTATTATATTTTTTTTTTTCATCTTTCCTAACGCATGTTCTCTGTTTGTTGTAGCCGACGGCAGGCAGGTCGCCGGACGGTAGCTCGTGCGATGTAAAGCCGCCGCACCAACAGTCCTGGGACCCAAGAGTCGGATATGTAAGTCAACACCTTTATTTAAAAAGTTTTCCAATTATTGCAAATAAATGAAAGAGTACATTTAAAACGAATAAACTTTTGAAATTAAATGAACTAAGCTTTTTTTTTCTTTTCAAATTGTGCGTTCTTATTTCGAAATTTGATTTAGAACACAATAATTGGGAAATTTTATTTTATTCGATTGCTTTTCTCTTTTCAAATACATTCTTATTCAAATTATCTTTTATTTTTTATTGTTAGTTGCTTTCATTGTCAATTGAAATGAGTTTTTATGGTTTTTTGTAGGCACATTTAAATGAGGTTTGGCTTTAGTTATTGTAAATTTTGATTAAGATTAGTTGAATTAGGTGCTTAAATCTATACATATTTTTGAGGGGAGATTGTTTTCCTTAGGAGGGTTATTTCGCGCCTCAGTCCGATGACATAGACGGCTCGCCGGGAGAAGGCATCAGAGGCCGACACATGCCTTGGATGCTCAAGGTAAGGCCGCTAGTTCGAGTCCGTCTCGTGATTTTTTCTGTTGCTAGAAAATAAATGAAATATTTGTAAATTACTATTTTCCTTTATATCAGAATACGTTTGGCCGTCGCCGTCGGTCGGTTGATTATCTTATGAACATTCACGACAATATAAACAGTACAGTCACGAAATATATTTTTAAAGACAATTGCATAGACACTAAAAGCTCCACAATTTTTTTTTAATTTCTAGAAAAGATTCATAATCACTATTTGAAAAGCACAATGGAGTATTTAATACTCGTAAAATTTTATATTTGTTCGCTATGATAAACATGTTTTTTAACATTTAAAGAAGTTATTTGTCATCTACCTACTGCTCTTTATTTATTGGAAAAAAATAGTACCGCAAGAACGGTTGAATTAGAATCAGTTATTTAAAGAATTTAATAAAACGTACTTAGAGACCGAAGAAAATATAGATCGATTGTGTGAAAAATGACATCATTGAAAAGGGTGTGAATACTGAGATGACGTACCCTTCGTATAGGCATCATCTTAGCACTTTCAAGCTGGATATGAAATGATAAAACACATTGCGTGAACCCCAAATAGTTGGGATAAGAGCAGGTCGCTGATGAAGAGCTGTCCTAAAATAATGTATTTAAGAAATTGAGTTTGATATAACAAAATAAATATAGCTACATAGCAACATCGGAACCTCACAAACTAATTAACAGCATACTTTTACCGTAAAACGAGTAAAAGTCAGTCAAAAAACTAATCACTCTGCTAGGCGCGGCCCCACGCCCACATGCCATTATCTAATTACTTTATACAAAAAAACATATACTTTTTTATAATTTTTCAACACGCAACACGTTTTTCCAACTTTCTACGGAATCGTCCCAAAAAGATGTATTTTTTTAAGTTTTAATCGATGGCAATTTGATGGTATTCGATTGTGGTTTTGAATTCGAAGATGTAAATGTTTATGAAGAAATATCCGAACAATTCAACTTAATATTGAAGTTTATGCAAAGAAATTCCAGGTTAATTATTGAATAATTGATGATACTTCTTATTAATAATATTGATTCAAGAAACAAAGCCGTTTACAATATAAATTTTGATATTATAATATTATATCAATTTAAACTTAGTGTAATTACAATACTAGCAACCTTGCAGCTAATAATACATGTCCCACCGCCTGGCACGGGTCTCTTCTCATGATGAGTAGGAAAATACGGATTGATAGACTTTGCATACCCTCAAGCTTTTTTAGCCACTCTTACGTATGCAAGTTTCCTCACGATATTTTCCTTCACCGTTAGCAAGTGATATTGTCTATGAAAAAGCAATGTGTGTCACATAAAAAGCCGTGTTTTGAGCTAAAGAATAAGATAACATCTATTATATTACTTGCCTCGATATGGTCTAGTGGTAACCGCCGCTCACTACGAGGTATCCGGTTCGATTCCCGGGTCAGACAAGTGTTATTTGAGAAAAGTTTTAGAAAATTCACAATAACAACACGAAATTGGAATTGTGCCCGTCCGTTGGATGGCGATAGGCTCACTCCCTATTTTATTATTATATTAAAAGGATAGCTTCATTCTAAGGTTATACATAATATGTTATAGACAGACAAACGCCATTACAGCGATACTCAAATGATTAGAACTGCTTGCCGACTGCAATCGAACTGCACGGTTGGTTAGCAGTTTTATTGCAATAGCGTTAACTGCAATGAAACTGCATTATAACGGTTAAACACAGTTTGAATGCCGTTCTGTCGTCTGTCGTGAACAGGCAGGTCTATTTAATAAAAAAAACTGTTCACTTTTCTTAGTTTGCTTTGTCTTCACAATGATTAATGTCCTTCTCTCCTTGTCACAGGGCGCGCCACCCGGACCTTGGGACATGAAGAGCGCGCACGCGCACGCACTGCACCACCAGGGAGCGCCGCAGCCGCACCCACCCTACGTGCCGCAATACTCCTGGTATCAGACGGATACTAACCCTGGACTACTTACGTAAGTAACCATTACACTTCTGAGCGCAGTGTCCTTCTGTTTGGGTAAATTATAACAACAAGTAGCATTAACAATTTTTTTTTGACAAGCAGCCAATTTTAAGTAAAAATTTCAACAAAAAAAGTAACCTGCAAAGATTTGTTTTGAGTATAATTATGTTTATGAAAATCTACGTAATTCAGGCTATATTCCTAGTGCGGGCGGCATTTTTAACCGACTTCAAAAAGGAGGAGGTTCTCTCTCAATTCATGTTTTTTTTCTTTATGTTTGTTACCTCATAACTATCGACTGGGCGAAGCGATTCTAATGATTCTTTATTATTTGAAAGCTATTATTCCGTGTGGTCCCATTTTAATTTGGTCCAGTTCTGACAATGGCACCCATGAGAAAACCATATAAGTCTAATTATTGTAATTGAAGTTGTTTTTTTTTTACGAAAATTATTTTCATATAGGTGCTAGCTTTTGTCCACGGCCTCATCCGCATGGCACTTCAGTAAAATGTAGCCTATATATTAATTCAGGCTAGAAACTACATTTATGCAAAATTCTCACATATCTTCACAAATTTTCGTAATTAATAATATTAGTAGGAAAAAGCATGAATGATGAGAGATGACCATTTATCGTCGCAACTTTGCAATGTTTGTCTTTGGTAGTACCATTGACTAACATACTATAATATCTAAATTTTGTATTTAAACTGACAGATTTTTACAGACACTAATTTACCTTTATTCTTTTCAACAGGGTGTGGCCAGCGGTTTAACAGCCATCGCACAAAGCAAAAGAAAACTAACTAAACTGTAAGTGTATATTCACTATCAAATGGCGGACACGACCGTAATGGCGGCCATCACAATGGTGTCATTCTGGCGCCAAAATCATCGGCACAACCAACTTTTAATTGTAAGCAGAATTATTTAATAGTTATAATGAAAATCATTGTAAATTTTTATAATTAATTATAAATAGGGAATAAATGTTCATAATGGTTACTGTATATGTAATAATGTAAATTGTAACAGCTTTTTGAATGGGCCAAATCATTAAACTAATAAAACTTGAAAATACAACAACAGAATTTAAGTTCATCCTTTAAATTATTATGTAAATAAGAAAAACTTTTAAAAGATTGTGGCTATCAATAAATAGGTATCTCAATTCTTTTTTGTTTTTTTTTTAATAGCAATTTTATATAATTTTTAAATGTCAATGATTTGGCTTTTCAAAAATCTTTACTCTATGGATAATTGTAACGTCGATTTCGGAACATAAATATAAACCAATCAGAACAGTGCGTCCTGAAATACTACCCTCTGATTGGTTGATATTCCTGTTAAATTTGTCTCGACGAATCACACGTCATCCTAAACTTGACGTTTGACAGAATCTGAATGTATCGACTACTTTGACAGAAACCTTCAGTTTCCCGTACACTAAATTAATATAATTTTATTTAATAGAAAATCTCGCATATTAGCAATTCGATTGGTTTATTAAAAATATATTATTGTACTTTATCTATGATTTTTTCGCTATAATTCAAAATGGGGCCCAACTAAAGTTAAAATATTTTTAGTTTGCAAAATGTTCATCACAATTAAAGATAAATAAAAAAAATATTTGATTGCTATATTTGTTTTGTTTCTCTTTCCCATAATATGTGTAAAATTATCAAAAATCAACTGTAATTAATATAATTATTTGAAAGTTGTATTCGTAAAGTAAGCTTTAATCCAATATTTTTATTTATTTAGATTTAAAATTTAAAAAAAACAATCAAACGGGAACACAAACCAGTCTGTTGTGATAAATAATTTTAAGTTTTTTAGAACAATAAATAATTTTGATTTTAAATTGTATTTATTACATTTTGTGCAAAAAATAATGTGTTCTGAATGCAAAAAGAGTTTTGTTTTTAAGCTATAAATATATTATTTTTTAACTGCAATTTCTTTATTACCTGTTAATATAGTCTGTTCATTTAAAATGGTTTTTGTTCATTTAAAATTATTTTCATTTGTTTTCAATAAACTGCATTTTAATTGAATAGACTATATTATATACTTTAATTCTAAAGAGGGTCTTTACGGGATGATAAATTTGTAAATATTTTTTGTAATATATAGACGAATAAACTATACATATAAATATAGGTAGCATAATTACTTTATAATTACAATGTATTATAAGGAAACGGAAATAAGAAAAAAAAAGTGAATTAATTTCTTTTGTCAAATAAAAAGAGAAAAATACTATATTTTTGTGTTTTTATTTTGCCTTAAATACCATTGCAGAATAACAAGATAATTATTATATAACAAAGGGTCTATAAAAACATAATTAACAAAACATAAACATAACAGCCACACCCACTTTTCATCTGTTATGTTTAGGTCCCATGGAATATGGCGAGAGCCTATCGCTATCCACCGGGTACAATTTCAACTCCGTGCTGTTATTGTTAATTTCCTGACGAAAATAAAAAATATCTAAGATGATACGTCTTTTTTTTTTTTTTTTTTACTAACCTGCGGGTGTGTCCCACTGCTGGGCAAAGGCCTCTCCCCATGACTTCCAAGCCTTTCTGTTACTTGCAAATTCTGGCCAATCGTTCTGGAATGCGTCCAAGTCTTTTCGCCATCTCCGTTTGGGCCTTCCTCGTCGCCGTTCACCGTCACGTGGTACCCAGTTGGTCACTTTTTGGGCCCACCTCTCTGAACTCATACGGCAAACGTGACCAGCCCAGTCCCACTTTAGCCTGGCAGACTTTTGCCCTACATCCGTGACACCGGTTTTACAGCGCAATTCTGTGTTTCTGATATGGTCCGATACGACTTAATACAGTACACAGACTTAATACAGACCAAAATTAATACAGTACTGCTACCCCTACAATATTGATCACTGTTCGCCGTTTACCTGTACGCTCTACTCGCCATTATCTTAACATGAAAATATCGCATATCTATCTATATAGTATATAAAAATGAAACCCGTTTTCCGTTGTCACGACTTGGCATGAAAACGGCTTGATCGATTTGGCTGATATATTTTTTTGTAGTTTTCTAATACTCTGTACAAGGTTCTCACTGAAAAAAAAAATATAAAAATGAAACCCGTTTTCCGTTGTCACGACATAGCATGAAAACGGCTTGACCGATTTGGCTGATTTTTTTTTGTAGTTTACTAATACTCTGTACAAGGTTTTTACGGAAAAAA
This sequence comes from Hypena proboscidalis, assembly GCA_905147285.1. NCBI lineage: Eukaryota > Metazoa > Arthropoda > Insecta > Lepidoptera > Erebidae > Hypena > Hypena proboscidalis. The sequence goes on from LR990153.1 coordinate 2,310,519, forward strand.
ATATTAAGAAAATCTCTCAGAAAGATTGAAAAAAATTTAATTTTGCATATTTTAAAAAAAAGCGCGTTACGAAAGTCAACGTCATTCAATTTAAAACAAAAAACTCTGTGGTGATCTACGACACCACAGACATAACCGCGAGCTGTGAAAATATATATTTTGTTTTTTATTTAATAAAATTAGTAAAGTCCCTCTCAGGTATGACGAGACCAGGGAAATAGGTATTCATTTTTATATGGAGGATATTATAGATTCCAGTTCAAATTGAATAGGTACGCATACATAAGATAGGTCAGCTATACAAAATAAAGTAGTGCATCAAATTTACGCTAAGGCGGTACGAAGTTCGCCGGGTCAGCTTGATATAATATGCGAAACTTTGAAAATATGCGTACTCTTACACGCAAAAACTGCAGCGTTGATTTTTATAAAATTTTTCATTATTTTTTTTCGCAACCTATAAAAATAAGAAAATGAGTGGCGTAGTGGTTCAAGAGGTCGCCTGGCCGCATTTAACTGCGCTGGTGTTGTGGGTTCGATCCCCACACAGGTCAAATCTTTGTGTGATCCGCAAAGATTAGTTCTGACTCTGGGTGAACTTTGTGTGTGTGAAATGTATGTTTGTGAACAACACAGGAGTGTTTTAATAATAAAAACAGTTTTAATAAAAACAACGAAGTAAAGAAAGATTGAGAGTACTTTCACGCAAAAACTACCAAACAGATATTGATGAAATTTTACATACAAGTAGCTTATGGTCTGGATAAAACTATACACTTCATAGTGATTATTTAAATAGCATTTTAGCAAATTATACTAAGAAACAGTTGCTGCCCGGTATGCCGGTCGCAGGTTCAAATCCTGCCGGTCCAATAATTTTTCAACAGTCTTGAATGAAAATGCTATAAAAATAATCAATAAGAAGTTGCAATAAGGAAAGCGTTCATTCTTCACAACATTTGTGCTGAATGTAACTTCACCATGTTGGTTTGTATCCTACTTAAGATAGGAACAAATGGATGAACGTGACGTCACGAAATGACGTATCATACATTGGCAAATTTAAGGACCTGGCAAGAGGTGACTTTAGCTTAATGGTTAAAGCGGATGCCCGGTATGCAGAGGTCGCAGGTTTAAATCCTGCCGGTATCATATTTTTTTCAACTGTGTCTTAGTAAAAAATTACGCTATTTTTTTACATACCTCGCAGACGCAGCCTTGGCGGAAGTAAGTCTAAACTTTCACTAATTACTCAAATACTTTTAATCAACAAACAATGAAGTTATTTTTCAATTAAACCTGCAATAATTAAAACAGGTTTCAAGATGGCGGCATAATTACATAATAATATTTAAGAAGTTCCTTTAATTTGGCTTATCGTCGGGCGATCGTTAAAAATTATCGTTAGCATTTTTTAGCGTACCTTAAAGTGAATGTGATCGATTGATATGATAAAATTGTTATGAAGGGAGAGCCTTTTTGATCGAGGTAGAAAACATCACTTTCTTTTCTTTCGTCGTGTCGATGGCTGAGTCAAATTTTATTTTGACTTGCCATCGTGGTGAAAGGATTAGCCAATTCGCTTTGGAGAACTCGCGAATTGCCCAGGGTGCGCCGGACGTAGGGAATCGTTGTGTATGTCACTAGGCAGGTTCCTTTCATGCACCCCAAAACACCACCGTTTTCTTGTTATAACTTGACTAATACGACATCGCCGTTTATTAAACTTGGCAACTTGGCCACGACTTGGCATGAAAACGGCTTGACCGATTTGGCTGATATTTTTTTTTGTAGTTTTCTAATACTCTGTACAAGGTCGTTACGGAAAAAAAAAAAAAAATATTAGGGGGGATATTATAGATTCCAGTTCAAATTGAATAGGTACGCATACATAAGATAGGTCAGCTATGCAAAATAAAGTAGCGCATCAAATTTACGCTAAGGCGGTACGAAGTTCGCCGGGTCAGCTAGTATTGAATAAAAAGATAAGGAAAACCAAAATATATATGATTTTCTAAGTCCATTTAATAAGATAAATTTTCAATACATGTTTTTAAACATTCACGATATGAGAACATTTTTCATAAATTAGACAATGGGTCTAAATCGCGTAATTTATATAAAGGTAAATAAATACCTATGCTCGACGTTTCGAATGACTTGCATCATTCTTGGTCACGAGCCGACTAACTAGGTATTTATTTACCTTTATAATAATAACGCGATTTAGACCCGTTGTCTATTTTTTTAAAAAATGATTAATTTTTCATTTCTTCGTCTTGACATAATATTTTACAATTGCTAATATAGCTAGGTCTTCAAATTACGGTCACATGAAGCATGATAATTGAATATGGCGATGCGATATTTTGCTACAATCTTTTGTACGTGTTTTAGATTTAATTTCTATTTAACTAGACGAACTGAAATTTTGCCAGCACACCACAATTACGTATGTCACGTCGAAATACATCATCTGTAATCGTTAAAAAAATATAGTTAGCATTTTTAGCGTGCTTTAATGAGGTTGTGGAAGTATGAAAGCATAGTGTAGTGATGTCATAAAAATTAAAATTTACAGCTGTTTTCCTTAACTACACAATGTAAATTATTATTTTTTATTAAATAAGTTTTTCATGAATATTTCCAGAATATCGAATTTAGAAAATTTATCTGTCCTGTTGTTGTCTGTTTAATTCGTTATCTTTATCGATATTCATTCGATAAAAACTCGGCATAGAATCGCTTTGCATTGGCAGTAGCGGCCATCACTAAACACTCTTAACTGCCCAGGTCCAAACATTTCGTAGTTATTACAGATAAAATGGCTAGATCCAATTAATAACGGCTAGAACTAAAGGTTGACAATTACACATCATTGTAACTGTCAAAGCCGAAAAAATTACACTAATGACATCTTGACAATGACATCCAAATTAAAAGTATTGACTTGTTTCCATTGCCATAAAAAAACTTGTTTCCAGTTAATTTAATTAAAAAATTTGTTCTAGTTATAGGACATGAAAACATGCAGTTTTTTAGGTCAAAAAATTGTGCTCAGCGTGGTAAGACAACATATTTTTATCTTGTCAAAGGAGCCCGAATCTTGTTTACTATATTTATATAATAATAGCAGCCCTGTAGCTTATACATGTCCCACTGCAGTGGGCACAAGCCTCCTTTCATGATGATAAGGGTTGGGCCTTAAACCACCTCTGTAAGGCACTCTTAGGTTTCAGGTATACAGGTTTCCAAACGATGTTCTCCTTCTCCGCTAGCGAGTAATATACAATAATACATAATTAAACATACATGCTACTGCTAACATATTTTTATAAACGTCCTATAAGTAGGATAAGCCCTTGCAAAAGAACTCCATCGAAGATGCCCGCTACATGTAACCGCCAGCTAACCTTAAGTGTAGGCGTTCGTTCACAAACATACATTTCACAAACCCAGAGTCAGCACAAATCTTCATCACACAAAGATTTGTCCCGTGTTCGAATCGAGTTTCTCACCAGCTCTTCTCATGATGCAATACCCATCGGAGCTGGTACTTGGATTGATTTTAATTCAAATCTCTAAGTTGAATTAAAGTCAATCTAAGCGCCGGTGTCAAATCATTTTATTATAATAAGTATTATAATTTAGTTAGCTAAGTTTTATTTTAATTTTATATTTTTTGTGTTTTGATGTTTGTTTTGACGTGTTCAAGCGCCCTTTGGGGCTCATGGAAATAAATGATTTGATTTGAACCCACAACACATGCGCAGTTTTGAAAGTGGCAAGGTGACAGTTTTAACCACTACGCCAACCGTACACTATAAAAAAGAACTATGTACAGTGTTATGCATTCTGTGCCAGTAATTTCAGGATCTGATCTCACCACCAAACCGGCAGTGTTCTTCAGAAAGGTCTAAAACTCACTGCTCGCCTTTTTTTAGTCAACTTTCATACTACGTCATCTAGTTCTAAACTAAGCAGAACTTGTACTTTGAGTACTATTTCGAGCTGCTGAGGTGAAAAGTTGCATGTGCGACTCGAGATCACACTTATCTACATCTTGTGCTTTTGAGACCCTCATTACACTCAAGATAATTGCCTAGAATCTTTCGCTTATTCAGGACTCAAAATAGCATTCGAAGAAAATACGAACTTTGGTATCTTGTTGCACAAATAACTACTGCCTGCCATCAGAACTCCATAACCCAGTACGAGGTGATACAACAATAATAATAAATATTTCACAACTTACACACAACGCCATCTAGTCCCAAACTAAGCAGAGATTGTACTATGGGTACTAGAATAACTGATACTAATACATATATACTGTTCTTTTGTAAATACATACATATTATACATAGAAACACCCAGACTAAGACAAACCCCCATGTTCATGCACACAAAGATTTGTCTTATGTGGGAATCGAACCCACGACGTCGGCGACGCAGGCAGGTACACTACCCACTGGCCCCTGCCAAGACTGAGGCCGTGATGTTTCACGGACCTCGTCGCGGGCCACCTGCTGGCGCCTCAATTACCGTCGGCTCGGTCCTCGTACGGATCGAGGCCCAGATCAAGTATCTGGGCCTAGTGATAGACAGGCGGTGGAGCTTCGACGAGCACTTCCGCATTTTGGTGCCCAAGCTGGAAGGCGTGGCTGCCGCTCTCGGTCGGCTTTTGCCGAACGTGGGCGGCGCCAGCGTCGCCAGCCGACGGCTTTACGCGGGGGTGGTACGGTCAATGGCACTGTACGGCGCACCCGTGTGGGCGGAGGCCTTGTCCGCCAGGAACAGGGCGCGGCTGTGGCGACCGCAGCGCGTCTTGGCGGTCAGGGCAATTCGCGGATACCGCACGGTGTCGACCGACGCGGCGTGTGCGTTGGCCGGAACACCCCCGTGGGATTTGGATGCGGAAGTGCTCGCCGAAGTGTACAAGCGCGGCGCGGCTGCTCGGGCCGAGGGTTCTGTCCCCATGCCCGAGCAGCTGCGAGCTTGGCGCGAGGAGGCCCACCGGACGTTGATGGTCCGGTGGGGGAATCGGCTGGGGGCTCCACGGGCTGGTTTTCGGACCGTGGAGGCGCTCCGGCCGATTCTCGAGGAGTGGGCAGGGCGGCAGCATGGGACTCTCTCCTTCAGGCTAGTGCAGGTATTGACCGGGCATGGTTGCTTCGGGAAGTACCTGCACAGGCTGAAGAGGGAGGCGAGCCCCATGTGCCACCACTGCGACTGCGGTGAGGACTCGGCGCAGCACACTCTCGAGCAGTGTCCTGCTTGGGAGGTGCAGCGCCGGGAACTCACCGCGGTCATAGGGAACGACCTCTCGCTGCCGGCCGTGGTTGCGGCCATGGGCAGCGCGAGGTCGTGGGATGCGGTCGCATCCTTCTGTGAGGACGTCATCTCGCAGAAGGAGGCGGCGGAGCGGATCAGGGAGGACTCACCCCTGGCTGATCCGCTCCGCCGCCGGCGAGCTGGGCGGCGAAGGCGCGCGTACGCCGCGAGCCTAATGCCGCCCTAAGCGAGGCCGCGGGCGGTGGAGGGGGTTTTCCGCCGTCCGCTGATGCCTTCCGCGACGGAGTGACGCCCTGGGTGTGCCCGGGGCGTCGCTACGAGAGGAGGACCTAGAGTCGGGTGCCCGGTTGGAGGTCGGACTGGGCACGGTCGCCGCGGCGAGCCCTGTGGATGTAAGATCGATCCGGGGCTCGCCGACCCACCATCTTTCGGCGACGAGGGCACACCGCGGGGTTTTAGTGGGTATTCTGTGCCGTTTAACATCGTAGGCACGGGAGTCCCACATAGCCACTCTGCCCGTCCCCCCACGGGTACGGTGGTATGCGCAAATGCATTTCCCCGCGAAAAAAAAAAAAAAAAAAAAAAAAAAAAGGTACACTACCCACTCCGCCATCATTAGTCTAACAATACTCTTTGTTACACTAGTTTTCAGACTTTCTGGTCTCTGACTACCGGTAACGACTGTCATAGGTCTTCACATCATGATAATTGAGACCGCGACGCGACTGCTTAACATTATGATGGACACCCATCCAACGATTAACCGCAGTTAACATTGCTTAGTCTGAAGTCTTAATTCAAATTCAAATCATTTATTTTCATAGGCCCCAGGAAGCGCTTGAACACGTCAAAACATTACAAAATTGATATAAAAATAAATAATAAATAATACTAAATTATACTAATTACAATGATTTGAATAACCGGGGCTTAGATTAATTTTAATCAAACTGTTTAGAATCAAATTAAAATCAATCCAAGTACCAGCTCCGATGTGTATTGCATTATGAGAAGAGCTGGTGAGAAACTCATGTGCACCATCTTTTAAAATGAAAAATATAACAATAAATATACATATAAAAGTCACATAAGAAGAGCAATTCATTTCCAAATACTATTATCATTTATGTAGTCCGAAATACTGTAGTAAGCTTTTTGACATAATCTAATTTTAACATAATATGTCTTATACAAGCTTCTCCATAGCAAGAGATATTTAAACTCGTATTTATGTTTAAATGTATTTAAAAATACTGCAGTAGTAAAGTAGATACTATATCTGCCATTACGACTTAACCATAGGGTATATGCAGTGTAGCCAGACTGTAAATTTTATAGCTAAGAAAATAACTAGCAGTAAAAAGTTAGTAGTAAGGCGGTGCTTTGAGACGAATAGAAATATTTTTGTATGTGAATTTTAGTTACTGCCTCTTTGATCTAGTGGTTATCTTACGCATATCTCATCGCGAGGTCGCGGGTTCGATGCCCGGGTCGGGCAAAACTGTTATATGGGCTTTTTTCATCAGGAAATTCGCAAAAGCAGCATGGAGTTTGAATTGCGCCCTGTATATGGTGAAAGGCTCACGCTCTATCACATGGGACTTAATCATAACGGGTGAAGTGTGGGTGTCACACAGCTTTGCCACACCCTTCTAGGGAATATAGGCAATATGATATGTTATGTTTATGACTACAAAAAGGTATATAAAAAAAAAACGTGAAAAAGAGATATTTATTAAAAACTCCTTTCAGATCACTTGACCACATGGCCTTCTGATTTTAAAACATGAAATTTATAACAACCCAGAAGTATGCTTTAATTATTATTTTATCGATTTAAAAAATAAATAAATTAGACAACATTTCAAAAAACCATGACCCAAATTCAAATTTCATTCGAACTTCTGTGAGATTGCACTGATAACGTTCTCTTTTCAAAATTATCCTGAATTGGCGCGGACATCACTTATTTTTGACACTTGACACCGTCAATAGACAACAGTACTTTGATTTTTTATTTGTGGCTCGGTTCTTCTGAATAATGAGTAAGACTATGGAGGTTTCACCTTAGTCCCATAAGTTTACAACCCTTTAAAAGTGAGTGTGAGTGTATCTCACACTAAAGACGTGCCGCTCCAAGCACGCTTTGATTCCACCGCCGACCTGTATATCTGTTTTTTTTTTAAATAACTTCTTTCTTGTCCAGCAGGGAGCGCAGAGACAAATATGTCTTTCGTTTTTACCTCGTAAATAGGGATGGCGGGCGAACGAAAGTGTGGGAGTTTTTGTTTACGGATTTAGGGAGGTCGAAAACAAATAGGTTCAATTATGAGGTGGATCAACTTTTTTTGCCATCAACTCGAAAACTAGATTGGTGAAAGGAACTGCCTGATGATATGGCAAAAAAATATGACAACTTATTTCTTGATTCTAGATTAGATCTATGTTTTAGATATTTAAATCAACAATCGAGCTATTACGGGACACGGAAAACGGAAACAAATTTTTATCTGCTGGCAACATAATGACATAGTCGTCAAAGTATTGACGTTTCAAGAAAGCAAAGTACACGATTAGTTCATAGTTTCGTAGAATTTTAAATTAGGCTGACCTTTTAATGTCTCCTCTTTAATGCCAAGCTGAGAATGCCTAAAAAGTACTCGAGATCGTGTGAAGTCTACCAATCCACACTTGGCCAGCGTGGTTGACTATGGCCTAACCCTTCTCATCATGAGAAGAGGCCCAGCAGTGGGACATGTATTAGATACAGATCTGCTATTATTTTAATATTATTATATCGCGAAGCTTATTATACTTTATTCCTGAAATAATTCAGATATTTGCGAGCTTTTGCCAGCCCTGCCAGTAAGAATTCCTACACTGCTATTGTTTTTGACGTACCAGAACTTTGACGCGTGGTCCATTGGTAGCCGCCCTTTAGGGATCCGTGGATTGAATTGTGAAACCATGGGATTTGCTTCGGGTTCTGTATTATAAATATCTTGTAGAAAATCCCTTCTAACTCATTATATCGTTTAAGATTTTATTAGAACATCAAAGTAGTAGATTATTTTTATAGCATTTAGCTATGCTTGCTATGACCTCTGCGTATCGGGCAGCCGCTTTAACCACTAAGCTACGGTCACCTCTTGCCAGGATCCTTAATTTCTCAACTGTATGTTACGTCATTACGTGATGTCACGTTCATCCATTTGTACCTATCTTAAGTAGGATACAAACCAACATAGCGAAGTTATCTTCAGCACAAATGTTGTGAAGAATGAACGCGTACCTTATTTGAATATTTTTATATCGTTTAGCTATGCTTAGAAAATTATACTGAGAAACAGTTGAAAAAATCATGGGACCGGCAGGATTTGCTCCTGCAACCTTTGCATACCGGGCAGCCACATTAACCTCTAAGCTACGGTTGTCTCTTGCCAGGATCCTAATTTTCTTTGCAGAGGTCGCAGGTTCAATTCGCCGGTCCCATAATGTTTTCAACTGTTTCTTAGAAGCAAAATTCGTGAAAAGCAATATATCTGTTTCTACAATCTGTGTTAGAACTAATTAGGTAAACACTTTGTCTGTAACGGGTAATTATTTTCTCCAATTGCCTGAACTCGTAGAACAAAACATTTTGGTCTGAAAATAAACATTTGAGTTTCAACAGTTCTGGCTAAGTACCTGGTAGCCTAATCAAAACCTAAGGGCCAGTTTCTGAGGTAGTAGGCATAGTTCTTATCCGACCCATAATATATAACCTGACCGAATTTAAAAGTGACACAAGTTACAATTGAAAGAAAAAAAAAAAACACGGCTGTCACTTTTATTTAAGTGAGTTATGCTTATTCTGTCATTAAGGTTTATCTAACACCTATGAAATTGCGCTAATCACGCGATTTACTACCGTTCGGCTTTTAGCAATTATTTTTCTGTTTGACAGTCTATCTTTCAAGAAAGATTTAAAGATATTTACATTACTCTATACTCCACTGGACCAAAGCAGTAATTAATTAATACAACTAATTAGTTTTATTAATTTATTAACTCTAATTTTAGTATTAAATCTTTTATTTAGCGCTAATTTGAGCGCTAAATAATAGGTTTCCTTCTTCATTTCTGTCTAAAACTACCTTTCGGTAAATCTTTTACACTTATGTCCATCCAAAGGTTGCCTGGAAGAAATCGCGCTAAGCGATAAAGCCCCCTTTGTGCATAATATTGTTATTGAAACTTTCGTACAAAATGTAAATAAATAAATAAATAATTATCTCCCAACTTATACACTAGTCCCAAACTAAGCAGAGCTTGTACTATGGGTACTAGAATAACTGATACTAATACATAATATACTTTTCTTTCGTAAATACATACTTATTATACATAGAAACACCCAGACTAAGAAACCCCCATGTTCATGCACATAAAGATTAGTCTTAAGCAGGAATCGAACCCGCGACCTCGGCGTAGCAGGCAGGTACACTATCCACTCCGCCATCCGGTCGTGTATGTATGTAATAATGTATTTCCTATGTCTTATGCACAAATAAAGTTTGTATCAGTCTATCTATCTTTATAATCACACGCAGACGAAGTCGCGGGCAAAAGCTAGTTTATAATGAAGGACGAAAACTTCAAGCTGCTAATAAACCATACTTTTGAACCTACTAGAATTTTCTCTCAATAAAACGAATATTTTATTTCCATTTATTCAACACCGTACACCAGGTTTCATAGCCAGATGTTATTAAAAAAGTGCGTCTTTTAAAAAATACCTTTTGTATGTATCAAAAGCGTTATACCCAAACAATAGAGCATGTTTTATTATTTTTTAAAAGGGTTCCGTAGGCGGTACGCTTCCGTTCCATTTTCAAATAGTTTTTGGGGTTGGCAACACGCTTTTTTGTTCTTTTTTTAACTTGAATATGACACTTTATGGGGAGGGCGTTTTCGCATTTTTTGATAACGTAATTTGATGTTAGAAAGATGCTTGAGTTTTAGTTTCTTAAAAGATTAGAAAACTAGCTAACTACCTAGTAGATTTTTAAAATGAAATAATCGCTTTTTCAATACAAACGAATTTAATAAAAGTGTCTGTTTTTAATGTGAAAATAACAATGTTTTTTTCAGTTGATATAGGTATTTGCACGACACCTATGCCTTAAATACTACTTTCAAAATTGTCTGTCTGTCTGTCTGTTTGTCTGTATGTCAGTCTGTCTATTCTTGTGTCTGTTCCTCTGTATGTATCAGCTAACCTTCTAAACGTTGCATTGATTTGGATTCAATTTTAGATGCAGGTAACTGACTACAAGGTGCTTAATATAGCGAGTCGTGAGGGGACTCGCCAGACTCTAACCTAGAATCTTTCGCTTATTCGGGACTCAAAATACGAACTTTGCTCTCTCATTACACATATAACTATTTTCCTTTTAATACATTCCACACACACACAGCACACCCAGAGTCAGAACAAATCTTTGCGGATCACACAAAGATTCCTCCCGTATTCGAACCCACAACACCAGCGCGGCGATGTGACCGCTTAAACCACTACGCCAACCGTACATTCATAATACTAGAAAACCCCCTACACCCCAACTATAATTCTAATACTACAAAACTGCTGCTCTACCAAAGTCGTCTCTTCTTCGTCGTGTCGATTGCAGAGTCAAATTTTATTTTGACTTGCCATCGTGGTGAAAGGATTAGCCAATTCGCTTTGAAGAACTCGCAAATTGCCCAAGTGTGCCGGACGTAGGGAATCGTTGTGTACGTCACTCTGGGAGGCTCCTTTCATGCACCCAAAAACAATTCGTCTCAATACAACTCTATCAAAACTGCTCAATCTCTTAAAACCGTTCGAAAATCTGTCAACCAAGTTGATTGCCATAGCCTACCATTATTTGAAACCATACACCGTAGAATTATACCATAGCGCTATAGTACTTACAGTTATAGCAGAGTTGAGGCACGCGACAACATTTGATACTTAAATTATATGGATTTTTAATGCATTGTATTTTTATAATTATTGTATTGTTGAAAAATAACGTTTTTGCTGTTTTAATTATGAATGTGAACGTAATTGGAAAGAAATTAAATATGAAACATGTCGATATCAAAGAGTTTGTGAATAACTCTTTTACTACTAGAGAGGCAAACATATCAAGGGAGCGTAGTTATATAATTTAAGCGGTCGCCTCTAAGCGCTGGTGTTGTGGGTTCGATCCCCACATGGGACAAATCTTTGTGTGATTCGCAAAGATTTGTTCTGACTCTAGGTGTGCTTTGTGTGTGTGTTGTTTGTATGTATTAACCCCGCAAGTTATTATTAGTGTAAAGTGTCATCTCTTGGTGTGCTTTGTGTGTGTGAAATGTACGTTTGTGAACACCTCGGCAACACGGGCATAATTCCAAGATTCCGTAGTTTTTTTGAAGATTGCAAATTTAAACAACAAATTACTCTAATAAAGTACAATGACATTACGATGACCGAAAGGCAGGTACACTTAAGACAAATCTTTGTGTGTATGAACATGGAGGTTTGTCTTAGTCTGGGTGTTTCTATGTATAATAAGTATGTATTTACAAAAGAAAAGTATATATGTATTAGTATCAGTTATTCTAGTACCCATAGTACAAGCTCTTTTAGTTTGGGACTAGATTGCGTTGTGTGTGAGTTGTGTGTGGAATATTTATTAAATATAAACAAAATCACGCTGAGTGCCATCTAGTTAACTAAATACCGACAAAATAACAAATAATTACCAACAATATGTTTTTTAATAAGCATTTTATTTGGCACGCGTTCGCAGCAGGCATGCAGGGATTCAAGAGAGTTTATTATTAAATTACTGCAATTGCACTACCCCTGCCGATCACCCTTTGAAAAGCGTGAATATGTTGTTTATTAGTTGTCAATGTTGTCATTAACTTATCATTTTATTTTTTTATACTGATTATAAAGCAACAAGTCATCAGCCACATTGGTTTTGGTAATTAGATGTGACAGATTCCTTATAGGTCACGAGTTATTTTAACAGATGATGCACATGAGTTTCTCACCAGCTCTTCTCATGATGCAATACCCATCGGAGCTGGTACTTGGATTGATTTAATTCAAATCCCTAAGTTGAATTAAAGTCAATCTAAGCTCCGGTGTCAAATCATTTTATTGCTATAGGTATTATAATTTAATTAGTTAAGTTTTATATTAATTTTATATTTTTTGTATTAAGATGTTTGTTTTAACGTGTTCAAGCGCCCCTTGGGGCCCATGGAAATAAATGATTTGATTTGATACCTGAGCAAACAAAAAACAATTTTTTTTAGATTTGCCATCAGGAAATTCTTCCGTCAAATTAAATATTTACGTTAAAAGTTAAATATTTCCGTCGCGGCAATCTGGATTTTGGCTCACATATGGGGCCTTGAGATCAGGTGAAGTGTAGGTGATATTACACCTCTGTTTATTCCTATTAAAAAATATAGACGTGATGTTTGTAATATTACTAATAACTATTTTATTCGGCACGCGTTCGCAGCAGGCCCGCAGAGTTCATTATAGAATTACTGCAATTGCATTACCCCTGCTGATTACCCTTCGGTACAGCGTGATTATAATTTAATTTGCAATGAAAAGGATCGGTGAATTAAGTCGTTTGCTGGATAAGTTATTAATAACGTAATTGTAATTTCTTCTTTTCTTACTTCTGTAGTATTTTTAGGCCTGCTTCAGAATTTTCAAGTAAACGTTACCTAAATAATAAAATAACATAAAACATACATAAGCATCACGCCGAAAGGTATTTGAGAGGTATAAAAGAGTGTATCAACACCCACAATTCACTTGTTTTTTTTTTAAACAACGCCTATAGCGAACGGACGTGTAGTCCAGCTGATGGTAAGTAGAGTACAGCCCATGGATCAACAATCCACAAAAGCAGATTATAGATGCGTCGCTGCAGCTGAGGACTACGGTGTTGCCTCATGTGCCAGTAATTTCAGGGCCTGATCTCTCCACCTAACCGGAACACAGTAATGGAAGCACTACTATTTGGCGGCAGGTTAAAGATGAGACGGTGGTGCTGCCGCCCTCGAGCTCGTTCACAAGAGCTCTACCACCAGAAAATTATGTTTAGGTCCCAGGCAGGATACGCCCACCATCCGCCGAGCACAATTCCAACTCCGTGCTATCGTGGATTTGCTGACGGAAAGTTTACATCACACTTTTCCCGAATCGAAGACTTCGCAACAAAATCGAGACAAAATAAAGTTAGACCAATTTTTTATCCAATGTAACCGCACACCACTTCCGGTACAAGAAGGAAAGAGTCTTGTTCCTTATACCATAGAGTATTTAAAATGGGTGTGGCTGATAAAAAAAATGGCGAAGATGTTTTATGCGATTCATTCAGTCTTTGTATTGAGATGTTTTTTGTAAGAAAATGTGGGCATAACATATTCTGGTAACAATTTTGCAGTGTCATTTCAAAAGTTAGTAATTTCGTATTTTTATTTTTAGCTATGCTTTTTGCTAAATGCTATAAAAAATAATAAACGCTTAGCGGCAAAAGCTCACAGGAAATCGAGGGTATACTTTTTAAAACTTCCGCTAAAACATATCCAAAAATCAACTTTCCAGATTAATTTACTTAACCAGGCAATTCGTATAAAATTAAATTTAGTCAAAGGTAAAATTTCACAAATAGCCTCCACTTTGTTACTTAAATTTAACGTAACTTTTTATCTATCCTGTTTTCCATGGTAGACGTAGTCTTACTGGCAAATAAATAACGCATTTTTTTTTAATTAATTTTCGTACAACTTCGCCAAAATGCTCATCTACATTCAAATTCACACTACTTAAAAAAAAAACTCAAGTATACATACTCACAAACAGATTTATAACAAAACGACATACTTATTCCTTAATCCAAAACAGCAACAGTACACAATCAAAATCCGTAATAAACAAATATAATACATTTTTTTTTCGCCCGGCCTCGAACCCCAGTCCTTTGAATAGCAGCTTATAAAACATTTTTTGTCGTGGCCACACCCATTTGTGGGACAATGAGAGGTCGACCAAGGTATGTTTGCGCGTTGTGAAGTTGCTAACTGCAGAAATATTGTTAAGTGACCAAATGAATCAATTGTGAAGAGAAACATAAGGAAAGGGAGGATTCTCAACAGTAGATGGAAACAGGTTGTAGAAGATGATGATGATGATGGTGAGCAAATATATAGGTAAATGGAAGACCAACAAACAGCTTAGACGAAAGTATATATCTATAAGACGTTGCACTATCAGAGAATTGTATGTTTGCGACTGTTAAAAGTAGAAATTATTAAAGTAATACACTAACAGTAAAAGCTAAATAGGAGACCTCAAAATAGCCTGTCATTAACCAAGATTAATACCAGTGTATCATGATCGTAGATTTTAAAAGTCGTGTTAGCCAAGTAGGACAGAGATTGGTCTATATAAGATCTTCATGCAGGGATTGAATTGAAACCTGGACTTTTTGGATCAATAGGTCTCCGGACTCCCAAAGTTTTGATGATGATGTTACTGACGAAGGGGATTTAGACAAGACTAACACGAGATTCTTGAGGTTTTGAAAAACCGAATAGGTTAATAGAACCGAAGAAAAATACATTCAAAATTTAACAAAACAAAAACCGTTTTTATTAAAAAAAATGCAGACAAAATTAAAATACTTCAGTCAGTTTCAACATCTCGCCTCATCTGTGTATATAGCTTGAAAGAATACAGTAAACAGTCTTAATGTGTCTATATTTAAAGAATTATCTTCGTCTCCTAACCGTTAAGGAGTTGTAACTTCCAGGATCAGCTCAGCGTCATGAAATCCTGATTGTTAGATGCATATATCGAAGTAGCTTTAGTAGGTAATATACGAAAAATATTATAGAAGCCGTTAAAATTTGAGTGTTGCCCTCGATTTCTCTAGGATCTCATCACCAGATCGTGACCTTATAAAAATGACACCACAGGACAAGTATTCCCTTTTAGATAAAAAAATAATAATCTATTAATCTCTAATCGGTCCAGGCGTCTTCGAGTAATCGGCAAACAGACATAAAAAAATACAATTGAATTCGGAACCTCTTCCTTTTTTAAAGTCGGTTAAAAAAGGTGCTAAATGAAAATAAAAAAAAATATAATATTAATCAAACTGATACCTCATCGACTTTGACAATATCAACAAAAAACATTCGGTCTGATAGGACGATAAATTTATTGGCAGTTTTAAAATTTCGTCGTGCGCATTTACAAGTTTGTTAAACCCAGTGTTGGGAGCATAATAGTGCGGCTATTATTTGAGAGGAAGGAGCGTGTATGGTTACTTTATAATACTGTGATTGTATGCCTACTTATTCATTGAAGTTTGCGAGGTATGGACATGTTTAGAATGTTTGTGGACTGCAAAAAAATTGGTGAATCTGCGACCGAAATATCAAAAATCGAGCTTCTTTTTTATACTACGCCTGCAGCGTCCGGACGTTTAGTCTATCAGATGCTAAGTGAAGTACAGCCCATGGACTTCAACAATCCACAAAAACAGATTGTAGATGCGTCGCTGCAGATGAGGACTACGGTGCCTCATATGCCAGAAATTTCAGGGCCTGATCTCACCACCGAAGCACAGTAATGCAAGCACTACTATTTGGCGGCAAGTTAAAGGTGAGACGGTGGTCGCTCTTACCACCAGTAAAAATAAGAGTTCACTGCGCTGCGGTGAAACAAACAAACATATACACATACAAACATACATAGTTACATAGACTGCCAAAATCATTACCCTTCTCTTAACTTCGCCGTAGTCGCGTAAAAACTAACACCTCATATATAATCATAATAATTTAGCTAAAACGGAAATATCCAAAATACAAAAAAAACTATACAAAAGTATCGAATTTACGACCGGAATCACACATACAGAATTAAGAAACAAACGAAATTTAATTTTGTTTTATAAGAATTTATTAATATTGAATTTTGTGTAAAAAGACCGACCTTGGTTTGGTGGATTCCTATTGCGACTTTGAAGACTGTCCCACGTGAAAAATACGTAATGTAGTATGTGTTATATATGTAGTTATATACAAAGATATACCTATCTAAGATTTAATATGAAGAAGTAGAAGATTGAGGAAAATTTTCAATAGAATAAATAGAATTCATATATTTTCTCAGTAAAACTTGTTTACCCTTTTTATTTAAAATATGTACCTATATTAAGGACAAAAACTTGCGTTTAATTTGATCTATTTATTGTTTTTTGATATACTAAATTTATAAATAAATAAAATAATACAAAAAACTTATTCAGTATCATTTTCTTTACATTTAGATCTAGTGCTAATTTAACAAATGAATGTTTATAAAAAATAAAATAAAAATGTAAAAATAATGGTCAAAAATCTCCTGCGGCTTGGCCTGTCTTGCAGGAGGTTTTTAACGTATTTAATATTAAACTATGTTATTTAAAATATTATACTACTATACTTATATATTTTTATTATACTATTGCCCGTAAATTTGCTCATTTACTTACTTGTCCATCCTAAGCCGATAAGGCCGCCCATTGTGCAACGTAATTTTTAGTGCAATTGTTTACAAAATTGTCTTTGTTAATATTGGTGTATAATAACGATTACTCTATCTATCTATCTGCCATAGAAAGATTCGGTATTGAAAAATAAAACATAGATAGATAATAGTATCTATCTATGTATTATTTTTCAATACCGACAAAAAATTGGTGCTATGTTACTGAAATAAAACAAAATACAGGTCTCAATCCTCAGTTCCAAGTGGCATACTCCATCGTCAGTTTCCGAAAAGCGATTCAATTCGCCTGTGACGAACGGACGGACGGACAGACAAAAAACACATACAACAAAGTTCATCAGTAGCAAATTGAAGAACAGAGGCGGAAAGGTTCGAGGGTTTTTATTTTTGGCTGCTGATTTGGGTTCTGCAGCAAAATAGTGGTATCCATAACCTTGAAATCTCTTCTTATTGATTATTTTTATAGCATTTAGTTTTGCTTAGCAAATTATACTAAGAAATATTTTTATTTTTTTTTGGTTTTTGAAGTTTTGTGGTGTCATTTGTTTTTATTGTCGAGTTTTTTAAATTTATTGATCCAATAAGTGGCCACTGTTATGGCGCTCTCGTCGGCGTTCATGAGCGCCTCTCTTGTGCAGGTGGTAAGGCATTTTGGACAGTCAGTAAGGTGGTCAAGGTTTTGACTTACTAAACTTTACTTAGATTAACTTACTAAACGTATGAGGGCTGAAGCTAGAACATTTTTTTATTACTCTCAAGCCACTGCTGGGTCTTTCAACTTACTTTAAAACTTTTGTATAAATTACTATTTTGGAGGGAGGACACTAAAACGGCGGCTACCTTTATTATTTAATGAAATGCCCTATGATATAAGATCTGCAAAGAACAAAAGAAAATTTGCCATAGCTTATAAAAAACATTTGTTTGATACATATAACGTAAATGAGTCATAGAACTTACTTGAGTTATGTAAAAATTATCTTAATACCTACAGTAAAATATTGAATAACTTTAATGTTGAAAGCGAATAATACAAAGAGTCTTAATTATGTTAATTAAAGTGTAAGTGAAATGTTGTTGTAATAAATGTTTAAAAATGTATGTTTTTAATTTATGAATAAAGCATTTTATTTATCTATCTATCTATCAAGTCGGCCACACAAGGTAATCTGGTCAAATGGGGATTCAAAAGCGCTCAAGAGACCCATTGCAGTGGGCATATTGGTTTCCCATGCAAACCATGGACCATCTACTCTCATGCCTACTGTCTTCCACCACTTGTGCCATGGAAGACCTTATGCAAGCTACCGAAAAGGGTGTGGAGATCGCCACACACTGTGCAGAAATCGTTCAAACAAAAGCCGTTGATACGATGAAGAAGGGAAATGCTGGCCAAAGTCTGATCCTTTGATGTCATTTTACTGGACATTTCATTTAAATACGTTTTCAAAACGTATACAGAACCACATAAGGGCGGTGACACACCAGTACGATTAGGCTGGCGGCACATGAGACGGCGGGGCGCCGGCTTATCCGCGATGCTAATGTGCGCAGCGGGCGACGTGTGAATGGAGCTTTATTTTGTGGAACAAGGCGTGAGCAGCAGCGGTAGCGAGTTAATAATTTGTTGTAATAAATAAAATAATTGATTCTCCAAACGTAACCTGTTGTCTTATAAACCCCTTTTGAGTGTTTTTTTCTGTCATATTTCACAGTTTACAAGATATGAGGTATAAAGAGAAAATTTGGGAGACGAAGCAAATGACTTACATATATATTTGTTCACACGACTGACTGACTGATTCATCAACGCAGAGCCTAAGCTGCTGTGCCTAAAATCTAGAAATCCTGGTCGCACTTAAAGTCTACGAGTCACGGGCTACAGCTAGTTCACTTTATGAACATCCAAAAATAACCCAACTGAAGTTAGGTCAAACATATATATAGAATCCATACATTATAACATTTTGTTTTCTATCTTTTGTGATGTATTAAACATACAGATTTTGCAGTATCTTAGTTTAAAAAATAACAAAAGTATAAGTATGTTTTTCATTTAAAAAGATGGTGCACATGAGTTTCTCACCAGCTCTTCTCATAATGCAATACCCATCGGAGCTGGTACTTAGGTTGATTTTAATCTGATTCTAAACAGTGGCATTAAAATTAATCTAAGCTCCGGTTATTCAAATCATTGTAATTAGTATAAATTAGTTTTACTTATAATTTACTTTTATATCATTTGTTTGTAATTTTTGACGTGTTCAAGCGCCTTCTGGGGCCTATGAAAATAAATGAATTTTGAATTTGTAGCCATTTTTCTTAACAAATAACGATATATTTTAAAAACTTTTACTGGTTGTAGATCAAAAGACTTCGACGACTGATTTCAAACCAATACCAAAAACAACATGACGGGTGCCACGCCAAGCTTTCCCGCTCTCGCTACCTCTTATACCTTGAACCGACCAAAAAGGTAAAAATCTGCCTGTTGTCCTTTTTGTGTATAATCCAGTGGCACTAATGTTCAAAAGTGTCCCACTGTGAATGAATCCGCCGACGTGAGACTAAACATGATTGAGATTGCTTTTTAATTTATTATTATATATATTATGTTAATGTATTGGTTATTGTGTGCCACTAGGTTAATAAAAAGGTAATGTAAGGGTATTCAGATGTGTGTAGTGAACAGGCGTGTAGACCTACCTTTTTTTTTAATTATGATAATATAGCAGCCCTGTATCTAATACATGTCCCACTGCTGGGCTCGGGCCTCTTCTCATGATGAGAAGGGTTAGGCCATAGTCCACTACGCTGACCAAGTGCGGATTGGTAGACTTCAGACACCCTCGAGCACTTTTTTAGGCATGAAGGTATGTAGGTTTCCTCACGATGTTTTCCTTCACCGTTAGCGAGCGATAATTTATATGATAAATACCAGCTAAGCCTAATTTCCTTGTATTAGGAGGAAGTTCATGTCCGTGCTGTAATGGTCAGGATTCGAACCCACGACCTCTCGTTCGTAAGACCGATGCCTTATCCATTGCGTAGTTATGATATTAATGATCAGTTATAATAATGTTTGTTTATGTACAAGAGTCACAAATATTTTATAATAATTAAGCTCACATCAAATAATATAGAATTACTCTGAAACTAAGAAACTGGAACACTTTACAAGCGAAGATCTCCTAAAAACATTGAAGCGAAACTATTTAAAGAGTGCACGGTTGGCGTAGTGGTTTAAGCGGTCGCCTCGCGCCGCTCTCCACTGCACTGGTGTTGTGGGTTCGATCCCCACACGGGACAAATCTTTGTGTGATCCGCAAAGATTTGTTCTGACTCTGGGTGTGCTTTGTGTGGGCGACCAACCTCCTTTCGTACTAAAACTGTTTTTATTTGATTTCTTTTTTATCTAATAGTATTGTTTGGTTTTGGTTCAAGATTTTGACTCGTCAAAATAATGTCATATTTTTTCATAATTTTAAGAAAATCAAAATAAATGTACGCAACCAAAAGTTGGTTTTAATTTAGTGTCGTTTACACTTTGTGTGTGTGAAATGTATGTTTGTGAACACCCCCGCGACACAGGAGTTATTGCTAGTGCGACTGTCGTTTTATTTTACCAAAAATAAAACATGTTAAACACCCTGCCAACTAGTGCCAACCCATTTAGGATTAGCATGATTACGAATATTTATAAAAACAGCTCCTTACCCACACTACACCACGGGCCGCCATCCAATAACACAATAATTTTGTCAGATTATGACAGTTTAACAATATCATACAAATATTACCCCTTTGTGTTTTGGGGTTGAACCCTCTGTTAACCCCCTTCAATTGTTGTCAGTTTTTGACATTAAGTAATTTTGTTTGCCAATGATTTTGGTTTAATATAAGGTGGTAGAGCGTTTTGTTATCAAACTTTAAACAAAAATCATTTTATTGTCCGTTCATGATTAGAAGGGTTAGGCCATAGTCCACCACGCTGGCCAAGTGCGGATTGGTAGACTTCGCACACCCTCGAGCACTTTTTAGGCTCTCTCAGGCATGCAGGTTTGTAAGAGATTGCCTTAGATGCGATAAGACCGCCATTTGTACTATATATTTACTTTTTCTTTTTTTTCCTTGGTGCGCAATAAAGCTTTTTATTATTATATTATTATTACACTTAATCACACCATTACTGTAGTATTCGTTCATAAAAGCTCTACCTATCCCAATTAAATGTCACATCGTATACCCACAATGGTCACTGCACACATTGTTGTATACCAACCTACTTATTGTATCCGTTGCACTTTGTATTTGTACTGCAAACTACAAAAGTAGGACACGCCCTACGATACAATGAATATACACCACTGCAAATATTTTACAAATAACATCCAATATTCGTGGCGGTATAGCTCAAAGAGGTTTTAAATAACTCGGCATATCTACGAAAATTATTTCGCATATCTACGGCTAAAATAACGTGAGTAACCTGTATTCTGTTTATCAATAACGATTTAAATAACTCTTACAACTAGAAAAGCATAAATATCAAGAAAACGTAGTCACATTTTTGCACCTATCAATGTTAAAATTAAAGAAATAAACATAACTATCACACAACATTATCTATTCCCAAGCTATGCTGAGCTTGTATGTACTATGGGTACTAGAATAACGGATACTAATACATATATACTTTTCTTTTGTAAACACATACTTAATATACATAGAAACACCCAGAGAAAGATTTGTCTGGAGTGGAATTTGAACCTGCGTAAAAATTCAACTATTAATGTGGAAAATGCATCTAGAAAAGTCAAAAATGCACACATAATTTCTGTATTTATATGTGTGTGGAGACAGGCTGACGTTTAATATAAAATAGACAACTAAGCATTTCTATCTACTTCTACTTTTGTACAAAAAAAAAAATATTACTAAAGTTAAGTCCTACAGACTACAACACAGTCTAAAATTAAGGTAAGTACACGTCCTCCCAACTAATTCTAGTCAAAATATGAGTGAAATTTATCTTTACCTAACCCTTCTAAAAGATACTGTCTTGATGTCATATAATATAAAAATAAAACCACTTAAAAAAGTCCCAAACTTAAACTAGATACAAATCACTTAAACATAACTTAAATAACTTAAATACCCCTATAATTGAGACAGGCTCTCAAATTCATCAAGTACTTACTACTTCTGTTAAGCACTCTTAACTTACAATACATTGTAAAACAATACATCTGTCAAAGAAACGAAAAACAACCTTAAAGTTCTAACTTAAAGTTCAATTTTAATCGAATACTATTGTAAGTGACGTTACCATTCTTTTACTGGAAAATATTTTTTACAATTCCTAGTCAATTAAAAATAGACTTTATAAAATAAATAATAAGATTGAAGTTTGAATGAAATGGAATTCGGTACTCGTAAAAAGATTTTCAAGTGTCCTCAATACAAGAATTGACATCGATATAATAGTTATTATCGCATCTGTTGCGAGTTACCGATTCCGGGGTAGTGGGTTCGGTTCCCATTCATGAACCACAATACGTTGTTGGTAAATACAGATTTTGTATTGGTGTCACACTTGAATTTAAAAGATTTTGAAATGAAAAGGAATAAAACCAAATTATGATGGGGTTTGGTGACTTTAAGTCTTTGATAAGTGACCATGAGATGTACTTGGATTTATTAATATAAGTGGTGTTTCAGAAAGGGCTTGTACTTGAAATTGGCGAGTATGTAAGACAAAATTTATGAATGTAAAAAAAATGAGGTGTGTAGAATCTTAGTGGATGTAGGATTTAAGTGTAATTTTATGCATGTATTTATTTATGTATAATTTGTGACTAAAGGAATATTATACAATTAATCGAAGCTTTAAAACCAAATTTCAACATTATACGTTTATTTTAATTTTAGAGAAATTTTACATGATAAAGATTTTATAAAATGTATATGTACTGATGATTAGCATAGGTATAACTACAGACTACTACTACTGGACTAATATTTAACTGATTTTTCATAGTTTTTGTCTAACTAATAAATCTGGAACTTAATTGGCAAGCTCTGCTATTAAGTGGCAGGTTATAGGTGAAAATTAAAAACCGTTTTTTACCGGATACAGGCCATACCTTTTTTTTTTTTTTTTTTTTTTTTTTTTTTATGCGGGGAAATGCATTTACGCATACCACCCCACCCCGGGGTGGGTGAAGTGGTTATGTGGGACTCGCTCGTGCCTGAAGATGTTGGGCGGCACGAGAATACCCACTAAAACCCCGCAGTGCTCCCACTACGCCATGGTGGGAGGGTCGTGGGAAACTGGCTGAACCTTTACTTCCACAACCCTCCCGGCGTATGCCCGCCTATCTGGCAGGCCCGTCATGCCCCCCATTGTGGGGGACTACAGGAATGGCCGGGAGCACCTGGCCATTCCCGTCCGGCGCTGGTGGCAGCCTGTGTAAGGCAGGCAACGGTGCCCCTGCACCGGTTGCCCGCTGGCCGCCACCTGGGAGGAGTCGGAGGTTATCGTGAAACTGACGTCTCCTCCGACCCCGCCTCCGCCGTCGGAGCGCCGCCGCGTGGGGATCCTCCTCACGCGCGCGCTCCGCCGCCTCCTTCTCCGACATGACGCATTCGCAGAAGGTGGCGACCGCCGACCATGCCTCCTCACTCCCCAGCATAGCGTTGACTACGCCAGAGAGCGAGAGGTCGTCCCCAACTGCCGCCACCAAGGCGAGGCGGGGTTCAGCCCACGATGTGCACACCTCCAAAGTGTGTTGGGCCGTGTCCACCGCCGCCCCGCAGTGGTGGCAGGATGGAGTCTCCTCCCTCCCGATCCGGCACAGGTACGATCCGAAGCATCCATGCCCGGACAGCACCTGCACCAGACGGAAGGAGAGGAATCCTTGGGGCCGGTCAAGCCAGCCCTCCAGGACGGGACCTATCGCGTCCAGCGTCCTGCGACCGAAAATTGCGGAGGCGAGGTCCGCATTCCAGTGGTGGATGATTGCGTCCCTCGCCTCTTCCCGAACCTTTTCCCGCACCACGGGGTCGGGGCGGTGGCCGAGTGCCCTCCGCTCCGCCGTCCAGTCGTACACCCTGGCGAGCACCCATGCCTCGAGCTCCCAAGGAGGGGTGCCGGCCAGAGCGCACGCCGCATCAAAGCCCACCGTTCGGTAGGCTCTCGCCACCCGCTGAGCAATTGCCCGTTGTGGTCTGCGGATGGCGGCGGCGTTCCCCCGATGGTGGAGGGAGTCCGCCCAGATTGGGGCCCCATAAAGGGCCATACTCTTCAGTATGCCGGCGTATAAGCGCCGGCATCGATTGCCGGGCCCCCCTAAGTTAGGGAGGAGCCACGACAGGGCCCCCGCAGCCTTCAGCAGGCGCGTCGCCAGCCCGCTAAAGTGCGGGCCGAAGCGCCACCGGCTGTCCAGAATGAGACCCAGGTACTTCATCTGGGCCTTCACGTCGATCCTGACACCCTCGACGAAGATGTGGGCGTCAGGCGGGTGGCGTTGCCGAGGCCCGTGGAAGAACACGGCCTCGGTCTTGTGCAACGCCACCTTCAGCCCCAAGCGACGGATCCTCCCCGCGACGAGCGATCCACCCGCAGAGGCCAGACTGGCCGCCTCAACGAAATTCCTCCCCCGGGCAGTCAGAAGGGTGTCATCCGCATAGCAGATGACAGACGTGCCACGGAGGAGGTTGCCCCGCAGGAGCCAGTCGAACCCGATGTTCCAGAGGAGTGGCCCTAAGACTGACCCCTGTGGAACACCGGACTCGACGTCGTACCGACGGAGGCGGCCCGCCCTGTCCACGAGGAGGACCGATCTGTCCCGCAAGTAGTCGGCCAAGAGGCCCCGCAGGTATTGAGGCACTCCATGAAAGCGGAGCGCCTCTAAGATGGTACTGTGGGGGACGGAGTTGAAGGCATTAGCTATATCGAATGATACAGCCAATAACCCGTCCCCGGCCTCCATGGCTTCCCTGACCTGACCCCTGAGCTGGGACAGGGCGTCCACCGTCGAACGCTCAGCCCGGAAGCCAAACTGAGCGTCCGAGAGGTCCGGTCCAACATACAGGCCATACCTAGTCCAACGATAGGTACTACCGCACCGTCAACGGCATCTTTAATAACTGTCAGTCTTTATCATCTAAAACGAGACGACAGTCCGCATCCTGCCGAATGGACCACATGACCACCGAAAAATCCCACAACGCGCTTGTCTAATACCCGTAATACGTCCAAATTGGTGTAATTGGGGCTTCCTTTGGTACCAAGTGCACTTGAAAATTTATCAACCACACAAAAAAAATCCGACCGTAATCATTACACACTAAGGTCGAAATTTGAGTGTCTATTTTGTAAGGCGATTACGATGTTATTCGCCGATGAGTTGGAATAAAATATTAATCGAATTTAGACTTTGTTTCAGTACGTTATGGTTGGATTTTCTTTGTGTATATTATTTGACCTTACGGACAGGAAAAGGGGTGCAAGTACAAAATCAAATTGAACATAAGACGTTCTGATTGAAGATGTTTTATCACCACGCTATCGCTGCTTGGGCCTCGGCAGGGTTTAATTGTACCATAAGAATATTGAGATAAGAGTTTTGTCATTGGTTGAAGTTTTTTTTTTTTTTTTTTATAAAAGCTTACTAGTAATTTGCAAATACAAATTACTAGTATTCTTGTTAACCCCCTCCAGCTAAGCTAAATTCGCTTATGATTGTAGGAAGTTCACGTCCGTGGTGTAATGGCCAGGATTCGAACCCACGACCTCTCGATCGTAAGACCGATGCCTTACCATTGCGCCACGGCAGCTTATAAAATATAAACATAGCATCACGCCTGTATTATCCATAAAGGTGGGGCAGAGGTGTACAACACCCACACTTCACCTGTTATGTTTAGATCCCATGGGATAGGGGGTGAGCCTATCGCAATGCACCGGGCACAGTTACAACTCCGTGGTGCTATTGAAAATTTTCTGACGGAAGGTCACAAATAACACTTTGCCCTACCCGGGAATCGAACCCGAGACTTCGCAGTGAGAGGCGTATACAACTAGACCACGAGGCTGTTGTAGTTATATTATTTATTTAATCTATTGAGGTATTTTTGACGCCTAAATTATAATTATTATTTTTTACATTCTCTTATCTTTTTTGTACATAAGTAGTTAGATATTTCACTAATTTAGTTTAAGAAATGTTATTTTAATTTATTTAATTATTTTTAAAAGATCAATAAAATCAATAAATATGCTACTGAGAGAGTATTTTTATTTGTGTTATTCTTTACACATGATGACAAGATCTGAAGATATGAACGTTACACTAATTAGAAAATTTTTGCTTGTCATGTCATTAAATACACCGACTCGTCGCTTGTTGCGTCGACTATGTAATTAAAGGGTCGCGGGTTCAAATCCCAGTCTATTATTATTAACTTATATTACGCAAAGGATTCATATCCTTGTCTGCACGTGTGGTGTAGTGGTTTAGGCGGTCGCCTCGCCGCTCTCCACTGCACTGGTGTTGTGGGTTCGATCCCCACATGGAACAAATCTTTGTGTAATTCGCAAATATTTGTTCTGAGACTGGGTGTGCTTGTGTGAGTGAATGAGTGTATTTGGCCTTGTCATTGGGACCATTGGATAGTGTAATTGCTTCTGGCGTTCTATCTAATGTAAAAAATCCAATTTTATCTTTATCTTTTATCTTTATCTTTTATCTTTATCCTTCTATGAACATTGTTTTTATGTAGTACACCAAAATGGCGCGAGCGAAAATGTTATGAATGTGAGAAGATAGCATTTAGGCAATAGGGTACTGGGAAGTCGCTTTTTAATAAATAATTATACCTAATATAACATAACATCGCCTATATTACCTATAAAGGTGTGGCAGAGGTTTAACATATAAATTATCGCTCGCTAACGGTGAAGGAAAACATCGTGAGGAAACCTGCATGCCTGAGAGTGCCTAAAAAGTACTCGAGGGTGTGTGAAGTCTACCAAATCCGCACTTGGCCAGCGTGGTGGGCTATGGCCTAACCCTTCTCATCATGAGAAGAGGCCCGAGCCCAGCAGTGGGACATGTATTAGATACAGGGCTGCCTCCCCGAGTGACGATACACAACGATTCCCTACGTCCGGCGCACCCTGGGCAATTCGCGAGTTCTTCAAAGCGAATTGGCTAATCCTTTCACCACGATGGCAAGTCAAAATCAAATTTGACTCAGCCATCGACACGACAAAGAAGAAGAAGAAGAAGGGCTGCTATTAGCGTGGCAGAGGTGCACAAGCACTTGTATGTGATATGAAATACGCACTTGGCCAGCGTGGAGGACTATGGCCTTATCCTCCTTAATCAAACCCAGCAGTGGGATATATGTATTAGATACAGGGCTGCTGTTATTATTTCTCTTTATTTATTTTTTTACTGATTTTATATATTTTTAAATATGATTTATATAAAATACAAAAAAATATAAAAAACAGTGTCCCACCGACGTTAGGTGCAGGGACCAAGCTGCCGATGGTTAGGGCTCCAGAGAGAGGAACCTCCTCACGATGCGTGCCGTGTCCAAAAGGACCGCCTTCTGCATCTGGTTCCTGTTCCAGCCACCTAACGCGAGCCTCTTAAGGTGTTCTCTTTCTCTCTCTTAAGCTCTTAAATGACTATCGGTACAATGATGGCCAAATCCACATCCTACATGTCGACAATCTCGTGTGCCAATCTGTTATTATTATTATTATGAACTTCAACCATCTCAGCGCGAAATACACTGTTAGTACATCATCTATATACATCAATAAAAACTTATTCAAATACCTAATCATAATAATAAGCAATTACATTATACATTACATCTATTCATATATCTAAATCGTTCACAAAAAAATAATTGTTCCAAAATTAGTCCAAACTAAATAATAGCGGTTATTAGTTTGATAATATTATATTTGTACAATCAGTAATGCTCATATGTTTATAATTTAGACAAAAAGTTGTTATAAGTATTGTATAAAGAAATATTACAGTTTAGTAGACTACTAACGCCATCTAGCGGTTGGTAGGGAAACTATAATTGCTATAGTTGTGCAGTGTAGTTTTTATTTTGTGTTTTATGATTTTGTAGTTTTTTTTATTTCGTTACAGTAAAATTAAAAAAACATTCGTTAAGCTTTTGATTTTCTAATTAGTTAATGACTTTACGACAAACTGCACGATTATCTCTTCTATTACTCCAGTCTCTTACAAGATTCTAGTCTAATTCACGTGGAAATTGGTCTTCCAAAAAAAACTGACGTTTAACGATGGACGAACAATTTCGATATCTTTGCCCTGTTCTAATATTGAATGAGCGAGAGAGAGATTAATTCCGGGCTTAGAGTTAACCGCGAATTAAGAAGATTGGTAAAATTTGGACAAATTGTTAATCTTATTGGTTGACCAAACCTATAAGAACTAGTGTCAGTTTCACAGGAGCCTGATAAGTGGCTGATAAAAATGAAACATTTATATCAGGTTATAAAAATCCATACAATATTCAAAAGTAATGTACAACGATAAGATAAGCCTATTTGAAAATGTTTGACGGATAATATGTAGAGTTATCAAGCGGTTAGCCATCCATAACTGGAGTATAAGATTAGGAACTGTTGAAATCTGAAATTAACTGGAGAATATGACAACCATGAAAACCACCTAATGGTAACATGGACCCAAATAAAAAAATCTTAAGTAAAACATTATTTTAACTGCCTCGATGGTATAGTGATTAGCGTATCTCGTAGCGCCTCTTGCTGCGAACTCTTGGGTTCGACTCCCGGGTCGGGCTAGGTATTATATGTGAACTTTCCGTCAAGAAATTTACAACAGCAGCACAGAGATGGAATTGTGCCCGTTGGATGGCGATACCATGGGACCTAAACATAACAGGTGAAATATGGGTGTTGTACACCTCTGCCAAACCCTTCTGGGTAATATAGGCGTGATGTTATGGTAAAACATTAATAATTCGCATAAACACAAAAGTGTAGAGAAAACTGTCATGCACTAAAATGAAACTGTTAGTTATGTTAATTTGATCAGACCTAGAAATAGCAAATTTCTTACAAAATAAATTAACCTTTTGAATTGAAACATATTGAATAACAAACGTATTGAAAAAATGTTGTAGACTCTAGTTTACTAGAGAAACACTTGTATGAATTTTTCAATTATAGACCAACTTCAAAATTTATCATACGCTGAATCTTGTACCAATTATTTTTATTATTTTAAGACGCCCGCACTAGGAATAACTCCTTTGTCGCGGGATGTTCACAAACATACATTTCACACACACAGAGCACTCCCAAAGTCAGAACAAATCATTGCGAACCCAAAACACCAGTGCAGTGTTGAGCGACGACCGCTTGAACCACTACACCACACTTGAAGAAAGTGTCTTCCCTTAACAAAACCTAAGTAAAGAGTTAATGAAGGCATTCTTAGATTATATTATTACGTAGCAATTTGGGTCAACATAATATGACTTATTAGTCTTGATTGGCTAGATTGTAATATGAATAAGATATCGTAATTAATCAATGATTTCATAAAAAAAAAATATTAAACCGCATTTGTCCCAACTGCAATGCAGTCAATGTAGTCCGTCTATACTCATCCTCCCTTAAACGCCCAGTGTTACCAGCAATAAAAATTCTAAATGTTTTTCTCATTCGGTAATACCAATTAAAAGTACTTAAAATGTTTATGTCTCCCTTTTCTGATCACATGCAGATGAGGCTAATTTGTTTAATTAATTATAGTTATTCAAAAAACTTGTTGTTCGTATTACTTGTAATGCGATCCTTGTTGGATGTAAAATTCAAAGAAATTCGTCCTTTGCTCTTTGGTTCTCATAAATCATGTTATATGTTGATTTAGTCTATGGATATTAGCATAGAGTACAGATCTATGGACACTCTCAATTATTTTACTCAATTTTTTTTTTATAGGAATTTTGTTTTCTCTTGTTTTTATTTTCAATAACGAAATGTATTTGTACAATACATATAAACATTAAAAGTTTAATATTAAAAGCTTTTACTCAATGACACATTACATTAGAATTATTATATTTGAATTTTGATATTGACATTATGATCATACAATTTTTACAATATTACAATTTTATTTTTTTGACATTTATATAAAATTAATGTTGCATTGGAAAATAACTGCATGTGGAATTTTTATTATTAATTACGTTAGGAAAAACTGCATGTTGAAGAGGCTGACATTGTTTTCCGTAGCTTATTAATAATAATAATAATTTAAATTTTATGTATTATTATATTACTTATATTTGCACGCCTTGATTGGCAGAATATGATGATACGTTGTAATTAATTTAAGTCACCTATTATGTACCATATTCATACAAATAAATATTTACTTTACTTTACTTTACTTTACTCTTTACATCTGTCTGTTAAAGGAAAAGCCTACTTTTTTTAGTACAACTTTAAGTATAACAAATATAACCTATTGCTTATCATAGCTATTTTTTTCTCTTTTTTTTTTATTAGACAGAAAGCAATTACACTGTCCAATGACAAGGCCAAATACACAAATTCACTCACACAAGCACACCATCAGAACAAATCTTTGCGAATTACACAAAGATTTGTCCCATGTGAGGATCGAACCCACAACATTTAATTGTTTGTTTTGTAGAATTTAGTTATTTTCATTTTCATATTGAACTGTGAATTATGATAGCGCAGCTAGAGTTAAAAAATATTGTCTCAGCCTGCGATGCCGAGGGTTCGATTCCCGCTTAAGACAAATCTTTGTGTGCATGAACATGAGGCTTTGTCTTTGTGTTTCTATGTATTATAAGTATTTATTTACAAAAGAAAAGTATATAATTATGATTTAGTATCAGTTATTCTAGTACCAATAGCACAAGTTCTGCTTAATTTGAGACTAAAAAACGTTGTGTGTATGTTATATTATAAACTAATTACACAAGCTCTTCAAGTGAGAAAAAGAGTTATTGCGTTTGGTCTGGGTGTGTATACCTATATATTAAGTATGTATTAAAACAAGAAAAGTATATATGTATAGTAGTAGTTATCTAGTACACATAGTACAAGCAAGCATAGGGGGTGCATGAAAGGAGCCTCCCCGAGTGACATACACAACGATTCCCTACGTCCGGCGCACTCTGGGCAATTCGCGAGTTCTCCATAAAATTTAACTCAGCCATCGACACGACGAAAAAGAAGAAGTACAAGCGCTGCTCAGTTTGGGACTAGATGGCGTTCGTATAATAAACTAATTTGAATTCTACACAAGCTCTTCAAGTGAGAAAAAGAGTTATTGCGTTGTTCCACTAATAAACTGCATTACTGAGTGACAAGCTACCATTACGGTAACTTAGTTTACATTTTATAATACCTGCTTGACTAGTAATACTCGAACAACTTAAATACAATGGAGAGTATACCTACATTCGTATCATCACGCTATATTACCCAGAAGGGTGTAGCTGAGGTGTTCTTCTTCTTCTTCGTCGTGTCGATGGCTGAGTCAAATTTTATATGCCCAATAAGTGGTCACTGTTATGGCGCTCTCATCGGCGTTTGTGGGACACACATTGTAATGACTGAATAAACAGTTGGCTTATAACACTCAATCGAGACAGACGTTTCATTTATCACTCCTACCTCCGCACACATATACAACACGCCATACATCCCATAACATTGGTGACCCCGACGTGATAATGTTATGGGATGTATGGCGTGTTGTATATGTAACCCCCTACACGTTCATGAGCGCCTCTCTTGTGCAGGTGGTAGGGCATTTTGGACAGTCAGTAAGGTGGTCAAGGTTTTGACTTGCCATCGTGGTGAAAGGATTAGCCAATTCGCTTTTAAGAACTCGCGAATTTCCCAGGGTGGTAATGATGATGATCTCACGAACACAACATTACTATTCGATTTTTCTGAAGGCAAAATCAAAATTGTAATTTTTACAATTCAATGTATACGCTTCTACAATAAACTTCCATTAGACGCAGTAGAATTATCGATAGGTAAATTTAAGAAATATATTAAAATCAGATTATCTCAAAAAGCTTATTACTGTATTTTAGACTACATAAATGATAATAGTATTTGTCTGCACGTGTGGTGTAGTGGTTTAAGCGGTCGCCTCGCCGCTCTCCACTGCACTGGTGTTGTGGGTTCGATCCCCGCATGGGACAAATCTTTGTGTAATTCGCAAATATTTGTTCTGAGACTGGGTGTGCTTGAGTGAGTGAATGTGTGTATTTGGCCTTGTCATTGGGACCATTGGATAGTGTAATTGCTTCTGGCGTTCTATCTAATGTAAAAAATCCAAATTTATCTTTATCTTTATCTTTGAAAATGAACTGCTCTTTTTATGTGACTTTCAATATGTATGATATGATGATTATATTTTATTCATTTCATTTGAAAAGATGGTGCACATGAGTTTCTCACCAGCTCTTCTCATGATGCAATACCCACCAGAGCTGGTACTTGGATTGATTTTAATTCAAATCTCTAAGTTGAATTAAAGTCAATCTAAGCTCCGGTGTCAAATCATTTTATTACAATAAGTATTATAATTTAGTTAGCTAAGTTTCATTTTAATTTTATATTTTTTGTATTTGGAAATAAATGATTTGATTTGATTATCAAATGTAAAAAATCCAAATTTATCTTTATCTTTACTATGTGATGGCAGGTTATAGGTAAGACGGTGGTGCTTCCGCCCTCTAGCTCGATCACAAGAGCTCTACCACCATCAGTGGCATTGTATATTCAAATAAGTTGAATAGTGCAAGCATAATCGATAAGAAAATTGCTTAATAAAAGCAGCAAATTAAGAAAAATTACTAACATTTTTAGTTTTAATTTTTTAGCTACAAATTTTAGATGACCTAATATAAATAGGTATAGAGTGAGAGGGTATGTTTTGTCTCGTTCTCCACGAAATAGCGTGTGTCAAATGGCAAGTCCCACGGCATTTGTACAGGGATGGACTAGATAATAATAAGGACCATTTTTAAACACATATTTAGCGTCACTTTCATGTATGTGTTTCTGCCATAAGGTTTATCTATCACCTCTGAAATTGGGGCTAAGTGTTGTTTATCATCTTTTTACTGCAGCCGTAAAAAAGTCTTACTTAGATACCTTCTTTATATTTGATGAAAATAATTTACCGTCGGCATTCATTTCTACACTCAATTTTATTCATTTGTTCTTAGTTTAGTTACCAATAAAGTTAGTTAAGTTATTTTTATTAGAGTTTATTAATTAATAACATAATAACAACATAATGTTAACATGTTATTAATTGTTATGTTTCTCTCCCTGAAATTTCAGTCCAAATTTATCGATAGACAAATAAATATCGTAGTTTATGTTGGTTTTCAAACAGTTATATTTTAAAGTAGTTAGACATAGATATCCAATACACAGGTGTTGATAGGATAGTTCCACATTACAATTATTTTACGGTAATTTTGACTGCAATTTTTGTTTTAAAGCTTATTACTCAGGCCAACAGAAAGCTTTTTACTAATGATAGTATACGAAGTCCGCCTCTGTAGGCCCACAGCACGACATTTGGGCGTCCACATTCCTCAAGTAACAGTGACTTGGTAACTTGGACTGTTATTTATTTTGTTATTTAGCCATTCTTGTGTACTGCAGCGTTCACTTCATACAGGGTGGATAACACATACCGACAGTTATAGAAACCAAAGATTTTAGACATGGTCTGTAAGTGTTTATTCACACGGGTTAAACATATAACGAAGATAAAATATCCGTTTGCCGAACAAATTTAATTATCGCAAAGAAATGGGTTTTTTTCGTAAGATTAAAAGCGGTGTAAAAGAACACTGAGCACATTTAAAATCTTTGGTTTTGATAAATGTCGCTATGGCCTAATGTCATATATATAGGTAGTTAGGATGATAGTAAAATCTAAGTTCTTAAGTAGATCTACAAGGAACAAAAAAAATAAGTTTTAAAGTCCATTTATGGATTCCATTTTTTTAAATTCAAATTCAAATTCAAATCATTTATTTTCATAGGCCCCAGGAGGCGCTTGAACACGTCAAAACATTACAAAAAATGATATAAAATAAATCATAAATAATACTAAATTATACTAATAACTTCGTATTTTGTTCGTCGAATTCAGTTATCAAGTATCAATGCTTGCTAAAGCCGTCTTCTATAATGAAATATTTAGGAGAAGTGTGGGTTTTAGACACAATATACACCTCTGCATCACCCTTTTATTCTAAATAATATAGGCGGCATGTTATGTTATTAACCGACTTCAAAAAAAGGAGGACTTTCTCAATTCGATATATTTTGTTTTTTTTTTATGATTGTTCGAAGATGCCAGGATCGATTTGAGAAATTAATTTTGTGTCTGAATAAATATACTTGTTATGTAGTCCCATTCTCATCAAGTCACAATCCGGGTGCATGAAAGGAGCCTCCCCGAGTGACGTACACAACGATTCCCTACGTCCGGCGCACCCTGGGCAATTCGCGAGTTCTCCAAAGCGAATTGGCTAATCCTTTCACCACGATGGCAATTTAAAATAAAATTTGACTCAGCCATCGACACGACGAAGAAGAAGAAGTCACAATCTGATGATGGGATCCTAGAGAAATGGAGGGCAACCCTCCAATTTGAAAGGCTCATATATTGTTTTTCGTATATTACGTATATTCGGATATTATTTTGTATGTTTTTAGAATATTTGCATCTAGCAATCAGCATTTCATGATACTGAGCTGATACTGAAAGGTACAACTCCACAACGGCTAGGAGTACGGGGATAATTATTGAAATATAGGCACCAAAAGGCCGTTTACTGTATTCTTATTCAAGTTATACACAGATGACGCGAGGCGTTGAATATTACTGAAATATTTCTTACCATTTAGAGCATTTTTTTGTTTTGGCAAAATTATATAATAAAGGTTCAGTACACATAATAACATATCTAGTTGTTCGAGGTAGCGACGCATCTGCACTCTTTGAACCTAAATATCCATAAAATATTCATTTACCAACTTAATTCTGTGTTATATTTTGCACTAACTTATCTATTATCTAAACATAACTAAACATCTAGTTAAATCTTCATTTAAATCACGTTATAAATGTCATAATAACAACAAAAACCGTTAATTCAACAATTTATTCCTCATTGTTCATTTAATTCGTTAACAAATCATAATTTTAATACAACAAGGTAATAATTACTATTTCTATCACGTAATAGACCATATTATAGCACAATTTAAACAATCATTACATAATACGTAAATAAATCTAATTTAATAGGTAAGTAAGCAAATTGTTCAATTATACTAGCTAACGTTTTGATATATGGGTTTTAGTACGGGAAACCGCCGCGGTGTGACGAGGACTGGTGTGCTGTGAAGCGCTACTCGACGGTAGATGGCGCTGTTACGTCGATAGTTGTGGTTCGTATCTAGGTTTACGGGCTTCTCACTCTCAATGCTTGTAATTCACTCGTATTTTATTTTATTTTTTGCCGATATAATAAATACTAGATAGAGAAACCGAAATGGAAAAACAACAACAAAATATCAGGTGTTATATAAAATTCAAAATAAATAAATTTTAAAAATTCATAATTGTAAAATATATATTTTTTTTTTATACTTCGCCCACATCGAACGAACCTGATAGTTAGTGGAGTACAGTCCATGGACATCGACAACCCACAAAAGCAGATTATAGATGCGTCGCTGCAGCTGAGGACTACGGTGTTATGCCTCATGTGCCAGTAATTTCAGGGCCTGATCTCACCACCAAACCGGAACACAGTAATGGAAGCACTACTATTTGGCGGCAGGTTAAAGGTGAGACGGTGGTGCTGCCGCCCTCTAGCTCATTCACAAGAGCTCTACCACCAGTAAAATTAATTATAATCAATATAATCATAAACTTTTATCACTGAAAGCGTAAGTCGGTAGGCACACCTGCTTCGTTAATTAACTTTATACAAATTATAACATTTACATATTAATTACATTGTTATAATGTAATATAAATATCTACGTACTCACCTGATGTAATCAATTACTTTCTTTTCACACCTTACGGATGGATTGCACGGTTGGCGTAGTGGTTATAGCGGTCGCCTCGCCGCTTTCACCTACGCTAGTGTTGTGGGTTCGATCCACACACGGGACAAATCTTTGTGTGATCCGCAAAGATTTGTTCTGACTCTGGGTGTGCTTTGTGTGAGAAATGTAAGTTTGTAAACATCCATGCTACACAGAAGTCAAACCTAAAAAAAAGGAGAAATATAGATAACGAAATTACGCGCGTGGTCTTCTTCTTCGTCGTGTCGATGGCAGAGTCAAATTTTATTTTGACTTGCCATCGTGGTGAAAGGATTAGCCAATTCGCTTTAGAGAACTCACGATTTGCTCAGGGTGCGCCGGACGTAGGGAATTGTTGATTACGTCACTCGGGGAGGCTCCTTTCTTGCACCCTACGCGCGTGGTGGGTAGGTAGGTATGTTGATAAAAAGTAGCTTAAATCATCATACAGTCTTGTATTTCTTATTTTTTTCTGTCTTTACTGAATTGATGTGTGTCTCATTGTTTCTGTTGGACCTAAATTAATATTTTCATTTTCATTTTCAAATCCTTCCTCGAATCTTGAACTATCTTTATATCAATTTATATTAGTTGTTCACCCGGGAAAGCGTAACAGACGGCAGGTTAACTTACGCGGTTAAAATATTATGGCGAGAGGCCTACCTATCCAGGTAAACATACCAGGTGAAATGTGGGTGTTGTACACCTCTGTTACACCCTTCTGGGTAGTATAGGCGTGATGTTATGTTATGTTACTTATATATTGAGTGCACGGTTGGCGTAGTGGTTAAAACGGTCGCCTCGCTGCTTTCACCTACGCTAGTGTTGTAGGCTCGATCCCTACACGAGACAAATCTTTGTGTGATCCACAAAGATTTGTTCTGACTCTGGGTGTGCTTTGTGTGTGTGAAAAGTATTTTTGTGAACACCCCCGCGACACAGGAGTTATTTCTAGTGCGGGCGTGTTTAAAAAAACAAAAAAAAAAGATATAAAGGTGTCCCTGACTCATCATTCATCGTAATCTTTGATCTTTATAAGATATACCTAACCTTTATTATTATAAAATCTAATCCATATTGTCTTAAAAATATTATGAAATTTAAAACTAAACTACTTATTATAACTAAAACATTTTAAATCAGTGGGTAATTTTGTGAAAATCGATCACCTTATTATGTATTCCATATTTTCCCACATCATGTGTGTAGCACATAATTTTGGGATGTTAGGATTTTTGCCACAGAAAGATATGCTATAATCTGTCTTATATTTCTGGTCTAATAAGTAAGCTAAAATTTACCATTAAAAAAGTATGACGAGATAATATATCTTTTTTTTATAATATTAAAGTTGAGTATTAGGAATCCAGCAGGACTCGAAGCTGCATCCCCTGGGTAAACGCCCCAGGTGCTTTGCCAATGCAGTCATGGATTCTTATGCTGCTTGGCTCAAAATTTCTTAACTTTTTTTGTGCCAGCGTCAAAACGAACTCTACTTAGATATAGCGCCACCTCACATGGGGTGTGGTTGAGGTGTACAAGACCCACACTTCACCTGATATGTTTAGGTCCCATGGGATAGGGGGTGAGCCTATCGCCATCCACCGAGCACCATTCCAACTCCGTGCTGCTATTGTGAATTATCTGCGGTGTCAAATCATTTGATGGCAATAAGTATTATAATTTAACTAGTTAAGTTTTATTTTAATTTTATATATTTTGTAGTTTGATGTTTGTTTTGACGTGTTCAAGCGTCCCTTAGGAATATCTCACAACTTACACAGAACGCCATCTAGTCCCAAACTAAGCAGAGCTTGTATTATGGGTACTAGAATAACTGATACTAATACTTACATACTTTCCTTTTGTAAATACATATTTATTATACATATAGACCCAGACCAAGACAAAGCCCATGTTCATGCACACAAAGATTTGTTTTTTGTGAAATTGATATTTTATTAGAATCACTAGTCCAAGTTTTCTAATGCGATACAATAAATTATCGCTCCCAGTGTTTAACAGACCTAATCAACCGAAAATCTAAACCATAATGAGTAAAATTGACGTTATTAACCGAAGCGGAGTTGTCCGAAATACCTTGTTTTTAATATTCATTATTAATGTGTAGCCACTATGTTTTGGTCCAAGGAATATTATTAAGTTTGTCTTTTGGTTACTAGTGTTTTAATGCGGGTGTGCTTGCAATTCATAATTTTAATTTAACTGAAAATTTTGTGAATGTGAAAACACACTATTTTTCTTTAAGTATACATAATTATATAAGTGTTCAAGCGCCTCCTGGGACCTATAAGAATAAATGAAATACTGGTGGTAGAGCTCTTGTGAATGAGCTCGAGGGCGGGAGCACCACCTTCTCACCTTTAACCTGCCGTCTAATAGTAGTGCTTCCATTACTGTGTTCCGGTTTGGTGGTTAATCTCACTACCAAGCGACGCATCTATAATCTGCTTTTGTGGATTGTTGATGTCCATGGGCTGTACTCCACTTACCATCAGGTGGACTACACGTTCGTTCGCTGTGGGCTTAGTATAAAAAAAAAATAGTTGAATTTGAAGTATATATCTTCCGAGCCATTTACCTATTAGGTACATTGGGGTTGGTTTCAAGTCTAACGGATAGAGCTAAATATCAGTATTTTACAATTTTACTATAAGTAACGGGATATAATCCCACCCATACCAGGATCTACAGCGGTAACCAACTGAAAGGCACCGTGCATGACACACGGGCAATCCCAGGGAGAGTTAAAATTGTCTTGGAACCCGCAACGAATTTAATCAGAAGTATATAGTTGGAGTTGGAAAGTTACTTTAAGTAACGGTGTAAACATTAATAAAGGTGAATAGTTAGTTTATTTGTATTATTTATTGCAATACAACTAAAAATCTTAGCTCTTCGATATAATAATGCTTCTAAACATTTTCATAACCAAAGAGATAACATTTTTTTTAATTATATTTTTCTCTTTTACTCTGATTAATTGAAGACGCCTGGACTGATTTGAGAAATTCATTTTTGTCTGAAAGAGTATACTTGTGATGTGGTGCCGGGTTACGATCAGATGATGGGATCCTAGAGAAATTGAGGGCAACCCTCAGATTTTCAAGGCCTCTTTATTGTTTTTCGTATATTACCTAAAGCTACTCGGATATTTGCATCTAGTAGTCAGCATTTTATGTTGCTGAGCTGATGCTGGAAGGTAGAACTCCTCAACAGTTAGGAGTACGGCGATAACCTTAAGGCAGTTTACTGTATTCTTTCTAGTTATACACAGATGAAGCGAGACCTTGAATATTACATAAGTATTTCTTACTTTTTAGTCCATTTTTTTTAATTGATGTCGTATTTTTTTTTTTTGTAAATTTATTTATGTTAAGAAATGCGGTGTGTAGAAAATATTTTATTAATTTAATTGATTATTATACTTGCAGTATACAGACAGTATAGTTTATTCTTTCTATATTAATACGCATATATTTATAAGCTCGTATGTATCATGTTGACATGAGTAACAACATACAGGGGTCGTAGAGTAGTGTACATGTAGAGACTACATCACATAACGCTTGCATTTCGAAGAGATGAACAGAGATGTGATACACAGTAGATTGCTTATTTACAAGGTGAGTTGCAATCGGCAACTTAGTTATTCAAATTGACGTTGGTAGAGCGTTTGGGGCAAATAAATTGATCCATGAGATTGAACTATCCGATGAAATTAAAATAAAAATCGTGAGAAATTTATTTAGAAGTGTTTCGAACCATTATTATTCTAACCACTGAAACCGGCGAGCATGTATGACGAGATGCATGAATGTTGAGGCAGCAAAAGAAGTATGTAAGGAGCAAAGGACATGGAATTCCATCGTCTTTGCCTACCCCCGAAGAATAAAGGTGTGATTCTATATGTGTGATATTCAGGGTAGATGGCAGTTAATACTTAAATATTTTCATTGAAGGCAGATAAGTTTAAAAAACAATTGAACATGGGGGTTTGTCTTGGTCTGGGTGTTTCTATATGTATATATAAGTATCAATTATTCCAGTACCGGACTAGCTGGCATTGTGTATGTTGTGTGATATTTATTTATTTATTTAATTAAAAAAATCATATGCTTCCATTGACGTATAAAGTAAGGACACGGCTAACGCGCGATAAATGGACTCAACCTTTTTGGTGTCAATCTGAATACAAAAAGCGCGTAGTGAAATTGACTGTGGTTGGCTGCCTCCGTGAGCGGTCAAACACGACAAAATGCCTAATTGTGCACTGAAAAGTTGTACGAACTACCAAATTAAACACAACAAAAAATATTATCTATGGTATTACATATCACCCGTAAGGCACAAATATCATATTATATCCACCTCTTTACATTATTTTATCAATTTTATTTGCTAAAATTTTTCGTTCCGACGCCATATTCCTTAATCGTGAATATCCGCGTGACATGACTTTGGATCTGCGCAACTGCGCTTAGTTGAACTATGCCGCGGACGTTCAAGAGAATATTTTTGGTAATTTAAAAAAGTATTTTTTATGAATTGTCATATCATTGTGCAATGTACTGTTACTGCGTAAACTTGTTATAACGCTAGAGATAATATATGTACAGTCAGCAACAAAAGTAGCTATACACTAATTTTTTTTAAGTAAGTAGGTACCTAATTTTAATAGTCTGGAATAGTCTATAATTTTGTTAAAGTTGATGAATTGAAAAAATTAAATAAAAGCTTGTAACAAAAGTTCAATGATCTTTTGGCCTTTCACGGATTATAGAAAATGTTCACCAAATGATTTAAGTACAAATTACATTTAGTAGTTTGTACTTAAATCATTTATAAACATACCACGTGGGCGGAGCTACGACCAGAAGCTAGTAAAAAAATATTTCTCAAAACAAACATTTTATTTTATTCCTTAAACAAAATATGGCCTACTTTTAGAATTCCCGTGATGTACTGTTCTTTTAATAATATAACTAGGAGTATTTTTAATTTTGTAATAATAAATATTTTACACTATTGAAAGAATCACAATTTTATTGTACCTTCGGCAAAAAAAATGCTAACGAAATTTCATCACGCCCTTACAAGGTTCACATCGCGTGAATGCAAAGTCATTTACATGGTAGTTCAATGCAGATGGCGTTACTGATCCTGCTATTCATAATGTCAAATTTGAAGGTCAATGTGTTCGGACAAGCCATTTCTATAGTATATATTTCTATATATGCTTCTTTGTTATTTAAATCGAAGGCTGCCTCTTTTTTCGTCAGCTACTCTGTCCACTACCAACAACTTATCATTATGATAATTTAAAACTTTTCGTCTTAATACTAGCCTTATAATACCTAATCTTGGATTAGTAATAATAAGGCCGGTACCCATCTGTGCAGGGATAAACAATTTGTTTTTGAATATAGGTTATGCTAAAACCGCCGCCATTTTTAATGAGCTCCCTAATAAAAGGAAAATAAAATCGATGACCGGGCTCATGACATCATAGCGGATGTGTTTAAATTTGGAATCTTTTCAGAAAATTAAAAATAAAATCAGAATTCAGCAAAGAGGTTGTGGTCAAAGTGTCGATTGCAACAAAAAGGTTTTATATTTTTAAGAGGTTTAAGAACTTAGACATAAAATAACAACAATCTCAGTACTTACATCCATTTCACAATTTAGACGAAATAATCACTCCACACATATAGTACCTACTTATATTTTATTTTAATATTGTATTAGTGTATTTAATATGGGCCATGATGCCTGAATCAAATAAATAAATAAAATAAATAAAA
Organism: Hypena proboscidalis; assembly: GCA_905147285.1. NCBI lineage: Eukaryota > Metazoa > Arthropoda > Insecta > Lepidoptera > Erebidae > Hypena > Hypena proboscidalis. The sequence continues at coordinate 2,352,463 of LR990153.1, forward strand.
ATAGTCACGAAATGACGTATCATACAGTTGAGAAATTAAAGGCGCCGGTAAGAGGCGACCGTAGCTGGATGGCCAAAGCGGCTGGCCGGTGTGCAGTAAGGTCGCAGGTTCAAATCCTGCCGGACTCATATCTTTTTCAACTGTTTCTTAGTAAAATGAAAATAGGACCTAACCACATATTATTCGTACATATACTTAATTAATACTAACCTAAAATAGAACCCGAGACTTCGAGATTCGCAGCCTATTTATGACCCTACCAATGGCAAGTTACCCCTCCTTATTAAAAACAAAACATCCCCTCAATAAAAGCCCTGTATATAAAAGATGGTGGATTTCCGTTAAAATAGTTCCACTTCCATTTTCAAATTTAAACAATCTCCAACCTAATACGCGCGCATTATACATAATGAGCATCACTAAATTGGTATTGACCTCAAATTGATGCTCTTTGCTCACTCAAATTGTACAGCATTATAATTAGGTAGAAAACCGCACGTTGTATAGTGTCGTATCATTACGACACAAACCCGCGAACGAGACAGACAGACACGACAAATTTTATATCAATAATGTAAAAAAGAAAAGGTTTTGCGAAATAAAAACTGTATGCACATGTAACCTCTTTGCTTGTGATCGAACAAAAATTAAAAAGTTAACATGATGGACTCTTTGCTAGTGAGTTCGAATTTCGAATTTAGTACCTCAAAATTTTCGTCCAGAAATCGTATTTCAAATCTGTGGTGAAAATGTGAAGTGATTTTCGCGCCAAAAATGTGTGAAAAATATGTTGTGTGAATGTGTGTGATTGTGAAAAAAAGGTGAGGTTCTTGTATACCCTGTTGCTTTTAAATACTTTATTGACAGTATTATTGTTGGCTCTTTCACACTTTATGAATAGATGATTAAAATGAAAGGGAAAGAAATAGTCTACTTCTGAAAATTTCTAACCTGACGGTTAAGTTTGATATTATTGTTGGTTTTTTCTCGCTGTTTTGAAAAAGTGGATGGCAACGGTAGAGCTCAACTGTAACCTGCCACCAAATAGTAATGCTTACATTACTGTGTTCCGGTTTAGTAGTGAGATCAGGCCCGGAAATTACTTGCACACGAGTCGTAGCACCGTAGTCCTCAGGTAAAGCGACGCATCTACATTATGCTAATGTAAATTATTGATGTCCATGAGGACATGGTCTTACCATCAGGTAGACTACATGTTCGTTAGCTATAAACGCCGTATAAAGAGTTAAGAAATGAAAAGAAACCATAGATCACTAAAAAATATCAAGTGTCTACAAAAAGCTGAATTTTTCTTAATAATAAAAAAAATATGCTGGCCTGTAACTAACACAATGCTTGGCTCGGGCCTTTCCTCATGGTGACAAGGTTTAGGTCATAGTCCACCACGCTGGCCAAGTGCGGATTGGTAGACTTCACACGATCTCAAGTTCTTTTCAAGAAGTTGCAGGATGTTTTCCTTCACCGTTAGCGAGCGATAATTTATATGATAAATACACACATACCTACGAAAAGACGAATCTTAACGAATTTTTGACAGAGGTGAGAGCCGTGGATTCGAACCCGAGCCCTTTGACTTCGCAGTCCTACGGCTATTGCTCGGCTATTGCTGCTTTTTTTTCAATCTCACTTCTTACTAATGTAAAGATAGGAAAATTCTGAATTTCAGGCGAAGGATGAGGATAAGGAAATATGGGTTTTTACGCAAAAAACTAATAAATGGAATTTTGAATTTTGTTACTCATGAATATAATTTTGAGTCTATATTGACGAATTAGGAATCCGCGGACTAAAGGCTCGTTACTTAAGGCCCAGACTCCACCGAAGTGGAGATATGTGGAGGTGTCCGAAACAGAGATGAGCTCTGCTCAGGCTTTTCAGTTAGCGTAATCCACTGAAACTAACATCTCCGGCTTGTGCCGCGACTTAAAAGATGGTGCACATGAGTTTCTCACCAGCTCTTCTCATAATGCAATACCCATCGGATCTGGTACTTGGATAGATTTTAATTTGATTCTAAACAGTTTGATTTAAATAAATCTGAGCCCCGGTTATTTAAACCATTGTAATTAGTATAATTTAGAATTATTTATGATTTATTTTTATATCGTTTTTTGTAATGTTTTGACGTGTTCAAGCACCTCCTGAGGCCTATGAAAATAAATGATTTGAATTTGAATTTAGCTCAATATCAGCGATATTAGCAAGAAAAATCTCACATTGCCGCGTCCATAGCGCCATATATTGTCAGTAGACACTTCGCTCAGTAGCCTAACTGAAGCTTAATGGAACGATGGTTCTTTAAAACACATTTTCGCTCCACTCGTCACGTCACGCTTTAGTGGAGTCTAGACCTAAAACTAGTTAAATAAATAATAGTTAAAAAAAAACTAAAAAACACGCTTTTAAATTACTTCAAAGTAAAAAGTGAAAAATATTCCCTCATATATAAGCTGAAAATGGTAATGAACAAAAAATACTAGTATTATTGTGAAATAATAAATGAAATAATTATAATGAAATATTTATTTTCTACTTTTTAGTTTATTTATAAGAGCCTTGTTTTTTTATTTATTTTTATTTTTTTATCGAATTATTGCATTGTCATTGATCTTTGACAGGTGTGCAAAATTTTAATGAAATCTATCCGTTTAAAGTGGGTCAAAATCGAGTCCAAAGGAGTCGGTTACATACATACATACTTACAGGTGAAGCTAATATAAGCGTGTTAAAAAGATCTGAAAATTCTGCACCTACATTTCAGCTTATCTTTTTTTTTCAATTTGAAATAGACTCTTAACATTATAAATTAAGTATATGCTCGTCCTAAATATATTCAGACGGACATTATCATAATTATATTTAGGCGCCATCACATCCGACATGTTTAATATTCATGAGCGTAAACATTTCCTGTGATTACGGAGTTATTTATAAAAAGTAAAAGTCAAATTACATGGGAACTAAGGTAAAATGAAGCAGCAGCGATAGCCGAGTGGGAGACCGTAGGACTACGAAGTCATAGGTCTCGGGTTCGAACCCACGGCACTCACCTCTGTCAATAGTGTTAAGATTCGTCTTTTCGAAGATATGTGTGTATTTATCATATAAATTGTCACTCGCTAACGGTGAAGGAAAACATCGTGAGGAAACCTGCATGCCTAAGAGTGCCTAAAAAGTACTCGAGGTCGTGTTAAGTCTATCTGCTCTTGGCCAGCGTGGTGGACTATGGCTTAACCCTTCTCATCATGAGAAGAGGCACGAGCCCAGCAGTGGGACATGTATAAGATACTGAGCTGCTATTATTAAGCTAAAATCGTCGCCTAATGACCTGATCCCGCGGCTCCAACAGAAAAAAACTTAGCTACTATAGCTAAAAGCTACGTTTGTAAAAAAACCTAAGTTATATCAATTATTTCCATAAACCCCAAAGGGCGCTTGAACACGACAACAAACATTATAGTTACAGAGCAAATAAAAATAATCTAAAGAATTTACTAATCAAAACAATATGAATTGAATTACCGAAGCTTAGAATATTTATGTATTTAATAGCATAGACATGTTAAGAGCTAACCCTAAAGTTAGTATAGGTAAACTAAAGAAGGGTTTTAAAGAGTTGTTGCTTGACGACAAGAAAGCCTAGCTTAATTTAGTTTATTAGTTTGTTAGTTATTTGTTTATATATTATGTGAAATATAAAATATTGTTACTGTTTAAATTTATAAAGATAGGTAGGTTATTTTAATACTTAAAGAGCGCATATCGCCTTTAAACAACTGTGTTTGGCAAGAAAAACCATCAAACTGTGTAAATGTAACTTACCATTAAATAAATAAATAAAAAAATAAAAAAATAAGCGAACTGTTTAGGTTCAAATTAAAATCAAAATCTTCTGTAGTTTGTCTTCGTTTCTGTAGCTTTAGCGTGAAAGATTATCGAACATCAAATTATACTTAACAAAATTAATTCGAATTATTAGTAAGATGAATATCTGCAACAATTTCAATTCCATACATTTTTATTAGGACTACATTTTCTTTACCTTCAATTTTGTAAATGAGGTCGAAGTAAAAAAAAATCTTTTTACCAGTCGAAAAACTTGAGCTAGTATTTTTGTGTTCAGGTTTTAGGTTCGGTGGTAAGGAAACTTAGGACCTGAAATTGTGTGCACGGTTGGCGTAGCGGTTAAAGCGGTCGCCTCGCCGCTTTCAACTGCGCTGGTGTTGTGGGTTCGATCCCCACATGGAACAAATCTTTGTGTGATCTGCAAAGATTTGTTCTGACTCTGGGTGCGCTTTGTGTGTGTGAAATGTATGTTTGTGAACACCCCCGCGACACAGGCGTTATTCCTAGAACGGGCGTCGTTTTTAAAAAGAAATAGAAAGAAGAAATTACTGTAACTAAGGCCATTCTAACTCTTAGATGGAGCGATGCATCTACGTTATTTAGTAGAAATTCATGGATTTTAAGCACCACTTGCTATCAGGTGGACTACAGGCTCGTTCGCAGCGATCGCGCTGCATAATACTAGTGACAAATTGGTACGTCTTCCGTAAGATAAAATAAATCTCTACGTTCAAAATTAGTTTTTGTAATATTTTAAAGCAAGTTTTAGCTTTGCTATGCCTTTTTGTATTTTATATAATATTAAAGTTAAAAGTTAATAATATATACAAATTAGTTTTATTATGAGGATAACGTACTGTATCGTTGGTCAAGTGATAGATAGATAGATAGAATACACTTTATTGCACACCAAAAAATAAGACACATAATAGAACATAATTTAACATTAAGACATGTACAATGGGCGGCCTTATCGCTAAAAGGCAATGTCTTACAGGCAACCTTTTTTAGCGATCACGATGTCATGCGATCTACATTCATAAAACACAGGTGAAGTGTAATCATAATATATTCATATCATTTATTGCAAATATAGGTCACAAAAAGATGTTACAATGTTAGTAGCAAACCAAGATTAAGTAAAATATTATTACGTATTTGGGTTTTAGTTTTAACTTAATTCTCGTTAAATGCAGTTTCTTAGTAGACGAATCTTAATGTGTTCCTTGCATTTTAACCCATACTAATACCTAATACTTAAATATCCACAAAAAATAGAATTACAAAGAGATCAAGCATAAAACGATAGAAAATTACAGAAAACCATTTGATCCGTGTCTATGATCTATTTTTAATGATGGCCGCCAGGGACGCCATTACGTTCCAATTTCGAATTCAAATTTCGAAGCCGCCTGCGCAGGCGCCGCGCGTCTGTCGCGACTGCGGTTTTGAAAAAAATATAGTCATTTCTGTTTCCGGGTAAATAGGGGTGTGCTGTTTGGGGGTGGGTACCCTACGTTAGGGTTGTCAAATTTGATGATTTGATTATTGTTATATAAGCAATCGATTTGGAATCGATTGTACACAATAATGATGTGTTTTTAGAATGGATTTAAATGTGCGGTTTTATGTTATTATGTTTGAAGTAATAATGTTTACTTTTGCGAGTTTTTACGCATGTTCTAGCAATATTTTTTTCATGTTCTAATCACTTCGGTTAAACCAGTTTCAGTCAAAATTTGTTTAAAAAAAATTACGTCATTTGATCGAGGTATTGATTTAAGTGTAAAACCACCCATAGGTTGCTTTCGAAGAATTTATACTTGCTCCAACCACTCTTTTTGGGTTGTCATGACCTGGGAATTGAACCCGATACACTAGCCACTACACACACGAGGAAATTGATAGATATAGTCATCAAATAACAATAGTAATATTGACAGTGGGCGGATATAGGCGTTATTTTATATATATATCATAATTACAGTATAAAATATATCAGTTAGTTATCAGACAGAATAAATAACACTTTCTCACAAACTAATAAAATTACCTAATTATTCAAAATATATATTATTAACTTGTATATAAATACTTTTCTCTTTAAAAAAAAAAAAGAAAAAAAAGAATGTAAAAGTAGAACGGGATAGTTGTCTATGTTATCAAATCAAATCGAATCAAATCAAATATATTTTTATTTCAGGCATCAGGGCCTATACATAAATATCTTATAACTAATATACATATTTGTATTTTATAACTTAAAAACTATTTAAAGGTATTTGATTTTGTAATTTGGCGCCGACTTCAAAAAAATATAATTAATTGGTATTACATAATTATTTGGGTTTATTGTTTTAAACAAATTAATATAAAGGTAAGCAAAGTTTAGCGAATATTTTATTTTTTACTTTTGAGTTTTTGAAGGCGGTTCCTTTTTCTTTGAAAAAAATTAGTACATAATTATAATATTTAGAATACGCTCGAGTTAAGAATATTCTTTTTTTTAATTAGTTTTTTTTATTTTATTTTTTTTTATTTGTTTTTTTTATTTTATTTTTTTATTTCAAGCTTATTAGTGTCATAGTTTTTTAGATTTAACGATGGGGTTAGAAAGAAATACTAAGGCATCATTACGCATGAAACACAATAGAAACAATCAAAATAATCAAAAAATTCTTTCTGAGATCTTCATGATCATAAGTTATCACTACGATAATAACAAATGTGCTGAAACGTAAGCCCCGTCCAAACCTAAGCAGAGCTTTCGGTACTTTAAGGGTAGGTAAGTAGGCTGTCTCTGCTTACCCTTCAAAGCATACACAGGCATGATGTTATGTTATGTAGTGGTGAAAACAATACATAGATACACGATTGCACAAAATGTGGTTCATTAGCTATTCGTTTTTGAAGAGTTCCGTTGCCTGTCTCCAAAGATCTTCGTCAGATTCTGATAAATTATATACTAAAACCTTCCTTGAAACACAAGGATTAAAATACCAAAAACTGCATTCAAATCGGATCAGTAGTTTCCGAGAAAATCGCGAACATAAAAAGGTGACATACATACATACATACATACATACATACGGATCGAATACAGAACCTCTTTTTTTTTTTGAAGTCGGTTAAAAACTATTTAACACTTTTATTCAGCGAAGTGTTGCGCAATTGTGGGTGTCGTGTAACCTTCTACGAAAGCGGCGATACGCGACGTATTACGACGTATTTTACGTATATTATTATATGAAACGTCAGTGTGTCTCCCACACATATAAATACAGAAATGATATATGCATTTTTGACTTTCCTAGGTGCATTTTTGTCAATAATAGGTGAGTTCTGACATTTATAGTAGCAAAATTTTAAGACGCTTTCTTGATATTTATGCCTTTTTATTTGTAAAAGAGTTATATACAATCTCTTTGGTAGTTTCTTATTGATTATTTTTATAGCATTTAACAATGCTTAGCAAATTATACTAAGAAACAGTTGAAAAACCTCTTGTGCTAGTAGCTTACTACAGTATTTCAGACTACATAAATGATAATAGTATTTGGAAATGAATTGCTCTTCTTATGTGACTTTTAGTATGTATAATTATTGTTATATTTTTCATTTTAAAAGATGGTACACATGAGTTTCTCGCCAGCTCCTCTCATAATGCAATACCCATCGGAGCTGGTACTTGGATTGATTTTAATTAAATTCTAAAATTGATTAAAATTAATCTAAGCCCCGGTTATTTAAATCATGGTAATTACTTATAATTTTGACGTGTTCGAGCACCTCCTGGGGTCTATGAAAATAAATGATTTGAATTTGAATTTGAATTCTGCTTAGTTTGGGACTAAATGGTGTTGTGTGATATATTTTCAAAAAGAAAAGCTCTGAATACTGAATAATTATACAATTCTGTCAAGCGTGTTCATGCCACACGCAGGAGAGGCATAATTATAATTTGTAATGTCCCACTGCATTTCTGTATTTGTATATAAAGGTGCTTCCAGACCGTCTGTAATGTTACGTTGCGTATTCAATTTTGAGAATTACATCGATACAATTATTATTATATAAATAAAATGCCCGATTGCTTATATATTCTTGATATATTTATATTTATAAGCAGTCAAGATTTTTGTTTTTATAAATAATTTAATTATATTTCTTAGTTTTTTTTTTATTTGTAATTGTGTTTTATACATGTGATAGCACATAATATAAAATATATTTTTGAAATGGTATTTTTATAACCTTTCACTTGACATATTACTAAGGTAAGAAAAACGATCCCACCCCCTTCTTTTTTTCATTTGCAGGCGCCATTTTAAATATTTATAAACCCTATGTCTCCACAAGTATTTTGATTAATCCAACGATATCACATTTTTCAAAATCCTACAAGCCGTTTGGACTGTAGGGCGTGCCAAAGAAAAACATACATACACTCACACATACATACGCTAAAAAAAATTCCCTCCTTCTGAAGCAGTCAGGTATAAACTAACGTACATATTTTGATTATGAAGTAATATTTTTTCGAATAAAATTTCAAAATTCGAATACTTAACATTACAAGCAAAGCTCGCAGTCTGAAAGCACTTTAATGTGTAAATTAATTTCTGTATTTGTGTACCCACTAATAAGTACTCAAAGGTAATTTTAATTACGTATTTGTTAAGTATACTTCTTTAAAAGGGAACCTGACATTACTGGCTCATGAAGCATTACCGTCGGCCTTTGATGTAGCAACGCATCTGTATTTTTTGCGGATGTTCATGGACTGTAGTTAGATACAATGTAGATAACTGCTATCTTCTAACCATTAGGTGAACTACACTTACATAACCTTACGCCTATATTATCCACATTTCACCTGCTATATTAAGGTTCTATAGTGCACAATACCAATTCCGTGCTGCTATTGAAATATTCCTGACGAAAAAATCCTAAATTACACTTATTGTCGACCCGTGAATCGAACCCTCGCGGTTAGAGGTCGCATACACAATCATTTATAAAATCACGCTTTTATCCCTGCGGGGGTAGGCACTGACAATTAAACACCATGAACTATTTTATTGACAGTCTCCTAGTTCTTATTGCCCGGGGTGCATGAAAGGAGCCTCCCCGAGTGACGTACACAACGATTCCCTACGTCCGGCGCACCCTGGGCAATTCGCGAGTTCTCAAGCGAATTGGCTAATCCTTTCACCACGATGGCAAGTCAAAATTGAATTTGACTCAGCCATCGACACGTCGAAGAAGAAGAAGTTCTTATTCCCATTTTTTGTTTTATGTAAATCACATAGTACATCGGACTTACGATCGAGAGGTCGTGGATCGCATCCTTGTGAAATTGTCAAATTCATTTTGTCTGCACGTATGGTGTAGTGGTTTAAGCGATCGCTTCGCCGCTCTCCACTGCTCTGGTGTTGTGGGTTCGATCATGGGACAAATCTTTACAAGCCGAACAACATTTAAAAATAAATTAAAATTGTATATTCTGCAATACCAGAAAGTTTATGAGAATAGTCGACATACTTCCGTGCCTATATAATATCTATTTTACTATTTTATTGTGTTCCTATTATTAAATCAAGTCTCATAGCACTTTTTTTTAACTTTATTTTATTTATTTTTTTTAACAAGTTTAATACCTATTTTAATGAAATCAATATTTTTTTTATTTTTTAATCCATATTTTAAATTAAATCAATTTACTTTTACACTTATTTTTATAATACTGATTTATACATTAAATACAAAAATCTATAAAAAAATTATGTCATCGTATTAATTTGAATATTTAATATCGTCTTATGATTTATATTGTTTATTTAATATTTAACTTATATGATTACACTATTATTTAGCAGTTTTATAGTTTAATCATTCAAAAACTAATTAATTATTACTTACTTATTTGATTTAAAAATTTATTATTATTTACCTATATTATTTTTTATATCAATTTTGTGTTTTTTAAAGTTTGTAAACAGCTTTTATTTATTAATATTATGGTGTATCCTTTCTTTTCTACTTTTTAAATTCAACGGATATTAATTATAGTTAAATTTATTTTAGTAGTTCTGAGCGTACGGCACTCGTGGGCTGCAGCTGAAAATCAGCGTTAGGTGACTGTATTTCATTGCAGTCACTTAGCATTATGCTGAGCTGCTGGCCTTTTGGTACAGACTGTATAACTGTATTTGATCGTATTTCCTGTATTGTTTATTTTATGTTTTGTGCCAATAAAAATTTTCTTTCTTTCTTTCTTTCTTTCTTTCTTTGTGTGATTTGCAATTATTTGTTCTGAGACTGAGTGTGCTTGTGTGAGTGAATGTGTGTATTTGGCCTTGTCATTGAGACCATTGGATAGTGTAATTGCTTCTGGCGTTTTATCTAATGTTAAAAAAAACCAAATATATTATACCTTTATACATAACCATACCTATTACATAACGATACAAAGTGTCGACCACGTAGCCGTGGTATATAATCACGACCACGTTGAGAGCGTAATATGCATTATTTATTTATGGTAGACCGAGAGATGGCGATAGGCTCCCTCTATCACATAGTACCAACCATCGCTGCCATACCCTTTTGGATAATGTAGGCATGATTTTTTTTTAAATTAGACAAGGGGTCTAAATCGCGTAATTATTATAAAGGTAAATAAATTCCTATGCCCGACGTTTAATATTTGTAAAATGTTCTGAAATCGCGTTAGTTTAAAAACATATGTAGGCATGATATTATTAGCCATTAGCTTTGATACAAAAATGATGAAAATTACAACTTCAGTGTATGTACATTCACAATAAGTACATAACTGTATTTTCATGCCGTCAGTATCAGTACATTAAGGGCCTATATTAAAAGAAGAAGAAAAAAAAGAAAGAAATTAATTTTATTTGGTTACAATAAGCGGGACACAGATAAATAACAATATACAAAAAATAATGAAACACAGAAAAAAAAATACAATACCCGCAGTTGCACCAAATAGGTCCTGATTCAGCATTATGACAGACTCAAATATGACGCTGTTTTTGATCAGTGTTTCCTAAGTGACAACACGGATATCAACAAAGGAACTTAATATTAATACTAAGCTTTTATTTAGTTTGCAATGTGGGAATGTATGTATGTATGTGGGTTACAGATCTTGCAAAGCATATGTGTGTTATATGCTTATCAGTGGCGGATTTACAAGCAGGCTGAGTAGGCTGGAGCCTAGGGCGGCAGAATATTGGGGCGGCGAATTTGGGGACCGTCTTTTTTTTTGCTGCTTACAATTTGCTCATAGAAATCAAGATGATTTATGCATTATTCACGTTTAATTTTTTGATCGTAAATATAATCTTGGACTTGACAATTGTAGAGGCAAGGGCGGCAAAAACTACCCAGCCTATACCTAAAAAAATTGTAAATCCGCCACTGCTTATCCTGCCAATAAGGTTTATCTAACACCTGTGAAATTGGTGCTTAGTCTGATAATATAAGCGATTACTTTGACAATGTCAAGTAAAATTAGATAAATATTCTTTTACGAAATGGGCACCTGATATCGTTAATATAGAGGCAAACATTAGCTCTCGGCCTACAATTTATAATGGCGGTCTGAATCACCCATAGAATATTAATTTAAGACCTAACTAGACCTAGTGTTAGATATTTGTTATAATAATTTATGATCTAAAGTACGTGCTTAGAATTAAGTTACCACATTGTTTTATTTGTAAGATATAGCTATATTTCTTAGTCAGTTATTGGTTGAATCAAAATTATCGAGATTATATTCATAACACGGCATAACATCTACATTTTACCTATGCCATCCTCCGGGGATAATTTGCGGACAGAAAAATCCCAAATAACACTTTTCGCCACCCGGGAATCGACCCTGAGATCTCGCAGTAAGAGACGCATACGCTTCGTTACAGGCAGCTTCATTTTGTCCACAATATATTTTATTTTCCATTCCCTCCACAAAACATTTACATTGAAATACATAAAATATTCCCCACGTCTTGCCCCCTGCGCGATTCACGACCGACTGCCCGCGCACAATACAATTTGATTTCGAAATTCGAACGTACGAATTGTACGACTACCCTCTTCGTCCGAACAATTTAACTCAACAATAAGTAAATTGGTTCTTTTGTGGAAAATTCTAGATAATTTTCTAGTTCAAACTAGTGGAAACATTGCTTGTTACTGCCTTTGTTGAATAAACTAGCTCTTTGTTCGTTTTTTTTGTAATTTTGGGGTTTGCAGACCAGGGGTCAAATGTATTATATTGATATATTGATCTAACTTTTGAGTAACAATAATAGTAGCAGCCCTGTATCTAAATCATATCCTACTGCTGGGCTCGGGGCTCTTCTCATGATGAGAAAGATTAGGCCATAGTCCACCACGCTGGCCAAGTGCGGATTAGTAGACTACACACGACCTCGAGTATTTTTTAGGCACTCTCAGGCATGCAGTTTTCCTCACGATGTTTCCTTCACCGTAAGCGAGTGATAATTTATATGATAAATACACACATATAAAGGTGAATGGGCAATGCTAGCTTTTGCCCGCAACTTCAACCGCGTGTAATTCGTTATATTAAGTAGTATAGAAATACGTAGCACCGAAGACTTGTAAGATCCTTCCTTGTCTGCACGTGTGGTGTAGTGGTTTAAGCAATCGCCTCGCCGCTCTGCATTTCACTGGTGTTGTGGGTTCGATCCCCACATGGGACAAATCTTTGTGTGATTCACTAAGATTTGTTCTGAGACTGGGTGTGCTTGTGTGAGTGAATGTGTGTATTTGGCCTTGTCATTGGGTCCATTGGATAGTGTAATTGCTCCGTTCTATCTAATGTAAAAAAAAAAAGAAATCCTTCTTAGTGACATATTGTATTCTTACTTATGTAGATTTAAATGCGAGAGCTAAAGAGAAATGTGTTATGTGAGCTCGACAATAGTGAGCTCCCGAATGAATGTGCTTTGTGCGTGTGAAATGTATGTTTGTGAACACCCCCGCGACACAGGAGTTATTCCTAGTGCAGTTTTTTTTAAGGAGTAAATAGTAGTGCTTTGTTGCCATTAATACCTTGCACTGAAGACAAATATCGTAGTCTTTAGATGTAGTGACGTATCTTGAAACGTGTCAAGTATTTCATGAACTATATTTACTAGTTACTATCGAATGGCATAGTAACATAGCATGTCTTAGTACTCCTTATTTAAAATGACACACAAGTTTCGAAAACACAGTAAAACCTATACTAAGAAACGGTTGAAAAAGATATGGCCGCTTTAGCCATCCAGCTACGGTTGCCACTTACCAGAACCCTGTATGGCTAAAGAGGCTGCCCCATGTGCAGTAAGGTCGCAGGTTCAAATCCTGCCGGTCCCATATCTTTTTCAACTGTTTCTTATTATAATTTGTTACGCATAGCTAAATGCTATAAAAATAATCAATTGGCAACAGGAACACTTAGTTTGGAAACCACTGTGCAAATGTCTATACCTTTTTTGGTATTAAACTTTATTTTATTTTGTTATTTATTCTGCTAGCCGTGACTACTTAAAAGACAAACGGTCGGACATTAAAAAGACACGGAACAATGTTTTTATGAACAAATAAATTCACCTAGTCTTAAGAATGGTTTCGACCTTTAAAAATACTATAATCACGACTTTGACCTACAATATTAAGTTGAACCTTTTACTGGTGGTAGAGCTCTTGTGAATGAGCTCGAGGGCGGCACCTTCGTCTCACCTTTAACCTGCCGCCAAATAGTAGTGCTTCCATTACTGTGTTCCGGTTTGGTGGTGAGATCAGGCACTGAAATTACTGGCACATGAGGCATAACACCGTAGTCCTCAGCTGCAGCGACGCATCTATAATCTGCTTTTGTGGATTGTTGATGTCCATGGGCTGTACTCCAATTACCATCAAGTGGACTACACGTTCGTTCGCTGTGGGCGTAGTATAAAAAAATAAATAAAAGAAAACCTTACGTTCACGTAAGATTTAACCTGACCGATTTAACCGAGGGACTAGTGGTTAGCGGATACGCCTCTCACAGCGAGGTCTCGGGTATGATTCCCGGGTCGGACAAAGTGTTAATTGTGAATTTTCCCTCAGAATTTCTGTATTATTTATATTTTATAATCTCCATTGTCATTATCATGACGTTTCATTTTACTTTATTTTTCTTTTTTTCTTTAATTAACGCACCAACAAGCCCATAACTTTGCTGATTACTTACTTGTCCATCCTAAGGTTGCCTGTAAGAAATAGCTTATAGCGATAAGGCCGCCCATTGTGCAACATAATTTTTAAGTGCATTTGTTTCAAAAAATAACCTTCTTTGTTAATATTGGTGTACGATAAAGATTACTCTAACTATCTAATAGCAGCACGGAGTTAGAATTAAACCCGGTCGATAGCGATAGGATCACCTCCTACCCCATTGGACCTAAAGATAGAAGAAATCTCGGTTTTATACCCCCTTGCCACGACCTTCAAGGTAATATAGGCGTGATAACTAACACCCGATTCGAAAAATCTAAGTTACAATCTTCAATTTTGCCTTGAACTAAACTCAAAACTAAAATACATAAGTCACTTTCACCCTATGTTTATAAATCACATAAGCCTAATCCCTCAAACCGCCATTAGGACTTCATTTACAACTGTCAACCAAACTATAAATAAAAATTTATTTCCCATACATTTGTCGAGATACCCATGAAAAATTATCGTATACAACCACCAATTTTAAGAGACCTTTCTTTCCCTACAAATATTCAGTATTCAGGGGTCAATATTAACTGGTCGTGTACAGCTACTTCATAATGTAATATTGAATCGGAACACCGTAAACTATAGCTATCTTCCTCACACTTCGGACTGAGTTGCCGGTGTGAAAAGGATAGATGATTAAAGAGGGTCGTATTGCATATCATTAAGAGACGTATAGCATTGTAGCTCATACATTATATCCATCTCTTTTTTACACAGTAGTTCTTTGTGTATATGAAAAAGATAGGTATATGAAATATGATCGTATTAAGAGGGTTTTTTTGTTATGAAAATATTACGAAGGGTTTGTTGAGGACCATTTTAAATACGGAGTGAAGTTATGCTTTTTATAATGGCTAGATTTTATAATGTAATTATTAAATGCTGCTTGTTAAATAATGTAAATTAAACACATTGCGATGAATCTTTCTAATATAATAAACGCGGAAGTGTGAGGATGTGTGAATGTTTGTTACTTTCTAACTCAAAAACCTTCGGATCTATTTTGATAACATCACGTCTATGTCACAAAGGTGTATAAAACCCACACTTCACCTGTTATGTTTGATCACTACCGGTTATCCACTGGTCACAATTTCAACTCCGTGCTACTATTGAGAATTTTCTGTCGGAAAACCAACACTTTTGCCAAGACCCGAGAATCGAACTCAATACCTCGCAATTTAGCACACCTATCTGACGTTTGATATTATATAAAGATTGTATAAGAAGAAGAAGACTTTGTTTGTTATAATCTCGTAAACTACTGAACCAATTTTAATATTTCTTTCATAATTATAAAGCTATATCTTTATCAAATAATATCCCTACTAGATTATTAATATTATAAGTCCGAAACTAACTCTGTCTGTCTGTCAGTAACGGTCAAACTACTGAACAGATATTCATGAAAATTGGTATAGATATAGTTTAAAACTTGAGAAAGGACATAGGCTATTTATCGTCATACAGCGCGAGCGGAACCGCAGGTGGAAGCTAGTTTAATTATAAAAATCAGCTTGATAATTTAAACATAGTGATGAATGAAAATGTAAAATGTCGCGATGTAGTTTATAATTAATAATTTATACGTAATGGATATTATTAATTTTAATGGCTGTTATATATATTAAAGGTTAAGTGGCAAGACGTGCCATGTAGAATTTTAATGTAGACCAACTTTTATTAGGTATAGCGGTAGGAAAAATAAAATAATAGCAGCCCTGTATCTAATTCAAACTTTAAAAAGTTTTAAAAGGTTTAAAAAGAACTAGAAGGGTTAAGCCATAGTCCACCACGCTGGCTAAGTGAGGATTGGTAGACTTCACACACCCTCGAGCACTTTTTAGACATTCTCAGGCATGCAGGTTTCCTCACGATGTTTTCCTTCACCGTTAGCGAGTGATAATTTATATGATAAATACACACATATCTTCGAAAAGACGAATCTTAACGATTTATTGACAGAGGTTTGTGCCGTGGGTTCAAACCCGAGACCTTTGACTTCGCAGTCCTACGGTCTCCCACTCGGCTATCGCTGCTTTTAATTTTAGGAAAAAATATCACCGACTTATTGATAATCTGCCAATAAATTATAAAGCTTGCAATATGTCAGTTTTGTTGTGTGACCATATCCTGAAATTACTGTTAGACAACAATTTTAGACCGATGACGTGACGATGGTCAGAGACCCGATGAAATGATTATTGTGCCTTGGAAGATGGGTCGTCCGTAGGTGTGGGACGCTACTTGTGTAGACATCTTTGCTTTGTCTCATCTTCCTGGGACTCATGTAAGGGCTGCTGCGGCGGCTGATTCTGCTGAGTGCCTCAAGAGGCGCAAATATAGCACGCTTGATAGCTGTTACATGTTTGCGCCATCTTCAGTTACCATCAGGTGAGATCGTGGTCAAACGCGTGCCTATCCGCAATAATAAAATCAGAGGTTAAAACGTGTGACATTGAGATATACAAGACCACGTATTATATAATATTTGTATTCATCCATGTATTCGTATGCTACTAGACTCAAAATTTCTCGACTAATTTGCGCCACCTATGCGATGAGTAATAAGTCTCGTAGTCACATACAGCCTACGAATCCATGGCTGAATTCGAATCAAGTCCTGCTAGATTCTAAATTTTTCAACTTTAATATTATATAAAATACTGAAAGGCATAGGAAAGCTATATTTTGCTTTAAAATATTACAAGCTACCACATTGTCCAAAATTTTCGTTGAAATTTTAATAAAATTCAACTCTATATCAGAAATCAAACAGAGGTACAATATAAGAGTTGTAAGAGTTTCAGCTGGCCTCTTATGAGGTTAAAAAGAGGGGACAATGGGTTACAATGTCAAGTAGCATATTCATGGAGGCAAGTTTTGCGGTTGAATATTTGTGACATTGTGAAGGAGTAAAGAAATCGATTGGAATTCAAACTGTCATTAAATAGTAGAGATGGATCGACTATGGGTTTGGGCGACTATTCGGACTGACTTATCAGCAAGGCCGATCATCAGACTCGGATAATATTAAAAAAATAGTAAGATAGATAGAGAAAACTTTATTTGCACATAAAATTTGTAACTAACATACAGCGATATAGGTACTTAAAACTATAATGAACAAAGGGCGGCCTTATCGCTTGACGCGATCGCTTCTAGGCAACCTTAGGATGGACATAATAGAAGGAATATTTGCGGTAGTTTTATTACACGGATTTGTTGATAATGATTGAAGAACTTGTCACAAAAATATCTGTATTATATTTCTGTTTATGCCTACTTTACTTAGACTTGGTTCTACTACTATAATAATTATACTTGGTTCAACTAATCAGGTTTTGAAATAAGTATTGTGTCTTGATAATGTATTGTGTCTGTTAATTGATTTTTTGCGAGAAATTAAATCGAAATTTTGAAATTTTTAATGAAACAAGTATTCAGACTTTTTTTGAAATAACCTAATTAACAAATAACAAATTTTTTAACTATAGTATTTTTGTGCCTTTAAATTGATTAAAATTTCTTCTTAAAATTGATTACCATTTTCAAATCGAATCGGTAACATGTCACTAATGTTGAAATGTCAAAATGAAAATAGACTTAGAATTACTCACATTGATATATTATATACATTGGTTAGACAAGACGGTTTGAAAACATATTCAAAAAGTCTGAAATAGGAGAAAGGAAGAAGCTAAAAGCAAGTTTTATTTTATTTAAGTTGCTCATAAATTCTATGAAACACAACTCCGTGTACTCGCCCGGTGGAAAATGGTGGTGCTGAAAACTGTAGACGAAAATCTATTTTGCCATTCAAACAAAAAGGAGGTTCTCTTAATTCGATTGTATTTTTTTTTGTTTTTTTTTTGTAATTATCTATGATGGAATAATATGAATAATAGTTACAACAATTTAATTCTGTTTTTCGTAGCTACTAATTACGAAACGAATTACGTGTAAAAATATGCATGTTCGTTACTGCTCTGGTTATGAAAATTCGGTTACGAATAAGGTGTAATTTAACTTCTAATTGATTATTTTAGCATAGCATTTATTAGCAAATTATACTAAGAAACAGTTGAAAAAGATTTGGGACCGGCAGGATTTGAACCCTACTTAAGATAGGAACAAATGGATGAACGTGACGTCACGAAATGACGTATCATACAGTTGAGAAATTTAGAGTTCTGGTAAGAGGCGACCGTAGCTGGATGGCTAAGAGCGGCTGCCCGGTGTGCAGTAAGGTCGCAGGGTCAAATCCTGCCGGTCCCATATCTTTTTCAACTGTTTCTTAGTATAAGGTGTAATTTATAGTTAACTTTAACTAGATTTTTAAATAAATAGAGTATCTATTACATCAGTAGCACTGACATTTTTATTAATACGTAATGTTGTACGTAAGAACAACATAATTATGTATTACTACCAGACCAGTAAGTTTTTAACAAAATTTTAAAAACTATTCGCCCTACCAAAAACATAGCAAAGTGTTATTTGGACGCAATATCTTTTTATTAATTTGTGTTGAAGTAAAATTACTCATTAGCCTTTGTAGACTAGACTATAATATAAATATATAGAAGGACACTTAATATAGGTACATAAGAGATCAAAATATAATGTTCTACTGGTACTTAAAATAGGAAATCCTGTACTTTAAGTACCAGCACCTTCCAGTTTCACAATTAATCTAGTTACAAATAGGAATACCTACTCAATATCCAAAAATTGTCTATTTTTGGATATTGAGTAGGTAGTACTATTTTTTTTTTAATTCTTCTTATTTTGTAATAATAGTTATACTTATAGTTACACTAATCGATCGAAGCATTGATCGACTAAGACAGACAGAAGACTCATACAAACATTGCTAAACCAGTTGATCGATCAGTTCTCACTTTTGACTGCATCTCCTCATACCCAATTATTTTTACGTAATATTACAAAATAATAATATTATATGTCACGCAAGCTACCCACAGAAATTCATAGAAATCGCTCAAACTGCGGAACATGAAATTACTACACTCGGCTGCTCTGTACGCTTGTTAACAATGTAAAATGGAGTAGCGGGTCGTGGGTTCGACATCCGTGTGACGTAAACATTTTCCATTCAATTTTGAACAAAGTGGATTTTTTCAATTATGCTGCCGCGAACGGCATTTTAAACAATTTAAAAGTAGCTTTATTTATTTTAATATATAAAAAAGTAGCTTTAGTAAAATCTAATAAGTAGCTTTAGTAATCTTTATTATATTATTACTAATGAATGTTAATTGTATTCTCAATGCTTTTCTGTATAATCTGTTTTCTGTATCTGTAAATCTTAATGTAAATTAATAATTTCATTTTGACTAACATAGAAGAAGTTTCACTCACTAGCAATATTATTGTATGGATTTTTATCTGAAATAAATGTTTAATAATAATAAAAGTAAAGAAAAATCTTTTGATTGGTTTAGCTGTCTTTTTTAAAATAGTCATTCTGGAAACATCAAGCAAACACACAAAATTTGTTAACAATCTTTCTGCGAGTTACTTCAATCAAATATAGGCTATGTAACATAATTTAACATCACGCCTATATTACCCAGAAGGGTGTGACAGAGGTGTACAGCACCCAATGGGGAGTGAGCCAATCGCCATCCACCGGGCACAATTCTAACTCTTTTGCAAAGAAGAAGATTTTGTGAAGATTTTGCGTTAAATCGTAACAAACAAACGAACAAAAAAGTAATATGTTTCTTTATAATATTAGTTGTTTCATTGTAAAGAAATAATAAATCTTAGCCTCAATAAATAAAGTCAATATCAATTTGTTTAAGAAAGGAGTTTAAGTTACAGAAAAAAAGCAATATTTATTAAATATTTATAGTAACAACTAAAAAACATGCTTGTCAGTTATCATTTAAAAAATATTAAAATTACAATACCTTCCCTCGTTTTCAGTTACCCCTCTTTACCGGAGCTCGGCCCACCCCGTCGGTTGCCATGGCAACGCACCCTCCCACAAGGGTGGGCACTTTTTGGGGGTTGGTGGATGGAATCGCTAAAGATTTTACTGGTAGGAGAGTTTTTGTGAACGAGCTCTAGTTACCTTCGTTTCAGATTTAATTTTTATGCTGGTAGCCCGCAACTACGTTCGCGTGGAATTCGTCATATTAAGTAGGTACTACCTAACTAACGCTCCCGTGGAGTTTAGCGTAATGTTAAATATCAAAAAATCTTAATTGATAGTAAGACTATCAAACATATAAGATTATAAACATCAAATCAGTAGTTCCTGAGATTAGAGCTAACAAACAAACAAACTATCCTTACCCGCAGTTTCGTCTGCGTGGTAGGTACATTAATAAAATAACTGTTTAAAAGTTTAAAAAATACTAGTATTATTGTGAAAAAGCGTGGATTGCTCGATAGAGGAAAAATATGGCACAGAGCGCCCCACGCTTGTTCACAATAATACTAGTATTTTTTGTTCATTACCATTTTCAGCTTATATTAGGAATTATTTTTCACTTTTTAGTTAGAAGTACTTTAAAAGCGTGTTTTTTAGTTTTATTAAACTATTATTTATTTTCTACTTTTTAGTTTGGTTTATTTAAAAGTACCCTGTTACGCGCTTTGTTACCTGCTTCTAAAATTTTATTTAAATCGGTATAGTCGTTTAGAAGCTTAGGCGATACCAACAGACAGACATACAGACAAAAGCTGTATTTTAGGAATAGGTATCGGGCAAACAACTGTATCAACTAAAAAAAACATTGTTATGTACACATTAAAAACAGACACTTCAGTTATATTTATTTGTATTGATATGCACGCGTTTTGCCATAATCTCACCTGATGGTAAGTGATGATGAGGTCTACGGTGGAGCTCCTACCTATGAGATAACTATTTACTCTTGCTTTGAAGTCACCCAGATTGTACTCATACAGAAACACAGACTCAGGCTGGGCGTTCCACTCCTTGGCAGTTCTTATAAGTATTTTTGAAGCGAAACGTTTTGTGCGTAAATGTGGAATATCTACCATGTAGCGGTCCCGGAGTGCTGTTTGTCTGGTAGTCCGATGGTGAAATGGGGACATAGAGAAATAAGGTTGTGTAGTTACTCTCCAAAATGTATCCTTTAAAATGAATATCTTGTATTTGTTCGAAATTACTGGATCATTAGTTACGAGTGCCTCCCGCAGCACCCGCATGATTAAAAAAATAGTCTATATGCTAATCTATTCTATAAGCCGCCCGTGTGCCAAATTTTATCAAAATACATCAGTTTATTTTAGCGCCAAATAGTGAAAAACATCTATTCCCTGAAGGGGGTTTAAAATAACCTATATTACGGACGTATTTTTTGACACATGAACTTTTTATCAGATATATTATATTTAATAAGTTAGCATTATTTGATGTATATATAATTAGGTTTATATTTAGTTTTAACGTATTATAATAATAATAGTGTAATCTTAAATCTTTAATTGTGTCAAAATAAATAACTCAGGCTAGAAGAAACATGATATATCTAGAATCTTGTATAGATTGTGTATGTTCATGGGCTGTAGTTTACACTTACCATCAGGTGGACTACACGCCTGTTCGCTATATTCTGTCCACCCACCGTCGGTTGCTATGACAACGCACCCTCCCACAAGGGTAGGTTGTCGTGTAGGTATCTACAACTTTTAGGGTTGGATCAAATTGTTTGCTGGAGGCTTGCTTTATAATTTTTTTGTAGATTAAAATGTATCTTTTATCCTGGTATTACATTGTCAGGGGTTATTTTAAAATGTAAACACTTTTAGTGACCTATTTGTGTACTATATATTTATATATAAGCAAATAATATATAATATCTTCGAAAAGACGAATCTTAACGATTTATTGACAGAGGTGTGTGCCGTGGGTTCGAACCCGAGACCTTTGACTTCGCAGTCCTACGGTCTCCCACTCGGCTATCGCTGCTTACATTAAGTTACTACCAAATAAACATTTTTCATAATTCACGAATCGAAAAAACACTTTGTCGCTATAAAATATTAACCGCTACCTTTTACTGAATGTCTACGATAAAATATATATTTACGTTTTGATCGTTAATGCATCTAAAAGCTTTCGTTTGGTTGAACGAAGCGGTGTGTCGATTAGGACTTTTAATTCATACGATTTCCCGTGCCTAAATGTGGGTTTTGTAAGCCTCTGGCCTCTGCCACACCCTTGATCCCTCTGCCTTCCCCCCACATTTGGAAAGAGTGCAAATGTTATTTAAAAAAGTATATGAAATTGTCACGGTTCCCAAAAAAAATATTCTTGAGTAAAGATAAAGATAAATAAAGATAAATTTGGATTTTTTACATTAGATAGAACGCCAGAAGCAATTACACTATCCAATGGTCGCAATGACAAGGCCAAATACACACATTCATTCACTCAAGCACACCCAGTCTCAAAACCGTTTAAACCGCTACACCACACGTGCAGACAGTAATATGTAGGCTTATTTAATGCACAAATAAAAAAAGAAAAACAATAATCCTACTAACCTAAAATAACCTACTAGACTAAATCTAAATCTATGTACAATCCCAGTCTAAAAGACCGCTACCAATGGGCAACGTGCCCAAAATGCTGGCAGCATCGCCACGTTGTATGGCAATGCTCAACTTCTGGCCAAAATAAATACCTGCATTCTGAGAACGTGTGGCCTCAAACAAGCGAGTTAAAATCTGTTTGTAATATGTAGGCTATATTTTTTTAATTGAACCTCGTGGTTTTTAGACAACAATTGCTTAACTATTTTCTATACAAAAGTTATTGTTAAGTTATTTAAATTTTATCATTTGTATGCAACTCGTTGAATGATTAAAGCAATTTTGACAAAATGGCCACGAATCAACATGCATTTTATGATTTGTCTACAAAAAAGGTAAAAACTTAACAATATTAAAGTGACAGTATGAAAACACGGCGGTCGAGAGCCTAGCCTAGCCACGCGGATATTTGTTTAAAAATACAATTCCCATCCCACCTATCTCCATCCCCGGGCACAATTCCCACTCCATGCTGCTATGAAGATTTCCTGACGGAAATTTCACAAATAACACTTTGCCCGACCCGCCAATACGCTAACCACTAGGTGTTGTACACCTCTGCCACACCCTTTTGGGTAATTTAGGCGTGATGCTATGTTAAATACAATTCCGTAGCAATATCGTCGCTTCTAAAAGTCTTTCCACAACAAAAATAGCGATGAAAAGTGAATCGAAGTGCTTTCAAAATGTAGAGCACACAGTTTTACCAACTCTACAGAAATGATGGTACTGTGTTTAATCTTTTAACTGTTTAATGAAGACCTAATGTTATTTATAATAAAATAAGTGCACTGTTGGCGGTCTCGCCTCTTTTAACTGCGCTGGTGTAGTGGGTTCGACACGGGACAAATCTTTGTATGATCCGCAAATTTTGTTCTGACTCTGGGTGTGATTTGTGTGTGTGAAATGTATGTTTGTGAACACCCCCGCGACACACGAGTTATGCATAGTGCGGGCGTCGTTTTTTTTAATAAAATAAAAAAATAACTAACTTCTAAAATGAAGAGCACACGTATACCGATTTAATTAAAGTAATAGTGTTGTGTTCACATTTTTAACCCTTTACTGTTATATTTTTAATTGGAACCTTATTATACAGAATTTTAACGGCAAGAAGGTGGTGTTGCCACTCTTAAGCTCCATAATATGTTAAATACGAAATTTTAAAAAAAACAATAAAACTAATACGATATAAAAAAAACAACAAAAATTATAAAATCTATAAAATTAAGAAATTAGTAAATCATACGGATAGCAAAAACCTTGCTAGCAAACGGTACTTTCTTGAAAAACAACGTAACGTATAAAACCCCAAAAGTGTGACGAATCGACAATGTGGCAAATCTACAATAACTCGTTCGTTTCCGTTCCGCTCAAATTTGACATTGAGAACATTCAGTTTGTTCGGCAAATGTATTTTTTCATAGTTAAATTAAATTTATCGTTGAAAATGAACACTAACCTCAGCTAGAATCTGTTGTTTCAATCAATATCGCTGTGTCTCATGCACCCTGTATAGTATCCTTATTTATCTACACTTTTGTGCATACCTAGTTAGTTAGTAGCCACATATCTGATAGGTACCGTCAAGTCCTTTAATTAGATGGCAGTTTCGGAACTTAATGTTGATTTCATACATTTATTGATGTTTGTAATAAAAGGAGCTAAAAGACCGAAAGGGTAACTATGTACAATTCTTCTTCTTCGTCGTGTCGATGGCTGAGTCAAATTTTATTTTGACTTGCCATCGTGGTGAAAGGATTAGCCAATTCGCTTTGGAGAACTCGCGAATTGCCCAGGGTGCGCCGGACGTAGGGAATCGCAATCAAACTAAATAAATGAAAAATTAAACAAAAATTTACAAATTTAAAGATAAGGTGTCTTAAAATTTCTCTGCATCGACCTTGACTGCAGGGAACGTGTTCAGGAGGCTGACGGCATTGCCACGTTGAATGGCAATGCTGATTCTTTGAGCCAAGTAAAAGCCAGCCTTCTGATCATGTGAAGCTTTGATTAACCACTTACATATATTTTTAAATAATAAGCGGGCACTCGGACCCCAAACTGCGCAAATATGTCATCTCCTGAAAGATTACTGTACTTGCGCCGCTAGTCAATCCGTGGATTATTTATTATTTATTATGTTGATTGTATTTAGAAAACAGAAAAATCACCACGGCTATTTCCATAGCGTGTCTCGCTATTATTAAATAATGATTCACCTACGTCAGAAGTCAGAGATCAGAACACAAAGGTCACCAAAACATAGACATAATAACTTCATGTCGTGCTATAAATAATGAGGATTTCTTTTAAATTACTTGCATTTCTGTGACAATCTTATATTAATCCGGTTGAAAAATGAAGATATGCTAGGGATGAGATTCCTAATATTGCCGGCAACAATAGCAATATTGCCGATACAATCCGATCGAGTCGTATTCCTAAGAACGAAATTGGTTCAAGGAAAGTTTAGTATTTCTCTCACAAAAGTATGCCAATGGGCCTTTTACAAAGACTTCTTTTTAAAATAACGCAGTCATTGTGTTTATCTGTGGTTTGTATCTTATGAATTGTAATAGATAGATAGTTGAAAATTCATAGAATATATTATACATATTAGTTATATGAATTTTAGTAAGTTATTAGTTAAACATAAAATACAAAAAATATATTATTTAAGATCATATTTCCTTAGTATGTTCTGGAGCCCAAAGGGGGCTCCAGAACATATTCAGAAAAATAAAAACTTTTCAACCCTCAATTTTAGGTATCATTATTTAGAACTCATTGTGCAGAGATATTATTCGTTCACAAAAACCGCCATTTACCTATTTATGACTAGACTTTGAGACCAACTTCCAAATGGAACGACACTAGGCATTTTCATAATTCTCTAAATATTTGTGCACTTATATTATGATATAACAAGGGTATCTTACCATCAGATGATCTTATCTCAGTACTAATTACTATGAAATTCACTCCCGTTGTCTTTCTCTCTAGCAAATACAAAATACAACAAAATAAAAGCCTTAATCCTCACTACTTTTACAAATCGCCAAGAGTCCTTCATAATATCGACACTTGCGGCACAGTCGTCGTCGAGGACACTTGATTGTACCCCTTTTGTACCCACTGCAGCCCATAGGGGGTGTACTTGCACCCCCTCAAGGGGTGCTTTTGAGTGCATTGTCTCGTTCGTTACTGCTGTATTGTTTTTAATATTCTTTTATTTCGCTATTGTTTTGAGTTTTTGCGGTTTTTGGACTCAGTGCGAGCGGGGCGGGAGCGATTTTGATTATATCGACGGTCCCTACGTATATAAAGACATGTTAAAAACGAGGTTTTCAGGAGAGCGTTTTTAATGTTCAAACTGCTCTAGAAATAATTTGTATGGACAATGTATATGTTTTTTTTCTAAAATGATATTTTAGTTTTAGAAACTTTATAGTGGTATCAATACATATTTTCTTTTTTTATATTTTTTTGGAAAAACTGATAGATGACTGTTTATACGCCGATATTAAAATAAAAACATGTCAGACATGTCAATGATAGCTTTTTATACGCCGGAAAGAAGAAAACGGTTTATAAAATAGAACATAAATAAAATGTTTTATGAACACTTGGAATTTGGTTTATTTTTAAAACGTTGCAGTTAATATTATGAATAATTATAACTAAAAAACAGACTACTAATTCTGCAATATTGTATCAAAACAAAAATATTTCACGACGCGACGCGGACAAGTATCGACACGACTTATTGGGGCACTCAAGCGCCGCCGTAAATGACGTTATGTCAGACATGACCGTCTTCGCAGCGAGTGGCGCGCATTAAAAAAACAATGTAGAAGACGACACGTATAGATATCCGTATCTACGACACTTATTCGCTGTAAATATATTACTTGTTCTCTTATACGATTTGCAAAAGACGTTAAATAGGTAATATTAAAAAAATATTTATATCCAGGACTATGTATAATATGGAAAATCTAAAGCCAATTGAGCAATAAAAAAAGCCATTTTTGACATGTCTTTATATACGTAGGGACCGTCGATATTTCTGTTTGTTGTTTATATTGTATCGAATTGAATTAGATTTTATATAGTTCGCGTTATGATAAGTGGTAACCAACCCCAAAAATGGCGTTTACGTTTGAGCTATCTAAGTTTTCTTTGCCATATAATGCAGAACTTCGTTTGCAAGGATAATAACATAACATAACATCTATATTACCCAGAAGGGTGTGGCAGAGGAGTACAATACCCACATTTCACCTGTTATGTTTAGGTCCCTTGGGGGGTAAGCCTATCGCCATTCACCGAGCAAGATTCCAACGCCTTGTGTATTTCCTGACAGAAAATTCACAAATAACACACACATTGAGGCGGTTCGTGGATAATAATACTAATAATTTAATTTTCAAAACTTGAGAATATTTAATAAACTAGTTCGGATGTTTGTAAGTCTGTGTATTACAAACAAACAAGAAAACTATACTTAACCTTACTGTCTCCTTTCCCGGAGCTGCTAGAAGAAATGTTATTAAAGAAATAAACAGCACCCAAAAGAAACTAATAAGAATATTAGTAAATATAGATTCTACAGATAGCTGTCACCCATTCTTTATAAAACATAAAATACTTACAATACCTTCTATGTACATACTAGAAATATGCAAATTTGTAAAAAATAACTCTGATCTCTTCCAAAAGCGAAACGACAAACAAACCAAATATTATTTGAGACACAAAAACCGACTAAACCTTCCGACGTCACGCTTAAACATACATTCAACTAGTACATTAGTAATGGCCACAAAAATTTACAACAAGATACCGGAAAATCTCAAAAATGAAGAAAAGCCTCACATATTAATAAAAAAACTAAAGGAAATACTAGAGAGTAAAGGATATTATAATGTTAATGAATATCTGAATGATAAGACTCTAATATAATAGTACTAATTAAATTAAATAAAACATATATATAAAATATTAAGTTTGCTTATAAAAGATATGCCGTCCTCTCTCCTAAGTTGCTTTGCCCGACAGGGTCCACAAAGATCTGTATCATTATTTGTAAGACCTTTAAACACTGTGGAATGCAATAAATATATTGAGTATTGAGTACCCTTAAATATATTTTTCTTATCTCTTTCTAACCCTGTAAAAAGCAGCGATAGCTGAGTGGGAGACCGTAGGACTGCTAAGTCAAAGGTCTCTGGTTCGAACCCACGGCACACACCTCTGTCAATAAATCGTTAAGATTCGTCTTTTCGAAGATATGTGTGTTTTTATCATATAAATTATCGCTCGCTAACGGTGAAGGAAAACATCGTGAGGAGACCTTCATGCCTGAGAGTGCTTAAAAAGTGCTCGAGGGTGTGTGCAGTCTACCAATGCGCACTTGGCCAGCGTGGTGGACTATGGCCTAACCCTTCTCATCATGAGAAGAGGCCCGAGCCCAACAGAGGGACATGTATTAGGTACAGGGCTGCTATTATTATAACCCTGTACATAAATGGTTAAATAAATAAATAAGATAATAAACTAACTTTAATTTACGAAACAAGTTTGTAAGAGGACAAAACATTTTTATACTAAGAAACAGTTGAAAAAGATATGGGACCGGCAGGATTTGAACCTGCGACCTTACTGCACACTGGGCAGCCGCTTAAGCCATCCAGCTACGGTCGCCTCTTACCAGAACCCTAAATTTCTCAACTGTATGATACGTCATTTCGTGACGTCAACTATCTTTTTCAACTGTTTCTTAGTATAATTTGCTAAGCATAGCTAAATGCTAGAAAAATAATCTAAACATTTTTAGTTAAATAACTTCATATTTCTTATTGACCATAACTTTCTTCATTTGTAGGTTCTACTCGGCAACAGGTCTTTCCTCTATTTTATTCATAAAAAAATCATAAAAATCGCTATCACTGCCACCACACCCCATTTCATTGTGTAGTTGCTAATTATACCAAATGTCGCTGTTCAATTATAAAAGTAATGAATGGCTTCAAGCCGACAGACTGGCAGGTTATACGTTATGCCTGTATCCATAGGGATACGTAGAGTTATTGGAAACAAATTTGATAGTGGTATAAAGGATTTATACGATAAACAATTTACCTTCAAAATTAAAGTTCGCAAACTTTTAACCGAAAAATTGGCAGAATCGTCATAATGTTTAATTGTTCATCCCCCTTCTCTTCATCCGTTATTTATATGTGTATATATTTATATATTTGTGTATATTTTTGACGTATTTTGTATGTACCATATGTATTTAATCGATATTCAAATCAGTGTATATTTTTTCTTTATCAGTATTATCCATAGAAATCTTAATAATAAGGCAATAGAAATGTCAAAGACGCGTGACCTTGTCGCCGCGCATCTGTCTAGTCAAACACAAGTGCGAGTTGAGGAATTGTCGTCTTAATGTCATCGCCAAAAAGAATAATTTTGTTTGCAGGAATACAAAAAGTGGTATTTGAAAAACGGCGACATGCGTCCCAGTGTTAAAAGATAGTCGATAGCATTTCTATTGACTAGTTATTAAGATTTCTATGGTATTATCGAAACGCACCTACCTTTGTTTCTCTGCACCACCCAAGGTTGACTGTTAGAGAATGCCACTAGGCATTAAGTCCACCTATGTACCATTTTGTGTGCAAAGTTAAATAAATAAAATAAATAAATAAAATATATTGAACAATACAAAACCATTTCTCTAGGATCCCATTATTAGATCGTGACCTGATAAAATAGGACCACATGACAATTATATATATGAGAGTGCACGGTTGGCGTGGTGGTTAAAGCGGTCGCCTCGCCGCTTTTAACTGCGCTGGTGTTGTGGGTTCGATCCCCACATCGGACAAATCTTTGTGTGATTCGCAAAGATTTGTTCTGACTCTGGGTGTGCTCTGTGTGTGTGAAATGTATGCTTGTGAACACCCCCGCGACACAGGAGTTATTCCTAGTGCGGGCGTCGTTTTTTAAAAAAGATTTTTTTTTTTTTTTTAAATCGATCCAGGTATTCGAGTAAACGGCTTACGAACATAAAAAGATAAATTGATCTCCAATTGAGAAACTCCCTTTTCTTTAACAAAAATTATGGGGTGCATGAAAGGAGCCTCCCCGAGTGACGTACACAACAATTCCCTACGTCCGACGCACCCTGGGCAATTCGCGAGTTCTTAAAAGCGAATTGGCTAATCCTTTCACCACGATGGCAAGTCAAAACCTTGACCACAAAATGCAAAATGCCCTACCACCTGCACAAGAGAGGCGCTCATGAACGCCGACGAGAGTGCCATAACAGTGGCCACTTATTGGGCCAATAAAATTTGACTCTGCCATCGACACGACAAAGAAGAACAAAAATTATTATACAAAATATTCCGCTGCAGGCTAGAAATTAAAAAGTCGTAAATTAATTAATATTCTAGATATTATAGCGTACCTAAACCTGTCCGAGGTATATACTAAGTACCCATCGTTAGTCCACACACGTTGAGCTATCATTACCTTAATTGATATTTTTAATATTAATAAAATTTATATTAAAAACTGGAAGATAGGTGCGATTATATATTAAAATATTGTGATAAGATATTAATTCATCTGTTTAATGAGAATACTAATATTATAAATGGTAATATTATAAAGAACTCGGTATGTTTGTCTGTTATGCTTTCACGACTAAACTGCTGAACCGATCTTAATGAAATTTGGTATGGTGATAGTTTAAGACCTGAAGAAGAACATAGGCTACTATTTATTGACATACCTACCACGCGGGCAGAGTCGTGTGCAGAGGCTGGTAGATTTGTATAGAAAGAAAGAAAGAAAGAAACGTTTATTTGCCTAAAACATGGTGACAAAAAGATGGTACAATTTTATAATAATACACATGTTTCACCGGATAATCGGTATGCAAAATATACAATATTATATCTAAGTACTAATATTATATTAAAGATATAATAAACACTAACTTTATTGAAAAAAGAAATGTATATGTTAAAATTTACAGTACTAACAAATAGTTCCACTCTTTACATTATTCATTATCTCTAGAATCGAATGACATATTTATTTTTTTTATACTACGCCCACAGCGAACGAACGTTTAGTCCATCTGATGGTAAGTGGAGTACAGCCCATGGACTTCAACAATCCACAAAAGCAGATTATAGATGCGTCGCTGCAGCTGAGGACTACGGTGTTATGCCTCATGTGCCAGTAATTTCAGTGCCTGATCTCACCACCAAACCGGAACACAGTAATGGAAGCACTACTATTTGGCGGCAGGTTAAAGGTGAGACGGTGGTGCTGCCACCCTCGAGCTCATTCACAAGAGCTCTATCACCAGTAAAATCG
Source organism: Hypena proboscidalis (assembly GCA_905147285.1). Taxonomy (NCBI): domain Eukaryota; kingdom Metazoa; phylum Arthropoda; class Insecta; order Lepidoptera; family Erebidae; genus Hypena; species Hypena proboscidalis. The sequence goes on from LR990153.1 coordinate 2,383,648, forward strand.
GCGTATAAATTCGGCTATTGTGTAAAAGTAATGTTCTATTAACCATTTTTTTAACTGTGCTATATATTTATGAAAGGGCAGTTCTCTTATATATTTTGGTATCTATATTACAAGTATATAATGTAAATAATATTCTACTATATAAAAATAAGTCGGGTTTTCCTTCCTGACGCTATAACTCCAGAACGCACGAACCGATTTCCACGGTTTTGCATTCGTTGGAAAGGTCTCGGGCTCCGTGAGGTTTATAGCAAAGAAAATTTAGGAAAACAATAAAAATTTCAACAGTAAAGCGGAAAAATCTTTTTTTACATACAGCGCCATCTCTGATACATAGCATGCACTACAAACCACAGATATAGATCTACATAGATAACGCAGATGCATGTACTTCACGTGTCTCAACCCCGACCAAGCGTCGAGGTTGGTCGCCTCTAACTTCAGTCCACGCGCGTCTTTTGTCAGAGAAAATCATAGCAGACGGCTCCAGTTGAACGTACTGGGCGGATTGGCATCGGCGGCATCGGTGTCTTTGAATCGGTTTGGATTTCCCGTCACAAAATTTTGGCTGTGACGTCACAAAAGGTATTAAAAAGTGGGCACGCTTGGTTTCAATACAAATCGTGATACTTGCTTTATCTATGTAGATCTATATCTGTGCTACAAACCAATATTTTAAGTAGATGGCGCCGCCGGTGCGTGATACATTGTTTGACAGCCACTCATTGTTTTCTGCTCAGTTAAATTCATGTGACAAACCGGTATTGTGTTTACTGTGAAATTGTGAAAAAAAAGTAAAAAAAATAAGTTATTCGTTTCCTAAGATTACAACTGGAAACCCGATTGAGACAACGCGTGAGCACACGAAGATCATTGGCATCATACAATCGCTTGGCATTCCAATATGATCCCACTGCGAACTACAGTGCTGATGAAAATTTTGATATTGGACCAATGATGACTATATGCCGATATTGCAATGCGTTAAATTAATTCGTGCTTTTCAAACACAAGAGCAAGGCACCCCGTGAAACAGCTAGGTTAGAAACGAGAAATCGTCGAGCTTATCGTACAGATGAACAGAGGAATAATCTTCGAAGTGCAAGAAGAAATGGTTCAAGTATTGATTTGAATCGAGCAGCGTTTCTATATGATTGCACCATCGACTACAGCTTGCATCGTTTAGTTTGCATTGGTCCAATGGACGTTGTTTGCCAGCACTGTGGAGCATTGAAGTTTGCTGGTGAAACGCCTGGTTTGTGCTGCCTTAGTGGTAAAGTGAAATTACCATTATGGCGACTTATTTTTTTTTGATGCCCCCGGTGGAACTGGGCAGACATTCCTCATGTCATTGATTTTGGCCACTGTACGTGCGAGATCCGAAATTGCGGTAGCAATTGCTTCTTCTGCAATAGCGGCCACATTGTTAGACGGATGCCGTACGGCTCACTGAGCGTTAAAATTGCCATTAAACCTTCAAACTACTGAACAACTGACATGTAGCATTTCGAAACACTCCGCAAGGGCCAAAGTTTTAGTAGCATCAAAAATCATCATATGGGACGAATGGACAATGGCGCACAATGACACACAAACGCGCATTGGAAGCACTAGACCTCGAGATGTTTTGGTGGTGCAATGATTTTATTATCTGGTGATTTCCGACAAACACTACCAGTCATTGCAAGATCTACTGCTGCCGACGAAAAAAACGCTTGCCTCAAAGTATCAAATCTGTGGCGATATGTAAATAAACTTCAACTGTCTGTAAAAATGTGAGTTGCATTGTTGAACGATCTATCTGCTTATGATTTCTCGAAGCAATTGCTGACTATCGGTAATGGCCGTGTTCCTGTTGACAAATCGAGCGGTTTGATTTCATTTTCTCCAAATGTTTTCAATTTCGTATCATCAAAAGACGAGCTTATCAACAAAGTATTCCCGGATACCATTGCTAACCACAAAAATACTAAATGGTTAAGTGAGCGAGCAATTTTGGCCGCTAAAAATAAAGATGTAGATGACCTCAATTTTATAGTACAAAATCAAATCGTAGGTACTCTGTATTCATTCAAATCTATCGACTGTGTAACAAACGAAGAAGAAGCCACTAATTATCCAAGTGAATTTTAAAACTCCTTGGATGTGCCTGGTTTACCACCGCACAATTTAAAACTTAAGGTTGGCTCGGTAGTCATCATGCTTAGAAATTTAAACCAACCTAAATTGTGCAATGGAACGCGTTTAGTTTCCGATTATCCTAACGGATATGCCTTTTGAGTTTAAACGAATTCAATTCCCGTTTCGTCTTGCCTTCGCCATGACGATCAACAAATCACAGGGCCAATCCTTGACTATTTGTGGCCTCAATCTAGAAAATGCATGTTTTTCTCATGGTCAATTGTACGTGGCATGTTCACGTGTCGGCAAACCATCCGCTCTATTTGTTCTTGCGCCTGACCAAAAAACAAAGAATGTCGTTTACTACAAGGTTCTTGAATGAAAATCCCATTAATGAATTAATCCGAGTGTATGCCAATCTGCACAACATAGTTTTCAATATTTTTTTTCTGACATGAGTTTGAAGTACTTAATTATTATTATTTTTTTAATTTTTATTCTCATTCTGTATGTTTTCATCATCATTCATCATAATAAAATACATTTATGTTTCTATCTATATTAATATTATTTTGTATCATTGTATTACGTTCATCAAAGCCTAAATTAGTTCAGCTAAAAGGTAACACGACATTCAAACTTCAAAACTTCAAACTTCAAACTTCAAAATTATTTATTCATTCATTGACTGTTAGGCGGTACGAAGTTCGCCGGGTCAGCTAGTTTGGTATATATATATTACAAGTAGTGTTGATAAAATGTATAATTATGTCCTTCGCATCTTGAACTACTTTTACTGGTGAAGCTCTTGTGAACGAGCTCGAGGGCACCACCGTCTTACCTATAACCTGCTGCCAAACGGTAGAGCTCGTGTTGCGGTTTGATGGTGAGTTCTGGCCCTGAAATTACTAACATATGAACCATAAATCCGTAGTCCTCAGCTGCAGCGACGCACCTACAATCTGCTTTTGTGGATTGTTGGTATCCATGGGCTGTACTCCACTTACCATCAGATGGACTACACGTTCGTTCGCTGCAGAAGTAGGATATTTTTTGCCCGTAATTTCATTATCTCGTATATAAGAGACTGGATTCAGTTACTGATTCTGAACAAACTATTTTCTAAAAAAGTAAAAAAAAGCCCTAAAAAGTAAGAATTACATAAGTAATATTCAACGTCTCGTCACATCTGTGTATACCTTAAAATAATACTGTAAACGGCCTTAAGGTGTTCATATTTAAATAATTATCCCCGTACTCCTAACCGTTGAGGAGTTGTACCTTCCAGCATCAGCTCAGTAACATGAAATGCTGACTGCTACATGCAAATATCCGAGCAAATAATACGCTGGTTTATGCTACTTTTCAGGGGTGGAACCGCGTGCAGAAGTTAGCAATATAATAAATTAAGTATATAATATAAACATTAAACATGTCTTGACTATCTAAGTACTAAGTACTTATGCTTAGTACATCACTCACGTAAATCGAAGATTATACTAAATTATATTTATAATATCTACCTATTATAATAATTATTGTTATTATAAATTAATTTAAAAACTGATACTGATCAAAATATTCTATTATACACCAAAGATCGTTGGTTCACTAAGAAACTTGTGGCTGAGTCAAAAGCGCGCTGGCCTAGGTTAAGCAATACTAACTGCGGTCGGCCGTGGATAAATGACCATCTTTTTTTTTTATATACTACGCCCACAGCGAACGAACGTGTAGTCCACCTGATGGTAAGTGGAGTACAGCCCATGGACATCATCAATCCACAAAAGCAGATTATAGATGCGTCGCTGCAGCTGAAGACTACGGTGCCTCCTGTGCCAGTAATTTCATGGCCTGATCTCACCACCAAACCGGAACACAGTAATGGAAGCACTACTATTTGGCGGCAGGTTAAAGGTGAGACGGTGGTGCTGCCGCCCTCGATAGATATTTTTTTTATATATTGTTTTTTTATCTGTATCCCGCTTGTTGTAACTAAATAAATTAATTTTCTTTTCTTTTTCTTTCTTTTCGGCGATGACACCGGTTCTCCGGCATCCATTCTGTCGCGATTATTGACCACCTTTCTGAATGCATCCTACAAACGTGCTCCGATCCGAAACAGATTATTGTTTAATGGTTTTTTTTATGTATTACTTCTTGGTATCACTATAATGTTGTACATATATGTATGTAAAAGAAAAAATCCTATCTATAGAGACCACTCTCTTTATAAAAAATCTTCGCCTCTATCTATTTAAACAAACCAACCAATATTTACCTCCATCATTCAATACCTTAAAATATAAACGTATTGCCATCTCTTTCCGTTCTCCACATTTGTATATAGCTATGTTTTTCTATAGTATATTAGGTATTATTCCCCTATGTATAAAAGGCATGTAATTTTGTCCGTCTGTGTGTACGCTTCAGTGAATATTGCGGTTTGGTAGTGACATCTTGGTATACTTAGGTAGACAAGTGGTACTTGTTTATTTGAAATAAAAATGCTTGTGAGAAACTTGAGCGTAGAGAGGCAGCTCGAAATAGTACCTATAGTACAAATTCTGGACCAGATGACGTAAAAAAAAAGAGGAGCAGTGAGCAAAAATTAACTTTGCTCCGAGCGAGAGCAAAACTCGAAGAAAAATCGAGTATTGTTAACTGAAATGACTCGAAACAAAATTTTTGCGCACTGTTTTCATAAACAAATAACGACTTTTCGATTTGCTCAGTTGAAAAATACATTTTCTCATTTTCCAGTTTTACATCACCAGCCTCCGTGGCGCAATGGCTAGCGCGTTCGGCTGTTAACCGAAAGGTTGGTGGTTCGAGCCCACCCGGGGGCGTGTATTACTTTTTTATAGTTTTCATTCATTCCTATAGCTACCATAAGATACAAATAATACTTACTCGTACATACTGTGTGCTGATTGGTACACTGGACTACAGTGACAGATTATAACACAGTTCTAAGATGTAGTCATGTATCCGGAATCTTTGGTGCCTCTTCAAGGGCTATTGCTAACATTTACCATCACAAGGTAAATCAAGCTGTTACTGAGATTTTTTCGCTTCGAAGCTTGAGCGTAGTGAGGGACTAAAAAGCACGAGATGTAAATAACTTTGATCTCGAGTCGCACGTACTAATTTTCACCTCGGCAGCTCGAAATAGTACCCGTAGTACAAGTTCTGTTTAGTTTGGGACTAGATGACGTGGTGAGATACTTGTGAGATATATAAAAAAAGGGCGAGCTGTAAGCAAAATTCAACTTAGCTTCGAACGAGAGCTAAACTCGAAGCATAATCGAGTATTGCTCACTGGTATTACTCGAAACGAAATTTTTGCTCACTGTTTTCATAAACAAATAAGGACTTTTCGAGCTGCTCAAAGGCATTTTCTCATTTTCCAGTTTTACATCACCAGCCTCCGTGGCGCAATGGCTAGCGCGTTCGGCTGTTAACCGAAAGGTTGGTGGTTCGAGCCCACCCGGGGGCGTGTAATTCTTTTTTATAGTTTTCATTCATTCCTATAGCTATCATAAGATACAAATAATTCTTGCTCTTACGTACTTACTGTGTGCCGATTGGTGCTGGGTTAACTCAAAAATTGACATACACTGGACTACACTTGACAGATTATAACACAGTTCTAAGATGTAGTCATGTATCCGGCATCTTTGGTGCCTCTCCATAGGCTATTGCTAACATTTACCATCACAAGGTAAATCAAGCCGTTACTGATAATTTTTCGGTTAGAATCTTGATTGTAGCGAGGCACTCAAAAGCACGGGATGTAAATAACTTTGATCTCGTGTCACGCATACAACTTTTCACCTCAGCAGTTCTAAATAATACCCATGGTACGTAACATAAGTTCTGCTAAGTTTGGGACTAGATGATTCCGAGCGAGAGCCAAACTAGAAGCAAAATCGAGTAATGCTCACTGAAATGACTCAAGCATAATGTTTGCTTACTGTTTTCATAAACAAATAACGACTGTTCGATTTACTGAGCTGAAAAGGCATTTTCTTATTTTCCACTATTTCATCACCAGCCTCCGTGGCGCAATGGCTAGCGCGTTCGGCTGTTAACCGAAAGGTTGGTGGTTCGAGCCCACCCGGGGGCGTGTAATTCTTTTTTGTAGATACAAATAATAATACTTGCTCGTACGTAGGTACTTAAACCGTGCCGCTTGGTGTTTGGTTGGCCCAGAATTAACAACACACAACAAAACTTTTCACTTCAGCAGCTCGAAATAGTACCCGTAGTACAAGTTTTGCTTAGTTTGGGCCTAGATGACGTGGTGATATATAAAAAAAGAAAGACGAACACTGAACAAGAATTAACTTTGCTTCGAGCGAGAGCAAGACTCGAAGCAAATTTGAGTATTGCTCCCTGAAATGACTCGAAACGAAAATGTTGCTCACTGTTTTTATAAACAAATAACGACTTTTCGAGCGTCTGAAGTAAAAGGATTTTCTCATTTGCGAGTATTTCATCACCAGCCTCCGTGGCGCAATGGGTAGCGCGTTCGGCTGTTAACCGAAAGGTTGGTGGTTTGAGCCCACCCGGGGGCGTGTAATTCTTTTTTGTAATTTTCAATCATTCATTCATTCCTATAGCTACCATAAGATACAAATAATACTTGCTCCTACGTACTATGTGCCGATTGGTGTTGGGTTAGGGCCAGATATTGACATACTTTGGACAGTAACAGGAGATATAACACAGTCCTCGGATGAGTCCTGTACCCGTGATCAGAAAAAAATAACTTTGTAAAGTAAAGTAAAGTAAAAAAAAAAAATTATATATTATATCACCATCAAAATTAAAATTAAAATAAAAATAATAAAGCAAATTTAGAAACTTACAAATAAAAATATACAGAACAATTTATAAATAATAAAAAATAGAGTGCCTTTATACACAGGTTGCAAATCAGTTTATGTCTCAGACTTGATATGCTATGATGGTGCTTAGGAGGCCACAGCGAAACTTATTGTTGCCAGAAAATTAGGCAACGTTGATTTTCAGCTGGAACCTCAGTTGACTCTGGTAGCTCTCCATGGGCTATTGTTACTATTTACTTTGATATTGAGATTTATTTTGTTTAAGATCTTATTTTTAAATAATTATGATATGAATATGATTTTTTTATGAATAATTAATATTAAATAATTTTACGAATTCCACAATTAAGTTTTTTGATTTTCTTTTATTATATTATTTTCCTTTGCATAGCAATGAACTTGAACGGACAAAAGAACAGTCAAGGAGATTAGCGGTTCTCTTTTTAACACGCTTATATTAGCTTCACCTGTATGTATGTATGTATGTAACCGACTCCTTTGGACTCGATTTTGACCCACTTTAAACCGTCAGATTTCATTAAAATTTTGCACACCTGTCAAAGATCGATGACAATGCAATAATTCGATAAAAAAAATAAAATAAAAAAAAACGCTCTTATAAATAAACCAAACTAAAAAGTAGAAAATAAATAATAGTTAAAAAAAACTAAAAAACACGCTTTTTAAGTACTTCTAACTAAAACGTGAAAAATAATTCCTAATATAAGTTGAAATAAGCGTGAGGCGCTCTGTGCCATATTTTTCGTCTATCGAGCAACACACGCTTTTTTCAGCTTATATTAGCAATTATTTTTCACGCAAAGATTTGTTCTGAGACTGGGTGTGCTTGTGTGTGGGAATTTGCAGTGTATTTGGCCTTGGCATTGGGACCATTGGATAGTATCATTGCTTCTGGCGTTATATCTAATGTAAAAAATCCATATGTATTTTTTTTGTATTATAAAAAGGTATTATATTAAGAATTATTACAAAAACTACTCCGTGTGTCATAAAAATGCCTTGACATTGAGAGAAAAAAAAGTACAGTCGCGGACACAAAGCGTTCGGTTATTGTTTTAAAGTTCAACAACTGTCATTGGTACGTGACGTACAGGTGAGCACAAAAGTGATTCGGTAAGAAATGTTTTTGTATACAAGGTGTAAATGGTGTATTATGAAAATCAAAAAAAAAAATCAAAGGAAAATACTGAGAGCAATTTTTATAATTTTTTATCAAACAAATCTTTGCGTGAAAAATAATTGCTAATATAAGCTGAAAAAAGCGTGTGTTGCTCGATAGACGAAAAATATGGCACAGAGCGCCTCACGCTTATTTCAACTTATATTAGGAATTATTTTTCACGTTTTAGTTAGAAGCACTTAAAAAGCGTGTTTTTTAGTTTTTTTTAACTATTATTTATTTTCTACTTTTTAGTTTGGTTTATTTATAAGAGCGTTTTTTTTTTATTTTATTTTTTTTATCGAATTATTGCATTGTCATCGATCTTTGACAGGTGTGCAAAATTTTAATGAAATCTGTCCGTTTAAAGTGGGTCAAAAACGAGTCCAAAGGAGTCGGTAACATACATACATACATACAGGTGAAGCTAATATAAGCGTGTTAAAAAGAGAACCGCTATTCTCCTTGACTGTACTTTTGTCCGTTCAAGTTCATTGCTATAAGATATTTTTATGGCGCACGTACAAATTGATAATTATGTTTGATGTTCATATAATAAGCTATAATATGATATAAGGTATTTTAATCACCTTTTCGAGCCTTTTCTGATGAGATTCTCTCGTTAGACCAGTTGTCAGATTTTCTGATATCTTTATATGACGCCCGAGACCGACGAATTCACATGTCGGATTTTTTTTATATAAATTACTACGTATATAGTGATCGGTCGTGTAGTCCACCTGGATGTATGAATGTAATCCTTATTAGTTAAATAGATACTACTGCGTCGATGGTAGTGGTTAGCCTGCACCTCTTACCACGAGGTCACGCGTTTGATTCCCGATTAAAGTGAACTGGTGCTAATAATTAATACTGGCCATGTATAGGAGCCGTGGTTTTAATAAATGTCGCTTTGACGCAACAACCCTGTATGTACACGGACTGATAGATCAAAGCAAAGATGTAGGCGGTAACCAGATATCTCCGGTTCTGTTATTTGTTCGAGGAACTGTAGAGGAGGAGGTTCTGTAGAGGAACAGGGAGTGATGTTCCTCCACCACAAAGGGAGGATCCTCCGATCAGGCTCGGTGGTATTGCCTGGCGGACAGCTGTCCAACGGTAGCGTATTGGAAGTGGTATATATAGTCACTTGCTGTGAACATTCCGTTATCGCGATTCAGCGCTCTTTGACAGTTGTCACTTGTGTGTCACTTCTTGATGTTGTCCATGTCATCCGTCATACAATGGCTATAATTTCAATAAATGTCGCTATCCACCGTGTATAGTCTGCCCAGCTCTTTATTGTTGACACAACTGCTCTATACCTAGACAAAAATAATATTTATTTACTGACTATAATTGTTCAGGTGAACAGCCCAGTCGTAAGCTATATAATATTAGAAAAAAAAATAGAGTTGGATGTTTTCATTATCTATCACAGGCCTCCGTGGCGCAATTGGTTAGCGCGTTCGGCTGTTAACCGAAAGGTTGGTGGTTCGATCCCACCCGGGGGCGATTTCTTTTTTGCTATTCAAGCTAGCATAAGTGACAGTTTAGTATTTAGCGTATGACTCCAGTTCCCATCTGCTAAATTATATGCCTTCATTATTTTCCCAGCAGCAATTACTTTGGGGTTGGATTTCGTTAAATATCAGCACTTTATGGGAAGCGCCTGCCATCAGTCGTGCCAGCATAATGAGCGTGAGATAATTTTTGTCTCATTTTTGCCATGTTTTTCAAATGAATATAGCATAAATAATTTTGACAGACCTTACGCTACAGTGGCGCCACGTGGTAAGACAAAAAACGAAAGCCCTCATTGAAAAAAGGTTTCAAAGATAAGGTAGCTAATCTAAAAGCTTCGTTTAGAAAAGCTAAACTACAAAAGTTTTAAATGTATGTAATCTAATTAATATTTGTGTCTTAAATTAGTTGAATGTTAAATCAATAACAACAAATAGGATACCAAAGTAACCGTAAAATTATTAACAAAACAAAGTCATAATCGCGTGTTGACGGTACCATGATCATCAAAAACAGACAGCAAAAAAAACGGAAAGTCACTCGTAAAAAACCGGAAAGATTCACAAGAACAACCGAATCGTAATTATGGCTCAAAGATGAAAAAAACTATGTCCCACCGAATTATAGGTCTAAATTATACACCAGTGTATATCAGGCATAATAATTTCGGTCTTAGCCGCGTTCTCTGACGACCTTTCGGCGACTTTTGTCATTTCTGGACGAAACAAAAAATGGCCGAGCGGCGCCATTTTTTTTTCGTTTTAAATTGGTTAGAAATATACTTTAATTGTATTAAATATTGTATTTTTGGGTGTGTAGGTGGATAATCGATTTTGAATACGTGATAAAATAAAATATAAAGATTTTTTTACATATCTCCTTACAGTAAAATTGAAAATTTGCCATGTCTGTTAATTGGAGATATTTGGGCAAAAAATATTATAATTATCAGCAGTTGAAGACAAAACACCTGTCGGTATGTTCGTACGTGCATCACGCAAAAACTACTGCATAGAATGGGATTCGGTTTTTATAGCTGTGTATCTAAAGATCTAACTTAAAAACTGGTATATGTTTTGTCTTTGTATTCTATACTGATGGGCTAAATTAGGGGATGTAAGTTCAAATAGAGGGTTCGTCCATTTTAAAAGAAAATGCATAACATTATGCACATAGGTTCCTTACATAACATAAATGAACTGTTAGATATATTTTTTAAACAAAAGGTTGTAGTTTATATGTAAAGTTCGACAGTTTGGAGGAAATTGCAAGGAAATATCGAATTCCATGCGGACCAAGTCGCTAGCAAAAGCTGGTGAAAAATTAAATAGGTAACTAAAGAAATCGCTAATACTTTTGTATATAGGCTTACCCCTTTAGTCATGAAATATAAAAATAGCAGGTGAAGTGTGGACGGACGGAAAATTCGCAAATAACACTTTGCCCGACCCGGGTATCGAACCCGAGACCTCGCGGTGAGAGGTGCATATGCTAACCACAAGACCCTCAAGGCAGCTTTAGTCTGACAACTAGTCTGACATCTAGTCTAACAAAGAGTATTGTATTGCCTAGGACATAGACATTTGATGGCAGTCGTTGACGTAAAGACTGTTGGAAATATCTATTTCTTTATATCTAGTCTACTCGATAAGTTGAAAATGGTACAAAATAGAGATACTGGTCTTAAAATTATGTGCGATAGCTCATTGGATTCGGAATGACGCCTAGAAAAATGTAGCCTAGCCTACCCGAGTGACGTACACAACGATTCCCTACGTCCGGCGCACCCTGGGCAATTCGCGAGTTCTACAAAGCGAATTGGCTAATCCTTTCACCACGATGGCAAATCAAAATAAAACTTGACTCAGCCATCGACACGACGAAGAAGAAAGAACCTTAAAACACGATTTAAAACCTAGAAAATAATCCATTGTCACAGAAAATAACCTTAATAAGCAATCTACATACATAATATTATAAAGACGTGTACGAATAGCCCACATGCCCTCCTTGTCTTTCGATTTAATGAGTTCTAATGCGACCCTACGGCGAAGTAGCTGCAAAATTTATCTACGAAATGTGTCCATTGTATCACGACTCACACGTGTACTAGAGTATATAACATTTAGTTAACTGTTACTTTTTAAGTTAATTTTAAATTAAATAAAACATGGCCAAGAAAAAAAAATCCATTATTATTATTGCGAGCCTATAGTTTCCCACTGCAGGGCAAAGGCCTCCCCTCCCTTTTTCCATTATCTGCCAAGAATCCAATTCATCCCGCCATCTCCTTCTGGGTCTGCCACGTTGTCGTTTATCGTTGTTTGGCTGTCGTTTATCATTCAAGAAAAAAATAAATACATTTATAAAAACCAAGTGCAATGGAAACTCGTCCAAGGTAGTACAAAACTATAATTTTATTCAATTCCAAGAAAAGCTTGATTTTTAATGAAAAGCTAACCCACTGAGGTTCTTTCAATTTCTTTTATAATTCTTACAAAATTAGTATTTGCGGCCTGTGATTTAGCTATTGATTGTTGAATTATTTATTATAAGAAAATTGTCATACGAGCTTTCTTTATATTTCACGAAGTTTTTTAATATTGCTAACTTCTGCATACGAATCCGCCCGCATATTATATAATACATGTCCCACTGCTGGGCTCGGGTCTCTTCTTATGAAGAGAAGGGTTAGGCCATTAGTCCACCACGCTGGCCAAGTGCGGATTGGTAGACTTCACACACCTTCGAGTACTTTTTAGGCACTCTCAGGCATGCAGGTTTCCTCACGATGTTTTCCTTCACCGTTAGCGAACGATAATTTATATGATAAATACACACATCTTCAAAAAGACGAATCTTAACGGTTTATTGACAGAAGTGTGTGCCGTGGGTTCGAACCCGAGACCTTTGACTTAGCAGTCCTACGGTCTCCCACTCGGCTATTGCTGCTTACGTATCTACTTCCCGTTAATTATTTTCTAAAAATCAACCCACTTTTCTTCGTGACTCTAGCATTACACTAAATAGCATCAAATTACTGACAAAAACCTTTAATTAACTGTCCTTAACTAGATAATAACTAAAATGCCCACTTTGTAAACTAACTGTCAGGTTTACTACTAATAAACCTGAATAAGTCATTGACCAACTCAACTTGATCTCTCAATCCAAACAAAAATACTTCAAACGAGAGGTCTTCAAATAATGGTAGATAGATAACCAACTAAAAAGACCTCTAATCGCAAAGGAAATTCCTTCAAAGATGGGTCTTGAAAAAATGGTCTTAAGATAGGCATTGGAAAATTGGATATTGTAAACCGTCTGCCACGTGTCAACCAATGAGGAGCGACGACGCACGATCTAAATTTGAATGAGCCAATTAGATTCTGTAATTGTTCGACGGACAATGATGTAATTAGAGCTATTTGTTAAAATGTAATTGCTCGTATTATAGGGTATAATGAATTATTTGTTTAGGTATTACGGGGTGGAGACCATTTTAAGGAAAATAATAGTTTCCTGAAATAGGTACGTAGTTAATATTGAAGAAATTTTGATTTCGGTGTCGTTGAAATAATGTAACGTATTTGATTTAATTGTCAGTTAGGAACATACCTTAATTTGTAAGATAACAGTAAATATTAAGGCAACTATAGCCCAGTGAGAGACCGTAGGACTGCGAAGTCAAAGGTCTTGGGTTCGAATTCATGGCACCTCTATCAATAAATCGTTAAGATTTGTCTTTTCGAAGATATGTGTGTATTTATTATATAAAATATCGCTTGCTAACGGTGAAGGAAAACATCGTGAGGAAACCTGCATGCCTCTTCTTCTTCGTGTCGATGGCTAAGTCAAATTTTATTTTGACTTGCCATCGTGGTGAAAGGATTAGCTCATTCGCTTTGGAGAACTCGCGAATTGCCCAGTGTGCGCCGGACGTAGAGAATCGTTGTGTACGTCACTCGCCTGCATGCCTGAGAACACCAAAAAAGTTTTTTTCGCATGTGAAAATAGATAATCTTTTCTTTTTTTTTTCTATTTAGTAAAAAAAATATGTACAATGTTGTTATCAAAAAATTTGTTTCCCGGTTGCTATTTGAAGATCGTCGCAGTCGTTATGGGTAGTCAGAGGTAAGTAAATATGACAACTAGTCTCTCGTTTGATTCCTTGGTCGGGCAACTTTCCGTCAGAAAATTCACTATAGCAGCACGGGATTGAAATGGTGCCCGGTGGATGGCGATAGGCTCACCCCCTATCCCATGGGACCTAAAACATAACAGGTGAAATGTGAGTGTTGTACACCTTTGCCACACCCTTCTGGGTAATATAGGCGTGATGTTATGTTATGTAAAAAAATAAAAAAAAATAAAAAACCTCTTTGAAGTATTTGATCTCGATAGAGATTAACTAAATAGGACCCTATTACAACACCATTGTTAAATATTTAACAAATCAGTGGTTCGCGTGAGACAAATCGAATTTGTCACCCCTGAGAGTTGTGTAGGGGTGGCGAAAGTATTAAATTGAAGTAATATTGTGTGATTTTTATAGTGCAGAAAGTTACAACAATGATTCTTTATGAATCAAATCAAATCAAATCATTTATTTCCATGGGCTTAGGGCCCTTGAACACGTCAAAACAAACATCAAAATACAAAAAACATAAAATTAAAATAACACTTAGCTAATTAAATTATAATATTGACTTTAATTCAACTTAGAGATATGAATTAAAATCAATCCAAGTACCAGCTCCGATGGGTATTGCATCATGAAAATAATGTTGGTTGAGCTCAGAGATGTAGCAAAAGGATTTCGACGGTTTTACTTTTGGCAACAATTGGACTGTCAAATTTCGTACAAAATTATCCCCGGGCCGGGTAAAAGCTGTCAAATCCCATACATTACTTTTTTTTAATAATAATAATAAGTTTATTTCACCACACCAGAAATATTACATAGTTTTAAAATATTACTAATAAAACTACAAATCCTTAAAATAATTACAGTCTCACATTATGTGGTGAAACAACTTGTATTAAAGGCACCGGGCCAGTATCCCTGAAATAAAATTTTTATAACAATTTGGACTTAATTTAGAAATTTTATGTAATAAATAATTCAAATCATGTACTATAGGAACCTTTTTTTGTAAAATGAAATAAAAAAATTAACAGTAAACAAACGGTAAACGATAAGGGTAGTACATGCTTAATGCGTGTGATACTGTGTGGTATTGGTACTTAACTTTGACGTCAATTTTATCTGGAACAGCTGTGCTCGCGCTGTGGGCATGTCAATAAAAACTTATAGTTGTCTTTAGTTACATTTTTTTTTATATAAAGCTTACTATTAATTACCAAATACAAATTACTAATATTCCTGTTAACCCCCTCCAGCTAAAGTTAATTTGCTTGTGTTAGGAGGAAGTTCACGTCCATGGTGTAATGGCCAGGATTCGAACCCACGACCTCTCGATCGTAAGAAGAGAACCTCGAATCTATCAAAAGCTTACAATAAAATGATTTATTCGATAAAGGACTGGATTTAAATATAACGATTACTGACATATTACTATTATTATTATTATTTTTTGGTGTTTTACTTTCTCTTTCTAACTGACAGTCCAATCTTGATTTATTTTTATATTAATTTATTATATTAACAATTGGTTGGTAAACAATTTGTATTGTATGAATATTTAACATGATTTTATTTGAACATAATTTAATAATGACGAATGCCTTTAACACCTACTATGTATATACAATTAATCAAATAAAATTCTTAATTATGTAAAAAATGTAATCAATATATATTATGACTCAATGTGTTAATTATAAATATTATTATATAATTTATATGAATATATTAGATCCTTAAATGAAATGTTAATGATTATTCTGTGCTTATGTATAATTTCGCATGCCAAATAATGGTCGATATGTGTACCATTTATATTTTATGAGACCTTGTTAACCCATATTGATAGCGAATAAATGATTTGATAAATGATTTGATTTAACAATAAAGTTGTACAATCGAGATAATTCGCCACCCCTGTACAGACGATAGGGGTGGCAAATTCAATCTCACGCCGACCACTGATATGTGCCAAATTAATTACACAATAATGTTGTTAGAGGTCTATAGAATGGCGATGTGCCCACCCCCTATCCCATCTTCTTCGTCTTCTTCGTCTCCATGACTTGCCATCGTGGTGAAAGGATTAGCCAATTCGCTTTAGAACTCGTGAATTGCCCAGGGTGCGCCAGACGTAGGGAATCGTTGTGTACGCCACTCGTCATTCTATATCCCATGGGACCTAAAAATAACAGGTGAAATGTGGGTGTTGTACACCTCTACCACACCCTTCTGGGTAACATAGGTGCTATATTAAGTATGTAAGAAAAATAATCCAGTACTAAGTGTATCGTATCACTTAGTACTGGATTATTTTTCTTGTTAGACTAGTTATCAGACTTTCTGACTACCCGTAACGACTTTACGGGATATAACCCCACCCACACGCCCACCACCGTGACTCCTGTGACGCCAGGATCTACAGCGGTAACCAACTGAAAGGCACCGTGCATGACACACGGGCAATCCCAGGGAGAGTTAAAATTGTCTTGGATCCCGCAACGAATTTAATCAGAAGTATATAGTTGGAGTTGGAAAGTATGTATATTAACTTCCCTCCAAAGCAAAGCGGAAGAGTGAGTGATGCCTGCAAAGTGTCTATATGGAAAGAGTGTAGATACCACGGACAGTGACAAAACTATGGGGCCTAAATTTGATTGCTATAATAGGTATGGCAGAAACGGCTAAATGCACGAAAATTTATTCTGTTCGATACGAGATCCTCATACTATCCACCCGTAACGACTGCCATAGATATTCAAATGGCAACCGGGACCGACGGCTTAACGTGCTCTCTGAGGCACGGAGGAAAACTCGTTCTGTTAAGATAAAAGAAAGAAAAAAGATAAGAAAAAATCATTTATTTTGGCATAATTGCGCCTAAAACTAAAAAAAATATAGTAAAATAAAAACAATTAAAATGCTGGCAATGGTACGCATCTCAACACAATACTGCAGCGCTAAAAGCACCGCAGCGCTGATAATTCTGATGCGCCCTGTGAGTAAGTCAGTGTGACAACAGAAAAAAAAAATACATATTATAATATTTTGTGTCACAAACAAACAAAACAAAATATACCCTTAAACTACTAAAATGCATGAAAGGAGCCTCCTCGAGTGACGTACATAACGATTCCCTACGTCTAGCGCACCCTGGGCAATTCGCGAGTTCTCCAAAGCGAATTGGCTAATCCTTTCACCACGGTGACAAGTCAAAATTAAATTTGACTCAGCCATCGACACGACGAAGAAGAAGAAACTACTAAATCAAATTACATAAATAAAAAACAACTAAATTACATAAATAAGAAACAACTACACCTATATAATAATAAAACATTATATAAATAAGCAAACTTATATTTAAAATTCATAAATACATTATTTAAAATGTAAAACAAGGAACGCACCCATACGCTTTTGACATTCATAAATAGTAAACAAACAATGAAATTCCGGGCAGAGCGGGGTTCTCATATCACGTCCAAGCCAAACAAGCTGTTGTATTATATAAGTTACTAGCTGACCCGGCGAACTTCGTACCGCCTTAGCGTAAATTTGATGCACTACTTTATTTTGTATAGCTGACCTATCTTATGTATGCGTGTACCTATTCAATTTGAACTGGGATCTATAATATCCCCCATATAAAAATGAATACATTTTTTTTTTTGCCGTAACAACCTTGTACAGAGTATTAGAAAACTACAAAAAAAAATATCAGCCAAATCGGTCAAGCCGTTTTCATGCCAAGTCGTGACAACGGAAAACAGGTTTCATTTTTATATTATATAGATAAGTTATTGAAAAACAAACAATGTGCCGTGTCTTTTGTTTTGTCTGTATAGTGTAAATAGTTTTAAAATGTATATAGACCGTGTTTCAAATGTGTGTGATTTGTGTAGGATCGAATTATTGTGTTATCTCCCAAGTTTAGGTATTTAATTGGGAGGTGTACTATTAAGATGGACACCCATCCACGGCCGATCGCGGTGAGCATTGCTTAACCTGTAGATCGATCGGCCACGAACCCCTATGTCTAAATTTCTACCTATGTCTCACAAAGATCCCACGCAGTGCACTGATATGTGTTAAATAAGCTGTACTGTAACTACGGGAATTAGCAAAGAACGATATGGTATGGAATGGATCCGGCAATATTGTAATTTCGTTCGCAAACCGGTTTTTCAAATATTTGTACCTTATTTAAATAGTATGCCAAATGACTATTATGCCAAAAAACATTATGCGTAAACTATTTATTTAATTTTAAAGTCTTCTATTTTGTTTTATTACCTAAAGCTACTCGAATATTTGCATCTAGCAGTCAGCATTTCATGTGGCTAAACTGATGCTGGAAGGTACAACTCCTCAACGGTTAGGAGTACGGGGATACATATTTAAATATAGACCTTTTTCTGTATTCTTTCAAGTTATTCGCAAATGAGGCGAGATATTGAATATTACTTATTTATTTATATATAAAGTACATCCACATCACATACATCAAACATCACCGTACAAATAATAATTAGAAACACAATTTTCGATGTAACGTACATAACCATTCCGGCATACATAACATTTATAATTATGATTGATTACTTAAGTATTTCTAAATTTGAATGCATTTTTTGTTATTGAAGTCGGTTCTTTTAGTAAAATTATTGTAATTGAAGCCATAGTTATTTGCTTACTTCTTCACATAACTGAGAACAAATTGTACAAACTCTGAACACCGACACCGTATCCATCCTCCAATTCGCACAGCACACCAAAATGGGGCGATTATCCGATTATGTTCCGCGTGCACTAACACAATATTTTGACGGAGCGCCCGCAGTGCGCGCGTGCCCTTACGCATTGTGCCATTCATTATGCGATCATTCGATCATTGAATGTACTGTGAATGCGCAAAGAGATTCAAATTGGACTTATTGAGGGATGCGGAAGAGGTATTGTGATCGAGGTTGGGAATGTGGCATAATCGCTTTAGCTTTCACTTCACGGTAGATATTCCATCATTACGCACTAAGCGTTTCGCTTCTACATTTCTTATGCGAACTGCCAAAGAGTGGAACGCCTTGCCCGAGTCTGTGTTTCCGCATGAGTACAACTTGGATCTCTTCAAAGCAAGAGTCAATAGGTATCTCATAGGTAAGCGTGCTCCACCGTAGACCGCAGGAATAGGATTTTTTTTTTAATAAAAAAAAAAAAAACTCTCTTACAAATAAACCAAACTAAAAAGTAGAAAATAAATAATAGTTTAAATAAACTAAAAAACACGCTTTTAAAGTACTAACTAAAAAGTTAAAAATAAATCCTAATATAAGCTGAAAATGGTAATGAACAAAAGATACTAGTATTATTGCAATTTTTTTTTTCGTTTTATTGCATTGTCATCGATCTTTGATAGGTACACACCTGTCAAAGATCGATGAAAAATTATATAATTTTTAATGAAATCTGTCCGTTTAAAGTGGGTCAAAATCGAGCCCAAAGGAGTCGGTTACATACATACATATATACAGGTGAAGCTAATTATAAGCGTGTTAATAATAAGTTATTACTGATATTCTTCTTGTCGTGTCAATGACTATAGTAATTCTGTTTAATATTTTCTATTTATACAGTTTTGACCAATAGGATGCGACTTGGACGCCTTTTTAGTTGCTTGCATAAGGTCTTTTGGGGTTCAAGGAGTAGGAAGTAATGGGCAGGACAACATATGGGCCATACTTTGGGTGGGCGATTCACATTAGCAACTAGTGTAGGATGACTGATAGTGTGGTATTGTGAAGCGATAGCCGATGGGAGACCGTAGGACTGAAGTTAAAGGTCTCGTGTTCGAACCCACGGCCCACACCTTTGTTAATAAATTGTTAAGATTCGTCTTTTCGAAGATATGTGTGTATTTATCATATAAATTATCGCTAGCTTGTAGAAAAACATCATGAGGAAACCTGCATGCCTAAAAAGAAATTGGCCGATCCAGGAAACGAACCAAACACCTCGCTTAATCAAGTACCTATATTAACAAATCAATTATCTTTAATTAACTAATCCCATACCCTCTACCCCATGCTGCAATACCCCATGCTGCAACCCCATTGGATTATTCCATGTCGTTTGATGGGAAACGTATGGGTATTGTGTGTGGATGTCCCATGGGGTCATTTGCGTAAAGAAAGAAAAAAAGTTTGTTCGGATAATTTGTCAATAGGTTTTATCAATGACACTGTTTGAGTACCGCGATGGTCCAGTGGTTAGCTATCACTATATCGTATTGGATTTTTACGGTCAACTAACAAATTGAAGAAGGTACAGTTTTTTTATATATTCCATAGCAATGGTACCTAATATAAAAATAGTCCAAGCTATTAGCTACCTCTATTCCAAATTTCATTAAAATCAGAACAGAAACAGAAACAAAAATAGAACTCCCTATTTTTTAATTATTTCTCCTTGACGTACGACATGCATACTAAATAGACAGAACATTCATTGGAGGCAGGAACCAAACACTGGTTCGAATTGCATAAACCACAGGTTTTATCTTCTGAGCGGCACTATTTTTTTATTAAAAAAATTTGATTTGATTTGATTTTGAATTGACTTAAGAATCGCCTCCGTTTTTTTCGTCGGTTAAAAATACCGACAATATGGACAAAAATAAACATGAAAATAGTGTCAACCAAGTGAGGGTAGTGGAAAAAGCCCTCGCTTCTCGAAGACGACGTTAATCAAATCAAATCATTTATTTCGCAAGAGTGTAGTACAAATACAGGTGTTAATAATTAAATAATGGTTCTATACATTCCACCACAACAATCACGCGCAAAAAATAAAAATATAAGAAGTCATGCAGTGGAATCTAAACATGCTTTAATTACATTTTAACAATAATTATTATAATATTAATGTCATTCTTAATTAAATTATTAATTATTTTATAATTTTTAATGTCATTCTATTTGTCATATAATTTTTAATACAGTAAAAACATTTATCTAATAACCATTTAACCTATTTATTTTAAAACTTTGGTAAAAGGCAAGTACGTAAATACATTCGGTAATTTTTTAAATATTTGAATGACATTAATGTAGTTCCTTTTCAATATGTCAACCTAAAAAGGTATTTATGCCTTTAAAAATATTTACGCGATTAAGACCCGTGTCTACAATATATAATTATGTATACATAGGTACATAATATTATTATATACGTACATTTCCACTGAATTCCCCTCCTCAATAACGCCCTGACGTGACACGGTCATTGCGCGCTTTGACTGACTAATTAGAGGGCATTGTGCGAATTAGCTGGCCGGAGCTGTGTGCATATGATTAGTTGTGTTTAATGCTGTCAAATGTGAACGAAAGTGCAGTCTACCTGATTGTAAGTGGTGATTAAAGCTCTTTAATAGAAAAATAAATAATAGTTAAAAAAAACTAAAAAACACGCTTTTAAAAGTACTTCTAACTAAAAAGTAAAAAATATGGCGCTCTGTGCCTTATTTTTCGTCTATCGAGCAACCCTATTTTTCACAATAATACTAGTATTTTTTGTTCATTACCATTTTCAGCTTATATTAGGAATTATTTTTCACTTCTTAGTTAGAATTACTTTAAAAGCGAGTTTTTAAGTTTTTTTAAACTATTATTTATTTTCTACTTTTTAGTTTGGTTTATTTATATCAGCATTTTTTTTCTTTTTTTTTATCGAACCGACCGACCGTTTAAAGTGGGTCAAAATCGAGTCCAAAGGAGTCGGTTACATACATACATACAGGTGAAGCTAATATAAGCGTGTTAATATGTAGAGACATTTACAAATTGAGTCATTGATATAAAATAGGCCTACCTGGATGACAGAGATGTGTACCACACTTCACCTGTTACGTTTAGCTCCTATGTGACCTGTGTAACCAAAAGGCTTAATTCCAACTGCGTGCTGTTGAAGAGCATTTACTGTCGGAAAAAATTCCAAATTACACCTTTGCTTGACCCGGGAATTGAACCTAAGATATATGGTACATATAATAATATGATAATATTTAATATATAATAATAATATATAACTCGCGCGCTCTGTACTACGCTGGTGTTGTGGATTCGATCACCACACCCAAAGATTTGTTTCTCTACTCTGAGTGTACTTTGTGTGTACACGTAAACATTTTGTTGTCTTTGGTATGAAATGGAATGGTATGCAAATAAATTGTATCAATCTGTCTATCAAAGTTTATTTTTCTGTATAAAAGTCTTTCTATGTGTTCTTATTATTTATGTACTAATGAGATGCCAGCAGATTGGCTAACCTAGGTTTGAGTCCTGTAAAACACTATAAGTTTATTGAAATGAAGAATTTCTAAATTGTAATATAACTCTTAAGTGCTAATTTTTATTGGTTGCTTATCTTGTGTGTTGTGTTTAAATAATAAAATTTATGTTTATTTTGATAAGTGGGGTGTTGTCGTGTGCGTTACTCCAGCAAAATAATGTCGAAAATAGTAATTTTAATCTTACAGATTTTTAGTTGTCCATCTTCTGTAATTGTTGCGCACATTTTTAAATTTGTTGCACTTATAGTTTTTTAGTTATTTAAAAAAAACTATTCCTGCTGGGGTAACGTTACTGCAGCCAGACATTTTCCTTTTTAATGGGAATTTTGAAATAAATATTAGCTATATAATTAGTTGTCTAAACGAGGTAAATGTTGCAAATAATTTTGTAATTGTTCTTTCTTCGGCTGCGAAGTTATTCGAGATCCTGCTGGAGTAACGTTTGTGGTTTTGCTGGATCTCTGAAACGGTCAAGCGGATTCTTATCATCTTTTGTACATGATCTTTTAAGAATTAGTTTTAATTAGTTGTGCAATAAAAAAATGAAATTATTGAACCGTTGAAAAGTTATTTCATTAAATATAAAAACACTTAAATAGGTCCTAACACCTTAAATAAGAACTTTAAAGACTTACATTAAACGTTATTTTGTAGCCTTCAAATGTATGTGAAGTTTCATTTGGATTTGGATTTGGATTTTTTTTTACATTGGATAGAACGCCAGAAGCAATTACACTATCCAATGGTCCCGATGACAAATTCATTAGTATCCTGTGTGTAATTAACAAGTTATGACCAATTCAGTTTACGGTCTCAATGCCCGTGGAGTTATTTGGCCACAGATAACCCTGTATGTGGATATATCAACTGCATGATACATCAATAATTAGTTGTCTAGTTCAGTTATATACCTGCAAAATTGGAGCGCAGTACATGCAATAATTTACTAGATAATAAATAAAAAGTCATTAGGAAGTGCAAGACCGTGGTAACCCGACCATGTTTAGGTGGTTACAAAAATGCGACCGCGTAGTACATTATGCTATATTCTTTAATATGTAGGATAGTGTAACAAGTTTAGTACAGATGTGTACATAAGTGTTTTAAAAAACTATAATTATGTTTCTTAAAGAATATTTATTTACAGGTTCAGTACACAAATTCTGCAGAACTTTTTTACATTCATTTAACTTAAAAACAATAACAGATAAATATTATAGGTAGCAATTCTGCTTTTATGGCATTTTCCATTTTGTTATATAATATGTATTCACATGTGCAATTGTGCATAATTTTAATACATACTTATCTAATAAGTAGCCGAACGCCGAAATAATAATTATAATGTTTTCATAGTTCAGATATTATTATATTGTTATCTACTATTTAATCGGTATTTAACAGTGTACGCGTCTGTACCGAACTTGTAAGGTATATGATACTAAACATTTTAGAAGATACCATAATGTACTACGTAGTCGCTTTTTTGTAACCAACTAAACATGGCCGCGTTACCACGGCCATGTACTTCCTTATGACTTTTTATTTATTATCTCGTAAATTATTGTATGTACTGCGCTGAAATTTTGCAGGTATATAACTGAACTAAGCAACTAATTATTGACTTATCATTCAGTTGATATATCCACAAACAGGGTAATATGTGGCCAAATAACTCCACGCGCATTGAGACCGTAAACTGAATTGGCCATAACTTGTTAATTACACACAGGGTACTAATGAAACTTCACATACATTTGAAGGCAAAGGTACAAAATAATGTTTAATGTAAGTCTTTAAAATTCTTATTTAAGGTGTTAGAACCTATTTAAGTGTTTTTATATTTAATGAAATAACTTTTCAACGGTTCAATAATTTCATTTTTTATTGCACAATTAATTAAAACTAATTCTTAAAAGATCATGTACGAAAGATGATAAGAATCCGCTTGACCGTTTCAGAGATCCAGCAAAACCACAAACGTTACTCCAGCAGGATCTCGAATAACTTCGCAGCCGAAGAAAGAACAATTACAAAATTATTTGCAACATTTACCTCGTTTAGACAACTAATTATATAGCTAATATTTATTTCAAAATTCCCATTAAAAAGGAAAATGTCTGGCTGCAGTAACGTTACCCCAGCAGGAATAGTTTTTTTTAAATAACTAAAAAACTATAAGTGCAACAAATTTAAAAATGTGCGCAACAATTACAGAAGATGGACAACTAAAAATCTGTAAGATTCAAATTACTATTTTCGACATTATTTTGCTGGGGTAACGCACACGGTGTTGTCATGTGTATCAAAAATACTACTAGCGCCCTCTTTGGTCTAAGCATACCGTACTATTGTGAATGACGTTTTGTAATGTTTGCATTTCTGAACGAATAAAACTGTCTGCACTGAAAAACCGGCGCGTGTGTTTTAATAAAGATAAATATAACTAAATCCGTGTACATATACACTCATGGACAAATTTAGAGGAACGCAAAAAAAAAGTTCGATTATTTTTATTTTATTCTCCTTACGCATTGGCCACCTATAACAGCATTTGTGTTATTTAAAGAAAAAGATTTTATCGTCTTTTGTTTCGGAGTTTCATTTGTTTTTTTACTCTACGTGTTAATTTTAATAAATGAGCACTGTAAGAGAACAATTAGAGCTAATTGTCGTGTTTTAAAATTTTTGTAATAGGTTTTTTTTTTCACAAAAAATATTCATCGCGGTGTTACTTGAGACTTTTTCAAAAGATTGAATTGATAATGCCGGATCTCAGCGTAGCTCAAGTGTCCAAAGCTGTAACTTTAATCGAACAAGGTTACACTTACAATCAAGTGGCTCAAATGTTGCGAGTTTCCAAATCTGTTATTTTTCGCAATGTAAAACGATACCGGCAGGCAGGCGAATACCTCGTGTATTCGCCTGCCTGCCGGTGGACAGCAGAGGACAAGGGAGAAAAAAGAAGACCACAGCTAGAGACGATAGGTTTATCGTAAGCAGTGTGCTAAGAAACCGTACCTCGACGTCTTCTGAGGTAAGAGCAAGGCTCCAAGAAGTCCGAAATGTGGCAGTTAGCACTAAAACGGTAAGAAGAAGACTAAAAGCAGTTGGAATAGGGGCGTTTGTACCTGCCAGAGGGCCTCTTCTTACCACAGGCCATCGTGTAGCTCGAAATAACTTTGCTCGCGTTCACCGTGATTGGAATGACGATGACTGGGGAAGAGTATTGTTCACTGACGAGTCCAGATTTTGCCTTAAGCCAGATGATGGAAGGGTCAAAGTGTGGAGACGACCAGGAGAAAGATATGCACAGTGTAACATTGTCGGAAGAGAACCTTACGGTGAAGGGTCAGTGATGGTATGGGGCGGCATTTCCTTAGGTGGACGTACGGAGCTCCACATCGTAGAAAATGGATCTCTAACAGCAGCACGATACGTAACTGACATTTTAGAACAAATTGTGATACCTTTTGTCCCATACGTAGGAGATAATTTTCTATTAATGCATGATAATTCTCGGCCACACACTGCCGCCATAGTTTCGAGATACCTTCAAGGGTTCGAAATCAGGGTTTTGGAATGGCCAGCCCGCTCACCAGACTTAAACCCGATTGAACATGTCTGGGATACACTGGGAAGACAAATAAAAAAAAGAATTCCTGCAATAACCAACTTAAGGGAACTCAAAACCGCCTTGGTAGAAGAATGGGATCAAATGCCACAAAGACACATTGACGAATTAATAAAAAGTATGCCCAGACGAATGGAGGCAGTTTTAACAGCGAGAGGAGGTAACACGAAATATTGAATGTGCCTAGGAGTGTTGGTGTTACCTTACATTAGAGAAGAAACCAGCCATTTGATAAATTTCATGATAAGATGAAAGTTCACCGTTACCTCCAAATTTCGTCAATAACAGATAACTTCAGTATTTTGTTTATTTTTATCAGTAAATTGAACATTTCTGTATTTAAAAAAGTTAATTTAATTAAAGATATTCAAATGAAACCGTATTAAACATAAATAAACCTTTTATTTTTGTGTTATATGACTTTTTGTTTGCGTTCCCCTAAATTTGTCCATGAGTGTATAATATATAGTTAGTATAAATATTTTTCCTAGTGAACTATGGCAGGAAAAGTAAAAAATCTCGATAAATTATAAACAAATGTAGGGCTTGAATGGAGTAGGTCCGCGCTCGCTTTTTGCTGTAACATCAAAAGAGACTTACGCCGTCCAAGACCAGCTTCTAACGAGGTGAGGAAGGTGATTGTAGAGGTGAGAATAGGTAAAAACTACGGACCTTATTCAACATTACATTACATATGTGCCAGAGGTGTACAACACCCACACTTGACCCAATTCTAAATCCGTGCTACAATTGAAAAAAAAAGAACAGTGTACAGTCCACTTCTGTGGGCGAGCATATTATATACTGTCGCGTTTTTGTCACGTTTCCCCAAACAATAATATGACCAAAACGCTATTATGCTATAGACAAGATAGCACGAATAGGAATATAATGGAATAGTTTTAACCTATTGATTATATTTAAAGATAATAACCAGATTACTTTATACATATTATATTTAAAGATTTATTTCTGACTCTCGCTGCGAGTTTCTTCCGCATTTGTCTGCGGAAATGTCATCATTAAAACAAGATTTGTTCTGAGACTGGGTGTGCTTGTGTGTGTGAATGTGTGTATGTGGCCTTGTCATTGGGACCATTGGATAGTGTAATTGCTTCTGGCGTTCTATCTAATGTAAAAAATCCAAATTTATCTATTTTTTTTTTTATCTAACATCTTTTAAGAAATAATATAAAACCACAAAGATCCAATATTGTCCATCCTATCTACACATACATACTCTATGCCCCTCACTTCCCAGATATGCGAGCGTGGTTGCGCCAACGCAAGTTTTTCTCGTCCCTCTCTCTCGCACGCATCGCCATCCTGCTCGCACCAAACGCGCCGCTCTCAAAGGTTTTTGCCCGGCGTTGTGCGCATGCGCAGTTTTTCACGTTGCACTCTCTGACCGCTGATCGAAAAATTCGATTTGTTATGAGCCGACTGCGGAAGATGGTATGCTGTGTATGTTGTTTTGAGTAATGAGGTACAAAACTGGTTGGTTGAATTATATTGATGAGGATCTTTGTCAATGAAATATGGGTTTTTGAGAGAGATAGAGGTTTTGTGAACGAGCTCTGGCAAGGTTTGTTAAAGAAAGCCCTGTATCTAATACATGTCCCACTGCTGGGCTCAGGTTTCTTCTCATGGTAAGAAGGGTTAGGCCATAATCCACCACGCTGGCCAAATGCGGATTGGTAGACTTCACACGACCTCGAGTACTTTTTAGGCACTCTCAAGCTTGTTTCCTCCCGATGTTTTCCTTCACCGTTGGCGCGCGATGTTTTTTTTATTAGTTTGATTGTTTGTTTGAACCTAAAAATCTTTGAATCTACTGGACCGATTTTCGTGAAAGTTGATGTGGAGATATTTTAATAACCCACGAATATTATAGTTTTCTTATTATTAATGTATCACTCGGGCGCAGCCGCGAACGGAAGTTAGTGTAAATTTTTTTGTTATTCAGCTGCATCCGTATTACTAGTAGCGATGGCAACATTCCCAATATAGAAATAGAAATATAAATATTCTTTATTTGTAAATGTAGGTATTATTTTACAAAAGATCTTATAATAAATTCAGTTCGCTAAATTTTACCAAAAAGGTATACAAGTCATGTTTGACATACAAAACAATATCTTATAACTAATACAAAAGCATTTAAGTTCTTATTATATACTGGCTTACACATATTTATGACCTTATAATTAATTTCTTATCTATCACTTTACAATTTACACGTTTTTAACCCCGGCAATACTCCAAAATGCCTGGCAATGTAAGGAATATTTTCGGCCGGCACAACGCTAGACTAGAAGCCGGGCCCAATGTAATAAAAAGCTCGGCAAAAGACATAAGCTAGGAAAAACCAATAGGGAATACGACTACACTTCTAGACACATTGTAAAGATCTCCATAAGTGAAATGGTATGCAAATGTAGCTTAGCGGAAAGCTTTTTCTTGTGAGTTATACTAGGGTTACCATACGTCAGGATATCAGGCATGTCAGGATTCTTTGGATTTAAGAGTACAGTTAAACTTAATATCTACGATTTGCGTAGATTTTTTTTTTTAAATTTTTGTCCTTTTCTTTCATAACAACAACCATAAAATTGTCCAACTAAAACCAAAATAAAATATTATTACTTATTCTATTATTTTATTTAATTCGATATCGAAATAAATAATTGTACAAAAATATGTTTGTAGTATTTCAATTAAATCTATAATATATCGTAGCGACGAGCAGCAAGTAGGTACTTACGCGTAGGTATCTTTCGTTCAATACAAGCAAAACAGCAATAAATTTAAAATCATTATAAAAAAATGTTTTTTTCCTTAACAATTACTAGAAAGTTTAAATATTCTTCAGATAACAACTTAAAACATCGCAATTTGAAAAGAATTCACAAAAAATAGACACCTACCAATTTAATGTTGTGTTATTACAGACGCTTATACAAAATGTCAGGCATTATAACTAGAAGTCAAGCCTTTTGTCAAGATTTATAGGTTTTATATGGCAACCCTACTTACAACGGTTTTGCAGAGTATTTTATCTTCAGCAGTTCTTTAGGTACCACGAACATATTTCTAAGTTTTATAAAGTACAACCTGTTAATTTGACGTACGTTACAAAAATATAAAAATAGATATCTTACGGGGATAATGTTAACTGATGTCAAACCAACGTTAAAATTATCTATCTATCATATTCAAAGTTTTTTTACAAGAATATCACGATCAATCCTCAATCTTTAGACACCTTTCTTACAAACAATTAGACTGTTCAGAACCAGTAATGAAAAACTTTTTTTTTTATCCTACGCCCACAGCGAACGAACGTGTAGTCCACCTGATGGTAAGTGGAGTACAGCCCATGGACATCAACAATCCACAACAGCAGATTATAGATGCGTCGCTGCAGCTGAGGACTACGGTGTTATGCCTCATGTGCCAGTAATTTCAGGGCCTGAGCTCACCACCAAACCGGAACACAGTAATGGAAGCACTACTATTTGACGGTAACTCTAAAAACTCTACTAATAAACGTATAAGTCATAAATAAATTCAAATTCAAATCATTTATTTTCATAGGCCCCAGGAGGCGCTTGAACATGTCAAAATATTACAAACAAATGATATAAAAATAAATTATAAGTAAAACTAAATTATACTAATTACAATGATTTGAATAACCGGGGCTTAGATTAATTTTAATCCAACTGTTTAGAATCAGATTAAAATCAAACTAAGTACCAATAAACGAATAAATAGAGAGATGCCTCGATTGTCAAGTGGTTAGCGCATGCGCCGCTCACCGCGAGGTCTCGTGTTCAATTCCCGGGTCGAGCAAAGAGTTATTTGTGAACTGTCCATCAGGCAATTCACAATAGCAACACATAGTTTGAATTGTGCCCGGTGGATGACAATAGGCTCCCTATCCCATGGGACCTACACATAACAGGTGAAATGTGGGTGTTGTACACCCCTGCCACACCCTTCTGGGTAATATAGGCGTGATGTTATAATATTGATAGGCAGAGAATCTCTGCCTGCCGATTAAAAGACTATATTGGACAACGGTATCTAGATTGTCCGCTCTACGGTAATCAATAATCACTCTCAAAAAACATTCGACCGGATGGCGGAGTGGGTAGTGTACCTGCCTGCGACGCCAAGGTCGTGGGTTCGATTCCCACTTAAGATAAATCTTTATGTGCATGAACATGGGGGTTTGTCTTAGTCTGGGTTTTCTATGTATAAAGAAAAGGATATATGTATTAGTATCAGTTATACAATGGGTACTATTGTACTAGCTCAGTTGTGAAATATTTATTTATTTATTAGACAGCTGAAAGTTTGCGTGTTTGTATGCTTGTTCATCCGAGATGCGTTCGGATGATGGAGTTAACGTTTAAATAAACGTATAAACTCAAGATGACGCTAATCTATACATTACGATATCACTGTCCCGGACAAACATCGAATAAGTGATAATAATAACAATAATTTGGTTTTTTTGCATTAGATAGAACGCCAGAAGCAATTACACTATCCAATGGTCTCAATGACAAGGCCAAATACACACATTCACTCACACAAGCACGCCCAGTTTCAGAACAAATCTTTGCGAATCACA
Source organism: Hypena proboscidalis (assembly GCA_905147285.1). Taxonomy (NCBI): domain Eukaryota; kingdom Metazoa; phylum Arthropoda; class Insecta; order Lepidoptera; family Erebidae; genus Hypena; species Hypena proboscidalis. The sequence continues at coordinate 2,414,096 of LR990153.1, forward strand.
CAAAAATTAGTCCGGATCGAACCCACAACACCAGTGCCGTGGAAAGCGGCGAGGTGACCCCTTAAACCATTACGGCTTTAATAAACCTAGCTAGGTAACTAGCTTAAGTAAATGCCTTAGGTAAGTACTTACCTAAGCCCCCCTTACCCCTTTAATGAACCCCATAACCCTTACCTTTCAAGCGATCCAAACAACTTTATCAAATTAGAAATAGCCTCAATCACTTCTTCGAAACAAATTATCGACAAATCATTCCACTTTTACCTAATAACTCAATAGAATAATCGATTTTGTATTGTGACGGCAAAAAGGCGAATCTAATATGGCCGCTTAAATATTCTACTTGAGCAATTAAATGTGTATTTAGTGGCGAGAAAATGTATAAGGTACAGGTAACGCCATCTGTTGGTGAGTAGCGGAGGTTGAGAAAACTTCAATTTGGAGTGTGTTATTTTTTTCATTGTGTACTTTTGAAGGAATTAAAGCGATTATGTAACCTGTATTATGCTGAGGATTGGGGCATGAGTACTTTTATTCTTCTTCTTTGTCGTGTCGATGGCTGAGTCAAATTTCATTATGACTTGCCATCGTGGTGAAAGGATTAGCCAATTCGCTTTGGAGAACTCGCGAATTGCCCAGGGTGCGCTGGACGTAGGGAATCGGTGTGTACGTCACTCGGGGAGGCTCCTTTCATGCTCCCCACTTTTATTGATTTGATGGTAGAGTCCTGAAGTTATTGTTTCAGGTAATATAATAATAAAATATTGCCTATTTGCGATACCAAGCCGCCGTCGGTCGGTGACTATCTTAAGATATATTATGAAGGACATAACATCACGCCTATATTAGCCAGAAGGGTGTGGCAGAGGTGTACAACACCCACACTTCACCTGATATGTTTAGGTCCCATGGGATAGGGAGTGAGCCATTGCCATCCACCGGACACAATTCCAACTCCGTGCAGCTATTGTGAATTTTTTGCTTGACCCAGAATTCGAATCCGAGTACTCCTCCTTTACTCCTTTATTTTCTGCTTGAAGTGTAAGATATTGCAACCTTATATACTATGGATTTATTTATATTAATTAAATTGCATTTCTATATTTAAGTTTTTTTTTCTCTTTATAACCATATTAAGCTATATTGTTGTTTTGGTTGCTATAACTTACACATAGAATTATTGTCAAAAAACAAACAAATATTGTATGAATTATTTGAAAAGATGGTGCACATGAGTTTCTCACCAGCTCTTCTCATGATGCAATACCCATCGGAGCTGGTACTTGGATTGATTTTAATTCAATTCTCTAAGTTGAATTAAAGTCAATCTAAGCTCCGGTGTCAAATCATTTTATTACAATAAGTACCTATTATAATTTAGTTAGCTAAGTTTTATTTTAATTTTATATTTTTTGTGTTTTGATGTTTGTTTTGACGTGTTCAAGCGCCCCTTGGGGCCCATGGAAATAAATGATTTGATTTGATTTGAGTTATCGCAGTGAGAAACGCATATGCTAACCACTTGACCATCGCGGCTGTTTATAAAGGATTCACATTATATTATGAAGGATTCAAATAGTATATCAAGTCCATAGCTGTCTACATTATTATTTATGGACTAACGATTAAGCCTTACTACTCCGCTCTCGATGAGTTTAGCGTAATGTTAATTATCTTTAAACCTTTCTTAAGAATTAGACTGACAAACAAAAAAAGAATTATTAAAATCTGATCAGTATTTCCCAAGATAAGCGCTATCAAACAAACTAACTAACTTTCTGCCGCGGTTTCATCTGCGTGGTAGGTACATCGATAAAAAGTAGCCTATGTTATGTGACTTGCATTCAGTTACCTGCTCCTAAAAAATTATCAAAATTGGTCTAACCGTTTAGAAGATGAGCCGATACAAACAAACAGACAAAAATTAAAGGTATCGTGCAAATAACTATTGAAATGCAGAATAAAGCAGCGATAGCCGAGTGGGAGACCGTAGGACTGCGAAGTTAAAGGTCTCGGGTTTGAACCCACGGCACACACCCCTCGTCTTTTCGAAGATATGTGTGTATTTATCATATAAATTATCGCTCGCTAACGGTGAAGGAAAACATCGTGAGGAAACCTGCATGCCTGAGAGTGCCTAAAAAGTGCTCGAGGGTGTGTGAAGTGTACCAACCCGCACTTGGCAAGCGTGGTGGACTATGACCTAACCCTTCTCATCGTGAGAAGAGGCCCGAGCCCAGCAGTGGGACATGTACTAGATACAGGGCTGCTATTTAACTATTGAAATGTTGTCATTAAATACAGACACTCCAATTTTATTTATTTGTATTGATACTAAAAGCTAACCATATAGGGCAGTGACATATTTATACAGAGGGAAAATTGTATATATAAGTATATAAGGTGTATTTTTATACATAGTGTTTCTGTAAAATTAAGGTTTTAATAAAATATCCCACCATTAACGTTATTAAACTAAGCTTTTAACCAAATTTACGTTTACTTTCGTTTTATATCATTGTTGTTTAAGTTAATTTAGTTAAGTGTACCGAAATACTACTCTAATTTTGATTAAAATGTTTATAAAGACTCTGTTCTGTTGGCGTCGGTATTATGTAAAAATTAATAATTGTCGCCTCAGATGCGTTTTTATTTATATTGCAATACTTGAACTCTCCGTCAGTCAATCTTCTGATGTAGTTATTATTTAGAGAATTGTTTAATAATATTCATAATACACTTATTCTTTTTGCGGCCGTGTGGCAATAGATAATATAAGACATCAGTCTAACAATCGAGATTTCGTGGGTTCAAATCCTGGCCATTACACCACGGGCGTAAACTTACTCCTAACACAAGCGAATTAAGCTTAGCTAGGGGACAAGAATACTAGTAATTTGAGTTTTCAAATTACTAGTAAGCATTAAATAAAAAAAATAAAATATATATGCCACTAACCATCAGGTGGACTACACGCCCGTTACATAAATAATGTAAATAAAAGCTTTTAAAATCACTGTCTACCGCAGTATTTGACACCCCATAACATAATAAATATATGGTGCACCCCATTTGTCACTGGCCGCCATTACAAATTCAACGCGTGCACGCCATTTTGTATTTTATGGTATGTATGTAATGATATAGTAGTCTCGTTGGGAATGACATATTAAGTACGACATAGCTTATTTTTACTTCACCAAAAGTAAGAAAGTTGTTTGTTCAAAATCTTTAACAAATCTATTCCACTAGTTTTTACTAGAAAATATGAAAAAAACACATTTTCCATACAAATTTAGTGCATGGTTGCCGTAGTGGTTAAAGCGGCCGTCTCGCCACTTTGAGTGTTCTGCAAAGATTTGATCTGACTCTGGGTACAGCATACCTGAACAAATCTTTGTTTATTACACGTGTGTGTGAAATGTATGTTTGTGAACACCCCGCGACACGGGAGTTATTCCTAGCCTGGGAGTCATTTATATAGAAGAAAAATAAATATAAAAATTGAATCTCCTAATAGTCTAAAAGCCACTCGTAGTCAATACTGAACCTAGGCCTTCCCCAATTGTCTCCTCAACGCCTTTTGCACCCAATTCCCTTCAGCGACCTTCTTCAGATAAAAAATAAGGTTGTTTATTTATATAACTTGCCGAAAGAACGTAATTATTATCCTACAAATACCTATTTATAAAAGCGAATGATTTTGAGGATGTGTTGATGTCTTATTTCTTTGTACGGAAAAACTACTGAATTTGTTTTGAGAAAATTAAGCATAGCTTTTATCTTATTTTTATTTATTTGGGAAACAAACAGAACTGTCAAAAACAATAATACACAAAAATATAGCTTCATCGAAATCCATCAAGGTTTCCACAGTAAATAATAACATAAGCAAGCAATTAAACTACAAAGAGCATTCAATTTAAAGGTAAGGTTCCAAATAAAAAAAAAAATAAGCTAAAGTTAGATTAAAACATAAACAGCTTTTAATCTACGTACATAATATAAAATACCAGGCCTGTATCTAATACAAGTCCCACAGCTGGGCTCGGGCCTCTTCCCATGATGAGAAAGGTTAGGCCATAGTCCACCACGCTGGCCAAGTGCGGATTGGTAGACTTCACACGACCTCGAGTACTAGGCACTCTCAGACATGCAGGTTTCCTCACGATTTTCCTTCACCATTAGCAAGCAACAATTTAATATGATAAATACACAAATATCTTCGAAAAGTAAATCTTAACGATTTATTGACAGTGGTGTGTGCCATGGGTTCGAACTCGAGACCTTTGACTTAGCAGTCCTACGGCCATTCGGCCATCGCTGCTTTTTTTTCTAGGCACATAAAAGAGTGTTAAAAATAGAACTATGACTAGATTCGACCATTATTCTAGCATCTTTAAGTCCACGTACCATATAGGCAAAGCCGCGAGACGAATTCAAGACATTTAACTCGTTCACAAAATTTCTTTCACCCAGATTGTTCTATCATCAGGTGAAGGGTGGGTGATATACATCTCTGCTATTCCTTTCTACATATCCTCCTATCAAGCTTGGTTCGGTATATCTCACTGGCACCCCCCCCCCCCCCCACACTGCCGAGTAGCTAACGAATGGTTGCCTCACCCCCCGTCAATGAGGTGAGATAGATATTGTAATTTTCTTTAATTTGTAATATGGTATTTGATGAATGAAAATGAGGTACTTTGATGAAATAGAAAGTACATTATATTTACGAGGTTCCTTCGTTTCGAAAACTTGTGATAATCTGTTGTTTAATACTAAAAAAGTCGCATTTGTCAGGCCGTTCAAAACTACGGATGTTTGGATGCCTTTAATTTTTAAAATAGGCAGACTAAATATAATTTGAAATCGAAGGAACATAGATAATCATGTTTTAAATTGGCTGTGCAAAAATTATAACATTGTGATGAAAAATGTAAAAGATACAACCATACTCATTTTGTATGAGAATTCCATAACGGTTGTTCCCCCTTAAGACAAATCTTTGTGTGCATGAACATGGGGGTTTGTCTTAGTCTGGGTGTTTCTATGTATAATAAGTATGTATTTACAAAAGAAAAGTATATATGTATTAGTAACAGTTATTCTAGTACCCATAGTCTTTGCAATCTGGCCAAGTAGGATTTATCAACTCATCCGATACTAGTTGCGAATGTGGATCCCCTAGCCAGAGTATGGCCCATCTGATGTCTTGCCCTTTACTACCCGCTAGTTGCACCCGCGATGATCTAATGCAGGCAAACATAAAAGGGGTTGAAGTCGCCACCTACTGCTCTAAAACAATATAATTGAACAAGCCATTGACACGACAAGAAGAAGACGAAGAAGAAGTACCCATAGTACAAGCTCTGCTTAGTTTGGACTAAAACTCATAAAACTCATTTATTAGTAATTGGTTTACACGTCATTACAGATATTTTTATGTTAGTGGGTAATATAAAAAATAATTAATAATATAATTACAAAATTCCAATTGAGCATTAAATTACAAATACCAAAATCATTATAAAAATGCCCAAAATAATCATAAATAATATAATAAATAATAAATTGCAAATAAAAGTCCAAAAATAATAAAATATCAAAATTTAAATTAAAAAGTAAAAAAAAAAAATATAATCCAAATTCAATTTTGCAATGTTAAATTAAAATTAATTGTTAGTTATAAATTGTCAAAATTAAAACAACTACATACTAACAAAGATCTAAATTAGACTAGACGGTGTTGTGTGTAAGTTGTGAGATATTTATTTATTTATTTTATTTATTTATCAAAAATTCAAGACAGAGTTACACTACTTTTTAACAAAGTAATGATTAGTGAAATATAACCTTCTAAGTATAACTCCTAACGACCTAGTGTAGTTTAGAGGTAAGCAGAGCTCGCATACACAAATATTATAATTATGGTATCGTGGGTGTTTCGTGCATGTAACTCCGGGAGTTTTGAGATGGGGAGTTTTCCAATGGGAACGACTTTAACATTGTTTAGTTTGGCTTAACAGATTTTGACATACAAGTCTCACATTTTATATTTGATAATATAATGGCTTTTAAATCAGGCTGTCTCTCTAGAGTATCTCTAAAGTTCCCTGTCTCTCTTGAGTTAGAGAAAAACTCTATTTTCCAGTTTGATTTAAACGTAAATTTAAAGTTTAATCTAAATCGGCGTTAATTTTAATTTCAATATACATTTTACGATTTTTTAGGTTTTTGTTTTTTATAATTACCGTCAAATACTTACACAACAAATTGTATTTGATTGATTGCAACCACTTTCAATAAAGAGAGCTTTACATGACCCAAAAGAGATTTTAAGACAAAAACTTTTTGTGGCACATATATTATGTTGAGCTTAAATCGATCATTGGGATGTCCTATATCTAGAAAAAATTCTTTGGACTACTACTTCTTCTTTTACTTCTTTGTCGTGTCGATGGCTGAGTCAAATTTTATTTTGACATGCCATAGTGGTGAAAGGATTAGCCAGGGTGCGCCGGACGCAGGGAATCGTTGTGTACGTCACTCGCAGAGGCTCCTTTTATGCACCCCAACTACTAATGTAAATGAGCCACCCCGTACCTATATAAATTTTATAGCTTGACTTACTATTTCTCCATAATAAAGTTCGACATTTCCGACACAGATTCCGACACATGTTCCAATGGAAAGCACCGCGCATAGCCGGCGGCTGGCTTCAGTATAATTACGCGGGTTTCGGGGAACGTCAGTTTATTACTGCTACCGTGATTAGATGTTACACAGATATCTTTGGGAACCAGAGACCTTTGTTTCTTTTTTTTTTTTATGGAAGGTTACCTGGACTAGGTAGATAAGTGTATACTTAGAAGTAGGTCCTGAGGCGACACCTTATATGTAAAAGGAATGTTTAAAAAAAGGTTTATGAATGATCTAGGCAAAACATTTTTTTTCTCACGTTATCAAAGATTATGTCTATGGTTTAAAAGAGCTTTTCTTTGTAAGTAAATATTACTAGCATCGAAGCTCAACAATAAGAGGTAGTTGCATTCCGATAATGTTATGACTAGGATTTGAACCAACAGTCTCCAAAACATAATACACTTATAAAGTTGACTATATAAGGTTTGCAATAAATGATACATAGAGAGGATTTTTCTTTTTTTTTAGTTTGCATGGCCAGTATTAAAAAACTATGACCAGATTTTTAAATTGTTTTATCAATAAAAACCTCTTTAACAGCAGGAATCTAAAATACATTTTATTAAATTTCATGCGGCCAAAGTGTGCGGAGGAGCACCAACAGCATGCTGGCTGTGCTCGCTGAAAGATTAGACTCCCCGTATGTAAACCACTGTTGCAGGCAGCACGTAACTTGTACACGGAGGACTTTGTGACATTTGTATTTACTAATGAAAATGACATATTGATTGTATTATGTATAATAGAATAAATAATTATAATTTGTAATTATATACTAATGAGTGACTAGTAGAGAAAATGCTACGAATTAAATGGACAGCATTCCGAACAAACGTATCCATACTGACCAAACTCAGCATTAAAACAAGACTCTCTACCATTTGCCTCAAGCGTATCTTAGAGTACTTCGGACACATTGCCAGAAAGGACGGAGACAACCTCGAAAAACTGGTGGTCACTGGCAAAGTGGAAGGAAAAAGAGCGCGTGGCCGTAGCCCGATGCGTTGGTCGGACCAAATACGCACCACTCTAGACTCTACTGTCTACAATGCTCTCCGAGTGGCTGAGGACAGATTAAAATGGCGTAAAATCGTGAAATCAAGCCTTATGGATGGAGGAGGTCATGACCCTCAGACATGAGGATTACGACTGACGGAGGAGGAGTGACTAGTAATGATAATAATTTTAATTTAATAATAACTGTATGAATCTGTGAAATTTGATAAATAAATAAATGATTGAATTGAAAACAAAAAGCTGTAGGGAACCGCTAGTTATTATAAGATGCGTACATCTTTAGTAAGTAAGTTAAATATCTGTATAATCTCCTCAATGCTAATAATATCAAAATATTGTTGCTGACACTGTTGACTTATAATAAAAAATAATTCATGAATATCGATAACTCGATCGATGTTTCGATAATAAAGCGCCTCAGGCAGGAATCGAACCAGAGAGGTAGCACTCGAGAACAAAAAAAACACCAAACTGTATTTTAATGTGCAATTTTAAGCGCTATTTTCTGTAAAAAGGTTACTTAGGTCATTCTAACTTTGGAGTTAATTTTGTGCAGTTTATTGCTAAAGTAAAATAAACCTTAGACCTTGGCCATTAAGACTATTTTTAATTGCAACTGTAATGAATTATTGGGTGTTATTTTTCTTAAATAATTTATGTCAGTCTTTGACAAACGGTTTTAAAGAAATAAAGACACGAATCATGTGAAATTCCGTACAAAATTACACTTTATTTCTTTGTAATAAAGTTGATTTTGAAACGGTTTATTATTTTAATTATTATTAGTAGTCATACTGGCAACATTGCAAATTAGATTGATGGCAATAAAATCTACTTTAAAATTCAAGTTTTTTTTTAAATACCTGACAAATGACAATTAATCTAAGAGGCGTTTATTAATGTATTTATTTACAAGGTATACATGCTATGTATTTTTTTTTTACTTTAAGTAATTTTAAAATACAAATTACTAGCATTCTTGTTAACCCCCTCCAGCTAAGCTTTATTCGCTTGTTTGTAGGAAGTTCACGTCCGTGGTGTAATGGCCAGGATTCGAACCCACGACCTCTCGATTGTAAGACCGATGCCTTATCCATCGCGCCACGGTCGCTGATATTTCGAGTATCAGCTGGTCTCATTGCACAAGAAACCTATACTACGCGAGACCGTCTTATAATTGAATTGTATTTGTAGAGGAACAGGGTGTGATGTTCCTCCACCACAAAGGGAGGATCCTCCGACCAGGCTCGGTGGTATTGCCTCACGGACAACTGGCCAACGGTAGCGTATTGGAAGTGGTATAAATGTAAACTCTACATACTTACCAACTCCAACTTTAGACTTCTGATAAAATTCGTTGCGGGTTCCAAAACAATTTTAACTCTCCCTGGGATTGCCCGTGTGTCATGCACGGTGCCTTTCAGTTGGTTACCGCTGTAGATCCTGGCGTCACAGGAGTCACAGTGGTGGACGTGTGGGTGGGATTATATCCCGTAATATGTATACTCTCTGTGAACACTTCGTTATCGTGATTCAGCGCTCTTTGACGTATGTTACGTGTGTGTCACTACTTGACGTTGTCAACCGTCATTTATTATATGCGGATACCGCCACATATTTATAACTTGATATATAGCTGTGTGTACCTAAACACTCTTTTAATCATTAGTTTATTGTTTCCATCTAATTATATACCTACTTCATCTTTTCTAATTGATTACAGGACATGACAATAGATTTAGTTCTCACTCTCGTCTTAAAAAATATACGCTTCGCTTTACCTTGCAAAAAACTGCGAGAAGATTTTCATAGAATGCTTATAATTAATGTAGTTCAGCTACATTCTAACCCCGTCGATTATTTACGCCTAGATGATTCGTTTGCCTTATGACTTAACATAAGACATTACGCTATCATCAAAAGAATCGGGGCAGCAGTAAAATATGTCGCAAAAACTTGCGACAGGAGCGAAGGGGGAGGGGAGGGGTAAAATCATAAAATATCGTAACATCACTCCTATATTTTCCAGCAGGGTGCAGCAGCAGTGTTTAACAGCCACACTTTATCTGTTATGATTAGGATAACTGGTGATAGGCGGTGAGCCTATCGTCATACAGCGAGTACAATGCCAGCTCTGGGCTTAATTTTTGTTCCTTATATCGAAATCCACGCGGGCAACGGTACCTACTAAAAATGGATCAAACTCAATTCTTAGGATTTAACTACAGTCTTAGCACGGCACTCTTGACATTTCGATTCAAAGTACGACATAGTTATCAACATTAATTTATTTCGTCTTTTGACGTTTCTATGTTGATAACTATGTCATAGTTGAATCGAGTGGTAAGCCGTGCTAAGGGGGCAGGCATAGACATTCGAATAGATATAAAACTTATAAATGCTTAAAGAGAACGGATGTCGACTTTTAAAACCTATAATCTTCTTTTATTATTCGTCAAAATTAGCTTCAGGCAAGGACTTATTTTAATTCTTCATCCAAACACGCACAACCCATTCACTCAGGCTCCGTATCAAACTTCAAAAATCTTAAAAAGTAAAATTAAAAAAATATTTTAAAAAGTACAAAAACTGCCGTCGGAAGCCAAAGAGGCCCGAATTTAATACCTTCGTACATAACCGATAGATTAATATGATAAATGCAGCCTATAACGTATAATTATGAATTTTATTCACCATAGCTTCATGTTCTTTTTTTCTTCGATATTAGAAACTTTTTGAACGATTTATTGGCGGGAAAAAGAATGCGGTGCGTCATGCGATCGAATTTTGATTTATTGAGGCATAGACAATAGATTGTGTTCCTAGATTATCAGAATAAAATAAAACAAGTGAACGTTATGATGAAAATAAAAGTAAAATTACATAGTTCTCTTTTCTGGTCGTTTAAAAAAAAAACAGTAAATAAGGGAACAGTTAAAATATTTATAATTAATAATATTATTGCTTAAAAAATTACCGCTACAAAGCAAAATTGTCAAAATGGCTGGATATATTGTCATTTAAGTTAGTTAAACGATATAACAGCAATATAGTAATACTTTCCTTAGAGCTAAAAATGGGTTCAAAATAATTGTCATAATAATATATTTTATATTTTGAAAAACCTTATATTTCAAAAGTCACATACATATTTCTTTTTTTAAAACTACACTATGAACTTAAAAAACCATGTAAACATGACACAAATCCATATTTTACCCAAATCAGTACCAAGGTTACCAAAAATCGTCATTTAATAACGCCTTAATAAGTTTAAATAGCAAATACGTCAATCTGTCAACACTTAAATAATAATTCTTATAATTAAATTAAACTACAGTTTTAATAATTATTGGGCACAGTACTGATATTGTTAAGACTCGCTAAAATATATTATTTATGTATACGGTAGCCATGATAATTACAAATTTTGAAAATTATTATAATCTTAAATTTAAAATAACGTACCGACTCTGAGTACTGGACCTGTAGCGATAGAAAAAAAATGTGAATGTAGATTTTACTACAATATGCTTAGGTACACAATTATTTATTTGTTAGAAGTAGTTATTTAATGTATTTATTAATTTTTTCTTCATTAAAACTTCATGCTAGTACACCTTTTACTTCCCTTTCGTGTCTCTTTATTACTTTTCCATCCAATGGTTGTCTGTAAGAGATTGCCTTTGCAGCGATAAGACCGCCATTTGTACTTTTATTATCTACATATTCTTCTGTATTATTTTTCCTTGGTGTGCAATAAAGTTTATTATTATTTTATTAATAGTTTTAGTGTAACAAGAAAGCAATGGTCTTATTTTCTTCGAGTGCTAATTTTGAGTCCCGAATAAGCAAAATAGTGTAGCTAGTATTAGATTCTTGATCGTATAGTAGCGTAATGTGAATAATTATGATCTCGCTTCGCACATACCTACTACTTTTCACTTCACAGCAGCAGCTCGAAAAGGCGAGAACAGTGAGCAAAACTCGACTTTACTTCGAGCGCGAGAAAATTTGAAGCAAAATTGAGCTTTGCTCACTGTTTTCATACAACAAAGCACGTCTTTTGGAAAAGGCGTGCTTTGTTGTAGAAATTTTTCTCTCGCTCGAAGTAAAGTCGAGTTTTGCTGGAGCTGCTGAGGTGAAAACTTTTTTTGTATGAGATAACTGTAAGTCAGACAGTAATTTACAGATGTTGCTGAAGTGATGAGTCGAAATGGGCGTCTCTGATCGATCGATAAATCAAACTCAGTCACCAGATGTCGCTTAGATTATGATAAGCCCAAGTGTGTGGAAATGAGCATGCTAATGCAGCTATCTATATGATGAGTCCCAAGGAGACACTAAGAAATAAATTTAAAGAGATACATATTATGACGTTACATTCTCAATACATTTACGAAAATTTAATGTACGTTCACAAAAACCAAACGAAATTTAAGAAAAATAGTGATCTCCATAAATTAAATCTAAGGAACAAAAACAAACTCGCTGTGCCCACTACTAGGCTCCATAAAATCTCTAACTCGTTTCCAGGTCAATGTATACGCTTTTACAATAAACTTCCTTTAGACGCAATAGAATTATCAATAGGTAAATTTAAAAAATATGTTAAAACTAAATTATGTCAAAAAGCTTACTATAGTATTTCAGACTACATAAATGATAATAGTATTTGGAAATGAATTGCTCTTCTTATGTGATTTTTTTTATGTACTTTTATATTGTTATATTTTTCATTTTAAAAGATGGTGCACATGAGTTTCTCACCAGCTCTTCTCATAATGCAATACCCATCGGAGCTGGTACTTGGATTGATTTTAATTCGATTCTAAACAGTTTGATTAAAATTAATCTGAGCCCCGGTTATTCAAATCATTGTAATTAGTATAATTTAGTATTATTTATTATTTACTTTTATATCATTTTTTGTAATGTTTTGACGTGTTCAAGCGCCTCCTGGGGCCTATGAAAATAAATGATTTGAATTTGAATTTGAATTTGAATTTAATTATGCAACCATTTGACATTAAACTTTTCTATTGTTTCAGAGTTCATATCAACATTTAGCACCGTCTACGTAAGCTTGATCGAAGATTAGCAGTTGAATTTGATATGTCTCGCTCAGTGCAAAGTGACCTCATGAAAAAGAAGGGTTCTGCTTTATTTTTACCAAATTGAGCTCATAATCATTCTTTGTACGAGCTTTAAGTCCACCTGATGGTAAGTGGAGTACAGCTCATGGACATCAACAATCCACAAAAGCAAATTGTAGATGCGTTGCTGCAGCTGAGGGCTACGGTGTTTGCCTCATATGCTAGTAATTTCAGTGCCTGATCTCACCACCAAACCGTAACAGAGTAATACAAGCACTACTGGTGGCAGGTTAAAGGTTAGACGGTGGTGCTGCCGCCCTCGAGCTCATTCACAAGAGCTCCACCACCAGTTGACAATCTTTCGCTATGTCAAGAAAAGATTTAAAACCTGCGTAGCTGCACCGGATGAACGCTATGTATAATAAACACACACACGCAGATACGCCTGCACAAACACACACGCACACACACACACGCACGCACTCAAACACAGTAAATATAATAACACATGATGTTAATATATCATGTGAGACATAATAATTGGATATGTACCTATTTATAAGGCGAAGACACTGATCCCCGAAAAACAAAACCACCGTAACAAAGTTATGTCAATAAACATTATTATTATTCTTATTCTTATAATTAAGTAAAAATAAATAAAAAATACCAAAATTGTCTTTTATTTAAACATCTATATTGTTTTGATTTTCACTCATCTTAATGAATACCCAGCCTTAGATTGTGAATAATTGTGTCAAAATTTTAACCGAAAAAATTACATTGGAATGTGATCTAATCACAATCAGCATCAATCGTAATAATAGTGCAGAAATATTATTCATTTATTCCTTTGTGGATCATAGGTTAGTATTACAGTTCTTAAATTTAATGTTATATAGTACGCTATGTCCTACCACATGCTGCGGTTAACAAGTTTATTTATTATATAAATTAGATTAAAAGATCATATTATATAATTGATTAATAATTTGAATTATTTACATAGCTACAATTTATTTACATTAAACAATAATAATATTAATTAAAATTAAATAAAATTAAATTAAAATTAAATCAAAATTAAATAAATATTAAATTAAAATTAAATCAAAATTAAATCAAAATTAAATCGAAATTAAATTAAAATTAAAATTTATCATTTAAAAAGTCATCAATATAGCATTATGCTTTTTGTACCAAAAGTTTATTGAGCTTAGCTTTGAAAAGATTTATTGCTCGTTTTTCTTTAGGTACTTTATTATATATAATAAAGATAAAATATCTATATAACTACAGCATCTATTGACCTATTGTTTATTTTATTGTATTTGCGGGTATTGCAAATACAATAAAATAAACTACTAGAATAAGTGAGTTTAAATTTCTAATAACCGTCCCATTATCGACGAGCAAGCCTTTCCTACAACAAGCACAAGCAGTAAAATTGTAATAATAACTAAAGACAAACCGGTGTCACAGATGTAGGGCTAGGCTAATTCAATTCTCTAAGTTGAATTAAAGTCAATCTAAGCTCCGATGTCAAATCATTTTATTACAATAAGTATTATAATTTAGTTAGCTAAGTTTTATTTTAATTTTATATTTTTTGTGTTTTGATGTTTGTTTTGACGTGTTCAAGCGCCTCTTGGGGCCCATGGAAATAAATGATTTGAGATGATTTGATTTGATTAGGGTCAATAAAAATTGAAGAAAGTAGCTGTAAAAGATAAAAGTACTTTAGCCGGCCTAGGTAATAGTGGATATAAATAGTTTTTTTCCTTAACTAAAGCTGCATTAAGATTTAACTGAATATTTAGAAATAAATATTTCACTGAAGAAATCAAAACAAAACACTTTTATTAAATTTTTCTGCAATCCATACCTTCCGTCGAAACCCCGCGGCCATTTTGTGAACGTTATTTTTTTAATAAAAAAAGTACGATGGACCATCGCCGATCTGCTTAGAGCCTCTTTTTTATTTAGTCTATTTTTTACAAGAAGTTTTCGTTCCCCGAAACAGTAAAATGAAGTTTACGAAACTCGAATCGACTACTTCCTGTAATTTTAAGCACGATAGTTGTCTAAATGGTCTAGTGGTTAGCGTATGCGTTTCTCACCACGAGGTCACGGATACAATTCCCGGATCAGGTAAAGTGTTATTTGTGAACTTGGAACAGCACGGTGTTATAAATGGATGGCGAAAGGCTCTTCTCCTATCCATTAGCCATATAGCAAGAGCTCTCCAATTCGCGGGGCCCGTAGCATCTGCTAATGCTACGGGCCCCGCGAATTGGAGAGCCCCGCGCTCCAACGCCTGTCTGACCGTAAAAATAATTAAATTTAAATAGTACAGTAAAATATCTTGCTTGTAAGAACAAATTTGTGTATGTTTTGTAAATACAGACTTGCCCATACTGACCGATATAAATGAGCCAGCTTGTAGAGCATGATTTGCTTAAAGAACTAGATATGGAAATCGTTATATCTAAAATTTGCCCACATTAAATCAAAAAAGAGTTTTCTAAAATTAATTGTTTATAGTTATGTTTTATTTAATACCATAAACTTTAAAACCTAAAGCAGGCCAAAGGCCCCATAATATATAAAAATTATTGAAGGGCCCCCTGATATATTTTGCTACAGGCCCCTCAAATCAAATCAAATCAAATCATTTATTTCCATGGGCCCAAGAGGCGCTTGAACACGTCAAAACAAACATCAAAATAACACTTATCTAACTAAATTATAATACTTATTGTAATAAAATGATTTGACACCGGAGCTTAGATTGACTTTAATTCAACTTAGAGATATAAATTAAAATCAATCAAAGTACCAGCTCCGATGGGTATTGCATCATGAGAAGAGCTGGTGAGAAACTCATGTGCACCATCTTTTCAAATAATTCATACAATATTTGTTTGTTTTTTGACAATAATTCTATGTGTCAGTTATAGCAACCGAAAACAACATTATGGCTACAGATGGTTATGGAGAGAAAATAAACTTAAATATAGCAATGTAATTAAATTAATACTTATAAATAAATCCATAGAATATAAGTTTGCAATATCTTACACTTCAAGCAGAGCCTCGCTGGCTTAATCCGGCACTGCCCCTATCCCATTGGACCTAAACATAACGGATGAAATGTGGATGTTGTACACCTCTGCCACACCCTTCTCGGTAATATAAGCGTGATGTTATGTTATGTTATGTTAGTTGTATCCTGCATACTACTAATTTGATGTTAATGTATCTACTGTTATATTACAATTCAGTTTTCGAATCTCTATGTCAGCAAAATATCTATTATGTATATATACCTATAATATAATTATACATAGCTTTTGACCTTTTGCTCCTTATTAATAGTAGCCTTGTATCTAATACATGTCCTACTGCTGGGCTCGGGCTAGGTATAGTCCACCACGCTGGCCAAGTGCGGATTGGTAGACTTAACAAACCTTCGAGTAGTTTTTAGGCACTCTCAGGCATGCAGGTTTCCTCACGATGATAAATAAATATTTCACGACGCACACACAACGCCATCTAATCCCAAAATAAGCAGAGCTTGTACTATGGGTGCTAGAATAACTAATACCAATACATATTATACTTTTCTTTTGTAAATACATACTTATTATACATAGAAACACCCAGACTAATACAAACCCCCATGTTTATGCACACAAAGATTTGTCTTAAGTGGGAATCGAACCCACGACCACGGCGTCGCAGGCAGGTACACTAACCACTCCGCCATCCGGTCGTCGACGGACAATGTTTTCCTTCACCGTTAGCGAGCTATAATTTATATGATAAATACACACATATCTTCGAAAAGACGAATCTTAACGATTTATCGACAGAGGTGTGTGCCGAAGGTCCGAACCCGAGACATCTACAGAGGAATTGTGTGTGTTATACACGTCTGCAACTTTGTGTGTTGTATACTATGCGCCTTTCACCGCGATGTCTCAAGCTCGAACCTCGGGTCGGGCAGAGTGTTATTTGTGAACATTCCGTCAGGCAATTTACAATAGCATGGAGTTGGAATTGTACCTGGATGGCGATAGGCTCACCCTCTATCTCATGAGACCTGAACATAACAAGTGAAGTGTGGGTGTTGTTCACCTCTGCCACACCCTTCTGGGTAATATAGGCGTTATGTTATATAAATAAACTACCACAACCTAATACATCAAAGTTAAATCAAGTTCAAATGACCAGCTACACTACTTATGTATTCACTTCATATTTCTTAGAATGGCCGCCGGTCGGAATCAGTTAACTGATCAACTATTTGACATGTTTGACACTATAAAAACCGGTCAAGTGCGTGTCGGGTCACGTGCAATAGGGTTCCGTAGATAGATAGATATATATGGACATAGAGAAAACTTTATTTGCACATCAAATTTATAACAAACGTACAAAGAAATAGGTACTTAAAACTATAATGTACAAAGGGCGGCCTTATCGCTTGACGCGATCGCTTCTAGGCAACCTTAGGAGGGATATAATAGAATGGATATTTGCAGTTTATTGCATTGGATTAGTTGTTTCAAATTAAATTAATTAATTATTGTTTTCAAAAAAGGTTTAATATCTATATTAATTATTAAATATTAGAGTGAATTTCAACATCTATGAATTTTAACCTAATTTTGGTGATTATTTTTGTTTCTAAATACTTAGATAATCTTATATTGGATTAGTTGTTTCAAATTAAATTAATTAATTATTGTTTTCAAAAAAGGTTTAATATCTATATTAAATATTAAATAAGTTTAAACAAGTTATTATTTAAAGATTTTTGTATTTTATATTTTGTAATATGCTTAGTCACTGCATTTTACAATTTTGATTAATTAAAGAGTTGAGATCGAGTCTAGCAGCATACGAATCCATGGCTGAATTGGCAAAGCACCTGGGGCGTTTACCTGGGAGATGCAGGTTTGAATCCTGCTGAATTCTTAAGCTTTTAAACTTATAAAAAATACAAAAAGGCATAGCAAATCTATAATTCTATCATGCTTGAGATCTACGGTCATCTAATAACAGACTGCTTTTATGTCCTTCACACACTACTGGCTATGTCCATTCTTCTTTCTTCGTCCAATCCGTTCTTCTGTGGAATGCGCTACCTCTGGAAATCAGGATGGCAACAACACGTTACAGTTTTAAGATTAACGTGCGAAAACTGTTGACTGAGCAATGGGCAGAATCATCATAATATATCTTATTTATCTTATATAATTATCAACTCCTCCTGTAAGGCTGTATAATTATGTATATATTATTATTATATTTTATTTATATAAGTATGTATTTATTATGTTATAAATTATTATATATTTATTATTTTCGATATTAGGTATGTATCTCTACTACGTATTTTATATAATATGTACTTCTTCTATTTACATATCAATAATTATTCCTCTGTCCCCGAGTGACGTACACAATAATTCCCTACGTCCGGCGCACCCTGGGCAATTCGCGAGTTCTTAAAAGCGAATTGGCTAATCCTTTCACCACGATGGCAAGTCAAAACCTTGACCACCTTACTGACTGTCCAAAATGCCCTAACACCTGCACAAGAGAGGCGCTCATGAACGCCGACGAGAGCGCCATAACAGTGGTCACTTATTGGGCCAATAAAATTTAACTCAGCCATCGACACGACGAAGAAGAAGAACCTACCTATGGTTATCTCTGCACCACCCTAGGTTGACTGTTAGAGAATGCCATAAGGCATTAAGTCCGCCTATGTACTATTTTTATGTGCAATAAGTTAAATAAATAGAATAATTTGCTTTAAATATTACAAGTATTCCGAATTTACATCACCATTCAGCCGCTCGTAGTCCACTGCTGAACATAGGCCTTTCCCAATTTACCTGCTACAACACCCGGTCCTCCGCCTTCCGCATCCGGTCCCATCTTCTTCAGGTCGTCAGTCCACCTGGCAGGGGACGTCCTACCTTACGTTTGCCGAGTCGCGGTCTCCATTCCAGGACTCGTTTGCTCCAACGGCTGTTGGTCCTTCGACAGAATTTACATATTATTTTGTACTCTGTCACCTTTACCTTTAACTTGAAGGATCTGTGCTCCAGGCAAGAATCAAACATCCGATTATATGCAACTACTCATATTAATATATATCCAAAAACTTTTGATGCGGTGCAGCAATTAAAATTGTTTGAAAAACTGTGGAGACAACTTTAATGATATTTTTTAGGGTCATGACAAAATTTCGACGAACTCTCTTTAATTTTTAAGTGTTGTGCTCTAATCCTGCGCAGGGTGCATGTCAACCCTAACAGGAACCTAACAACTATAACAGACAGGTGGGACAGCCCTATACTGGGGATAGCACTGCATGCCAAAGTGGCGTAAGATGTAAGAATTATGTATCTAATAATATCACTGTCCAGCCGGACAAGCATACTAGCGTGAGATATATCTTGTCGCGTTTTTGTCATGTTTCTCCGTTTAAAATATGATAAAAACGTTTCTAAATCTATCTCACGCTCGTATGCTTGCCCGGCTGGACAATGATATTATTTGATACATATTTTTTACTAACGCCACTTTAATCCTGCCCCCCTGATAATCTTTAATTACTAACAATAACACAATAACAACAAGGTGTTTGTTGTTGTATATATATGCGGCTCTCACCGGGATGTCGCGGGTTTGATGCCCGGGTCAGGTAAAGTGTTATTTGTGAACTTACCGTCTGAAAATTCTCAATAGCAACACGGAGTTGGAATTGTGGCCGGTGGATGTCGATAGACTTACCCCCTATCCCAAGAGACCTAAACATAACAGGTGAAGTGTGGGTGTTGTACACCTCTGCCACACCATTCTGGGTAATAAAAGCGTGATGTTATATATCAAAGTTAAATCAAGTTCAAATGTCCAGTAATCTACTTTTGTATTTACCCTTTCGGGTATAGAGACTAGATAATTATGTTATGTGATAATACTGTTAGTTTTTGTACCACAAGAAACAAATATACCCAAAAATATTAATTCTAACACAGCTCCACCGCATTGTCCTAATCGATCACCAATCAATCAGCTTCGTAATAAATCTACCGAATCGCCACTAACCGTGTTATTATACACAATAATGGGACGTACTCGATAATTAATGTAATTAAACTATTGATCCTGAATACCTGATACCGGCTTTTTTGTGTCATAGATTTTTGTGTAGGTCAAAAAGGATGGGGGAATAATACATATTGATTTATCTTGATTTTTGTATCAGCTAAAGGTGTTTTGAATCATATCTAATGTTGTAGGTTTCACAGAAAATGTACGAAGCGTAAGAAGGAGAAGTTGAAACGTCTCAAAATATTATAATAAACATTTATAATATGCTTCAACCATATTATTATGGTTTTATTAAATACGAAAGAGCTCTTCCTGTTCAATAAAACAACAGATATTTTAAACAGAATAAAATAAGAGTGCAAGACTGGCTGCGACTCAGGCGCGACGTATCGCACTCTCTTGATAATGCCTAGAAGTATAGCCGAAACCGCGGTCGACTAAATAGACCAACATTACGTGAGTAACACCCGTATTGCATAATTTGAATAATATTACAAACTTACGTCAGTTTAAATAAAAAAAAGAATTAGCAGACATTCTGGCAGATTACAGGTGCCTGAACAACGTACTACAGTCCATAGTAAAAACTCATATTGTATTGCCATTCGAATATATAATCAACTAACTAATTGTTTTAAAAATCCTAATATTATGTTATGTAAAAGAAAATTATTCAACCTAATAATAAATCAATGTTATTACTCTATAAATGAATATTTGGAAGATAAAAATATAATAGTTCTTAGTCAGTAATTAATTATTTCAATTTTAAGTATGTGTATTAATTTAATGAATGTTAGTAATAAGTAGGTATTTGTACGCCGGCAATGGTAAAATGTATGAAACATAAATATTATTGTTAACACCTTATTGTACTACATTTTGAAAAATAAATGATTTTCTTATCTAGAGATAAGATTAAGAGAGAGAGATAAGATAAAATAGATTTTATCTTATCTCTCTCTTACTATTGCTGTTCCCGTCAGAGTCCATAACTGATGCTGTACCTATATTTAAGATCTAATGTAACATTATGGAGTGCACTAAAGACTGAATACTGAAAGCAAATTATCCCATATCTCCAACAATAGATATTCATTATGTTTAAATAAACTGGAAACCTGCGATTGTCATCCTTACTGGCTATCATAGAAATTTAAATTAGAAATGGCTCTAAATATTCAGGCGCAGTTGTTAGAGAATCTAAATCTTTTAAATTACGCAACAGATTTTAATGGTTTTTTTAGCAATGGATATTATTTCACGAGAAAGGTTAATACGTACTTCAAAACAATTCAATTTTAGAAATAGATGAAATTTAAAGATTTGTAATGTGATATTGCTAACACCGCCGTCAAAACACGCATAATGTGACGGTGGCAAAAGAAATCTTCCGTGGTGAACCTACGTGTAGTCCACCTGATGGTAAGTGGAGTACAGCCCATGGACATTAACAATACACATTGTAGATGCGTCGCTGCAGCTAAGGACTACGGTGTTATGCCTCATATACCAATAATTTCAGGACTTGATCTCACCACCAAACTGGAACACAGTAATGCAAGCAAAACTTTTTGGTGGCATGGCAGGTTAAAGGTAGGTCAAATCCCGCTTCAAGTCCTAAAATTTTTCGCCTGTTTCTTAGTATTACAATGTAATTTGTTAAAAAATAAATGAATTATGACTGACGACCTAATTTTATCACCACACAGGAATACAATAGTTAACAGTGAGACGGTAAATCTCGTTCACAAGAGCTCTACCACCATCAGACAATAAATCCCACACATTTATTTTAAGATCTTAGATATCCAACGATTTCTCAACGTATTACCATACATACATACATACATATGTATGTATGTAAGTTTTAAAAAACAGACTTGTAGTAATACAAATAAAAGACGGAGATTCGTGCGGCCGCTGCAGGCATAATTGTTTGCAGTCACGCGATTGTAGCACGCAATGGTACGGCAGGAAATATACGTTATGTAGGGGCGCTACTATATAACTGGTGGAAGAGTTTTTTTCGTTTGGGTGTGGTTGGATTGTTCAATAGAAGGGATCTGAGCAGTCATTTAATTAAAAAGATAGATAAATCTTCATTTGCATACCATTCCATTATAAACTAAAGACAATAACAATATGCAAAGGGCGGCCTGGCCTTATCGCTTGACGCAATTTCTGCCAAGCAACCTTTGGATGGACAGATTTAAAAGAGAAAACGTTGTAGTTTCAGGGTGTGTGTAACTTAGAATTATTTTTATTTTATTTATTTTCCTTTAAGTAAAGATAGCCTAAAAATACCTAATATAAGTAAATAAATATAATTTGTATCTTATCTAATAATATATCGTACAATAATTAGTAACTGCATACATATCATAATACATATAACTCAAAGGAGCCTCCCCGAGCGACGTACACAATGATTCACTACGTCCAGCGCATCTTGGGCAATTCGCGAGTTCTCCAAAGTGAATTGGCTAATCCTTTCACCACGATGGCAAGTCAGAATAAAATTTGACTCAGCCATCGACACGACGAAGAAGAAGATCATAATATAATATATATTTTTACTAAAGTGGTAGATAATGAATGATAATGAAAATTAATCTTTAGATATAGTAGAAATATAATAGAAATAGGGATATTCTTAATTTGTAAATGTAGGTATTGTTACGTTAGATAGATAGATAAATCTTTATTTGTGCATACAACATAGGATATACATTTTGTACGAACGTTTAAATAACAATTATATGCACAAAGGGCGGCCGAATTGCTTAACGCGACTTGGCGAGGAAACCTAGATCCTGAGAGTGCCTGAAAAGTACTCGAGGGTGTGTGAAGTCTACCAATCCTCACTTGGCCAGCGTGGTGGACTATGGCCTAACCCTTCTCATCATGAGAAGAGACCCGAGCCCAGCAGTGCAACATGTATTAGATACAGGGCTGCTATTATTATAATTTATGTATTGGTGAGATTCTGACGAAGCAAGAAATCACATTTATAAGTATGTACTTAATACTAATGAAAGTTTACTTAAACTGAAGAGCTAGTGAAGGCAAACGCACATAATTACGAATGTATAGGTATTAGAATATGCAAATCCCTCCCGCGATTCCCAGTAAAAAGCGGGCTTTTTATCATAATTTTTTTTTTAAAACCAGTATTTTTTACGTTTTCGTAAGTTTCTCCGTTAACAAATATAAAAGTATGTGTTATTTGCAAATATTTCTCAGTTTAATTAAAAAACACATTCGTAAACATTAAAAGTTTAGAGGTTCTATCAGATCTTTTTTAATTAAAATTAAAAAAAATGTAAATTTAAATAAAAAACTGGTGAGATGAAAAGTAGTTAGGGGGTCCTTAAACAATAGTTAAGGATAATACTTTTAGCCAATTTAACCTCTGCTGCACCCTTCCAGGTAACGCAGGCGTAATGCTATATAAATGTAATTCTTTTATTATTTCATTTAAATGTCTGTTTCGCAAATACAATAATAAAATTCATAAATACAAATCGCATCTTCAAGCTAACTGCTAGCGCCATCTAGTATCGAATAGGGGCAACAACAACAAATCTCACACAACGTATTTAATTACTGTCCATGAAAGCTCTTTTTTTCTGGTTCTGGAAAACGTTTTTACTTCGATAAAAACTTCCGTAAATACATAAAGGTTGCCTAAACTTATAAACAATGGATCTTGGCGCAGATGATTATCAAGATTACAACTTACGTGGAAGGTTGTTAACTGAGATGAGCGGAGAGGAGAGCGGAGCGATTTATTCTTAGATTTTATATTGATAGCCTAAGTCCTAATTTTACAGGTGTTAGATAATCCTTATAAGCCAATAAAGGAAAATGACAGCTATTTCCTTAATTTGAGTGTTTCTATTGTGTCACTTTTATTTTTGGTCAGGTTATATGTTATGGGGCAGCTATCAGAAACCTCCGTAGTTGGCATAATTATATCGCTCTTAAGTACCAATTTCACCGATATGTTTAGTTCGTTAGCGAACCACGACCGCTTTAACCACTTCCAACCGTTCAGATTTCAGATTTTATTGACTTTGAATGGCTAATGTAACGGCGCTTTTGGCGTCCATGAGCAGTTAGTGAAGTACGCCATGGTTTTATTTTTATTTTATTTTATTTTTATTTTAAAATACAGAAAACTTACAGCTAGCAGGAAAGGTATAAAAATATGTATGTTGTGTGATGGCCAATCACAAGTTTTCACTAATGATAAATAAATGATTATGTTATCCTATACGACACTAAAGACATGCACTCACTTTAAAAAGTCACAATAAATAATAAAATCAAACAAAAAAAAAGGTGAGACGTCAACAAAGTATACACACACAATTATTTACAAAAGAAGTTGTTACACATGGTTTTCCTTAGTATGGTTGCATTAGTGTTGAAAAGATCGATGTCAACACTCTGGCACACAGTGTTGTATGATCGACAGGCTCTTATTGAGAACGTGTTCAGCCTGTAGTTACATTGAATTGTAGGACTGTGCAAAAGGTTATGCCTTCGGAACAACGCACAGGGTACACGCAGGCCCACCCCGTTTGGACAACTCATACACACACATGTCATAATTCATTGATCAATGAAACTCCACCTTACAAAATTCTTGAGTCCGCTGTCAATTTTAAGATTTCCAGACAGGTCTTGGCAGTTCGTGGCCAGGAGGTAAAGCCGCCGAGATTTGGCAAAATGTTTTCTACCCACCGGTCTTGTCTGGCTTGAGAAGATGAAGATATAATTAGTATTCTTTACAGTAAAAATATGATTATACTGGTGGTAAAGCTCTTGTAAACGAGCTCAGCACCGACAGCGCCACCATCTCACCTTTACGCCTTACCTGCCGCAGAATGGTTGTGCCTACATTAGTGTGTTCCGGATTGGTGGTAAAATAAGGCCCTGAAATTAATGGCACATGAGGCATAACACCGTAGTCCTCAGCTGCAGCGCCGCATCTTAAATCTGCTTCTGCGGATTGTTGATATCCATGGCCTTACTCCATTTGCCATCAGGTGGTCTACACGTTCTTTCGCAGGTGTAGTATAAAAAACGTACTTAGTTTTGCTTTGATTTTTCTTTACTTTTGTATTCAATGCATGAAACGAACGAGCGGCTAGTAACTACACCGATATCGCTCCGCTTATTAGTGCCAGCATCCTTAGCTCTTACAATAGGCTATTGTTTTTATGTAAAATCACATAAAGCTATGTTTTAATTCAAATCTTCGCACTTTGGAGTTGCTCTGTAGATGCGGTACAATAACTTAAGTTGGATTTGTTTGTAGTTTCGAAGACTACATAACATCAACCCTATAATTATCTAGAAGGGTATGGCAGTGGTTTACAAAAGCCACACTTCACCGATATTTACTTAACACAACTGCGGAACAGGACGTCTCGGGTTCGATCACCGGGCCGGAAAAAAATATTATTTAATATTTAACATAACATCACACCTATATTACCCAGAAGGGTGTGGCAGAGGTGTATAACACCCACATTTCACCTGTTATGAATAGATCCCATGGGATAAAGGGTGAGCCTATCGCCATCCACCGGGCACAATTCCAAATCCGTGATGCTATTGTGAATTTCCTGACGAAAATTTCATAAACACTTTGCGGGAATCGAACCCAAGACCTCGCGGTTAGAGTCGCATACGCTCCACTAGACAATTTTTCGTCAGAAAATTCTCAATTAGTCTATTTCTGCTGCTAAAAAAAAAATACGGGAAAACCCAAATAACGCCGTCTTATTTGCCGGAAATCGAACCCAAGACCTTACCACTAACCACCTTACCAACAAGGCAATCTACAACATAAGATAACGACGTAAAATCTCAAACAGATCTTATCAATGATGAAAGCACAAGCGAAGCCTGCATCTTTTCAGCTTAGTTCAATACAACCTACATTCTAATAACTAGCTACTCCCGGTTAGCGGTTTTACCTGCGACCTGATTTTTCGGCCCGAGATCGGTGTAGTTCAATGTTACTCCGTTGTCGTGGCTTGTAGCGTATTACTTAACGCGCCTAGGTCTTTCCTAGAAATCAGACCATCAAATTGACATGTATGATATTAGTATCAGTTATTCTAGTACCCATATTACAAGCTCTGCTTGAGTTTGAGTTGTGAAAAATTTATTTATATTAAAAAAAAAAAAAAAAATTCAAACTTAGTTAAACGCCCCAGGTGCTTTGCCAATTCCGTCTTGGATTCGTATGCTGCTAGATTCGAGACTTTTCAACTCTTTATGCAAATAAAATACCTTAGCTAGACGACCTTACTTGGTTTCCTACTTCTTTGGTCTAAACCCAAAACGTACCACTGTGTGTGACTTATCTATCATCACACAGGAAGCGCTGAAACCAGCCAAATTCGTATATAGCAGCATACGAATCCATGGCTGAATTGGCAAAGTTCTAGAGGCGTTTACCGAGGAGATACAGGTTTGAATCCTGCTGGATTCTTGATTACATGATTACATTTATGACACTACTATATACTACTATATTTGTACTACATTCTTGCAAAATAAATGATTTGATTTGATTTAACATCGGATGTACTGCACGTTCGCTGTTAGTCGTAAAAAAAGTTATTTCATACAAACAATATTTTCAACATTATTATATCAGTATAGAAGATATATAACCAAGTACCCCGTTCTCGACGTCCATACATCATGTCATACATAACTTCTGTTATAAATCAAATACTACCCCTGAGTTATAGCCGGTTCCTAGGTTCGATTCCCGGCGTAATCGCTGCCCCGAGCCCCGAAATTAGGCCCAATTAGGGAAGATGCACTTTTTATTTTGATATCGAATGTTTTTGGTGAATTTCTTAATGTAGCTTGTTTTGTTGAGGTAGAGGTTTTGTGAACGAAGTCGAGGTAGGAAGAACTCACCTTTAGCCTGCCGCCAAATAATATTGCACTATTTTCTTTAATTTAAATTCTGGCTTGCTTTTGTTCAGGTCGTATCTTCTTTGTATGCAAAATTAATGCTACAATCTCACCTCCACAAAATCAGTAAGATATAATATTCATATTCATATTCATTTAATTTCATAAAGTAAATTTACACGTCATGTTTTCCACTATCGACTTATATAATTATTTTATTGCATATATGTCAATTTTTATTACATACATTCAAATTAATTTTAAAAATAACAAGTCCGAGAATTTAGTCAAGTAAATTTTACAATGTCAATAAATATAGTCAAAAATAAATATAATAAAGTTGTCAGATTTTTTTTTTAAACTTACTAATAACAATGTCAATACTAATTAAATGTCAATTTACTATAAATAATAATAATTATGTCAAAAATTAGTTCTGTACTTTACAATTCAAAAAATCATCATAGTCATAAAATGTTTGTTCGACAAGCCAGCGTTTTAGTCGGGACTTGAAACAGGCCAGAGTAGGTGCTGCAGTGATCGTATCTGGCAATTTATTGTACTACACCTATCACGTGCGTAAACTTCGAGGATTTTTCACACATACATACCTTCTATTTATATAACAAAACAGTAAAAAATCTTCAGATGACAACTGAAATCAACGGCTTCACATTTTCCGGGACACAGATCCTTATATTGTCAGCAGTTAAGCGTTCCTCACATTAGAAGTTCGCGATCGTCAAGCGTGTAGGCGCGCTGGCTGCACACACGTCATACGGCGTCGCTTCGTCGCGTCGTGTAGCTGCCGTGTGATGCAGCCAGCGCGCCCACACGCCTGACGATCGTGCACGCCCAATGTGGGGTCAGCCTAACCCGACGATTGAGCCTCTTCCACATTTCATCGGCAAACGAAACGTCCTAGGTTCGAATCGAGTAATTGTACCCCGAAGCCCCGAATTAGGGCCAATTATCCCAATTCTACAGAAACACTTTTTATTTGAGCCCCAATGTTTTTGGTAGATTTCTTTGTTATTAAGCGGAGAATGTATCAATCTTTATTTTGGTTTTGAGTTTTTTTGTAAGCCCTTAAAGCAGAGCAGTACGCCATTTTGAAAAAGTTATTGACTAGAACGCTAATAGGTAATAAATAAAAAAATATACTTAAAGCAAAAACATCTCACTAGAATCCGCATATAATTACTTATCATAATTATGCAATAATCGAAAAACGGCCGTGGTGTAATTCTACGATCGAAAGGTCGTGGGTTTGAATCCTGGCATTTACAGCAACTTCCTCCTAACACAAGCAAATTAAGCTTAGCTGAATGGGGCTAATAAGCATATCAGTAATTACTTGAAAATTACTAGTAACTAAACAGTTGACTATAATAATCATTTTTTCTAGAGACCATATATACATATATATATGGTTTTTTTGCTGTAAAACTTAGCAGTCTTATCATTTAAATTATTTCAGGATCATCGATCCACTATACCATTAGTGTTTTAAAATTTAAATTGCCTACACACAAAGAAATCTTGTCCAGTAACTATATTAATTAAGGCGACGGTTTCCGAAACGTGTTTTTATATAAGCACTAGCTGTTACCCGCGGTTCCGTCTGCTAGATACGTCAAATCCATTTCCTTTATGTCAATTTCGACTCTAAGCGATCAGTGTGCTGAATTTCATTTACCTTCAAGTAGTTTTTGCATGCAAGAGTCAATCTGCCGACCCTTTGCTCAATTACATTGGGGTCAGCTTGTAGTGTAACGGATTTATACGATTCTCTTTGTTAAGCTTCGGTTTCCTAGGCAAGCGGTGTGGAATAATACAACCGTAAAGATAACGGTAGAATGACGTCACTAGAACGTTGCCTAAGTAAAGTAAATGTAGTGGTTTCCTAGAGAGCGGTGATCGACATAATGTAACACGTACTAATCGTGTTACGGCCATAATATTACGGCCGCATTATTTCACACTGCTTTCCTAGGAAAGTGAAGCTTAAGTCCCATAATTTTTCATCTGTTTCTTAGTAAAATTAGATGAGACACGTATTTACTGCAACAGTACCAGCCTATTGTTTAATCTCTAAGGCATACATTCACACGTGTCGGCAACCATCACCTTAACCATTATCCATGGGAAACTCCACCTGACATATTCTTTTAAAAATGGCGGCTTAAGAATAAGGCTGTCCATACCTATTCATTAGTGGAAACTAATTGAAAATCACGATTTGATTAGCCCTTATTATGTAATAGACAATTCAAGATGGCGGCATCGGTCTATACTTCTTTAGTCTATGGTTTAAAGCAAGCAGGTTGTAATTTAAAAAGATTTTACCCTCATTATTTATGGTTAGACAGGGGACTTTTTATTTTCTTAATGTATCGATTTACATATTGTATGTAAGTTATTTAGGAGGAGCTCGAAGCTATCGTTAACGTAGAAGGAAAACATCGTGAGAAAACCTGCTTGCCTGAGAGTGCCTAAAAGTACTCGAGGGTGTGTGAAGTCTACCAATCCGCACTTGGCCAGCGTGGTAAACTATAGCATAAATCAGAAATCAGAAATCAGAAACATTTATTTGTATAAACATAGGTATATAGGAGGATCTTGTTTACAAAACAAAAAAGTTTTACTACGTTTTACCCTCAAGGGCGTACAAATTTAAAAATAAAATTAAAATAAAATAAAAATAAAATTACAAATTAAATATTAAAAAGAGTACATGCATAGTTTACATTTAAAATTTATCATTAAAGAAATCGTTTATGTTATAATATGCTTTATCAATTAGCATTCTCTTAAAATGAATCTTGAATAATTGTGTGTTGAGATGCTTAATTTGCTCACCTTTGACCATAAGCCTTCTCATCATGAGAAGAGGCCCGAGCCCAGCAGTGGGACATGTATTAGATACAGGGCTGCTATTATAAACCGGAACACATATCTACTATTTGTCGGTGGGTAAAAGGAGAGACGGCTGTGTCCACTAACTCTTTCTCAAAAGCTCTTCCACTATGGAAATGAAAAACTAGTATGCTACATATACACAGTGCGAGTCCGTCTGTGCGCTAATTGCTGCGATTGGCAGATTACAGGGTTCGATTCCGGACGTTCTCACGGTTGCAGTGTAGTGCAGTGTAGGGTGACTACGACTAGGGTGAGGTGGAAAGAGAGAAAAAAACTGTCAAATAGTAGTATAATTTTTGACACCTACCTACCTATTGTTTTTTCTGCAAAACTTTCACTATTAAAGTTTTTAAGATATATCAGGTTTTTAATTAATATATCACATCTGTACATCGAATTAATTTTTATTTTATTTAATGTTTTTTTTTTTAATATATCACTTGTCACCTGAGGTTCCAGCTGAAAATCAACGTTGCCAAATTTTACTGGCAACAATATGTTGAGCTGTGACCTTTTAGGCACCATCATAGCATAGCAGGTCTGAGACATATGAACTCAGATGCAACTTGTATAATGTAGTATAAAGGCACTGTATTATTGTAATTATTCTGTATTTATTTTTATCTACACCCATGCTATAAATCCTCTATAAACGTTCTTGAAACAGTTAGCTTATTGCCAACATTAAAACAGCCAGTGTCATAATAACCATTATAACACCCAAACGGGTGTACTAATGTTGTACTGAAATTCATTATGCAACTCCTTTTTTACTCATCGAACAGCCACATTCTCATGACATCTTTATGAATTTCAAAAAAAGAACATGTCATGCACGCGCGTTTCACTACCACAGCGCCGTAATTTAAATAAAAACTTATTCGAATTTTTGAATTGACGTCGTATCCCGCCATTTTTGTTCAATAATAGTATTATTATTATTACCTATACATAGTTTGTTTGTAATAAATACTCACTAATTAAACTTTCCATGAATTTACATAGAGTTCTTACAACACTGTACAATACCCTATGGTTTCAGAACATTTATAGAGGATATCATGGGTGTAGATAAAGTCTTGTATGCAACTGTTATAATTAGGTATTAAAACACTCATGTGATACTATTATCACATAGATAAACCCACACTCGTGTTTTAATACCCCTCATTATAGAACAGTTGCATAAATAACTATTATTATCTAGTTCCTAAATTCGATTTTTTTTTTATTTTGATTTTTTATTTTTAATAATGATTTGGTGTTCTAATAAATAATTTTAACTTACTTACTTTACTTTACTTTAATTTGTGCTTCGTACTCACATACGGTTTAACTAGATCGATTAAAACGAGATCGTCCACATATACAGTGCGAAGGATTTTTCATTTGTTTTCCATCAACTCTCGCGGTCCACACATTAAGTTTTATTTGATTTGGAGTAAAACTATCGATTTAATGTAGAGATTACAGAGCAGGAGGTCACGGGTTCGATTCCCGGGTCGGGCAATGTTATTTGTGATCTTTCCGTCAGGAAATTTAGCATGCAAGTGCAGCATGGAGGTAGAATAGTGCTCGCTCGCTCGTATGCTTGCCCGGCTGGTCACCCTACACCATCCGCTCGCGAATCCCAAATATCAGAATAGCCGGTATTTATTCGTATGAACGAAATTCGAGACTCCGCAATTACTGTTGACTTATGATGTATGAAGTATAGATCTTCAGGTCATTTCTCAAAAGAAAATACTGGTTTTTAGAAATAATACGGGTTGAACAGAAACGGAAAGTTAAAGGTTTAAAAACACTAGTGAAGGGTAGGTAATATTTATTTATTTATTTATTAGTACATCAACAATATACATATGGTAATCTTACTGAAACATGCATAATTAAATTAAATTCTTATATGTATATCCATTACAGGCGTACACATCGTTGTCTATATTTGAAAGGACGAATAGTTAGTGACTTAAAACTAGAATAATATACTTAACTAAGTTGAACCAAAATTGTAATACTTCAATAAAAAGACTATTTTAATTTATAAAATATTAACATAATATATATTATGATATTATGTTAATATTTGATTTAATATGAAATTAAGATGCGGCCGTGGCGCAATGGACAAGGCATCGGTCTTACGATCGAGAGGTCGTGAAAATTATTAAAATTTTACAGTCCAATTGTTGCAAAAGTAACCGTCAATTTTCTTCATATCACATCTTGACATCTAGTAATAGCTCTCCTCCAACTGAGCCTCCAACTGTCGCCACTTTTTGTGGCGGTCTCCGCACATAAAAAATGACGGTTTACATTGACAACTTCAAGAAGTGACACACTCGTCACAACTGTCAAAGAGCGTTGAATCGCGATAACGAAATGTTCACAGCACGTGTACATAAATACAACTTCCAATACGCTACCGCTGTCTGCCAGGCAATACCACTAAGCCTAGTCGAAGGATCCTTCCTTTGTAGTGGAGGAACATCACACCCCGTTCCTCTACATGTCTCTATCGTTCGCTGTCTCTATCCAGTCTCTACCGGCCATTTTTGTATTTCGTTGGTCTATCGTTCTAGGTCTTCCCCTGGCTCTCTTCCCGCCTGGACCTGTCCACGTTGTAGCTCGTTTTCTCCAGCGTTGATCCGACAAGCGGGCAACATGACCCGCCCATTGCACTGCTACCACTGTGCAATCAAAATAATTACTCAACTAACATCTCTAATACATTTATAATTATAACTTCCAAATAATAATAAAAAGCTACTAGAAAACCAAACAGCCATTCTAACAATAATGTTCACCATCTTTTCAAATAATTGATACAATATTTATTTGTGTTTTTGACAATAATTCTATGTGTAAGTTATAGCAACCAAAACAACATTATGTAGAACACCTTTCAGAATGTAGTGGGTTTTAAATAAATCTCAACACTTCTAGTCAACGAAAACGCATTTATTTCCTTTTCCACACGTTTAATTATATACGGTTAACAATCAGATTTAAACTAGTACTTACACGTTCACAGTAATTATCCAATCCACTCCACTAAATAGACAAACGCACAATCAACCACTGTGCATTATTATTTCTGATTATCAAACTTATCACTCCAAACCACAGTTCACTTTAAGGGTTGTTACTCGCTCGACAATTCAAGAAGGACTGCCGACTGCAACCGTTCGCCTGGCGTTCAAACGTTCGATATTTGACAGATGTCGTTCGACGACCGGTGTAATGAATGATATTATAATGGTGTTGCCAGGAAAATGCCAACAGCTCGGCCTTCCTGCTAGAAGTGCGTCCTCGCGCTTTTTAATTTAACAGTTAAGTTTAATTATTTTCCACATATTTATTTATTAGCTTATTACCAACAGTTTATAAAATCCATTTAATCAAAAATACATAAATATGTAAAAAAACACCACTTATACTAATCAAAACAAAAAAATATTATTCCGGCTATATTATTTTGTAACAATTACCTACACTTAGCATTTTTATAATTATTACTATAATTAAGTAAATTGTATTATGTATGAGTATAAGCAACAATAACAGTGTTAGATTACAGATTTGACCAATTAAAGCACTAGCAACCATTGTAATAATCAGTGTTCAATAAACTTATAGATAATACATAATTTACAATATGAAATTGGCCAACATTAAATCATTTACTCGGAACGGGTTATCAATATGATTACAGAAAGCTCATCTTAGTCAATAATAAGTAGGTATACAATCTCAGAAATATTTAATTACCATTATCCATTATGTGCTTCATTATCACTGTCAAAGTCTCGACTGAATGTTAGCCATGGCTGAATTTTGTCAACAGCAATTATGGCTTCGTACCGAAATTTTATTACAATTCTTTGTGACTTGCAGTCATGAGGAATTGCCTCTCGACGCAGCCTAAGTCACCTGTTTCATGAATTAATACTTTATCTAAGCTCGCCGATTGCCTAATGTCAGGTAAGTTACCTAAATATATCGAGCTTAGTATGCCCTCGGACCTACCCGTTACATTAAAGTTAAATAATAGTCCCGAGGGACTTTTCTATGAGTATTTATGTATGTATTTAATCCAATTTGAATATAAACAAATTTGATCATCACAAGACCTTTCATCCTTGTCATGGGTGCAAGTTGAGAGAACGCCCAAAATGGTTCTATTGAAACGTTCAACTTGGCCATTAGCCCGTGGCGTAGCAACGGCGTTTTATAATAATGTCTTATCCCGTACGAAAAAGTAAATTCTTAAAACGTGTTACTGGTAAAACTCATACCCTTGTCCGTTATAAGCAGAGTAGGAACCCCGAAGAAACGAGTATGGTCCTTTAGTACCCGTATACTTGTGGGTGATATTAAACCGCCCTTTGTTAATAATATTACTTCTACCACTAAATATAATTAAAAGACCTTACCAACTACTATTGTGTTGTATTACTAACTATTGTGTTGTGATGCGGACCTTTACCATACGTGATAATCTATCAATATCCGGATTATATATAATAATATCAATTCCGGAAAGGATACTGCCCTTGGAAGTTGTTAGTGGTGAGTAAAGTCCGTTACTACCAGACTATTATATATTCTATACGATCTACTAATTATTATTTATTAATTTCATGTTATCTCCACCTGATAGTACAGGTTATAGCACGCTACCATATTACCACCTTCAAATATAACATTGAATTACAATATGATGGTGCCCTCACGTGTCAGCGGTTTTGACGTGTATTTACCGCAAAAATTGGGTAAATTAGTCATCTAAGAGCAAAACATCCATGCTCGTAAAATAATATCCCACAATAGCTAAGTCACCGTAGCCGAAATCAGCTAGGAATCCTATATCCTACTAGCGAGTGATTTTGTATTCTTAACGGTGGTAATATTGTCAAATTTCGTAAGCCATCAACTACAACCAAGATTTAACAGTTACCCTTTTACTCTTAACAAACGAACCTAGGTGGTCTGCGTGTAATGTGGAATGCTATCTTTTTCGATTGGGTGAAGTTCGCCCTCTATCTTACCACCATGCGCTTTATGGTGCGCATATTCCAAGTTAAGTCATCACTACAGTTAATTTTCTCATCAGAGCAAAGTAAATCAAAAGACATTTAGTAGCAATCTAAAATATCTTGGGTATTGGAATATTCACCTATCACTAACTGAGTTATTAGTGAATTCTAACCGATGTAAATATCACCCTCTGATGCGTTATAAACAAATAGTGAACCTATTCCGTCTCTAACGTTGTATTTGCCCGGTAAAAGGTAATATTCCGTTCCTTCTTCCTTCTAAGAGCGCGTACATTACCGCTAAAAGACGAGTCGCTCTTGACACGTATCGCACGTAATGAGCATTTTGGGACGCAAAAGTAATCAAAACATTTCAAATATATTTTAGTAGTATTAATCTTATTAACTATCAATAGTTAGCGTTTGTAATTATGTCGGATCTTTTTGTAAAGGAATGTCCTAAAAGCTGGATGGCTAAGCAGTTAAGCACATAAATAATCATCAACTGCATAAATATCTATTATTTTCGTGTATGGCGTAGTATGACACATAACCCATTCTTATTAGCGCAAATAGGTATGAATGTTCCGCGTCAGTACTTGAGCGCACTGCGCGCACGGCGACATCGTTTGTTCGCAGTCCCGGCCGGCCGCGCGTACCCATATTGCTAGTTTCGCTCCCCTGCCCCCAGCACACGGGTACATCAATGATATTTTGACGTACGATGAGAGCCTAGATATTTTTACTTGTTCCGAAAACAGGTTTCTTGATGTAGCAGCGCGGTATATTGAGACATTATCCATTGGCAGCAGTATACCTCATTAGTAATAATTTTATTATAATAATAATATAATCAAAATAAAATTATGCTTCATTAAAATACTTTATATCAACTTGGAATTATGTGTTATTTTATTAATATTTGTGATTATTATACTATTACTATTTTCATAAAACTTAATTTATACGCACTTATTGATTAATTTTAGAAAGTTATATTGTATTATTAATTTTATGTCTTATATAATATTAATCCATATTGTATCTAATTTATTTCTTTTGTTTGCATATTATATCCTTTTAAATTTTATTGAGATGATAATATTTGTATCTAATTTATAACGTTTTAATGTTTTTACATGATGTGTTAGGTTACAATGTAAGCAATAGAATGATATTTGTACAATAATAAATTAAATAAATATACTTTTTGAAATTTCTTGCACTTCTACTTTGGCGGTGATTATTCCTAAAGGACAAGTTTAATTGGCAACAATGCCCTTCAGAATTAGGAGGTAAGATAATATATATATGCTTTATAACTAATCCGGGTTCGTTGGCTTTACTCATTTTAATTAGAAAACATCGGCTACCTAGATCTATGTGGCAAGGTACAGTATTACCATTCATTTAAATATCAAGAATGTATTTGTTATTTGGCTCATAAATTGTGCTTAACTCTGATACCTGCTTCTTATTATATTTGTGATTTATTTTATATCATTTTTTGTAATGTTTTGACGTGTTCAAGTGCCTCCTGGGGCCTATGAAAATAAATGATTTGAATTTGAATTTGAAATTTGAATTTATTACTATTCCTTGCTTGAGACTCATTTGGAACGTTAACCATCCTGTTTTTGCTTTTATAACAATTAGATGCTTGAAGTCCTAACTTATCGCATAACGTACTTTTCACTATGGGTTTGTCACATCTGAAGCTAGGCTGACCCACCTCGTTACAGTTAAAGCACCTTGTATTGGAATTTATTGTTGTTCTAGAGTTTGGAATCCAATGAGTCACATTACCAGAACCCTTCGCAATCGTTCCTATTCAAAGCGCTACTCTCTAACTACCCCTTCTTGATTTTGCTCAACCTTTACAGTTCGGAAACATTGCCGAATCCAGTGAACCCAAACAGACTCCCAAACACCTCCGAATTTCAATTCAGTAATTGTGCCGCCTAAACACTTACTCTCCCCTTATCGTGGTCGTCAAATCCATATAAATCACAATCAACGGCCTTTTTTTTTCATATATTGGACACCTATTTAATAAATTTAGTTTCACGTAATAATAGTGTTCCAGCAATTCACCATATTCAGCACCTTTGCCTAACACCTCCGCCAAGAGCTCAGCGTAGTTCCCCGCGTCAAGAAAATGATTCGACTAGTTTAGTAGAGTGGGCTATCACTGATACCAGATGTTGGCAACCCCCGTAAGTTTCGGCAAAGCGTAATAAATGATTTTACTTTCAAACCTTTTCTCTTGTGCATGCATTTCTGAATAATTATTTTTGTATACTAATATTATATATATATTTCTTTTTTTTGTGTAACTTGTATTAGGTGCTATTTATATGTGTAAATTTGCACACCTTAAAGGTAGAATGTGACAGACTGCAATTGTAATGTATAACAACTTCTATAACTCATTTTCATGCAAATAAATGATTCTTATTCTTATTCTAACCACCCGTATATTTCGGCACATTCCTTAACCTTAGTTAGCCATACAAGTACAGTTTGTTCTTTGTAAGACGGACAAAATATTGTTTTACGTTGTTACTAAATGATAGCTTGGGCTTGTCTGAACTCTTAACGGAATTTAAATTTGGCAAAGATTGATCTAATATAACATTAGTATCAGATTCCGGTTTTGTACTCAAACTAGGTATTTGGTTAGACTCACGTTCACTCAAGGTGTCACTGGGTAACCTTCATGACCTCGTTCTCCATTCTCGTAAGTGCTTCTCGTAAGCGCTCTCACAATCAGAGTCACTAAAGCTGCTTCGGTTTTTCCGTGCAGCAGATAATTCCTGTTCCTTGTATCTTACATTTCTTCTGCCCTCAGACCTGGGCTCACTGCGACCCTGAAACCTAGGCTCAACCCTGCCCTCAAACCTGGGCTCCACCCCTGCCCTCAAACCTGGGCTCCTCCCCTGCCCTCAAACCTGGGCTCCACTCCTGCCCTCAAACCTGGGCTCCACTCCTGCCCTCAAACCTGGGCTCCACTCCTGCCCTAACCTGGGCTCCACTCCTGCCCTAACCTGGGCTCCACTCCTGCCCTCAAACCTGGGCTCCTTCTTGCCCTCAAACCTGGACTCATTCTCGTCCTCAATCCTTGCTCCATTATAAGCCATAGTGGTATCTGAAACTTATAATTTCAATGCTTAGAATATATTCGTAATTATTTTGAACATTATTTTCGGTTCGCGTTTACATAGCGATTATATACGTATTACCACATAAAGTGCAAAATAAAAGGCTAGCTTATTGTAAACAGATAGTAAATATTCTGAATCATTAATAGAATACGAACATCTAAATCATCTTGTTGTAAACGGGTAGATAAAATCATTTGAAGGCTATTTATAATTGCGAATACTAACTAATAAAATACAACCACAAGCATACATTCGTGGTGTTAAATATATTAACCTCTCACAGCATAGAATATTTATTGTGTGTAAATTTGATAACAGCTAAACTACGGCTGTAAATGATGCAGCTAATTATTATTAAAATCGTTTTTCATTTTTAAACCGTTTATATAAAAAAAAAGAAAAGCAGCTACTAAATAATTATGCAATAAACTTAAATTGCTTAATTAACTATGCAAATGGCGAGATAGATAAAAATCAAATGATCTCATTTTATATACTGTTTAAAAAAAACCAGCGAATATTGAAAAAAAAATAATTTATGTTTGCCGGCATTTCCGCAAATACGTTCATGAAAAATAACAGTTTTTTATCAAGTTATACAAACGAGCTCAGTATTCTAATATTGATTGTTTGTAGACGTGGATAAAGAAATCATTATAAATTTCTTACGATCCCACTTCTGAAGCTGTAGAACACCTTTCAGAATGTAGTGGGTTTTAAATAAATCTCAACACTTCTAGTCAACGAAAACGCATTTATTTCCTTTTCCACACGTTTAATTATATACGGTTAACAATCAGATTTAAACTAGTACTTACACGTTCACAGTAATTATCCAATCCACTCCACTAAATAGACAAACGCACAATCAACCACTGTGCATTATTATTTCTGATTATCAAACTTATCACTCCAAACCACAGTTCACTTTAAGGGTTGTTACTCGCTCGACAATTCAAGAAGGACTGCCGACTGCAACCGTTCGCCTGGCGTTCAAACGTTCGATATTTGACAGATGTCGTTCGACGACCGGTGTAATGAATGATATTATAATGGTGTTGCCAGGAAAATGCCAACAATTATGGCTAAAGATGGTTATTGAGAGAAGAGAGATTTTTCAACTGTTTATTATTTCTATGTTTAAAGCACTTGTGGTGGAGGTGAGCTGATCGTAGATTAAAGGACCAAGGTAGTGACCAATAAAACAGTCATATCCTTTATTTCGGCAGGTTAAAGGTGAGACAGCGGCGCTTCCTCCCTCGACCTCGTTCTCAATAGCTCTACGACCATTAGTTTATTTGCAACGGCCATCGCAATTCCATAGCCAATCACAATACATATTTAAATTCAAAAAACGAACATCATACATTAGTACATGCATTCAAATATGGAAGGCGTGGAATCGTGACGCGCTCGAGGCGAGCTCGACTCTCATTGGTTGGTTTGTATGCGCCGGAGTTGAACAAAAGGTGTCGATATTTTGAGAAATGTTTTTCGAATGGCTCGGGTAAATATGGATTTTGATATGTAAAAAACAGGAACACACTCACGCACATAATATAACAAACTCAACACACACTTACACATTCAATTACACATCATCACTACACATCACGCACACTTTGCGGATTTATTTCTTTCTTTTGTTATTCATTATTATTTTTCATTACTTTCTGGTTTTTTTTTTTTATCTTTTAAATTTTAATTTAAAATTTTTGTCATTACCTTAGTGATTAATTGTTAATGTAAAATAGCAAGTCTGGCTAACCAAAAAACAGGAAAACCAAGTTTGGTAGCCACTGTCCAAAATAATGTACTAAATGTATCTCTAATCTAAATCTAAATAATAAAATTTATTATAAAGTTTTATTATTATTATTATTTATTCTGATACATTCCAATGATATCGTATTATAATAATATAATAATGTATCGGTATTTTAGGAGTTGTGTTGTGTTGTTTGTGTAGTTATAATTATAATGTGACTAATTTTATTTTAATTTATGTAATTAATATTAGAAAATGAATTTTATAATGTTTTGAACCCTTTTAATGTAATTATGATTGTTAATGTTAATTTTAATCATTAATGAAATAACACTAACATTTAATTTTTATTTTTATTTTTTGTCTTATGTCATGTCATTTAATATGACAAAGTGTTTATGGCTCTGGAAATAACTAATTTAAGAACTTAATGTACCACGCTTTAAGACAATAAAAAATATTCTATTCTATTCTATTGCATCGAAATGGGTTGTGAAGGTCCTACGGCAGACGCTTCCCGTAAAATACTGAATATATAGTGTCTAGCAGATTCAGCTAAATATAAGTATTTAATGTAGAGCTAACGTTCTCTGACGAGCTCGTGGACCAATCGATCTTACAGGTTAAGCAAAGCTTACCTCGGTCGGCCTTGGATGGGTGACCATGTTAACAAAACGAATTCTCCTCCGTGCCTCAGAGAACATACTTGCGAAAAGTCTCGTAATATATCGTAGTCGAACAGTATGTTTACCAACCGCGGTGTGCATTGCTTCACTCAAAGATCGATTAAACATTGTACCAAAACAAAACGAAAAAAAATAAATATAGTTTAAAAAAACTAAAAAAACACGCTTTTAAAGCACATCAAACTAAAAAGTGAAAAATAATTCTTATTATAACCTGAAAATAATAATAAACGAAAAATACTAGTACTATTGTGAAAAAAAGCGTGGGTCGCTCGATAGACGAAAAATATGGCACAGAGCGCCCCACGCTTTTTTTCACAATAGTACTAGTATTTTTCGTTTATTATTATTTTCAGGTTATAATAAGAATTATTTTTCACTTTTTAGTTTGATGTGCTTTAAAAGCGTGTTTTTTTAGTTTTTTTAAACTATATTTATTTTTCACTTTTTAGTTTAGTTTTTTTTTAATCCTGGCGATCCTAATCAGGATAATGAGATAAATTTATGAAATTATTATATTGTCGCTGATTCTTTACAAGTGTAGAAAGTTTGAATTAAATCTGTCCGTTTAAAGTGGGTCAAAATCGAGTCCAAAGGAGTCGGTTACATACAAACAAACAAACAAACAAACAAACAAACAAACAAACAAACATACAGGTGAAGCTAATATAAGCGTGTTAAAAAGATTCAACCCATCTGTTTTGGGTAGAATTTTTTTGATGAAAACGCCAATCTTATAGCTGTTAAAATATAATCGTCGATACATCAATCAAAGATCAAAGAATGTAAAGGAGATTAAAACACACATAAATACACTCAAACCCGCGGGCTAACCTAGTATTTCTCAACCAATGCGAAAAACAAAAAGTTTTGTAAATCACGAAGCGAAAAAAATAGACTTTTGATTGATGCACCCCACGGGATCGAACCTGTGCCGCAGGGAACGTCTGTCTTACTGTAATCACTGAGTGTGAGATCATTGATTCATGGCCGCTTGTGGGTAAATTTGGTGCGAATTTGAACCTTATTTGTATTGGGGAATGTTGGGAGAAGAACGAAGGTTGAATGAGGTTTGGTGTGATCGTTAGCGACTAAGCTAAACAGCAATTAGGTATCGGTGCGATAAAGCGTAATTTATTGAAACAGCAGATTCCAGACGTGTTCAGTCTTCATTTCCACCGAAAAAATATATACTTTTGCCAATAAACTGAATGTTCTCATTCTTGATCGTTCAGTTTGTTCGGTGAACGTGATTTTTTAAGAGTTTTTTAACCTGTAGATATGAATACTAGATATAGAATCTATGGTTTCTATTGCCAAAAATATCGCTATGTCGTATCCATCCTGTATTATTCAAGAAAATCGCAAATAGATAACTGATGGTAAGTAGCAACTACATTCTACATAACTACTACTGTTTTGTCTCATGTACCAGTAATTTTAAGTATGTAAGTAAGTAAAAAAAAATATGCATTGCACGGGATTTGCATCGGATTCGAAAGCATTGTTTTTTTTTTTTGTTCGCTGAAATTCGTCATGTAGTTCCATTCTTATATGGTCACGATTTGATGATCTTAGAAAAATCGAAGGCAACCGTCAAATTTAAAAGGCTTCTAAGTATATAGTTTTTCGTAGATATATTTACATGTAGCAGACAGCATTTAATTTTGCTAATGATGCTGGAAGGTATAACTCCTCAACGGTCAAAAGGAGTACAGGAATAATTCTTTAAATATAGGCACCTTAAGTCCGTTCTTTCAAGTTATACACAGATGAGGCGAGTTGTTGAATATTACTTATGTATTTCTTAATCTTTAATGCATTGTTTGTAATTATTCTGTTTTTGTTTTGTAAAATTATTACTGAGGTACTATACCACACGGGCAGAACCGCAATAAGCTGTATATGACAAGAAATTTCTTGCTATCAATCGCACCACACCTTTACCTCAAAGACGGAGGTAGAATTCGTAAATTGCTCACAAAAATGTTGAAATATTTGATTGATTGACCACAGTTTCCTTCAAGTTAAAAAGGATATGGGTCAAATAAGATAATCGTCGATTGTAGAATATAAATCTGGAGTTTTTATACATTTCGGTTTAATCCGACACTTTTATAAAACGCAATTAAAATGCGTTTATAAAAGATTTAGGAGCTTTAAATTTTAAAACATCATGTTTGTAATTAGAGAATATTATTATTATAAAAGAAAAAAACATTTATTTCTTTATACGACTTAGGTAGCCAACATACGTGTAGTCCAATCCTAGTTAACCTATAGTACCAGTTTTGATTTTTTTATCTCCATTTTTAGGGTTCCGTAGCCGAATAGCTAAAAACGGAACCCTTATAAACTCATGTCTGTCCGTCTGTCCGTCCGTATGTCACAGCCACTTTTTTCCGTAACTATAAGAGCTATACCTACTATGGAAACTTGGTAAGTAGATGTATTCAGTGAACCGCATTAAGATTTTCATACAAAAATAGAAAAAAGTGAAACTCAATTTTTTTTTCATTAAACCCATACGTGTGGTATTTATGGATAGGTCTTCAAACATGATATTGAGGTTTCTAATTTTTTTTTTTCTAAATTTAATAGTTTGCGCGAGAGACGCTTCCAAGGTTGAAAATAAGTTGGGTAGCGAGATCGTACAGTGATGCGGAGATTAAAATAGTTTGCACTGCCACAATTTCTCCGACAATTTTACTTTTATTTTTATTTTTTTTGCGACTATACTCTAGGCCTGATGTCAACGTATACAATAGAGTATACGCTGAAGGGGTATGATGGAGACGTTGGGATAATAACTGGAAGATATTTCTACTTTAATTTTCCTTTTCTTTTTATTATGCTTTCTCATTATCATTTTTTTTTTCTTACTTTGTTTTAATTATTTACAGATATTTATAGTTACTTATAATT
Organism: Hypena proboscidalis; assembly: GCA_905147285.1. Classification (NCBI taxonomy): domain Eukaryota; kingdom Metazoa; phylum Arthropoda; class Insecta; order Lepidoptera; family Erebidae; genus Hypena; species Hypena proboscidalis. The sequence continues at coordinate 2,457,503 of LR990153.1, forward strand.
TATTTTCTAATTTTGTTTACATAATGTTTATTTAATGGCATTTACAATATTAAATAATATAATGCAATATCGTTTCTTATTTATTTCTATGTAAAACATTATTTGCTAGATTAAAATATATTAGCGGCAGGTTAAATGTGAGACGGTGAAGCATCCATCCTCGAGTTCGTTCAAAACAGCTCTTCCACCATACCATTTTTATTGACAAGGTACTAATTGATTTAATGATAGTAATTATACTAACTTAGCTACTTGGAACAGTCCCTTGTTAGGATATAATATTGTTTTGTAAGTACAGGCTACATTAACTTATACATTCTCAGTGTAAGATGGTGCTTGCGTTGTACTCTTTATTTTTAACCGACTTCTAAAAAAGGAGGAGGTTCTCAATTCGATTCGTATATATGTTGCTTTTTTTTTATGTTTGTTCACGGATATCTCCGTCGTTTATGAACTGATTTTGATGATTCTTTTTTTGTTGGACAGGAGATGGTTCCAAAAGGGTCCCATCGTCAGCATGTCGTGATCTGATGATGGGATCTCAGAGAAATCGAGGGCAACCCTCGAATTTTATAGGCACATGTAATGTTTTTAGTGTGTTTTTCAAAGCTACACCAGTATTTACGTATTTTATGTGGATGAGCTGATGATGAAAGGTCAACTCCTCAATGGTTAGGAGTTAAAGGATAATTCTTTCACTACTGTACACATATTCAGACTGCTAGTTATGATGTCAAGTGAGCTGTTGGAACGGAGATATTTCAAAGGTGGTCCCATTGTCAGCATGTCATGATCTGATGATGGGACCCCAGAGAAATCGGGGGCAACCCTCATATTTTATTAATCGAGGCCAGGATTTTATCTATACAGTGTTATTAATTGTTTACTTGGCACCGACTTCAGAATTATAAAATAATTATTTTATAATTTCTATTTAACTAAATGAAAAAACGTATTATTTTGTGCGAAGTAAATTTATTTTTTGCTTTTTAGTTTACCTACTTTTTGAAGTCGGTTTTTTTTACCCTCTCTCTCTTGCTTGAAGTGTAAGATCTTGCAGCGCGTACTAACTTATTGGTTATTTTTTTTTTTTTTTTTTTTTAAATTGTTTATCCCTTCGCGATGTTATATTATTTTCTCATTCACCTATTCTCTCTTTAAATACAAATTATAAAAGTAAAGTACATTTAAAAATATAAAACTATACATTTTTACTTTCTAATTAACATTTAATATAATGGAAATAAAAAGAAAAGAAAACAAAATTCCTATTAACCTAAAAACAAATGACTACATCTAAAACTATGTACAAACTTAGTCTTTAATTGATTATTTTTATAGCATTTAGCTATGTTAGCAAATTTAACTAAGAAACAGTTGAAAAAGATATGGGTCACGAAATGACGTATCATACAGTTGAAAAATAAAGGGTTCTGGTAAGAGGCGACCGTAGCTGGATGGTTAAAGCGGCTGCCCGGTGTGCAGTAAGGTCGCAGGTTCAAATCCTGCCGGTCCCATATCTTTTTCAAGTGTTTCTTAGTTTTATACATTTTTACATTTTTAAATATAGAGTAAAAAAAAATATTTAAAAATATAAAAATAATACCTCACCGGCATTGGATGCAGAGACCCAGCTACCGGTGGTTAGGGCTCTAGAGAGAGGAACCTCCTCACAATGCGTGCTGTGTCGAATAGCACCGCCGTCTACATCAGACCCTTGATCCAGTCACCCAACGCGAGTCTCTTAAGATGTTTGTCGAGACTATTTGCTATCAATCCGTTTACGGATTTTACTGTTTAAATTATAAAGATTTGGTGTTGCAATAACTTACACTTACCTGAAATATTGACAAAAACAAACAAATATTGTATGAATTATTTGAAAAGATGGTGCACATGAGTTTCTCACCAGCTCTTCTCATGACGCAATACCCATCGGAGCTGGTACTTAAATAGAATTTAATTTAAACCTAAACAGTTCGATTAAAATTGATCTGATGCTATGGTAATTCAAGTCATATTATTTTGTCTAATAAATTTTAAATTATTTAATTCGTTGGATAAATTTTAATTTGCTCTGTAACTATAATGTTGTGTATATGAAAATAAATGATATGACTTTTACTTTGACTATAGGCTTCTGTGCTATGCGAGATCAGCATATACTGGAATTGTATAGGTTGATCGGAAGCCATGTGTACTTTAGCAAAATTATAATATTCTGGGAAGAACATAATATGTTTTCCTTAACGCTCCTTGTTAAATTCTGATAAGTAACGTAATAAGGTAACTAATAAGCGTTTATATTTCTTGTTAAGCCATTTGTTATTTGCATGTTCAATAAGCCGAATGGTAGACTGTAGGACTGCTAAGTCAATGGTCTCGGGTTCGAACCCACGGCACAAACCTCTGTCAATAAATCGTTAAGTTTCGTCTTGTGTGTGTATTTGTCATACCTACCTATAAATTATCGCTCGCTAACGGTAAAGGAAAACATCGTGAGGAAACCTGCATGCCTGAGAGTGCCTAAATAGTGCTCGAGGGTGTGTGAAGTCTACCAATCCGCACTTGGCCAGCGTGGTGGACTATGGACTAACCCTTCTCATCATGAGTATGAGAAGAGGCCCAAACCCAGCAGTGGGACATGTATTAGATACAGGGCTGCTATTATGTTTAGCTTACGGAAAAACATACACGTCGTAGGTAGTGGAAGTATCAGAGACGCGACACCCGTTGCGCTGCAGTATTGTGCTGAGATGAGTACCATTTCTGGCATCAAGAATGATTTTTTTAAATTATTTAGTTTTAGACGCTTTTTATGTATTTTATTTTTATATGCCAGAATAAATGATTTTTCTTTCTTTCTTTCTATTGCCTGTAATGGTAGCGTCTTGAAAGTAGTATTTATGTACACTTGCTGTGAACACTTTGCTATCGCGATTCAGCGCACTTTGACATTTGTGACGAGCGTGTCACTTCCTGACGTTGTCAATTGCCACCCTCGAGATCATTCACATGAGCTCTACCACCAGTGAAACCACCACTACCATTATGGAAGGATCCTCCGACCAGGCTCAGTGGTATTGCCTACAATGGTAGCGTCTTGAAAGTAGTATTTATGTAGACTTGCTGTGAACACTTTGCTATCGCGATTCAGCTCTCTTTGACAGTTGTGACGAGTGTGACACTTCTTGACGTTGTTAATGTTATCCGTCATTTATTATGGTAAACAGTGATGGTAACCCATCCACGGCCGACCGCGGTTAACTTAACCTGTAAGATCGATCGGTCCGGATTCGACTTAGCCACTTGGCTGGTAATAAATAAAAATATCATAATTAATTCAAATTGTATATAATTTGTATAAAATACAGATATATAGTTCATCTTGTAAAAATATGATCCTTATATCTAATGTATATAATATAAAATACAAGCAGACATTTTTGTGTATTTTTACCTATAATAATTAGGCACGTTACAGACATAATTTAATTTATTATAATAGTTTCTATGGAAATAATAACGAATCAGTAAAGTCAAAATGTTAATAATAATACTGTTTATTTTTCTTGTATACATTTTGGATTATTTAATTAAGTTATAATATTGCAAAACAATAATTAGTAGAAAAAAATGCTGAACTGCAATTCAGAAGATAAGCTCCGCATAAAATATTAATATTCAGCCGCAAACAATCACAGCAGAAAACATATTTTGATATAATAAATATTAATAATATGCAATATTATAGCAAAATTAAATAATAAAATTATGTATATTTGTCCAAAATTATTAATAAATTAAAGCCAATTTATTATTATGGCACCTCCATACAAAATTATCGTTCCATTTTCTTAAAACTATAAAAATACAATATGTCTAATTTTAATTTAATTTGTAAAAGTAAAGTTACCTATTATTGTACCCAGTATTGTTATTTTTATTATCTATACATATAAAATAATTGTAAATTAGCAATGTCTGCATTAAAGAAAAAATATACGTGAGGTCTTTATAGCAGCAGTAGGGGCCAAAACATTTATTTTCTTGAAATAACCTAATTTTAAATTAGATAGTTATCATGATATTTAAAATAAATAAAAATGCATTGTATTTTGAGTAGATGTTTGAAATGGCAAACCATGTTTCTACCGCAGTACTGTACTTCATCTTATAAAAGATAAGAAAAAGATAAATTTGGATTTTTTACATTAGAAAGAACGTCAGAAGCAATTACACTATCCAATAGTCCAAATGACAAGGCCAAATACACACATTCACTCACACAAGCACACCCAGTCTCAGAACAAATCTATGCGAATTACACAAAGATTTGTCCCATGTGGAGATCGTACCCACACCACCAGTGCAGTGGAGAGCGGCGACTGCTTAAACCACTACACTACACGTGCAGACAATAATTCACAATAATAATTTGAATACAAAGTGGCACAATTACTTTACCAAATTAAAAAATATGAAATTGAATGGGGTGCACGGTTGGCGTGGTGGTTTGCCTCGCCACTTTCAATTGCGCTGGTGTTGTGGGTTCGCTTCCACACGGGACAAATCTTTGTGTGATTCACAAAGATTTCTTCTGACTCTGTGTGTGCTTTGTGTGTGTAAATTAATGTTTGTGAACACCCCCGCGACACATGAGTTATAACTAGTGCGGGTATATTCTTTAAAAAAAAAAAACATTTTAGATAGTGTCATAGCAAAATTTACTGCTTATGACCTACACAATCGATATCTAAATAGAAATATAGCATTTTTTTTTTAAATATAGCAATTTAAATTTTTCGGTACGATCGGGTTCGAAGCCCGAGCTTTTTTCTTAAATCTAAGTGTGCAGTTTTTGTTTGTTCGATGTCATGGGTCCTAAAAACAGATTTGCAATTATTTTATAATATAATAGTACATCGAATTAGTTTAATTCCTTTATATAGTAAGGTTTGGAACAAGCTTTTCAGATTTATAATATCAATATAGATTTAATTAGACACAATAATTCTCTATCTAAATACATTGAACTATGACAATAATAGGTAACTTCACCCTATATAACGAATATACATAAAATAATACAATTATTGAGTATTCGTATATCTTTGATTACTTTGTGACTACAGACATAGAGACAGCCTAAAATTATAGGAAATTTTATATAATTCTATAAATAATTAAAATAACTTATAATTATAATATTATTATTAAACTGACGTGAGTTTGTAACATTATTCAAATAATGAAATACGGGTGTTAGACACGCTGCTCGTGTCGCACTCACGTGAAAATGCCTTAATGTATTGGTGAAACCGCGGTCGACTAAATAGACCAACATTACGTGAGTAACACCCGTATTTCATAATTTGAATAATTATGAAATTACGTTGGAGTCAATGTAGACCCAAAGATTTTATAGATCTATAAGTTAAAGTTTTTTTTTTTAATTAATGTAACATATTGTATGTAAACTGGATGTAAATGACATTGTCACGAAGCCACTTGTCTGTGAGTACATGATTCTGACACGTAAGGTGGCAAAAATGCTTAGATTTGTTTTAGTGTGAACCTAAACAGTTCGATTATATTGATCCAAGTGTAGAGGAACGGAGTGTGATATTCCTCCACCACAAAGGGAGGGCCCTCCGACCAGGCTCGGTGGTATTGCCTGGCGGACAGCTGTCCAAGGTATTGGAAGTGGTATATATGTTCACTCTCTGTGAACACTTTCTTATCGCGATTCAGCGCTTTTTGACATATACGATATATCAGTGTCACTTTTTGACGTTGTCAATGTCATTTGTCATGTGCAGATACCGCCACATAAGCTTCGGTAATTCAAATCATATTATTTTAATTAGTAAAATTTTAATTTATTTGATTCGTTAGATTGTTTTTATTTGCTCTGTAACTATAATGTTTGTTGACGTGTTCAAGCGCCCATTGGGGTTTATGGAAATAAATGATTTGATTTGACTTGTGTTAGAATCATGTAGGTACTTAATAATGGGTACGACGCTTCGTCATGATGTCATTTACACCTTGTATTTTATGTAAATGTCATTGTATACGATGTATATTGTAAATAATGGAAGTATGTTTTCAGTCTATATTTTTTGTTATGTATAAAAAAGTTAATGAATATTTTTATTTTCTTATAATTGTGATATTCTAGCGATTATAAAATAATGTGATTTTATTTTGGCAATAGCCAGTGTGATTATAAAAATTATGTTATCATAAATAGTGTTTTACTTTTAAATAATATCGAGTTGAAATAAATGAAATATACAACGTGCAACTTTGAAAATATAAGTCACAAAAATTAATGTTGTTTTATTTAAAAATCTGGTAAATACAGGGTGGAAACGAGTGGATGCAAATAGCTAGCTAGCTTGATTGAAAGTTTAAAAAAACTTATAATAGAAAAAAAATAAGATCTTAATGTGACTAACACTTCAATTTTCGGATTTTATCGCGATATTTCACTTAAATTTCACTTACTTTTTTGTCTGTGAACACACACAATTGGGTACCAAGCATTACCTCAGATTCGATAAACCACAAATACTTGCAAAGGAGAATCGTTTCTTACCCAGGATGCTTCGTGAGGCTATTGAAATTAAAAAACATCCTAATTTCAATAGAGAGGATGGTTGGAACCTACCACCAGCTTGGGACCCAGTTATTGAGTTAACTAAGACACCCTTCAAACAAAACACAGCTAGACTTAAAGACACAGTGAGTTCAGCCTGCGTTAATAGAAACTCTCAACATTAGAAAAAGTGAAGAAATGGAGGGTACTGCGGAACAACTTCTTCCAGATGTCAAGACGCCTACCAGCTCAGTCTACCCGCGACCATGAATGCTGAAATAGCATTTGAAACGTCGGGAAATCAAAGTAAGTGAAATTTAAGTGAAATATCGCGATAAAATCCGAAAATTGAAGTGTTAGTCATGTATAACATTCGCGTAAACCTTAGAAAATATTATAAAGATCTTAATGTTTAATTTGTTTGAACTAATTTTTTTCGGAAGATTGTTTTTAACTGGTGGAAATTAACACTAACCACGTCTAGAATCTGTAGTTTAAATAAATGTCGCTATATCCACCATGTATATTAGAAACAATGGATAATATTATGTTTTTGTTTTTTCTTTTCGATTTATTCAGCTGTTCTGGACGCAAGATAAGAGTCAGTCAATAAAAATCAGTCGCAGTATTTTGCAATACATATTTCGAAAAGCGTTGAGATAAAAAAACTATTCGTTTAAGCGTACGGAAAAGAGATTTAAAAAAAGATTATATTGTTTTAACAAGTTTTCTTAAATAATTACTGCCTTTTGACTTTTTTTCTTACGCTGTAATAAGTGTAATGAATTGGGTTTCCAACAACACCCACATTTCACCTGTTACGTTTAAGTCTTATAGGATAGGGGGTAAGCCTATCGCCATCCACCGGGCACAATTCCAACACTTATTATCATTTTAGCTTGTCATAATATTATTGTGCTTATTGTGTCGTTATATTATAAATAATCATACAGAATAAATTTACATGTCATCATGCATGTGATGGGATTATATCACGAAAAAAAGGGCTTTATTTTGGACCATTCTGTATAACATTTAGGAGTCATCCACAAATTATGTTAAACAAATTTCATGCTGACCCCCTGAAGAATATACAGGGTGGTTAAGAGCGATGTGTATTTTTATCTTAATTTTAAGCCAAACAAAAAAGATTTTTTTTTTCTTTGTCCGTTAGGAACTGTACTTTGCCAGAAATGGCAGCTTTATCCACAATTTTAGATAATGCACTAATGGGCTATTTGACAATCCGAAAAATAAAGTATCAATTACAGTAATCAGTATAGATTGTGTTTAAAAATGGTTATTTATTAACGTAAGTTAAAAATATTATTGAATATATTTTATATTCCGTAAATAAAAATGCATATTTATGAACGATTGTCACGTGACACAAAACGCTCCTGATTGGTCGGGTTTATGACGACGTCATATGCCTATGTAAACATCGTTTGCCTACACAAGAGCTAAGTTGATATGCCTGGATTTCCTTTATTAGCCATTGTTTTTGTGTGATTACTAAATTCTGTCAAGTGCTTTTACCATGGACAAAGACAGCAGAAACCGTCACCGAGCCCATTGCACTGTTTTTTATTGAATTTTGAATTTGATATTTTTCAGGAAATATGTACCAGAATTAAAAAATACAACTTTTACTGGGTTCCTTAACCGCTACTAAATAATATAGGGTGTCCCAGTTAAGGACGTCAAGCCGAAATGGGGTGATACAGTAGGTAATGACAGTTACCAGAAAAATATTAGAAAAAATCCTAGTTATGTTTTTAAAAAAATATGAGCATTTTTAAAAAAAGTGAAAAAATTACACCCTGTGGCGGAGTTTTCGTTCCTGCTACTTCAAATTTTAATTTTTTACAATTATTTTTTTTGTTATGTAATCCTGAATACTACTCCTTTAAACTGTAGTAAAAAGAAAACAGACTAAATTGCAGCATCTTGGTAGTAAATGTAGTTTTTAGTACGACTAAGATTTAAAATTAATTCTTCGTCTAGATTTAAATGACTGTCCTGAAAAAAAAATATACTGGGTAAGTTTGGCAAGTAACTCAAAAAGTTGGCGCATTTAATAAGGATTCCGAAAAGGTATTACACAAGCCAGTTTATTTCTTTAATTGCGAAGAATAATTTTCCTTTTCATTAAAATCATCATAGAAGCAAAGGCCTTCGTCCTGGGCACCGCAGGCGACCGTACCAACAATATGTTTTTTTTTGTATAATCTAATTAAGTGGTTTTGTCTGTGCAATGACTATTGAATAAAGATGTTTATTATTATTATTAAAACATAATTTTGAGTTAACCAACTTACAATCGTTGTGATTTCTTTTGAATTGTTAACGTATCCGTCCGTAATTTAAACTGGGAGTTATATAGTTAAATGTATCCTTTGAGCGTGAGAGTGTTAGATAGAAATTATTAAAAATAATTAAAATATTATAATCATTTAATTGAATATCGGATTATAAGAGATGTTCAAATTTTTTGCCTTCAGCCGCAATACAAGTTCGACGTCTTCTTAAAAAAAACCGTGTTATAAGGTGGGCAAATTACCCGTTTTCAACTAATTCAGCTGCTTCTGTTAGTCTTTTTCTTAGTTCAGCTACATTTTCGATTGATTATAAATATACTTTTTGAGCATAGTTTGAAAAAAAGCCACTCGTGGTTGATATTCCGCATTGTCTATGTAGTGAAGAATCCCTACGCACGATATCATAACAATATGATAGATAACACGGGCCAGATACGTTAACAATTTAAAAGAAATCACAACGATTGTAAGTTGGTTCACTCAAAATTATGTTTTAATAATAATAATAAACATCTTTATTCAATAGTCATTGCACAGACAAAACCACTTAATTAGATTATACAAAAAAAAACATATTGTTGGTACGGTCGCCTGCGGTGCCCAGGACGAAGGCCTTTGCTTCTATGATGATTTTAATGAAAAGGAAAATTATTCTTCGCAATTAAAGAAATAAACTGGCTTGTGTAATACCTTTTCGGAATCCTTATTAAATGCGCCAACTTTTTGAGTTACTTGCCAAACTTACCCAGTATATTTTTTTTTCAGGACAGTCATTTAAATCTAGACGAAGAATTAATTTTAAATCTTAGTCGTACTAAAAACTACATTTACTACCAAGATGCTGCAATTTAGTCTGTTTTCTTTTTACTACAGTTTAAAGGAGTAGTATTCAGGATTACATAACAAAAAAAAAAATTGTAAAAAATTAAAATTTGAAGTAGCAGGAACGAAAACTCCGCCACAGGGTGTAATTTTTTCACTTTTTTTAAAAATGCTCATATTTTTTTAAAAACATAACTAGGATTTTTTTTAATATTTTTCTGGTAACTGTCATTATCTACTGTATCACCCCATTTCGGCTTGACGTCCTTAACTGGGACACCCTGTATAAAATATATTTAAAAAAAACTGTTAAAGAGCCTATTAAGCATATAATTATGTGCTACGCCACGCCCCGGTGGCTGTTAAACACAATTTAAAAGAACATGTCATAATTTATATAATTATATGACAGATAATTATATACCGTTTCAATTAAGAAGTGATTCAGAGACAAGATAACACTGGCATTTGTATTATAATAATTTTGACCATCCTGTATATTATGGGGATCGTCCACAGATCAAGTCAAATGAACAGTAATTAATTATTAAACTTTAGGGGTCATCCAAAAATTACGTAAATTGAATTAGGAGTGGCGTAATTAATTAATATTTAGGGGTCATCCAAAAATTACGTCGAATGCATCAAGGGTGACGTAATCTATTTTACTTTAGACCCAAAAATTATGTTAAATGAATCACTGTTTGCTTGATGAATTATAACTAAGGTGTCATCCACAAATTACGTCGTACAGCGTAATTTATTGAGGACTTCTTTACTTTATCCTTAGGCCAAACAAATGAGTTGTTTTCCTTCGTCCATCTGGAACTGCACTTTGTCTGAATTAGCCGCTTTATCCGCAGCTTTGGATAATGCACTGGCCAGGAATATCTGCGCTACGCCCGTGGCTGTCACGAAGAGGGCCCAACCTGAAACATAGGACAGACTTTCTTAGGCCTTGTTTTCATTGCAAGCAGAAGAGCACAAGGCTAATAATAATATTAACATGTTTTTTTACATTAGAACGCCAGAAGCAATTACACTATCCAATGGTCCCAATGACAAGGCCAAATACACACATTCACTCACACAAGCACACCCAGTCTCAGAACAAATCTATGCGAATTACACAAAGATTTGTCCCATGTGGAGATCGAACCCACAACACCAGTGCAGTGGAGCGGCGAAGCGTGCAGATATAAAAACAGGCATATTATTATTATTATTATAGCCTTTTAATTCCTTAATTTTAAATTATAATTCATTTCTAATAGTAAGCTTATTCAAATTAAATAATCTAATTAAAACAAAATAAAATAATTCTTACAATTTATAACGGTTCATTACTAATTATATTATTATAAAAAACAGGCATATATACAAACTACTAGTACTCTTGATAACCCCCTTCAGCTAAGCTTAATGCGCTTGTGTACGGAAAAAAGTTCACGTCCGTGGTGTAATGGTCAGGATTCGAACCCACGTCCTCTCGATCATAAGTTAAGATCATAAGATCACCGTTAGCGAGCGATAATTTATATGACAAATACACACATATCCTCGAAAAGACGAATCTTAATGAATTATTGACAGAGGTGTGTGCCGTGGGTTTGAACCCGAGACCTTTGACTTAGCATAGCGATAAATAAATTAAATTAAAATAAATTTGGATTTTTTTACATTAGATAGAACGCCAGGAGCAATTACACTATCCAATGGTGCACTACTCACACAAGCACACCCAGTCTCAGAACAAATCTTTGTGTGATTCACAAAGATTTGTTCTGAGACAGGGTGTGATCGAACCCACAACACCAGTGCAATGGAGAGCGGCGAGGCGACAGCTTAAACCACTACACCACACGTGCAGACAAACAGCGATACACAAATAATACCGCTGGACCAACAAGGCAGTCGATCCAAAATCTTTCCTCTTAATATTATTAGCATAGGTACAAGTTGTGAATGGAGTGTGTCATTTCATCACAAAGCAATTCTACAAATCAATGAATATTTCATACAAATAAACATTGGCTAAATACTTGAGCCCACAAACAGGAAAATATAAAAATAAATTAATATTCTGAGAATGTTTGCGGTTTCAATGCAGTTCAGTATTTGATTTTAGTTGTATATATGTCTCTCTGCATAGTCTAATCCTATTATGAGCACACTTCATCTGCGTAGAAATCGTTGTATTAGGTAGCAACTGCTCCAGCGCTTGACCCGCGTTTAACCTTACTGCTCGGCTCCCGTGGAGTTTAGAGTAATATTAAATATCTAAAGACCTTTATTGAGAGTTATACTATCAAACACAAAAATAATTATCGAAATTGGATCAGTAGTTCTCAAGATTAGCGCGATCAAACAAACAATCTTTCGCCCGCGGTTTCGTCTGCGGGGTAGGTACATCGACAAAAAGTAGCCTATGGTACGCGCCTTGTTTTCAGCTACCTGCATCTAAAATTGTATTAAAATCGGTCGAACCGTTAAGAAGATTACCCGATACAAGATAGACAGACAGACGAAAATATTAAAAACTGTATTTTAGGCAGAAGTATTGTGCAAACAAGTCAAACAACTATACCAACATGAAAATAGACATTAAAAACAGACACTACAATTTTATTTATTTGTATTAATTAATGAATTTTTTAAAAATCATCTATGTTGAGTAATAGTGTTATTGGGGTGCATGAAAGGAGCCTCCCCGAGTGACGCACACAACGATTTCCTGCGTCCGGCGCACCCTGGGCAATTCGCGAGTTCTGCAAAGCGAATTGGCTAATCCTTTCACCACGATGGCAAGTCGAAATAAAATTTGACTCAGCCATCGACACGACGAAGAAGAAGAAAAGTGTTATTTGTGTTTTTTCTTAGGAATTTCTCATAAACAGTGCGTAGTCTGCCATTATGCCTCATATTAGGTGAAATATAGGTATATTACACCTCTGCCAAGGCATTCTGAATATACGCATGATGACATGCTTGTTAAAAAATTAATTAATACAATAAATATAACATAACATCCCACCTATATTACCCAGAAGGTGTACAACACCCACATTTCACCTGTCATGTTTAGGTCCCATGGGTAGAGGGTGAGCTTATCGCCATCTACCATGCACAATTGCAACTCCGTGCTGCTATTGTGAATTTCCTGACAGAAAAATCCCAAATAGCACTTTCCCCGACCCGGGAATCGAACCCAAGACTTCGCAGTGAGAGGCGCATACCACTAGCCCATCGATAATAAACATAATCTTACCAATAGAACAATCGCCTGGTAAATAAGGCTCAGCGTTTTCACCGCACAGTCTTTTGACGCGAGGAGCACCCCAGCCCCATGGATATAGGAGCAGACCAAGGACACCAAACAGACCTGTAATGACATATTATATTTGTGTTTATTGCGGCAGATTATAGGCTAGGCTGATGAAAATGTTATAGGTAAAACAGAATTATAAATGTTGCTTTGTCTATGGATCAGTGGCTCGCAGTCGCAAAAGAGGTGCAGCGGTGATTCCGGTTCCTTTTTACAGAATCTGCAATTCTCATCCTCTGAATAGCCCATACAGGATAAGTGTCTGTTTAGCTTGCAGTGTCCTGTGAGGGATCTAACAGCAAGAGACACCTTGTTCCTACTAAGTGCCCGCAGCTCAGTAGTGTATTTGTTCGAGAAGCACTTGATGAGGCTTTTGTTTTCATAGACAAGACTTCATAGCCAATTAAAGCAAGCATGCTAACGGTGACTTTTCATTTGCAGATAAATTCAATGCTGCCAAAATCCTTGATTTTATCTTTACGGTAATAATGCAATACGTACCACCTAAAGCTTGTGTGGCTCCAGCCAGTGAAATAACACTCTTTTTAAATACTGACTGCACACAGCATGCCATCACTCCCAATAGGACAGTTGCAAACTGGATTGCTGCACCTGTAATTCATTATATTGTTTTTATAGTTGTAATTAGTACCCATATTTGTTTAAGTTTTGACTGCACTGGTGTTTTTGGATCAATCCGCATACAGCACAAATCTTTGTGATCCGCAAAGATTTGTTCTGACTCTAGGCTGTGTGTGTGAAATGTCGTCAGCTCTTACTTGCCGAATCTTCTGCAGAGTCATTAAAATATTGATCTGTCATGTTTTATTTCTAGTTTTAAAATAAAATAAAAAAAAATAAATGTATGTTTGTGTTGTTTAGCAATACCATGCTAATAGGCATGATGACTAATTTTTATTTTTGTATGTAATTGAAACACCTCTTGATATAAGAAACATCATTACAAGAATTACTTTGACCTAACATAAACTTCCTGAGATAATACAATTTCAAATTCACATTAATAATAGACTCGCCCAAACGCTCCAAACAAAAGGCTACTCAAGCGTGACGTCACGCTAGAGTATTTTGTATGTGAAGTTATGAATTTTGTTTGATAGCTATACGAAATATTGCGTTTATAAAAATGGTTTTATTACAAATATTGCTATAAATTGTGTATGTAATATAATGATAAAAAAAAAATCGAATAATTTCGTTTTTTAAAAATGAACTCGTCCATGAAACTTTGAATGATTGAATGATCATAAAATGAGTTAGATTATAGTATGTAACAAAAAATTATTTCAATTGGTTTATGTTTACCTATAGTTTGATAAGGTATCCTATATTTTACTATCTAATAGATCAGTCACCATGCCTATTATTGCTTGCTAACATTGAAGGAAAACATGGTAGAAGAACACCTGAGGTGCCTAATAGTGCTGGAGGGTAAAAAAAGTCTACCAATCCTCACTCTGCCAGTGAGGTAGATGAAGGCCAATTCCTTCTCATTACTAGTAGGACTAGTAATTAAGTAATAGCTAATATATATTATACTAGGCAGGGGTGGGCTGTAAATTTGGGGCCCTTATGCATATTTAAGTAACAGTATGGTCCGTAGGCTACTTGAAAAGCAGAAAAAAAGTTAGTAGAAATATTGTTCTGTGACGAAACATAACTTTCTCCTCATTCTAGTTTACTTAGTTTCCATTCTACTACAGAACTAAGCTACCCACATTTCACTTTATGATAGTAAGTCAATAATTAATATAAGTAAGTAAGACTATAAGCCACTTTTATAATATTGGTAGGACCAACTTACACAAAGACAAGAAGAACATAGCTGCTTTCCAAGGAGTAGGGTACACAGTAGAGTCTGTGGCCAGTCCATAGAAGGAGAAAGATCCACAGTTGTTGTGGTCATCTCGCATCCGCATACATCTGAAAAAGAAAAGTACTGATACTGAAAGCTCAAATTCATAAACGTGGCATAACAATAGAATGCTTGGAATAGGGAGGATCCTCCGACCAGGCTCGGTGGTATTACCAGGAGGACAGCTGTCCAACGGTAGCGTAATGGAAGTTGTATTTATTTACACTTGCTGTGAACAATTTGTTATTGCTATTCAGCGCTCTTTAACATATGTCACGTGTGTGTCACTACTTGATGTTGTCATTTCTTATGTGCGGATACTGCAAAAATCCTTACTACTATTATAAATGAGAAAGTAACTCTGTACAAATGTCTGTATGTCTGTTACCATTTCACGGCTAAACTACAAATCCATTCTTGATGAAAATTGGTGTGGATTTAGTTCAAGACCTAAGGAAGGACATAGGGTACTTCTTATCGACATACCAACTATGCCGGTGAAGCCTCTCACAAGTTAGTATAACATAAAACATAAGTACTTTATTTTTCAAAAATTAGACAACGGGTCTAAATCGCGTAATTATTATAAAGGTAAATAAATACCTATGCTTGAGACCCGTTGTCAAATTTTTGAAAAATGTTCTCAAATTGTGAAAGTTTAAAACTCAGCGCAGTGATTTCAAAACGTTTTTGATGAAATTATGATTGGCAAAATATTTGACAGAGCAACTAATATGCTGGCGGGGTGTTGGTTACAACAGGCTCTTTATGGTGGCAAGGGTAGAGGGTGTGTAACTTTTTATGGAGCCCCTACAGACGCTTCATAGAACCCCAGGGCTACACAGAGCACACTTTGAGATAAAAAGATGTACACTTTGCACATGAACACATTTTTTATTACTTTAGCAGACAGGAAGAAGTTATTATTATTTAAGAAAAGTTAAAGTTAAATAAAACAAACTTCTATTTAACTTAAATAGAAGTTTGTAAGAAAAATATTTTTTACTACAACAGCCAATCAGAACAACAATTAAGTACCAAAAACCTCGTAACTCATTACTTTAAGTAACAATTATGTGTAAATTAAATTAACATTAATTTAAAACAGTTAGCAGCTTAAATTCAAATTTGTAACACTTTTAAAAAAATAATGAGCATTTGTTAAGACTTACTAAAAAGGTTCATGCACTAGTGCAGGGGACCATAGATACTTATACGGTGCAGTTTCAACGCAAAATCTAGGGCAAAGTACACAAAGCTGTTTATAACTTAAAAGTTTGACTTACCTATTGTAAATACCGACGCTTGGAACATAAAAACTGGTGATATTATTGTCAGTTCGCACATTGGGCTGTCCCATTAACCATTTCGGCGTCATAATACCAGTTAAAATTAACATAAAAGCGACCAAACTTAGCAAAAGCCATGCCAAACTTCGGCCGGTTACTATAACGTAACACATGGCTGGAAATTTAATATTTCTTCACCAAATACTTAATTATATTCTGAGAAACAGAATAAAAAAGTCTTGTTTAATTGTTTGTTTAGAAATTATACGAAATATAAGAAATAAAAAAAGTAAACAGCCATATAACTTCAGAAATTCACGGAATCTGACAGTAATGACAGAAAGGAAGGGCTGAGCGAGGATGCGGATATGCGTACCTCAGACGTTTGTGATCTGTCAAAATTGTAGGTAATATTGTTAATATTTTTAGTGGCAAATTTATTTAAGTTTTTAGGTACTCTTTATTTCTTTGGATCCCTTAATTTTCATAAAATAAAAAGCTTTTGATTTTTATGTGTACAATCTACAATCATATTTTAAGTACTGTCATCGAAATAATGGCAAAATTATTCGTATCAACGCGGATTCTCAAAATATTAATGTCAATTTTCATTGAATACAATCTGAATACATGGTGATGTTCGTAAAATTAAATCGATTAAAGCACTTTGCAGCTGCAGTTGCCAGTTGCGACATCTGGCAATTAGCAACAAGCCTTTTTATATTTAATCAAATAGACTTGGCAATAATAGTGAACAATAATGAAAGACTAACGAAAAAAAAAATTGCGAATCATTCAGCGCCGCTTTACTCACAATTTGTTCATAAGCATAAAATTCATTTAAAAACCTTAGTTTTAATGCTTTTGATGACATTGACTAAATAAGTACTTAGAGATGAATAATAACAACTAGGTTGTTTTTTTAACCAATCCCAATCGTTCTTTCGTTCACTTATTCCTACCCTAAAATCGAATAAATAAACGTGACATCACCTAATGACGTAAACATACAGTTATGAAATTTAGGGTCCTGGTAAAAGGTAACCGTAGCTTAGTGATTCAAAGTGGCTTCCAGTTCCCGGTATGCAGAGGTTGCAGGTTCAAATACTGCATAATCGATCCCATAATTTTTCCAACTGTTTCTGAGTATAATTTGCTAATCTTAGCTAAATGATATAGAAATAATCAAAAAGAAGTTGAAACAAAAGATCTATTACAGCTATCAGCAAAATAATAGATTTATCAGAAAAATTAAATTTCTGTTAAAAAAAATAATAAATTTGACAGCAAAAAATAATCTATTAAGAAAAAATAATAAATTCAACAAAAAAAAACATTGGGAAGGTCATATTTTACGTTTTGTTACGGACTATCAAGAAAGTTTTATCCACCACATTTCATTTTTGGTTAAGTTTTTGATGTTCTGCCTTATATATTTGGCCAAATAGTTAATTATTCCAAAAACGAGCATTTCAGTTCAACATTTCATAATTCATGCAAATTGCCACAGAGTGGAGGAAGAATCAACCAAGTTTTGTTGGGAGGGTACATTATCCAGCCAGCACAACTCCCTCAACTTCTTACTTTGACCTAATAAACTAGTTTATGATTTGAAATAATATAATGAAGCTCGGACAGCTCATAAAAGTCGCATGTTCTTGAACCGATATAAGATAGACCCAGGACCTTGATTGATCATGTAGCCGCTGACTTAATGTTTATTTTTTCTACTTTGAGAAATTAGGGTATTATTTGTGTGCCAGTTATTTTTATTGTATATTGAAAGATAAACAAAATAAAGAAAAATAAATAAATAATAATAAACGCTTTAACTGTTTATTTTATTTGAGGAAAAGCTTAGTCAATAAAAAAAACAGAATACACAATACCGTGAACGCATCAATAAATCCAAAACCCAAGCGCCATCTGCTGCGTTAAGTTAAAAATAAACCACGGTTTTGTTCTCTCTTCCTCCTTGTTGTTTCTTTTCAATAAGTGCGTGAAAGAATGGTTATTTTCTATAGGGATTATAATTTCCTACACTAAACTTTGCTAATTAAATTGTGAACATAAAAGTGTTAATCGTTACGTTGCATCCGATTGTTATAATTTCAAGTGAAATGTGGTCGATGACAGCGTGAAAACGATTGCTACGTAAGTATAATCCGATGAAATTGTATAGAACATCTACAGCTATTCTTTCTATTGGATAACGATTTAACTCCAAATGTGCAGAATAATAAAAATACCTGTCAGTCAATTGTCAGGTACAGATGTGTACTTACCTGCGTATTGTAAGCTAAAGAAATCAGTCGTAATTGAACAATTTATTTTAGTTTAAATCGTTTATTTTATGATTATTTAGTGTTTAACTCAATGCCATGAAGTGTGTCTGTGAAACTGTGAAGGTACGTCGTGAGTTTGTGTCCTTAGCGTTAAAAAAAAACATGTTTTCGTCTGCCCTTGTTTAGGTTGCAAAATCTCGTTTCCTTTGTCATATGCACAGCACTTTTACTTTTTCTGAGGAACATTGCATGTATTTGAATGACGTTAAAACGAATTCCCGCTATTTCGTCGAGATTTTTATATTATAAGAAAGTGGGTACTCTTTGGTCATATGGAATATTTTTTATGCAAATAGGCGATGTTCCAGTTGACTAAGCAGACACTGTCGAGTGGGTTTTGTAAAAAAAAATGCAGTTATACCTGATTGTTATCCTCTTGGCATAGTTTTTTAACTGTTTTATAACTGTGTTGGGTAATTGTATATGTTTCATACTAATTCAGGTGACTTTCCTTGAGTGATATATTTCAGTAACATTATACAGGAATCTGTATCAAATTGTAACACTAAGTCTGTTTTGTTAATTTGATCTACTTACATTTTTGTGTGGGTTGACCAGTAATACCATAATGTACCTCATTCCTTGTCTAAAACAGCTTAAACTTAGTGACATTGACTATTGTGATTTATAAAGTAAACAAAAAATTATGAAACAAGGATGACGGGATCTTATTTTAAAGATCCATTAACTGTGTAAGTACTCTAATGAAATAACAATTGCAAAACTATTATATACAAAAAGGGCTTTATTGTGATATTATCTACCTTGTAGGTTGACCTGTGCCGTCTTTGTCTTATCCCTATATAGAAACTGCCTTATGTGTCCTCCAATCTTGCTAATATTATACAGCAGATTAACTGTTACACACTGATTTCTCTTTCTGTCATCAGTCATTTTGATGTACAATAAAAAAAGTTGATGTATTGTCAAACTACTATGACTAGTCTTGTTGGTCTAGTGATCTAGTTATTATGCAACCTTGCATCGTTAGCTCTCAGGTTTGATGTCCGTGTTAGGCAAAAAAATCTCTTAAACAAATTAATTTGGAATTGTTTCTGGTAGATAGCTATAGGCTCACCCTCTTATCACATTTACAAATAACAGGTAAAATGTGGGTGTTATACACCTCTATCACACCCTTTTGGGGAATATAGGCGTGATGTTATGTTAAGCTACTAAGTATATAGCTAAGTAGGTGACGTAAAGATACTAAAGTCACTAAAGTTTCTGATATAAAACACTTTTCAGTAGAAAATGTGTGTTAATCTTTGTGTTTGACTACTTTGCCCCCCTCTCCTCCATGTGCCCCTCTTGACATTTGAAGTTATAGTCAAATCTAAATTTCATGATTGGCAATCCATGCTAAGGAGGTGGCATGGAAAAAGTATTAAATGATTCAAAAATCTTGACAATAAAAAATTAAAAAAAAAATATTTGCATTAAATAGAATACCAGATACACACATTCACTCACTCAAGCACGACCAGTCTCAGAACAAATATTTGAACCACACAAAGATTTGCCCCACGTGGACCACAACACCGATGTAGTGGAGAGTGGCGAGGCAACCACTTAAACCAGACAGATAACAATACATTATGTAGGTGTTTGTGTAAATTAAAATAATACCTACTCATAAAAAAAAGTTACTTTTGTGAATTGCCTTATCGTATAAAAAAAAGTAACTTTTGTGAATTGTGTTTTTTTTCTTTTCTCTTGTGCATGCATTTCTGAATAATTTTTTTGTATTTTAATATTATATTTTTTTTTTTTTGTGTAACTTGTATTTTGTGCTATATAAATGTGTAATTTTGCACACCTTAAAGGTAGAATGTGACAGACTGCAATTGTAATGTATAACAACTTCTATAACTCATGTTCATGCAAATAAATGATTCTTATTCGTATTCTTATTCTAAATAGTCTATGCCTCATCTCACTCACTAACCTACTGAAGCATGTTATAATTGATGTACCTGTTCAAGCATGAAATATGTTAAAACTGTCAGCTGCATCCCCCCACTACTTTCAGTTGAGAGTGACACATGGCATATGTGCAGTTTAAACTGTCTTGGATTGAAATCTATGAAGTGAAGATACTTACTGTTTTTAGTTTTTTAAAAGGGCGAGGCAAGCTATATAGCCTTTAAGAACAGATTTCGGCCATTTTGTATGTGTTTCAGTCAACCTTTTTGAAAACAATTTTTATACTACTTGTTCCATTTTTAAAAATGGAACAAGTATGTGGTAGTTTTTTTTTATATTAATCCGAATGTCACACATTCAAATGCGCGAGAAATCTGTTCTTAATTGATTCACAATGTAGTTGCCTCGGATAACGGAATAAAGGCAGATTGAATGTACCAAACACACAAACCTGGCATGCTCATAGCACGATCTGGCACATCTATTTTGTGTTGTGCTGGATCACCCGATGAGCATGGCAGGTTTGCCTGTGTCATGGATTTTTATTTGCTTTGGTGGCATCAGTTTTCGTATTTAGTACATTCCATATGCCTTCTGTAATCTGAGGTAGTTGCATGCAATATTATGATGTACTTATAGGGCAAGCAGAAAAGACAATACAACCTAGTCACTCTTTATTCTTATTTTAAGTAAAGAAATTGATTAATAGCTTTCTCTTTGAATAAAAACGATGCTTGCACTAGAACAAATTCTTATATTGCAGGAGTGTTCACATTCCACACACACACACACACACACACACACACACACACACACACACACACACACACACACACACACTAAGAACACCCAGACTCGTAACAAATGTTTGCAGATCACACAAAGATTCGTCGCATGTGGGGATGGAACCCAAAACACCAGCATGTTGAAAGCGGCGAGCCGACCACTTTATACACTACGCCAACTATGCACTCCAAACTCATTTGCAAAGAAAT
This sequence comes from Hypena proboscidalis, assembly GCA_905147285.1. NCBI lineage: Eukaryota > Metazoa > Arthropoda > Insecta > Lepidoptera > Erebidae > Hypena > Hypena proboscidalis. The sequence continues at coordinate 2,479,006 of LR990153.1, forward strand.
TGTGCAACTATAATTGTTACATGGCAATATCATTGGAATATATATCAATCTTTAAGATCATTGTACTCTCAGCTGTTACCTTATAAAGCTAATTAATAAACATATGTGTCATTATCTTAGTCAGCTGATGATTGACTCAGGATTCAAGTTGGGCATTAACCTTTTCCAATGTTGTTGAGTGGTTGGCGTAGTGGTTAAAGTGGTCGCCTTGACGCTTTCAACTGCACTGGTGTTGTGGGATTGATCCCCACATAGAACAAATGTTTGTGTGATCCGCAAAGATTTGTTCTGACTCTGGGTGTGCTTTGTGTGAGTGAAATGCACGTTTGTGAACACCTCCGCGACACAGGAGTTATTACTAGTGCGGGCGTCATTTTAATAACAAAAAATAGTACATAATAATATTCATAATTTGTCTCCTTTGATTTAGTGCCAATTTCACCAAAGTGTTAAACTCAGGATTAATGCTAAGCTAAGCTTTCGATCTCTCTATTCCGTATACATATTTAAGGAGAGATGCAAATATGCAAAAAAAAATGAGTTTAATAAAACTGTACATTTAGAAGTTTGGTAATTTTGGCCTTAAGAATATTAAAAATTAAACATAACATAAAATCACGCCTTTTGCTTAGGATCTTGAACTTATAAAAAACATATTAGATAACAGAATATAATATTGAATTAATGAAATGAATTTTATTATGATGTCGTCTTAATCTTTTTTTGTCTGCACGTGTGGTGTAGTGGTTTAAGCGGTCGCCTCGCCGCTCTCCACTGCACTGGTGTTGTGGGTTCGATCCCCACATGGGACAAATCTTTGTGTAATTTACAAAGATTTGTTCTGAGACTGGGTGTGCTTGTGTGAGTGAATGTGTGTATTTGGCCTTGTCATTGGGACCATTGGATAGTGTAATTGGTTCTGGCGTTCTATGTAACGTAAAAAATAACCAGTATAAGGTCCTGATGGTTGATTCAGTGTGTTACACCTTCATATACATTTAATGCCAAGCGATGACGTCATAAAATGATAAGACCGTCTTTGTTATGTCGCAAGTCGTATGCAAAGACACGGTCAATAAACCCAGTAAATTAAGTAATTATCGACACGTTTTGGCACATTATATACTCGTTATGTATGCTCGTACAAGCATTATAAGTGCGTCACATAACATTACATTTATTTATTCATATAATATGGAGAATCCTATAGCAGCTATAGCCGAGTGGGAGACCGTTGGACTGCGAATTCAAAGGTCTCGGGTTCGAACCCACGGCACACACCTCTGTCAATAAATCGTTAAGATTCGTCTTTTCGAAGATATGTGTGTATTTATCATATAAATTGTCGCTTGCTAACGGTGAAGGAAAACATCGTGAGAAAACCAGAGAGTGCCTAAAAAGTGCTCGAGGGTGTGTAAAGTCTAACAATTCGCACTTGGCCAGCGTGGTGGACAATGGCCTAACTCTTCTCATCATGAGAAGAGGCCCGAGCCCAGCTGTGGGACATGTATTAGATACAGGGCTGTTATTGTGATACATTGACAATATAACTAAATATTCTTAATAACTAGGGCTGACACATTCGGTCTTTCCCGTTGGTCAGATCAATGGTTAGATTAGTCTGTCCAGTGGGAACTTTTTGTCCCATTATCCAGATCGGCTCTGTTTTTCCCGTTGGTTAGATTGATGGTTAGATTAGTCTGTCCAGTGGGAACTTTTTGTCCCATTTTCTCGGTCTTTCCCGTTGGTCAGATCAATGGTTAGATTAGTCTGTCCAGTGGAAACTTTTGTCCCATTATCTAGATCAGCTTGTGATGTAGGTGTATGCAAGTATCATTGAATACAAAAAAGATTACTTTAAGTTTTACTTAAAGATGATTTTTCTAAAATAACCGATAAACTGTTACGTGCTTAATGCTGAAGCACTTTTTGTATAAGCCAAGCTCAGCCATCCAGGGGTGGGACGGTCGCCTCTATTGGCCACAGTATCGGGTACATGTATTGTGGTTATTATACAGGGTTATTGGGTAAGTCGACCTAGATCCGTTAAGAGGTGGTAGTTCCCATCATTTCTGACTGATCTGACTATGAAACACCCCACCCTAAACCTAACCGTTTTCGAGATATTGGACTTAGAAGGTTTTTTTAAAAAATATCCCGATTTCTTAACTATAGCCTATTTTTTTTGTATCCTATGCCTTTTATTTTTTTTTAATTCTGATTTTTGTGTGCCAGATAAGTTTGTTTATAATTCTCAACCCAAAAAGTGCAAGTATCTGAACCAATGGGATCGTAGTAGACGATTGATACCGTAAAAAAGTAATTAATTTGAAAAAAAAAATTGTTTCTTTTAGTAATATTTAAAAAAAAATCTATGGCGTTAGTTCTGCAGATGTTTTAAATAATATCTACGTTCCATTAGCTATCCAACAAGGTATCACAAGCTAGGGTCTTATCACAATTCATAGAAAAAAAATCGATAAAAGGCTCCCAGGTAGTAAAAAAAAAACAATGGTACTTAAGATTAAACTTCTCTTTTGGGCCAGGAAACGAAATAAAACAATACAAATAATTATTAAACAACATTTATTTAAATTTATAAATCTTGTTCTACATGGCCGCCTCTGTTTCGCACACACACTCTCATTCGGTGTCTTAGTCCGCTTTTAACTACTACAGTCGTTAAGTCTCTTCGAATTTCGTCAGCAGCCTCAATAATCTTCTGTCTTAATATGTCAATAGTTTCAATTGGATTATTCTCATTGTAGACTAATGTCTTCATGTGTCCCCACACATAAAAATCCATGGGAGTCAGGTCAGGACTTCTTGCTGGCCACGGTATGGGTCCACCTCTTCCGATCCACCTATTAGGATACTCGTTGTCTAGCCATTCCCTGACCCCTCTTCTGTAATGTGCAGGGCAACCGTCGTGTTGGAACTTCATGTTTCTAATCAGATTTAGAGGATTTACCCCTAAATCTGATTAGAAACATGAAGTTTCAGATTTAGAGAACCTAAATCTGATTAGAAACATGAAGTTCCAACACGACGGTTGCCCTGCACATTACAGAAGAGGGGTCAGGGAATGGCTAGACAACGAGTATCCTAATAGGTGGATCGGAAGAGGTGGACCCATACCGTGGCCAGCAAGAAGTCCTGACCTGACTCCCATAGATTTTTATGTGTGGGGACACATGAAGACATTAGTCTACAATGAGAATAATCCAATTGAAACTATTGACATATTAAGACAGAAGATTATTGAGGCTGCTGACGAAATTCGAAGAGACTTAACGACTGTAGTAGTTAAAAGCGGACTAAGACACCGAATGAGAGTGTGTGTGCGAAACAGAGGCGGCCATGTAGAACAAGATTTATAAATTTAAATAAATGTTGTTTAATAATTATTTGTATTGTTTTATTTCGTTTCCTGGCCCAAAAGAGAAGTTTAATCTTAAGTACCATTGTTTTTTTTTTACTACCTGGGAGCCTTTTATCGATTTTTTTTCTATGAATTGTGATAAGACCCTAGCTTGTGATACCTTGTTGGATAGCTAATGGAACGTAGATATTATTTAAAACATCTGCAGAACTAACGCCATAGATTTTTTTTTAAATATTACTAAAAGAAACAATTTTTTTTTTCAAATTAATTACTTTTTTACGGTATCAATCGTCTACTACGATCCCATTGGTTCAGATACTTGCACTTTTTGGGTTGAGAATTATAAACAAACTTATCTGGCACACAAAAATCAGAATTAAAAAAAAATAAACGGCATAGGATACAAAAAAAATAGGCTATAGTTAAGAAATCGGGATATTTTTTAAAAAAACCTTCTAAGTCCAATATCTCGAAAACGGTTAGGTTTAGGGTGGGGTGTTTCATAGTCAGATCAGTCAGAAATGATGGGAACTACCACCTCTTAACGGATCTAGGTCGACTTACCCAATAACCCTGTATATCTGTAATTTTGACAGAGTGTATGATTTATGAAATTTATAAGGGCGCCACCAGGGGTCTGAAGGACTCCTGGAATTTACAAAATAAACAATAGTTATGTTAATACAACTTTAATTAAAGTTTAACCTTACTTCTCACATGGTTTTAAAATAATATTAATTATTATTCTAGGGTGAGCTTAGAATATAGTTTCTTAAATTAAATTACAAAGTTTACTTATAATTAATACCTAATTTACTGGAACCATCTTAACAGAAGCGCAACGACATTGGATCTTCTTGTCTTGGTCCTGGGCAGCACTAGTGGTGGATTCACGCTCCGGTTCGTCTCGGTCAAACCGGGATGTGAAGCCTTCCTCCAGATCTGTCAGTCTTGAAGATGCTTGTTGATTCCAGTGTGAAATATTACTTGCATTTGCAAGAAGAAATTAAATGAGGTCAGAGACCTTAAAGATTATAGGTATACATCTTAAGATGATTATGTTAAATTTGGATTAAAATCATAAAAAAATAATGACAAGATACGTTTATCTTAGACGTTCTAAAAAATGACCAACATTCAATTCTCCATTAATTAACATCATTTGAGAATTTTGAATGAATTCGTCTCTTTTTACATGTTCTTTACTTCGTTCATCGGTTATTTTAGAAAAATCATCTTTAAGTAAAACTTAAAGTAATCTTTTTTGTATTCAATGATACTTGCATACACCTACATCACAAGCTGATCTAGATAATGGGACAAAAAGTTCCCACTGGACAGACTAATCTAACCATTGATCTGACCAACGGGAAAGACCGAGAAAATGGGACAAAAAGTTCCCACTGGACAGACTAATCTAACCATCAATCTAACCAACGGGAAAAACAGAGCCGATCTGGATAATGGGACAAAAAGTTCCCACTGGACAGACTAATCTAACCATTGATCTGACCAACGGGAAAGACCGGACACATTTGCCAATTAAGGATAACATCACGGCTAAATTACCCAGAAAGGTAAGGCAGAGGTGTACAACACCCACACATCACCTGTTATGTTTAGGTCTCATGGGTGTGAGCCTATCGCCATCCACCAGGCACAATTCCAACTCCGTGCTGCTATTATGCAACAAATAACACTGTAACAAATAACGGCAACCTAGCGGTGAAAGGCGCATAGCAGGAAGAAAATAACATTAAATCTATGAATGAATTGTACAAATGAATAATCTTAGTAAAGTATGCAATGATATTTTATTGTGAACTAGCTGACCCGGCGAACTTCGTACCGCCTTAGCGTAAATTTGATGCACTACTTTATTTTGTATAGCTGACCTATCTTATGTATGCGTACCTATTCAATTTGAACTGGAATCTATAATATCCTCCATATAAAAATGAATACCTAATTCCCTGGTCTCGTCATACCTGAGAAGGACTTTACTAATTTTATTAAGTAAAAAACAAAATATATATTTTCATAATAGTGTTTATTCCGTAGGGTTCAATAATTTCACTTATATTTTTACAGAAAATTTATATATTTTTTTTTTCGTAAGAACCTTGTGCAGAGTATTAGAAAACTACAAAAAAAAAATCAGCCAAATCGGTCAAGCCGTTTTCATGCTATGTCGTGACAACGGAAAATGGGTTTTTTTACCCGACTGCGTCAGAAGGAGGGTTATGTTTTTCGAGCGTATGTATGTATGTATGTATATATGTATGTATGTATGTATGTATGTCTATTTCTTTGGCACGCCCTACAGCCCAAACGGCTAGACGGATTTTGACAAATGAGGTGTCGTTGAATTCGTCGAAACAGTGATAGTGACATTGGCTATATAAATTTTCAAAATGTCGCCGGCAAATGAAAAAAAAAGGGGGGGAGGTATGGATTTTCTTTTCATCATAGTAATATGGGTATCAAATAAAAGGCCATGAAAAGACCATTTTAAAAATATATACTTCTTATCACATTTATATTACTGATTAAACACAATTTACCAATTTATATATCGGCACGCTCGCGCGCCCGAAGTGGGTGGAAGTTAGTTTGTATGTTCGCTCGATTACGAGATTTGATTTCTAGATATAAAAAAACATGTCGGTTAAAAGAACTAAAAAGAGTGAAATAAAAAATAATTATTAAAAAAACAAAAAACCCGACTGCTTAAAAAAAAGATCTAAAACTAAATTCTTTATGATGTTGCAGGCGGTGACAAACGAAGTTATATAGTAGTAACAAAGTATTGTTTGTCCCCGCCTGCAACATCATAAAGAATTTAGTTTGACATATTTCATTAAATTTGTTGTTAATGAATTTAATGTAGATAATGCTATACTTGTTTTTATCTTTTTAGTTCTTTTTTTTAAGCAGTCGGGTTTTTTTTTTATATAATATAGATGAGAAAGTACGTAGTAGGTATTCTGAGGTTATCAAAGTTATCAACAGTGTAATAAATAAACATGATCGTTATAAATAAGACTAGAATATTATCTATATAAAAATCAGAAACTATTTAATAGTTGATATAAATTAAAGATAGATAGATAGAGAAAACTTTAGTTGCGCATCAAAGGGGTATGACCAATCGACTATGGGATTGTTTATCGCTGCTGTGCTATTTATTCCGTGGCTTTGTCAAGTTAAAAACTGCTGTATTGCATGTAGAATAATATGAAAATTTAATTCTAAGCCGGATATTTTCATAGTAAGCTGGGATGTCATGAAAAAAGTTAGTAAACAAGTGCAAAAAACGTGATAATTCTATCAAAACAAAATTAGATTTTAGTTCATCCTTCATGTTTAAATAGAAAATCTCTTTTGTTAATTAAATCCCCCTTAAGTAATGTCTCTTATTACTAGATAATCGTCATACACAAAACTAGAAATTATTTACTATCTTATATTCGTGACTCAAGGGTTTTGGCGATACAGTTTTTGGGCATTGCCTTTTATAACAAACTTACAAAGAAATAGGTACAAAACTATAACGTACAAAGGGCGGCCTTATCGCTTGACGCGATCTCTTCCAGGCAAAGATGTATAGATATGGAACATAACTGTGTAAGCACCGATAGCCGAGTGCGAAACCGTAGGACTGCCAAGTCGCAAAAGTTCCGGTTCGAATCTGCGGCACACACCTTTGTCATTAAATCGTTAAGATTCGTCTTTTCGAAGATAATATGTTTGTATTTATTTAGACACTTCTTATTAAAACAACTTTCACCTCAGCATCACGAAAAGTCGTTCTTTGCTGTATGAAAACAGTGAGCAAAATCCAGTTTTGATCGATATTTTTTTTTGTTATACAACTTTCACACCACGTCATATTTTTCATCGTCTTTTGATTATTCGTGACTTAAAATTAGCACTCGAAGAAAATCCGAACTTTGTTTGTGTATAACAATTCTTTATGTATCTGCTAATATCAATCACTGTTTAGCTTTAATGAAGAAGTTTACTATCAAATGGTCATAAACAAACAAGCTTATTTCCATAAATTTTGAGCTCATCACCTGAGCAGCTCAAAATGTATGTAAGTCTCAAACAATTAGCTCATTTTGACTTGACATATGAGCGACGCCATCTTGAAGCTCAATTTTCAGTCAACTTCCCCATGTGATATAAAATAACTAACCAATTTTTCTCTCTTTACAGATTTGACAACCGTAACAAGACCAAGTGTACCTAATCTAGTAGAAAATATAAACATACAAATTATGACCCAGCTTTAGCTGCCAACTGATCTCCTTACGTGATTTTTTTTAAAAAAGTGGCCAGTTTGTGACGTGACCGTGACGTATTTATGTGGTATTGAAGATGTCTATCGGATCGAATAGTGTTCGGCCACAGGTGCCGCTGCGGCAGAAGGATTTCGATCAGGTAAGGATCTTTAATGTTTGTTTATTTATTATAGTCACTAAAAGTATGCGCTGGTAATGTGGGTTCCATCCCCACATGGGACGAATCTTTGTGTGATTCGCAAAGATTTGTTCTGAGACTGGATGTGCTCTGTGTGTGTGAAATGTATGTTTCTGAACATCCCCGCGACTCAGAGTTATTCCAAGTGTGGGCGCGTCGTTTTTTTTTAAAAAACGTATCTGCATGAAAGAATTATGTATAATAGAATTATGGTAATTATGTTTTAATCATATGTATTTATGGACCATATACCTACATAAAACATATGTATACTTATTTAGGTAATAAGGTAGAATTAAGGTACTATAGGCTGACCGTTTAACTCGCGTATCGCCCGCGCGGTGAGAAGGGGGCGGGGCGAGATGTTACCGGGTGGGTGAGAGGGGTGCGCGGTGCAAAGAGCTCACGTCAAGCGCGGCAGTGCGCTGGCAGTGCTCGCAGCGCACGGTTGGTATTTTAGTTACGGACGCTTGGACATTAACGCACAAGGTAAACGGTTTACCAAGATTAATCCCAAGATGAATCGCTCTTCCTGTTTTGCAAAAAAAATCAACAACACGGACTTTTGGACACGGCACGCATCGTGAGGAGGTTCCTCTCTCTGGAGCCCTAACCATCGGCAGCTTGGTCCCTGCACCTGATGTCGGTGGGACACTGTTTTTATATTGTTAAATGTTTTTTTGTATTTTTTATGAATCATATTTAAAAATATATAAAATAAGTTAAGAAATAAATAAAGAAAATAATAATAATAATTGTAAAATTTTGAAAATGTAATTTTTTCTTTAATAAGTTAATTTTTGCTTAAAATGTTCATTTTTCTTTAAAAATACAGATACTACAATTATATTTTTTTACTTTGCCTACAATGTCTGTCTTGAGATAAATCTTTGGATCAATGACTCCGTGTGTAGCCGTAGTAGTCCGTTACCTACCCCCGCTCACTTCTTACGTCGCAGGCGATACGCGCGTTAAACGGTCGGTCTATAATAGGTATACATTTTAATCTTTTATTTTCTCTGCGTTATACACTTGACTAGACCTTTTCCATCATTATTTCATCTACGTCTCAAAGGTTTGCTGTTAGAAAATTCATGTTGAATTAAGCTCGCCTTTGTACATGAACTTTATTATTAATGTTGTCATCTGTAATTTTGTGTGTGCAATAGAATTTGAATTTAAAAAGAAGTCTCCCCGAGCGACTTTTTTTTTTAAAGCTTCCTAGTAATTTGCAAATACAAATTACTAGTATACTTGTTAACCCCCTCCAGCTAAGCTTAATTCGCTTGTGTTAGGAGGAAGTTCACGTCCGTGGTGTAATGGCTAGGATTCGAACCCACGACCTCTCGATCGTAAGACCGATGCCTTATCCATTGCGCCACGGCCGCAACGTAAACGTAAACTGATTTCCCTTACGTCCGGCGAACCCTGAACCCGTAGATGTCTTATACTTTCACCACAATGGTACAAGACAGTCCTAAACAGAACAACTCCCAACAGGGTCTTTTAAGAGCCAACCAATTGAAGAACAACAATATATGTATGAGAATCGTGAGACAGTTAATGTTCGTCATTCCACCCATTTTGAGTGTAAGATGTAGGAGCCCTGCTTAGCCGGATTCCTACTTCTGGGTGTCTAAAAAAATACGCACTAATGTTTTGGTATCTTTACTAGCCTTCCAGTTTAACATTACCTCGATAAAAATATTAAAAGAATCGTCATTTTTAGATGACAATAGACTCGCCCTCTATTACCCATGATAATCACATGGGACCTCAATATATCATCTGAAATGAGAGTGTTATACATCTTTGTCACACCATTCTTAGCAAGACGGCGTGATGTTATGCGACTACAAAACTGGCTGACTAGTTGGCGATAACGACTAGTTGACTAATGATCATTAGATTCTGTTAAATTTTAAATTTTAGATGAATTTAATAATAATAATAATAAATATATATTTAAAAATATATAAGATAAGTTTAAAGATAAATAAAGAGGAATAATAATAATACGTTTATTTCAGATTCAGGCACCGACTTCAGAATTATAAAATAATTATTTAATAATTTCTATTTAACTAAATGTATAAACGTATTATTTTGTGCGAAGTAAATTTATTTTTTGCTTTTTAGTTTATCTACTTTTTGAAGTCGGTTTTTTTTTTTGTTAAAAAATATTTTATTTTACTATTTTAAGTGATGGGGAGACCCAGCAAGAATGTTTCTCGAATTTGGAGACGACGGTTACTTGACGGAAAATTTATTTAAGGTGCCTATATTAAAAGAATTATCGCCGTACTCCTAACCGTTGAGGAGTTGTACCTTCCAGCATCAGCTCAGCAACATAAAATACTGACTACTAGATGCAAATATCCAAGTAGCTTTAGATAATATACAAAAAACAATATAGAAGCCTTTTAAATTTGAGGGTTGCCCTCGATTTCTCTAGGATCCCATCATCAGAACGTAAGTTAAAAAAAATATGACAAGTATAACCTTTCAAACAAAAAAAAAATTTCTCAAATCGGTCCAGGCGTCTTCGAGTAATCGGTGAACAAACATAAAAAAAAAAAATACAACCGAATTGAGAACCTCCTCCTTTTTTTGAAGTCGGTTAAAAACATAGATTAATTCAAACAAACAATATAAATTTAGTCAAGCCCTAATAAAATTGCCATCCATTTATTTTGGATTGGACAGTCTGACCGAGAGGCAATCCTTTGAGGATGCCGTTGCTACTGTCTCTCAAACGTCTATACATCGAAGCTACTTTCTTTCGTATTATGGCGTGATAGCCATCCGTATGTGCTTCGGCAAACATTAGAGACGCACTGCAGTAGGGAGGTAGCCGCATCAGCATCCTAAAGATGTTATTATATTGAACACGTAAGACATTGGCGGCCCGACGGGTATGACTTACCCACAGGCTGCTAGAGTAAAACGATCGGCAATATGCCTTGAAAAGTGTGATTTTTACGTCAATAATAGAGCATCGAGCAAATCTGCGGGCAATCATATTCCCTCGGACCGCCAGTGCCCTACGTTCACGCTCTAGATCCGCGTCATCAGACAGTTCACAATTGACTATGTGTCCTAAATATTTAAAACTGGTCACCATTTGCAGCTTTTCACCGTATAGCGTTATCGGAGGAGGACAGTGCGGCACATTGAGCTTGCCTTTGAAAAGCAGTACTTTAAACCATATTTATTTTTTGTATTGTTCGTCGCACCACCACGTGCAGTATATTGAGTTGAGTTTGAATTTTAAAATTTCTTTATTGGCATAAATAACATTGAGCTAGTAATAACTGTTGTTACACTAATTTCATAAAGTTTTACACTATGTTTTTACCAGGCTAAAAATTAAAATTAAATAATTTGTTAATACGTATATAGCACTTCTAATCCTGGATAATTAGTATTTATAGTAATGCCTAGTCGACGAGACCGTGATGTATTTATGCGGTATTGAAGATGTCTATCAGATCAAATAGGGTTCGGCCACAGGGCCCACAGGTGCCGCCCAGGTAAGGATCTAATGTGTTATGACAATGAAATCGAGACGAAGCCGTTTATCAGTGATTCATTACACGATTCTGTATTAAGTAGAACATCGTATACCAGGTCAAATCAGCTAGTAAGTTATATGTATCTAATTAAACATCGATTTATAATCAACTTATTATACAACCTGTTTACATACTTTTTAAGAAACAACATTAACATACATATTTCCTCTCAAACCGGAACTAGTAAACTTAGTTCCGTTTTTTTTTCAAGGTTTGTTGCGGTTAAACAACTATGTATGTAATTATAGCTTGTTCTTCACGCTCTGCACGTTGTGAAGGTAAGTAGTAAATGTAGTTATTGCGGATGGTCCAGGGTTGACTGCCTCCATGGTTTTGTGGACGCCTGGACCGACTTAAGATTTTTTTTTCGTCTGAAAGAGTATACTTGTCTTTAGAGTTGCCGCGAATACTCGCTATTATTCGGTATTCGGCATTACTCGTCATTTTTTTGATATTCGTCGAATACCGAATAATAGCTATATAGTATTATTCGGCTTTCGGCGAATAGTCGTCGAAAATAAACTTTTAACGAACAAAAGAACTAATGAGTTAAAAATAATCATTTTTTTAATTATTTTCCTTATTAAAACAATACACAATATGTCATGTGTATTGTATGCCGTTTCTAGATCCAAATCATCATTTTCGTCATCTAAAGAAAGCCTACGACCTTCTCTGAGCGCAGCTCTACGAATCCGTTCAACTTGGTAGCGTCAAAGTATAAGTTCTTGTAGCGGGGGTCTAAAAATGTCGACAAGTAATAATGTCTTCGTAAAGCACAGATCATTAAAACGGGCTTCCATATTTTCTATCAACGCTTTTCTAAAATCATCAACGTGTGCAGTTTGTTGAATCAGAGCATCTTTCATTAGGTATCGGATTAATGAAACAGTGCTAGGTATCACATCTGATGTAGGTGCATATCGTGGAACTCGTGATTTTTGTTATAAATTAGAAATATTTTTAATGTGTTTAATGTTTTTTTTTATGTCGAATAGTAATGTCGAGTTATTCGACTATTCGCCAAAGTGAATGGCGATTAATCGGTATTCGACTATTGGCTATAAACACTATTCGCGGCAACTCTACTTGTCTTGTGGTCCACCATTTTCATCAGGTCACGATTTGAAGATGATTGTGGCAGTCCCACACTACCTCCGAGCCTGGTCGGAGGATCCTCCCTTTGTAGTGGAGGAACATCACACCCTGCCCCTCACCAATGATATCTTAGGAAAATCGAGGGCAACGCAAAAATTTTAAAGACTTCTATATTGTTGTTCGTATATTACCTACTCCGATATTTGCATCTAGCAGTCAGCTTTATTAAGCTGAGCTGATGCTGAAAGGTACAACTCCTTAACGTTTAGGAGTACGGGGATAATTCTTTAAATATAGTCACCTTAAGGCCGTTTACTGTATTATTTCAAGTTATACATAGATGATTTATGAGAGATTTCTTACTTTTTAGTGTATCGTCGTTGTCAAACCAAAATCTGCTATGTGCAGAAATCATAGTTTTGAGAAATTGACAAAAAAAGGTCTCCTGCATTCAAGGGATTGTAGGTAAGAGGTCGTCAATAAGAGGTCGTAGATCGTCATATAATGGTCATAAGCACATGACAGTTTTTTATATGGTAGGATATAGCAGCGAACTATATGCAGAGGTTTAAAGTAGAAATCTTACAAAAGTGCACATAGCAGATTTTGGTTTGACAACGACGGTATGTTTTGTAATAGAAGGCGGTTTTTTTCGGAAAATTATTATTCATATACCCGTCGGTCACTCACTCCTAACAAACTTATGTCCTTCATACAAATGTCAATCGCCATGACCCCTGACCCTACATTTAATGTCCAGAAATCACGCAAAGGTATCATGAAATAAAATCATTTCAATACAAATTAATACAATTGAAGTGTCTGTTCTTATTGTTAAAATAACAATGTTTTTTCATTTTGTTATTGATATATTTTTTAGCAAATTATACCAAGAAACAGTTGAAAAAGATATGGGAGCCGGCAAGATTTGAACCTGCGACCTTCTGCACACCGGGCAGTCGCTTTACCAACCAGCTACGGTCGCTCTCACCGCGAGGTCTCGGGTTCTATTTCCGGGTCGGGTAAAGTGTTATTTGTGAACTTTCCGTCAGGATATTCACAATAGCAGCACGGAGTTGAAATTGTGGCCGGTGGATGGCGATAAGCTCACCCCCTATACCAGGCGATCTAACTATATCAGGTGAAATGTGGTTGTGGTACACCTCTGCGACACCATTCTGGATAATATAGGCGTGTTGTTATGTTAAAATATTCAACCTTTGTCACAATGAGCTGATTGACGTTGATCAAAGGTACGGGTAGCCTTTCTTAGGGACTTTTAACTGTCCTGAATATCCTGATACCAATTTATATCATCATCATCAGCCTGTAGAAGTCCACTGCTGGACATAGGCCTCTCCCAAGGTGCGCCAGAGTTCACGGTCCTGTGCCTTACGCATCCAATCGCTACCAGCAATTTATATTGAGATCAGTTTATAAGTTTACACGTCAATGTGCAACCAAACGAACTCACAATATTATTTGTTATAATGAGCACAATTTTAACCGCAGTAGCTAATTCATTGTTAGTGACCTACATTCCATGACAATGACAACAGATTTCTTTATGATGTAATCAATTCTATGACATCTTTGTATTAAATTACTATTTTACCCGCGTCAAACGTTAAAAAATATTAACAACGCCATCTAGCGAATGTTGCGTAAACTCACTCCTTAGCTGAGAACCCCTGTATTCACCCTCTTGGGAATAAGGGGGTATGACCAATCGACTATGGGATTGTTTATCGCTGCTGTGCTATCTATTCCGTGGCTTTGTCAAGATAAAAACTGCCGTATTGTATTTAGAATAATATGAAAGTTTAATTTTAAGCCGGATATTTTCATAGTAAGCTGGGGGGATGTCATGAAAAAAGTTAGTAAACAAGTGCAAAAAAACCTGATAATTCTATCAAAACAAAATTAGATTCTAGTTCATCCTTCATGTTTAAATAGAAAATCTCTTTTGTTTATTAAATCCCTCTTAAGTTATGTCTCTTATTACTAGATAATCGTCATACACAAAACTAGAAATTATTTACTATCTTATATTCGTGACACAAGGGCGAATTGCCCAGAGTGCGCCGGACGTAGGGAATCTTTGTGTACGTCACTCGTGGAGGCTCCTTTCATGCACCCCGCATATATATATATATATATATATATAGATAGACTGATAGATAGACAGACAAAAATTTTTAAAATTGTATTTTAGGCATTGGTTTCGTGCAAACAACTATACCAGCTTCAAAAACATTGTTATTTTGACTTAAAAAAAACAGACACTTCAATTTTGTCCTGCGGATAAAATGTACCCATGGTCTTGGTCTTCAACTATCCTTTTTTTTTTTATAAAACCGACGCCCGCACTAGGAATAACTCCTGTGTCGCGGGGGTGTTCACAAATATACATTTCACACACACAAAGCACACCCAGAGTCGGAACAAATCTTTGCGAATCTCAAAAAGATATGTCCCATGTGAGGATCGAATCCACAACACCAGCGTAGTTGAAAGCGGCGAGGCGACCGCTTTAACCGCTACGCCAACCGAGCACTCAAAAAATCGGTTCAGTAGTTTTACCCCAGAGTGTAACTTCATAATATTAATAATGATAATCAGCAATTATAAACATTGTTAGTGACCTACATTCCATGACAATGACAATAGATTTCGTTATGATGTAATCAATTCTATCACAGCGTTGTATTAATTGTATTATCTGCGCTGCTAAGGGAAACCGTGGAGATTTTATTAAAAGACTATTTGTTGACCGCGATTTAGCCCGCGTGGAATTCAAATGAAATCAAATCAATTTATTTTTTCAAATTAGGTGCATACAAAATTTATTTTACATAGCAAGATAACCAATGACTTAATATCTAGAATAGTATACACATTACAATTGTGTGTTGTTAAGTGGATGCCTACACTAGGAAATCCTGTGTCGTAGGTCACCCAACATTTTATTTGACAAGATAGATGTGGACGGTACATTAACCGCGGTTTTACCCGCGTTATACCTTATTGCTCTGCTATCGTGGGGTTTTATTGCCCGTTTTGGCAACTTACTTGATTGCTGTCCTGCTCCTAACGAAGAACACCTTTCTTGACCATTAGTTGCAAAGAGACAAGAGACGTGCCGAGGTCGGGCAAAGAGTTATTCATGAATTTTCGTCAGGAAACTCAATGTGGATGGCGAAAGGCTCATACCCTATCCCATGGATTCTAAAAAAAACAGCTGAAAAGTGGGTGTTTTACATCTCTGCCACACCATTCTGGGCAATATAGGCGTGACTATTAGGCGATTAGTCAGCCAAATCCATGGTCGGCCGATCTCTGAAATAGACACAATAAAAATGATATGCAACATTTTTTGGGGCGGCATTGGCTTTACCATTTTCGATCAAGTTGCAATAAATCAATAGTTGTCGAATTTCTATTTGGCACGGTAGTTTAACTCAGTTAACTGGTTACTTAGCTGTCTCGCCACGTCCAACTTATGAGTATCAATAGTTTCATAACAGTATCTTCATTGGGTAACTAAATAACCGGTACTGAACTTTATTTAAAGCGAATAGATGTAAATAAACATCACGACTATATGAAAATGAAATAAAAAATATCTTTCCACCACACGCACTAGCAAGAAAAAAATCATTTGCTTGCCAGAATTCAGTGAATAAAAAGCGTTTTTACTTACTAGTGAGGCAAAGTGATTCAAATTTCCAAACACAAAATCCTTCCAATGAATAGGCGCTAAAAAAAATAAGCAGCCACCATGTAGGTTAATAATAAACATTGACATCAATTTTATTCAAAAACTACAAACGATATGTCGTGATTATTTTAAATTATACACGCTTATTTAGTATTTTAATGTTTAAATTAGGTACTTAATATTAGACTCCATACATAAATGTTATAGAACGAACTTCCGAGCGCTTTTTTTTTTAAAAAGTGTGTCTGTGTCATTAATCGCTGGGAACTATAAATTCCGACACTGGCTAAAAGTTACAACAAATAGCCATAAAAAAAACTATAAATTCTTTTCAGTTTATGTTTAATTGTTGACTGGAACTTTTTAACAAAAAATGAGTGAATACAGTGATATAGAACTTTGTGTTCCACAAAGTTATTAGAGTTATTCCTTAGACTTAACAAAGCACTTAAAATCGTCATACAAAAATAATTCAACTCTAAATGCACGGAGAACGGCAAACACGGAGCCTAAATTCACTTTCATCAATCATTAGTGTGTCAGTTCCGTAGACATGGTCTTCAGGAAAATATATATAATCCAGATGGATGTGGCAGAGACTTATATTGTAGAGGAACGGGGTGTGATGTTCCTCCACCACAAAGGCAGGATCCTCCGACCAGGCTCGGTGGTATTGCCTGGCGTACAGCTGCTATACAAGCAAACCTGAGCCTTCTACATATATCACCCACGCTTTGCTATGGTTATCACTTATCACTTATTTACCTTAAAAAGCAAAATTAAAAAGAAAAAAAAGTTACAACAAATCCAATGCAATAAACTACCCCAAATATCCCTTCTATTATGTCCATCCTAAGGTTGCCTGGAAGAGATCGCGTCAAGCGATAAGGCCGCCCTATGTACAGTGGGCCATCGAGATAGGTATGCAGGGCAAAAACTTCTAAGTCATAGTAAAGACTTACTACACCAGCTATGGACAAGTGAGTTACATATCTAAATAGTGGGTACATTACACTTATTAAATAAGTAATTCACACATACATATCTATTGCAGTCAGTTTTCACTATTGCGTAGCATTTTTTGCCCTGCATACCTAATTGCTTGGCCCACTGTACATTATAGTTTTAAGTACCTATTTCTTTGTATGTTTGTTACAAATTTGATGTGCAAATAAAGTTTTCTCTATCTATCTATCCATGTATCTATCACCATCCACTGGGCATAATTCCATCACCGTCCAATCTGGAAATCGAACCCGAGACCGCATACGTTAACCACTAGACCAACGAGGCGGTCTCAGAGTCTTTATCATCATTGTGTAACAAAAACCGGGGCTGAACGTGATTTTAAGAAGAAAAACAATACAGAATTTGTAAAAAAAACGTGACAATTTGTTTGAAAAGTTTCATTGCGAAACACGAGGTCTACGCTCCGAGTGTAATCAATAAAAGTATGAATCCTTATACAAATGATGAAATACGGATGTTACTAACGTCATGTTAGTCTGTTTAGTCGGCCCCGGTTTCTCCTAAACATTTATATAGGCAACTAACTCTAAGTCTACTAAACAGCAATTATTTATTTATTTATAAAAAAACATTACAAAGATACATTAAAAACTAGCCTCCCCGAGTGACGTACACATCGATTCCCTACGTCCGGCGTACCCTGGTCAATTCGCGAGTTCTCCAAAGCGAATTGGCTAATCCTTTCACCACGATGGCAAGTGAAATTAAAATTTGACTCAGCTATCGACACGACGAAGAAGAATTAAAAACTACAGCGAATGCAACATAAATCCGAGGGATTTTTCCGCACATTAGATTCATCGCAAGGCGATAAGCGTACATAATTATACACAAACATTACACTACAATTATACATTACATCACAATACCTATTTTTTAACGACATAGCATAGCTTAAAAATAGCTAAAATGAAATCGCAGCTTTCATACTATAGGGGCACATCTTAAAATTTTGTGATTTCGAGTTTTTATAATATGCATAAACATTGCATAACATGCGATAAATATTTCATGCTTACTGGACAATACTCTTATATTTTTAACCGACTTCTAAAAAAGGAGGAGGTTCTCAATTCGATTCGTATATATGTTGCTTTTTTTTTTTTTTTATGTTTGTTCACGGATATCTCCGTCGTTTATGAACTGATTTTGATGATTCTTTTTTTGTTGGACAGGAGATGATTCCAAAAGGGTCCCATCGTCAGCATGTCGTGATCTGATGATGGGATCTCAGAGAAATCGAGGGTAACCCTCGAATTTTTTAGGCACATGTAATGTTTTTAGTGTGTTTTTCAAAGCTGCACCAGTATTTACGTATTTTTATGTGGATGAGCTGATGATGGAAGGTCAACTCCTCAATGGTTAGGAGTTAAAGGATAATTCTTTCACTACTGTACACATATTCAGACTGCTAGTTATGATGTCAAGTGAGCTGTTGGAACGTAAATATTTCAAAGGTGGTCCCATTGTCAGCATGTCATGATCTGATGATGGGATCCCAGAGAAATCGGGGGCAACCCTCATATTTTATTAATCGAGGCCAGGATTTACGCTTGGTCGCAATAATTTTATGTGGTTGAGCTGATGATGGAAGGTCAACTCCTCAACAGTTAGGAGTTAAAGGATAATTATTTCACTACTGTACGCGTATTCCTACTGCTAGTTATTGTGTCAAATGAGCTGATGATGGAAGGTCGTGACCCTCAATAGTCAGGTGAAAGGATTTAATTCTTGTCTATTATTAATAAGTTTTCCGTCTCAAGTAACCGTCGTCTCCTCATTCGAGAAACATTCTTGCTCGGTCTACCCATCACTTAAAATCGTAAAATAAAATAATTTTTAACAAAAAAAAAACCGACTTCAAAAAGTGGGTAAACTAAAATACCAAAAAAAAATTAATTTACTTCGCACAAAATAATACGTTTTTCATTTAGTTAAATAGAAATTATTAAATATTTATTTTATTATTCTGAAGTCGGTGCCAAGTAAACAATTAATAACTCTGTATAGATAATATCAATCGTTCTAACAACTTTTTTCTGACTGAATATTAGTTATATTTCTGTGGTAAGTACCAATACTGGGCACTAGAACACCTACGCCTCCCTTTTTGTGTGAACTGTAATTTGATATTGTAGAAAGGTTGTTTTTACTTGGCACCGACTTCAGAATTATTAAATAAATATTTAATAATTTCTATTTAACTAAATGAAAAACGTTTTATTTTGTGCGAAGTAAATTAATTTTTTTTTGGTATTTTAGTTTACCCACTTTTTGAAGTCGGTTTTTTGCTATTAATAGTTTAATTTATTTATGACCGATTTTGTGAAAATACATGGACTCAAAAATCTTTAAACGCGTTTTCCCAACAATCATATTTTTTGAATTGTGCCCCTATAGTATGAAAGCTGCGAAATATAGTGTGCATAAGTGGGTATATTGAAAAAAATCCGTATCATTGATCTAATTGGTGTGGAATAGTGTGAATGTTGTTAACGTTCTCTGTGGCGCGTCGTCATTTACTGATACTCACAGAATGTTCATTAATTGAGATGATATTATGATTTGTTGTGTTTGTTTTAATAATTTGAATAATGTTACAAACTCGCGTCAGTTTCAATAAAAATTATGAATTGTACTTCGTAAAAGAATACGTCATCAGACGGAGGGTATTCCTCCTTTAGGGTTGGTGGACGGAGGGTTCCAGCAATAGCTTTAGGCTGTTATAACACCTAAATCGATCGATCGTCGAACAGCGCAGTGGTACGTTCTTATTGGCTCATTTTCAAAGTCAAAGTATTTTATTTTTAAACATAGGTTAAAAGTTGTTACAAAAATAAATAATAGTTTAAAAATACTAAAAAACACGCTTTTAAAGTACTTCTAACTAAAAAGTGAAAAATAATTCCTAATATAAGCTGAAAATGGTAATGAACAAAAAATACTAGTATTATTGTGAAAAAGCGTGAGGCGCTCTGTGCCATATTTTTCGTCTATCGATCAACCCAGAATTACAAAATGTCGAGCCTAAAGTTTACAAATACAGATATTTAGATTCTAATAATATAAATAAAACATACATTTAAAAATTTGAAATAATAATGCTCTCCAGTTAATGAACTGTCTTAATATTTTCGTCATTAGGGTATTCAATTATCGTGTAATATCGATAATATTTTTAACGTCTAATGCATCGATCGACCGATCGGTCGATACGATTAGCTGCCAAATGAGTGGGAATTGGGCATAATTATGAGGCATTTTAATTTGTAATGTCTTGGTTCTCAACCTCAAAAAACATTTGTTTGATACATATAACGTAAATGAGTCATAGAACTTACTTAAGTTATGTAAAGATTATCTTAATACCTACAAATAAAATATTGAATAACTTTAAATTTGAAAGAGAATAATACAAATGGTCTTAATTATGTTAATTAAAGTGTAAGTGAAATGTTGTTCTAATCCGAGTGCAATGTATTTCCACAGACAAACCGATCATTCGGTTTTGTGGACCTTATTTAAAATGTATGTTTTTTATTTATGTATAAAGCATTTTATCTATCTATCTCAAGTAATGATGCACCGTTGAACATGCAGGGATTCATTCAGTCTCATCATATAGAAGATTACGAGTGCTTATTGTAAAGTAGTCTGCAAGTTCGTCACACAAACACAAATTGACCATCCTTTGTGTGTTGAAGGTGACCGCGATGTATGAATGACTATTTCATACAATATCGTAGGAGTGACCTAGAATGAGTCCTTTTATTGACTTGACACCCACTTCCAATATATGTTTATTAATAATATTACTAGATTTTGCCCGCGAATTCGTTGTATTAGGAAGTAGCTGCTTGAGTACTTTGACCCGCGTTAGTCCTTACTGCTCCACTCCCGTGTAGTTTAGCGTAATGTTAAATATCTAAAGACCTATATTGATAGTTAGACTATCAAACGCAAAAAGAAATATTAAAATCCGATCTGTATGTAGTTCCCGAGATTAGCGCTAACAAACAAACAAAGTTTTGTCTGCGGTTTCGTCTGCGTGTTAGGTATATTAATATAAAGTAGCCTATGTTACGCGTCTTGTAGTCCGTTACCTGCATATTAAATTTGATCACAATCGGTCTGGTAGTTTAAAAGATTAGTCGATACAAACAGACAGACAGGCGAAAAATTTTAAAACTATTTTAGTCAATTGTTATCATGCAATATTATTGCATGTATATATATATAAGATATTTATTATATATTGACAAGATATATATATATATATATATATAAGATATATATAGCAATTGATAAAGTATATTATATATACCTTTACTTAATACCTTTTAGGCTTCACTTTTAGTCTATACAACAAACATGGACATGGAGGTTTGCCCTGGTCTGTACAAAGAAAAGTAAAATTATGTATTAGTATCAGTTATTCTAGTACCCGTAGTACCAGCTCTGCTTAGTTTGGGTCTAAGTAGCGTTGTGTGTATGTTTTGGGATATTTATTTATTCCTAAGATATCTGTCTGTTTTGTGATGAAATTCATTGAAATATTCATTCATTCACCAAGATTTATTTACCGACGTGTTCCATACTACGCAGTAACGTAAAACTGAATTATAATAACAAATCTTTGTTTGATAAAACTAACCGAATAATAGAGATACGTGTTTTAAAGAAGAAGAAAGAAAGAAAGAAAACATATTTATTCTGACAAAAAAAGAATCACAAAATAAAATAATAAAACTTACAAAATTAAACAGATTATTGTTTTCAGCATTATGTTTAAAAAAATACAAATCAAAAGTTGTAAATAGTTTTTTTCTGAACAAGCACTAAAGATAAAGAAGCATTACTTGAAATAAAACGTACATAACATCACGCCTATATTATCTAGAAAGGTGTGGCACAGGTGTTTAATACCCACACTTCACCTGTTATGTATTAGGTCCCATGGGGTAAGCGGTGTAAACCTATTGCCATCTACCGGACAAAATTCCGATTCTGCTATTGAGAATTTGCTGACGGAAAGTTCACAAATATCACTTTGCCCGTCCCGGGATTCAAACCCGAGACCTCGCAGTGAGCGGCGCATACGCTAACTACTAGACCATCAAGGCACTTGAAATAAATAGAAATGAAAATAGCTTCATTCCTTATACTTCACAAAGCATTTAGGAGTGCATGAAAGGAACCTCCACGAGTGACGTACACAACGATTCCCTACGTCCGGCGCACCCTGGGTAATTCGCGAGTTCTCAAGCGAATTGGCTAATCCTTTTACCACGATGGCAAGTCAAAATAAAATTTGACTCAGCCATCGACACGACGAAGAAGAAGAAGAAGACGAAGCACTTATAATCGTCATACAAATATTAATTCTACTCTAAATTTGCGGAGCTTAAACTCACTCAGTGGCAAAACGACGTTTGAAACTGCCCCGTAGATGGCGATAGGCTCTATCGCGTGGAATATAACAGATGAAATGTGGTTGATGTCAAAGTGCAGCTATTTTCTTTAGAAATGAAACAGTAACCCAGTTTGAAATTGCGAAGTACAGTTATTTAAACTAGACAGATATTTAGAGTTGTCATGAATATGCTTGTTTATTTACATTATATTATATACAAAGTTTGACGACCGGATGGCGGAGTGGGTAGTGCCGCAGTCGCGAGTTCGATTACCGCTCAAGACAAATCTTTGTGTGCATAAACATGGAGGTTTGTCTTTCTATGTATGAAGAGTACAAAAGAAAAGTAAAATTATGTATTAGTATCAGTTATTCTAGTATCCATAGTACAAGCTTGGCTTAGTTTGGGACTAGGTGACGTTGTGTGAATGTCGTGTGATATTTTTTTCCTTTTTTTCTTTTGGGAAGCAAACACCTTTCTCAACTAGCATAACAAAGAGTCTCGTATCATTTCGAACTAGGATGTAGAGGTCTTATGGCAGTCGCTCCACGTAAAGTACTGATATTCAGCTAAATCCGTTAGACTAGAAACTGACTCCAATGTAATTGGGAAAAGGCTTGGCAGATAATAGTACCTGAGATTAGCGAGAAAGGGAAACACTTTTTAACGGGATATAATCCCACCCACACGCCCACAACTGTGACTCCTGTGACGCCAGGATCTACAGCGGTAACCAACTGAAAGGCACCGTGCATGACACACGGGCAATCGCAGGGAGAGTTACAATTGTCTTGGAACCCGCAACGAATTTAATCAGAAGTATATAGTTGGAGTTGGAAAATATGTGTAGGAAGGAAAACACTTACGAAGTGTTTAGGTACTATCGCCAGATTTTATTTCCGTGTAATTGCCTAGCTACTTAGCAGAAGCCATTATTTCTACCTAGCCGTAATGGATAATCCAATTGTGATATCGATTAAGTAATTAGACCTTTTTGACATTCTTCAGAATTACTAAATTACATAATTTATAGCAGCGATAGTCCGTTGGCCTGCCAAGTTAAAGGTCACGGGTTCGAACCCTCAACACACCTCTGTCAATAAATCGTTAAGATTCGTCTTTTCGAAGATATGTGTGTATTTATCATATAAATTGTTGCTCGCTAAAGATGATGGAAAACATCGTGAGGAAACCTGCATGTCTGAGAGTGACTATAAAAGAGTACTCGAGGTCGTGTGAAGCCTACCAATCCGCACTTGGCCAGCGTGGTGGACTATGGCCTAACCTTTCTCATCATGAGAAGAGGCCCGAGCCCAGCAGTGGGACATGTATTGACTGACATGGCATTACGATTGGTTTATGTTGTGGTTATCAACATAGAAACGTCAGAAGACAAAAGATTTTTCTTCGGACGTTTTTATATCAATAACAAGATCATACAAAACATTGAAGTAGTTCAATGTTTTGTATGATCTAGTGATTTATATAAATAGAGTCTTGGACTTTTTAACCGACTTCATAAAAAGGAGGAAGTTCTCAATTAGATTCTTTGTTTTATTTATTTATTTAAAAACTTCATAATATACAAAATTTTGTTTACAAGGCGGACTTAATGCCATAGCCAGGTGAAGTTATAAAATATAGCGTTTGATTTGAAACAAAAGGTCATAACAATCAATACAATTAATGAATACATAATTAAAATATGTGCGTATATATAGATGCATAATATCTACATAAAAAATACTTAAATATAAGTAAATATACAATAAATAAAATATATATAAATATATGAACTAATAATAAATATTATGGTGGCGATTCTTTATGTTTGTCTCTTGATTACTCGATGACGCCTGAAACGATTTGACAAATATGTTTTTGTCTGAAAGAGTATACTTGTCATGTGGTGGCGATAGGCTCACTCCCTATACCATAGGATCTAAACATAACAAGTGAAATGTGGGCGTTGTACACACTTCTGGGTAATATAGGCGTGATATTTTAATTTTTTTTGTACATTAGATAGAACGCCAGAAGCAATTACACTATCCAATGGTCCCAATGACAAGGCCAAATACACACATTCACTCACACAAGCACACCCAGGCTCAAATCATTGCGAATCACACAAAGATTTGTCCCATGTGGGGATCAAACCCACAACACCAGTGCAGTGGAGAGCGGCGAGGCGACCGCTTAAACCACTACACCACACGTGCAGACAATGATGTTATGTTATTTAGTCAAATCGTAATGTCAAGAGTGGCAGGCCGTGCTGAGGTGGCTGTATCCCCCCTTGGGAAAAGTCGACCTCATTTTGGATAATAGAAAAACTTGCTATAATCATTATTTGTATAAGATTATTTGGGTGCGGTCTATTTGGTAGAAACTTGATACTCCGAAACCTATTTGGGATAACTGACTTCGCAGAAACTTCTTTAGTCGATCATTTATTAGGCATAAAAAATATTTGACATAAATATTTTTAGGCATAATGTGCTTATGACCGAATTTAGAATGGCATACATTTAAGATAGTAGAATTTTTATTGGCATATTTACCTTTGGCATAGGTAAAATTTTGTATAATTTCATTTAGCATAACGTTCATTTAGAGTACAGATTATTTGGCATAATTTGACTAGGCATACTATGAAGATCATAGAATTTCAATTAGAATAATATAGATTGGGTTACTTTCTTCTTTAAAAATGCGTAGGTTAGGTTAGGTTAGAACTGTGACCTCAGAAATGAACATGCTCTCATGGGCAAGGATATAAAAACCAAATAATTATCATTAAATCAACTTTTATTTATTACAATTACTAAAAAAAAAAACAATTAAATTAATCAGAAAACAAAATTAAACTTGAACTTAAGAAAAGTGTTGCAATAATCATAAAAGATGATTCTTGCTGTAAGCATTATGCGAAATGATGGTTCTACTTTTAAATAGTTATGGATAAGAAATATATGCCAAAAGATGAATCTGGTTTTGAACTTTCTGCGATGTGATGATTATACATTGTGATTATTATGGATATCAAAATTATGCGTACAGATGATTCTGACTTACAGAATTATGGGTTCCAATGTATGCTAAATGAGTTTATGACAAACGATATTCTGCGAAAAGAGGTTTATGCTATTAGTAGTAATGCAATATAAAATTATTACTTAAAAAGTTCTACTATAATAGGTGTACCCGATTATTTGCTTTGAATATTATATGCTTTGTAATCTTTGCTTGAATAAGGATATCATGAATAATATACTTACAAAGATGACGTATCAATTCAACTTCAATACGAATAAATAAAATTGAAATGTCTGTTTTAATATTAAAATAGCAATGTATTTTTAAGTTTTTTTTTTGATAATAAAATTATTTGACGTGTTCAAGCGCCTCCTGGGGCCTATGAAAATAAATGATTTGAATTTGAATTTATTTATTTTGAGAAAAATATACTTATACGGTCTTAAATAAAATTAGTCTAATAACTTAATCTAAACTTAATCTAAAGTCAGAAGGACTCGTGCCCAAAATGCTGGCAGCATTACCATTTATTATTTTTAAGTTGGTATGGTTAAATTCAGTTTTTTTTAATTTTCGCCTGTCTGTCTGTTTGAATAGCCTATTCTTCAAAGTGGCTGGATGAATTTTGATCAAAATTTAGATGCAGATAACTGAGTATAAGGCGCGTAACAGAGGCAAGTTTTATCGATGTATAATCTACCACGCAGACGAAACCGCGGGATAATGTTGATGTATTTGGCTACTTACTATCATACTAAGAAACAGTTGAAAAAGATATGGGACCGGCAGGATTTGAACCTGCGACCTTACTGCACACCGGGCATCCTACTTAAGATAGGAACAAATGGATGAACGTGACGTCACGAAATGACGTATCATTCAGTTGAGATATTTAGGGTTCTGGTAAGAGGCGACCGTAGCTGGATGGCTAAATCGGCTGCCCAGTGTGCAGTAAGGTCGCAGGTTCAAATCCTGCCGGTCCCATATCTTTTTCAACTGTTTCTTAGTATAATTTGCTAAGCATAGCTAAATGCTATAAAAATAATCAATTAGTACTTACTATCAGGTGGGCTAAACATGCGTTCACACAACGAAAAGAAAAAAAAAAAAAAACTTTGAAAACGAAATTTTCGATACCGACCTATATCCCAAGATATTAAACGCCGAAAACTTAAAAATATGAAGAGTAATAACCATACCGCGATTTATTGGGCGAAAGCCAAAATCTAAAAATATATTTCTTCGTTCTTAACGAACCTTAACTACATTGAAATAAAGGCGAATTTCGTTTGAACTCATAAGAGAAAGTTTGTTCACACTGCTACCGATTATCCTATACATTTCCAGTATAAACTGGTATCGCATAGCACGGGTAGCCTGTACAAAGAGAGACCAGTTTATACTGCAATTGTCTAGATTAATTTGTAGCCATGTGTACGGTCGAAGCGGAAATAAAATTTGATTTCATCATTCATAATATTTGGTCGCCTCGTTTAGTTTTAAGATTATTGTATACTTTTGGCAATTTTTGTGGTGGTAGAGCTGTTGTGAGCGGGCTTGAGGCATCACCGTCTCACCTTTAACCTGCCGCCAAATAGTATTGAGTGCACGGTTGGCATAGTGGTTACTGTGAGTTCGATCCCCACACGGGACTAATCTTTGTGTGATCCGCAAAGATTTGGTCTGACTGTAGGTGTGCTTCGTGTGTGTGAAATGTATGTTTGTAAACACCCCCGCGACACAGGAGTTATTCTAGTACAGGAGTCGTTCTTTTAAAAAGAAAAAAGAAAGGGGTGCCAGTTCGATTTCGGTTTTATAATCAAATCAAATCAAATCATTATTATTGCAGGCATCAAAGGCCCATTTACATAATAGTTATTTATGCAACTGTTCTATGATGAGGGGTATTAAAACACGAGTGTGGGTTTTTTTTGAATTATGTATTTCGTTTTAGACGCTTTGTAATGTTTTTATTCGTTTGGCAGAATAAATGATTATTTTCCTTTTCTTTTCTTTTTAGTCTAACGTATGGTACAACATAATAAGAGAATTCTAGATCAAGCTTGGTTTGAGGTATTTTGCCATTCGACAAGAACTGGTGAATGACGTCAATATGACCTAGATTATTATAAAATTAACGACGTGTTAACGATTTTAGGCATTGATCGATCTAGATTATTTATATTTCTTACTAGCTGACTCAACAGATGTACCAGACCAATAGATTCGTGATCCATCTTAACACTGTGTTTTTGTGAAGACATTCCAAAACGTCAAACCTAGCTTTATTACCAAGTCAAGGAGTTAGTTGTTTTACGTCTATAAAATATATGCTATCAGCATGTAACTTATCTATAAAATAGTTAAATATATCCTCGAGTACTTTTTAGGCACTCTCAAGCATGTAGGTTTCCTCACGATGTTTACCGATAGCAAGCGATAATTTATATTATGATAAATACACACATATCTTCAAAAAGATGAAATATACTGCATGTGGTGGTGCAACGAACATTACAAAATATAACGACATTTAAATTTAACCGAATCCTATGATCGGCCTCGCCGACTATCCGGCCAAACCGCTAGTCGGCCCATCTCTAGTTTATTTTAAATTAGTTATAAGTAGATATAATTGACTGTTAAAAGAATAAGGTGTTCATAATATATTAAATCTATTGTTGCAGATATGGGGGGACCTGCAGGAGGGGATCGAGCAGGTGTACAAGCGGCAGCACATGGAAAAGAA